>QXEO01000734.1:6397042-7012957 GCA_007115705.1 Dactylis glomerata
ATAATCCGGCCCAACTTTGGCCGGATAATCCGCCTATCCAACTCAGCAACGGCTACATTTTGGGAGGGGCTATAAATACCCCTCCCCTTCTTCTACCTCAAGCTGCTCGAGCTGTGAAGAAAAGACCCCATTTTGGAGCCACCAAATTCGCAAGATCTCCTCCCTCAACCCACCAAAGTCGTTGATCTTTGGAGAATCGAAGGAGAAGGCCTTGATCTACATCCTCACCGAAGCAAATTGTTTTCCCCTCTCATTTGCTTGAGGGCCCTTTGGTCTTGGGTTCCCTTGTGTCCCTTGACCTTGTTTGTGTGATTGAAATCTTGATACTTGTTGATTGAGATCTTTGTGGTGCTTGGGAGCCTCCAATTCAGTTGTGGAGTTGTGCCCCAAGTTTTGTAAAGGCCGGTTCCGCCTTGAGGAATCCCTTAGTGGAAAGTGAGCTAGGCCTTTGTGGCGGAAGCTTGCACCGGAGAATAGGGTGAGCCTTTGTGGCGTTGGTTAGGCCTTTGTGGCAACCACACCCCTCCAACGTAGACGTACTTCCCCTAAAAAGGAAGGAACTACAGGAATTACATCCGTGTCTCCGTGTGCTCCACTCTCGGTTACCTCTATCCTTTATTACCTTTACTACTTGTATCTTGCTTAGCTTGCTAGTTGACATACAGGTAAATTCACCTTAGTTGCATATCTAGAGAATCTACCTTTGTGTCAAGCCTAAATTGAAAAAGAACTAAAATTTGAGTAGCACCTATTCACCCCCCCCCCTCTAGGTGCCCATACGATCCGTTCACTAACTTCACTTAAGAATACAGGTAAGAACATTTGACTCGAGTGTGTCAGGATTATTCTTTTGTTGAATATCCATCCCAAGTCATAAGAAGAGTTGGTTTAGATAAGAAGGCTTCCTATAATCACTACCAAACCTACAGGTCTCCTATACAAGGGTTTTAATCCTAGGGTCAAAGCGTTTGCTCTGATACCAGCTGTGGTGACCCAGCATACCACTGCATGTGTAGTATGCAAGTCGTTGACATAACACCAATGAAACACCGTCTCACTAGTATTACATCCATCAGAGTGGTACAACAGAAACATCGCAGGTCCACGGCATGTCTATAGGATTACAATTTTCAGCATACAGAAGATCTTCAGAACCTCCTCAACAGGTAGAGGTTTAGTCCTGGCGACTACAAACGAGAAAGAATACAAGGAAGTCTAAAAGAAGACTATGACTACCTCTAATGCAGTTTGTCAGCTAGAGAGATAACCTAGCTACTTAGGTTCTAGGAATAGGGAAACTGGTTCCCTTCTATCCCTATTCTAGTTTTCCACCAAGCTTCGCAATAATTGTTGACTCCGCTGATAATCATGACGTTGGTAGAATGCTTCATCTTCATCTTCAACTTTAATGTCTTGAGGTTGCCTCCTTGAGTTGCCTTCAATCTAATGCTTCATAGTCTAGCAAGGGTTTAAGAGATTGGGGTGAGTAACGAGCGTTACCCAGCAAGTTTCTTTAGAAAGAAGTTGTGTGATATGCACTAACTAAAGCCATGGACCCAAAAGAGTCGTAGGCCAATGCAAGGTTTCATCAAGGGTTTCTTGAAAGATTGCTTTTACTTTAGAAAACTATGCCCAACAGCCAACACAGGGTATTAGTGCCTTGAGAGCACCTTTCCTGCCGCGTTCGCAGCTCCTTCCCGGAACAAGGGGTAACATGTCACATCCTTTTACACTCTGCAGAGGTGTGTCCTTCCAAAAGAGATCAAAGCCTTGCTGCACAACCGAGTTGCATGCTCGTCCACACTTCCTTGGTGTGGGGCCCAGTCATTGATCCAAGCCAATCACTGCCTTCTCCACACAACGCATGCCCACCCTTTTGTAAATCCCTGGACTACCAGCTGATATAAAGATCAAGCTTTGAGCCAGTTTATGTCGGTGTAATGGATACCGGGGTATCCCGGTCCACCTGCTCCTGGGCCCCGTCATCGGCCCATCTTCAGCCCAGGAGATAATCAACAATCTTCAGCACGGAGAAGACCCTCACGAGGAGGCGCCTCGTGAGGAGAACGACGACGGAAACCGCTAAGGACCAGAAGACCTCCTCACAAGCCCCTGCTGGTGAGGAGAGGAGGGACGCCCACGTCAGGCTAGCACGATTTCGTGCGGGGCAAGAAGACAACGGGCAGAAGGCCGCGTACCTCCCACGCTACCCCCGACAGGGAGGAGACCAACTTTCGCTGTGCCTGCCTAAAGCGGCACAGTGGCAGTTGGCCACCCTCCCAAATATAGCGTGGACGGTGCAGGGCGCCAGGGGAGGACGTCAGCCTCCTCCACCCACTCCTGTGGACCGGCGCCGCTACCCTACGAAGACCAAGTCTACAGAAGAACCTAGTCTACAGCTGTCCTCCCTCCTTGGCCGTGTGTGGCAACCCCTTCCCCAAGAAGATAAGGGGAAGGAGGCCCTTGGCGCTATAAAAGGAGGGGAGGCCACCCCTTAGAGGGGATCCGGTCTAATCGAATCTTCATCTTCTTCAAGCTGCTAGTTGGGCACGCAGGTTCTTCAACCTCTGGCCAACTAGAGCTTTGTAACCAAGGCCTTGTACTCCTCGCGAGGTGTCGCGTCGTAATACAAGAAGGCAGGAAGTAGGGGTTTTACCTCACCACGAGGGCCCTGAACCTGGGTAAATCTCGGTCTCCCTCTCTGCAGTGCGTAGCGCGTCCGACAATCGAGGCTTCCGTCACCGTGTTCCGTCGCGATCCAAGATCTCACACGTTCAGCCCCCTGCGTTCGAATCTTCGGGTCCGTCGCGTGGTACCCCGTGTTCTTGCGACACGAAATCCATCGATAGTTTATTACAATCCATCATAGACACCTGGTACCGGGGGAAACTGAGGGGTCCCACCCATGTTGCCACATCCTAGCGGGATGATAGCTCCGGTGTGGTACGTCCGTTGACATGCGAACGAGAGAAGATACAGCTGACTTTCCCGTCCCATTCCAAGTCTCTTGGATGACACGGTTTTTACGGCGCTAGAATAACTGTGGCATTGGTTGTTAATCCTAGGTTTACTTTCCCGTGCGAGTGGAACCTCCACCACCACAATCTTACCGTGGTTCCACCTGCCAGCCTTCCTAGGTTATCACCACTGGTCGATAACCACTAGTCATATTACTTATGAAAATAGATTTTCCATCTTTTTTGGAAATGTTAGAGTTTGAAGTCAACACTTTGCAAGTAATTTCAAAACCAGTGCAATCAAGAGATATGAGCAAGATAAACTTGCCTTTTTGACTGCAAGATTATGCAAGTCAAGGTCTTCGATACGTAGGAAATCCAAATATTGAAGTAACACCATCATCTGGTAAAGATGATATTAAAAGAACTGCAGCATGATATGCAAATTATATGCTATGCATCGCTCTAAGCGTATCCTAACCCTGATGATTTGATAATATTGAGTTGTGGTGAATTCTTGTGGTGTGTTGCACTTTTATATCCACTCCACAATAAAGTTGTTAAGAATTTTTAGATTGGACAACTAACCATCATTAGTACAGGATAAAGCTTAAAACAAGAGTTATTATAAATGACTGGTATAGCAATAGATGAAGACTTGAAAGTAACACTTTTAAGTGGTATCTTATGATTAGCAATCAAGTAGTTGGGTATGGACAAGCAAAACTGAAGTAATTCTTATTTGATAAGAATACCCTGTTAGTATACGGGTTGACAACAATCTTAATACCAAATAGGTTATATAAGTTTAAACTTAATGGAATAGTTTGTTACTTACTTTCAATGTCTTTTAAAAGAATAACATTTGAAGAACATGTTTATTATTGATTAGAAGCACTACACCTAAGGTTTAGTGTTCTAGGGTTTAACATGATTCCAACCTAACCAGAGAGTAGATAATAGTTGAGCATACCAAGGTAACAAGCTAGGTTTCATTCACTATTAAGAGGGTTCTAGTGAAGCATGGAAATGTTATTCATCTAGAATGGTGAAGCATAACAATGTGATAGCACATATTTGCTTAACATGGGCACACTCAAAATTAATTACTTACTTTTAAAGCTCACAAGAGGCATTGTATTGTGTACTTGTTATATAACCTAAAAGAATAACTTTTAAAGAACATGTTTCTTAATGCCTAGAAGTACTACAAATAAGAGTTAATGTTCTAGGATTGATAATACTCATCTATTACTCACAAAGTGTTTAATAGATGGAACAGAACAAGTTATCTATTTAAGATTCATTTGTTACTTATGTGGTATTAGTTGGGCATGATTATACAAAGCAACTTTCATTGCTATTACTATATATATGGTTCTATCTAAAGTTGGTAACATTCTTATAATAAACATCGATACTCAAATAGTTAGTCATGAGTCAGTAGTGCTAATATAATCCATTCATGGTTGATTCTAGGGTTGTTAATAATCTTAACATGCATAAGTCATTGCTTTTTCTAGGACATAGGAATTTAGGTGATGCTTATCTGATATGTTCTTAAAAAGAATTACTTTTGAAGAACACAATCCTTAATGGACATATTTTTATTACTTAAAGGAATGGTGATTAGGTGATGTTAGAGAGGTAACAGTTTTTAAGTTGCAGCAAAGGTTTTGCAATTAGTTAGTTGACTAAAGTATACCATGTTAAAATAGAATATCAAACTAACCACTAATGGTTGACTTAGAGAGTATGGCAAGACTAGCACACTAAAAATAGTTATTTGTTCTATTACCAAAAAGTAATGGTAAAACTTGAGTTATATGTACTTCAAAAGAGTTACTTTTGAAGAACAGATCACTTAAGGTGTTAATGCATTGTAAGTTCATTGTAGGGTTCTATTAGCATCTAATAATAATTGAGAAAGCCCAGTATTACTGTTCCTAGATTTGCAGGGTTGGAAACTAAATTTTAATTGATTGAAGACTTTAAAATTGGTTGTAGATTCTCTCCTGATGAAAGAATTGTTGAAATAGCAAAATTAGAGTTAGGAAATAATTATTTTTCAAGTTTATGATTTTTCCTAAGTTTTGCTAGATTGAATTTGTTTTTAGGAAAAATCATTTTAGGGTTTAAAATCCTAGTAATAAAGTTTTAAGTTTAATATTTAATAATAATAAAATATTAATTGGAATACTAATATTGGAGTAATCAAATTTTTATTTAGTATTTGAAAACTTGGTTTGAATTATTATTATTGGGTTTGAATTCAAAATTCAAATACTACTTAAACAAGGTTTCAAATTTATTTCAAAATTATTTCAGACAAGTATGCAAGATTATAATTTAATTAGATAGGTTATGTTTTTATGAACATTTTGATATATCATTTGCATTTTTCGGAATTAAAATGAATAAGATATGAATTTCATAAGTTTCCAACATTTTCTGCAATTTTAACTAACAGAGAAATACTGATCTGGAATCTTATTTAATAGACAGGTACGTTTTGTACCGGGTAACCCTAGCTACACGACACTGACTAGTGGGCCACAGGCCAGGTCACCTGCCACGTTGCCGGTTGACCTAGTCAAAATTGACTGGGCCCCAAATTAACGCCGGCGAGGCAGACGATGGCGGCGGTGGCGTTCTACGGCTCGCAGAGCTGCAGGATTAGGCTCTCCCGAACCGGCACTCCACGCTGGGCGGAATAGGTGCGGCGGCCACAGGTTTTGGTTAACGGAGTTACCTCCAGCCAACCTTACTGCGGTGGCGAGCTCCGGTCGGACTACGACTACGAGCTATAGTCGATGCTAAGATGCAATAAAGGTCTCTGTAGAAGCGCACACTCACCAGGAGTATGATGGTGTGCTCAGCGACGACGATGGTGGACTACGGAGAGTGCTAGGTCGACTTTCCCAGCGTCTTGCTGCGGAAGGGAACGATCCGATTTGCTTAACTCCGGGATCCCCTCAATGTTCTGCTTATCCGGGAAGACTACCAGGACGAGGCGCACCTCCCAGACTACTTCCCAGTGCTTGGGGTGACCTCCACCAACGGCCCGGTGATGAACTCCGGCGAGGTTCTTCGGTGAACTACGGGAGATAGAGAGAGACCGAGAGGGATTGGAACAGCTTGGAAGATCAAGCACGACACGGAGGTCTTCCGGTGATTTTATACTGCTTGGCGAGGTCTACTCTGTCTTCTCCCTGCGGGCGACGGTCGGGATGCGGCGGCGGCTGAGTACGTATTTCGGGCACGAATCGTTGAGCTCCGACTGGCTGTGGACGCGGGTGAACTTGTATGCTGCTCTGGGACGGTCAGTGACGTCCGGCTTAGTCCTTATCGGCCCCGACGACGTGGAGCATGCTGATGCGGTGGCGGACGCTCGCGAGATGCGAGGTTGAAGACGGCACCACCTCGCTCGCGGTGACTGGATCGAAGAGGTAAGCGGCTGTGGGTTGACTCGGTGGTGGTGCTGGGCCGATTCTCAGCCTGCTCCTGGGCTGCGCTGGCTCTTTTTTTTTATTCATTATTCTTTTGTTCTTTTCTATATATTACGTTTTCAGTTTTGAATTTTCTCACTTGCATTTACACTTTGTTTTGTAGGATTCGAACTTAGCAATTCTTCCGAAACATTTTTAGGACAGAGTCTAGCTCCTTATGTACGGTTTAAAGATGTATTTGAATATTGGCATAACAAGTATGACTAGGTTTTTAAGTAAGTATCCTAATAGGAACAATTTCAAATATTACTACTTGAGTGTTCAGAATACTTCGGTAAAGCTTAGATATATTCCTAGTGATATTAAAAGAACATTAATTGGGATTATTGACAAAAAATAGTCATATAGGAGTTATATAAATATCAGAATTCATTATCTGTGTGTATGTCATAAAGAACAAGTGTTTATGTGTCCATAGTTTTCTTAATGACATAGAATGTCCAATGTACTATTTCAAAGCCATTACTGCTTTCTTGATTCTTTACTCTGATAGAAGAGTTGTTGGAACTCAATTCTTAGCTTGAAGATATGACATGCTTCCAAGGTTGCTTATGATCACAAGTGTTGCATAAGTAGAAGTGGAATTGTAATTTATAGGATATGGTTCCAAATAGATGAGTGAAACATATTGTGGTTGATGAGATCATATTACCCTTAATATAAGACCGTGATCACACCTAAGATGTGGTTAGGATGATATAGGTGCTAACCTACATAGGATCTTAGGTTTAGGCTTGTGATACCCCTCCTATAACACATAACTTGGACAAATGGAAATGTGGAGGAACGACTAAAGTTTCCTAAATGGCTTTCATAGGAATGGTTACCTCCAAGTTGGTATACTCAATGAAGTATTCCTACATCGTTCTTTATTAGGATGATATCTTCTTATCAAGTTATACTTTACTATACAATTTATTCACCACTATCCACTAAAGCATAACCATGCACTAGACATGGGTTAACACTTTAGGTTTCAAGGATACCTTGAGGATCTAGGTGTGAATATATATCTGGTTCTAAAATGGTGTGTCAAGCATTTTAGTTTTACCTCACTTCACTCTCTTTTAGTTGTTGTAACTATCACTACCCAAAACAAAGATTTTATCAAAGGTCATATTGAAGTTTATCGCGCTCTAGTTGATGAGGTACTTCAATTCCATCAACTCAAGTGAAACTCCAATCACTTTGATATGTTTTATTTGAATGCGCAAAAATTACCCGGATTTTCTATGCATGAAATGCAATGCACACATCTGTTGTCTCTATTTTATGACATCTAATCCTGGGATATTACAGTCTCCCCTCCTTAAACTAAACTTCGTCCCGAAGTTTTCGCTCTCGTACGTTGTTGGACGATCTTGTTGTTGGTAGCATACGTCTTGAAGTTCCTTCACCAACTAATTGAGATATAGATGGTATCCTTTGTCCAGAGTGATCCTCGAATCTTCTATTGTCTGACTCCGAACAATAGTCACTTGAATTCCATCCATCTTGGTCTCTTCTTGGTCATTCTCTTGGATGATCCATAGTTTCAACACCTTATATGGCTTATAGGGTTCTACTAATTGCTCCAACACATTTTCCTAATTGGCTCTTGGTTTTACCACCTAAGAACGGATTAAACACATGTAGTGTGTCCATTCAAGTTTTCTGATCCATCTCTATAGGTCTTAATAGGTCTTCTAGGTTCAAGATTATGGTTAACTCTAATCTCAAACTTCACCGGCTGCGGTTCATGATATACTAGCTGTGGCTCATATACCAGCTGTGGCTGATACTTGGTGTGATTAGGGTCAAAATCATCTAACTCCTATGCCAAACTCCATAAGGTTACGACAATTCTTGAAAATAATTTACTTCCGACCTACTTCCTCTAACTTTCAACACTTTTAAGTTTCCTGGACTCTTCCCTTAGACTTTTCCAATGGTATTTAAGCTTATTGCTCTCTAACTATTTGAACTCCATGATTAACTATCAGTTTTGGGTCGGTCTTACTACTATGTCTTTCTAAGGATTTCTCGAAGAAATCTGTGGTGTATCCACACAATTGTGGATATCCGGTATGAATCCTTCGATTGTGCATTTAGGTAGGGTGTTCTATTCCACTTTTGGATGTATGTTTTTACCCAAAAGTTATAAAGGTTGATGAGAATTGGGTTTTCCCATTGTTATCTACCATAATTCAGATGGTAGGATATATACGATGCCACGGGAGAAATCCGGCAGAGTTTCTCTTGTACCGGAGGACATCCACGATAGGCAATTGTATAAGTTGAACAAAACATGACGTAACAAGGTTATAAACGGTTCAATGGTCTCAATGGAGCATTGTTGACACAAATCCTCACAAGTCTTAATCCGTAGACAGAGACTGCATCTCTTTGATAAAGGAATGTCTTGCTAGCGTCTTAACCACCAATCAACAATTCAAGATTTCGGGACTAGAGATCAATGTTATACAGAGATGTTATGTGTCTTAGTCACGCTATCAACGAGGGTTACTGGGGCTACCACTCCCAGGCTGAATAAAGCAGCAGGCAATACCAGAATGGATCATCGGTATCACAACACCTCAATCAACCCGTGATGTACTAAGCATAACCAAAGCTGCATAACAACGAGCTCAAATACCTTAAACTTAATTGCGGTTACCTAATTAGTGGTTCTACTCAATAATCTAAAGTTACCTCTAGTATTTTAAGACCTAGAGTTCTATTGCTAAATTCCAATACTTCATCTTACTACCACTTCATGATGCTTCCATGAAGATCACTTGCGAGCTTTCTTCTTTTGGCTTCCATTACCTGATGATTCTTCATCTTCTGACTTGATTGCCCTAGGAACTCGTCTCTCCCTCACACGAATCCCTGAACCATCTAGAACTATAACATCAAGTAAGAACTTGATTCTGCAACATGCACTTGCATATCAAAGTCAAACTTCATGCATAGATCTAGTCACACAATAAAATCCAAGAAAGTCCAAATTTGTGCAGGCAACATACATCATCATAAGCCCGTGAGTAAAACATCTCTAGAATTCAGGCTTAGATGTGTACCTTATAGCACCAAATAATATAGGTTTATATTGTGCTATATGCACATAGTGGTGGACTACTACTCTTTGTCTCAAAATTTACTCCATTTGCCCAATTGCGAATGAATAAATTTGAGCAAAGTTTTTGGGAATCATTCTAATGGATTCATATTCCTTTAAGACTACTATTTTTTTTGCTTACCTTCTGTCCTATTGAAGACGAATCTCACTTAATCACTCAAAACTTCTGGCATTCCTATACCTCACACATACTTTACTAAACATGGTTCCCATAACTCCATCACTTTTATAGGGCTTCTTCATGGTGCTTTGGTCAAACTTCTCTGACTAAAGACTATGGTCCTGTCATACTTGACCTAGTTACCATTGTTGAGAATACTTCATTCACCAATCTTCTTGAGCATCTACCTCCTCAGCTTGAAATTGCTGGTCTACTTCAAGGTTCTACTCCATCATGCAAAGATTCTCAGGTGAATCTATCATGATGAAAGCGTTTAAACTATCAGAACATCGTACTTGTATATGGCATTCTTGAGTATCCATATACAGGACTAAAACCTGAGGCCTACTACCTCCTATAGTCTCACTTCATCACTTAACATCATCCTACTACATTCTCAGATGACTTCAGTTTAATATTACGACTTTGGTATACTTCTTCCAATAGGACATTTTCCATTCCGATTGTATCCTCTCTTTGGACTACCATGTATTGTATACCAAATATATTCCACTTCCATCCTTTATGTAAGGCTCTAATGAAGTCATATTACTAGGTATGGAACAAGATGTCTAACTGAAAGTGCAAACTTTGTTTCCCTCAGATTTTGTGTGTTAGATAACAACATTAGTGATACTAATTGTGTGCTAAGATTTGCAGGATTTTCATTTGAAGAAATGCCAGGCCGGATTATCCGGCCAGGGGTGGCCGGATAATCCGCCCCCTCTGGGGTGGCCGAAAAATGGCTAAGGACTTATCGCGGCGTCACCCAGATAGGGGGGCCGGATATTCCGGCCAGGGGCCGGATAATCCGGCCAGCCGGATAATCCGCCCCAGCTTTGGCCGGATAATCCGCCCTCCCTCGGGGGTGGCTGAAATTCTGCTAAGGACCTGGCGCGGCGTCACCCAGATAAGGGGGGCGGATAATCCGGCCAGGGGCCGGATAATCCGGCCAGCCGGATAATCCGGCCCAACTTTGGCCGGATAATCCGCCTATCCAACTCAGCAACGGCTACATTTTGGGAGGGGCTATAAATACCCCTCCCCTTCTTCTACCTCAAGCTGCTCGAGCTGTGAAGAAAAGACCCCATTTTGGAGCCACCAAATTAGCAAGATCTCCTCCCTCAACCCACCAAAGTCGTTGATCTTTGGAGAATCGAAGGAGAAGGCCTTGATCTACATCCTCACCGAAGCAATTTGTTTTCCCCTCTCATTTGCTTGAGGGCCCTTTGGTCTTGGGTTCCCTTGTGTCCCTTGACCTTGTTTGTGTGATTGAAATCTTGATACTTGTTGATTGAGATCTTTGTGGTGCTTGGGAGCCTCCAATTCAGTTGTGGAGTTGTGCCCCAAGTTTTGTAAAGGCCGGTTCCGCCTTGAGGAATCCCTTAGTGGAAAGTGAGCTAGGCCTTTGTGGCGGAAGCTTGCACCGGAGAATAGGGTGAGCCTTTGTGGCGTTGGTTAGGCCTTTGTGGCAACCACACCCCTCCAACGTAGACGTACTTCCCCTAAAAAGGAAGGAACTACGGGAATTACATCCGTGTCTCCGTGTGCTCCACTCTCGGTTACCTCTATCCTTTATTACCTTTACTACTTGTATCTTGCTTAGCTTGCTAGTTGACATATAGGTAAATTCACCTTAGTTGCATATCTAGAGAATCTACCTTTGTGTCAAGCCTAAATTGAAAAAGAACTAAAATTTGAGTAGCACCTATTCACCCCCCCCCCCTCTAGGTGCCCATACGATCCGTTCAATTGGTATCAGAGCCTCGGCTCTTTATTCGGGCTTAACCGCCTAAGAGTATGGAAACTCCACCTAGTGAGGGCTCGGGTCAAGTTTCCATGGGTGAGTTCAAATCTTTGGAATCATCCATGGCTTCCATGACATCTCAAATGAGTGAGTTGCGTGAAATGATAGCGCAACTCATGCAAGCTAAAAATGCTAATGTTCCTCCACCTCCGGAAAAACCCGCTACTCCACAAGTGGAGAATGTGGTGGTTGATGTGGAGGGTTCCAATAAAAATGGTGATGCTAAGTCTTCCACCAAGGCCGACGGGAAAGGTGAATACCCGCATTGGTATTCACCCGACCCGCCGGTTCCTCATCCTCATATTAACCATAGAGGTGATCCACCTAAGCTTGATGCATTAAACTTTGGTCAATGGCAATATCAAATGATCTCTCATATGCGCAGTTCTTGCATCGAGCTTTGGAGGATCGTTGAGGAAGGATTCAAGGCCGTGGATCCCCACAACATGACAAGAAGAGAGACGGTCGATAGCCAACTCAATGCTACCGCTCTTCACATGATTCAAGTCGCCGTGGGACCCAAGGACTTGCCTCACATCCAACACTTCTCCACCGCCAAAGAAGCTTGGCAAGCTCTCTCCGACGTCTTTGTTGGCAATGAGAGCATGAAGAAAACAAGATATATTGCCTTCTCAAATCAAGCGGAGGGTTTCTTCATGATGGATGGTGAGGATCATCAAGAAATGTATAGAAGACTCAAGACCATTGCTACCACCTTCAAGAACCTCGGTGCTCACCATATTGATGATGAGTGGATCAAGATGAAGTACATTCTTGCCCTCACACCATATGAGCCCGCGGATATAAAGAGTGTTCAAGGCAAGCACAACTTCAATGAGATGACCTCCAATCAAGTGATGCAAGAGATTCAAGCCTACAAGGTTTCCGCACAAAATGCGGAAGATGCTCGTGCCCGTGCCATCGGAATGCAAAGAAGCTCCAATCTTGCATTGAAGGCTAATGTGGTTGAGAAAGAGGTTCCTCTTCAAGCTAGTATTGAAGCAAGACTAGAGATGTGTCCCGAGGACATAAGACATGAGTACAATGAGCACATGGCCTTCTATGGAAAAACCTTTTGGGTTGATCCTCATAAGGCTAAAGAAGACAATCAAAGAAGAAGCAAGTCAAGTGGCTATCAAAGGAATGACAACAATGGTCAAAGGGTGAGGACTTGCTACAATTGCAATGATAGATTTCACTTCGTTGCCGAGTGCCCTTATGAGAAGAGAGAAGACCATGGTGGAAAGCTCATCTTCAAAAGCAAGACCAAGTCACCATCCAAGAAGCCATTTGTGAAGAAGGGTGGACCAAGGAAGAAACAACCAAAATTTGTGTTCTTGACTCAAGAAGAGTACTCCGCAAGTGAGAGTGATGAAGAAGAAACCACAACTAGTGAGATGGCCGCAATGGCAACCACCTCCACGTCTTCCACATCACTCTTTGAATCCCCCAATGAGGACTCTCTTCTCAAGAACGTCAAGTGCCTCATGGCCAAGTCTTCCGAGGTATCACCCACATCTTTCTCTTCCTCTAAGACAAATAATGCTTCCTTGAATGATATTGCTAGTCTTAGAGTAAAGGAAGAAATTATTGCTTTTGATGACTATGCGTCTAGTGTAGATGGTGTTCACAAGATTCACTTTGAACGTCTATTGAGCCAATATGGTAAAACTCTTGAAAAACTAGATGAACAAATGAGGCTTGAAAGAGAATATGCTCAAGATATTGCCTCACTAACCGAGTCTCTTGAAGAAGAGCAAGAGGAACGAGCAACTCTTGAAGAGAAGCTCGATTCCATTGAGGAAGCTAATAATGAAGTTGTTTCCAAACTCATTAAAGAGCGAGATCATGCTCGTGCTAAAGTAAAAATGCTTAAAAAGGAAAAGGTTGAATTTGGTGTTGGTCATGATATACTTGTTAAGGATTTAGAAGATCTTGACAAGGCTCACAAGGCCTTGAAAAGTGAACACTCTATTCTTACCAAGTCACATGAACAACTTCAAATTCAATTGACTAAGAATAATGTGCCTAGTTCTTCTACTTCTACTTGTGATCATGCAAATGTTATTGAAGAAAATGCTAGGTTGAAAGATGAACTTGCCAAATCCTCCATTCCCATAGGTGAGAAAAACTTGAATGATCTTTTGAGTAAGCAAAAGGCATTCGGTGATAAAACGGGGATTGGCTATGTCTCAAAGAAGAAGAAGAACAACAACAAGAAAAAGAAGGCCAAGCCCGCACAAGCAAAGAAGGATCCTATTGTGGGTGGCAAAGCCACTCATGATGATCATGCGGGAATTGCTAACCCTCACTATGTTTTATTTCGTGATTATTATGGTGATGTTTATGCAAAATATGTTGGTCCAAATGATGGTTATGTTGCTTGGTCTATTTGGGTTCCAAAGACCCTTGTTGCTAACAAAAGAGGACCCATTGAAAGATGGGGACCTAAAACCAAGCAATGATCTCTTGTAGGACTATGCTTCCGGTGGGTCAAAATGGGTGCTTGATAGTGGATGCACAAGTCATATGACCGGAAGCAAGGAGATTATGACGGAGATGAGACCAAATGACAACCACATAACCGTCACTTATGGAGACATGTCACAATCCGAGGTATTGGGTCTTGGCAAGGTGGTGGTTGCACCGGATATTTCCCTTGTGGACGTCATGCTTGTTGAGACCCTTGGTTATAATTTACTTTCAGTTCGTGCACTTGGTAAGATGGGCTTTGCCGTCTTCATTGATAATGACATTGTGGTACTCTTGTGGAGCAAGTCTCTAAAGGTCGCTTTCGTTGGACACATTGAAAACAACTTGTATGTGGTGGACTTTTCGGGGAAAACCACTACAAGTGCAATGTGTTTATTTGGAAAGGCCGATGTGGGTTGGCTTTGGCATCGCCGTTTATCCCATGTCAATATGAGAACTTTGCAAAGCCTTCACAAGGGTGGCCACATACTCGGACTAAAAGAGAATGTTTCTTTTGCCAAAGATCGTGTTTGCAGGGCTTGCGTTCTAGGAAAAATGCATGATTCTCCCCACCCAAGCAAGACTATCATTTCTTCAAAGAGGATCTTGGAGCTCCTTCATGTGGATCTCTTTGGTCCTCCCTCTCATGCAAGTCTTGGTGGGAAGAAATATTGTTTGGTGATTGTTGATGACTATTCAAGATATACTTGGGTCTACTTCTTCAAGCATAAGAGTGAGACTCAACAAACCATCATCGACTTTGCCAAGGAAGTTGAACGTCAACATGGGCAAACTATTTTGGCAATTAGAAGTGACAATGGCTCGGAGTTCAAGAACTACACCTTAAATGGATTTCTTAGTGATGAGGGAATTCGTCATCAATATTCCGCTGCATATACCCCTCAACAAAATGGTGTAGCCGAGAGGAAGAACCGGACTCTTATGGATATGGCTAGGTCCATGTTGGCGGAGTTTAAGTCTCCATACAACTTTTGGGCCGAAGCTATCTCTACGGCTTGTCACTCTTCAAACCGGCTCTTCCTCCGCAAAGGCCTAAACAAGACTCCATATGAAATACTCACCGGAAGCAAGCCCAACATCTCCTACTACCGGGTTTTCGGGTGTAAGTGTTTCTTTCAAAGAAAAGGAGTTCGTTTAGGTAAATTTGATGGTCAAGACGGGGACCAAAATGATCAAGATGATCAAGTGACTCCTCCAAGGTCTAATGAGGATATCGAAGCCCGTCGCAAGAGAAGAGTTGAAAGGGATTTGGAACTTAAAGGTCATACCCTTGAGAGGGTTATTGGAGATTTAAGAAGCAAAGTGTCAACCCGGCGTCAATTGGCACAATTTAGCTCCCATCATGCTTATATCTCCATGGTTGAACCCAAGAAAGTATTTGAAGCTCTTGAAGATCCGGATTGGTTGGATGCTATGCATGAAGAACTCAATAACTTCAAGCGCAATAATGTTTGGGTGTTAGTGGAGAAACCAAAGGAGTGCCGGAATGTGATTGGCACAAAGTGGATATTCAAGAACAAGCAAGATGAGCATGGAATTGTTGTGAGGAACAAGGCAAGATTGGTTGCTCAAGGTTTCTCTCAAGTTGAAGGCATTGACTTTGGAGAAACTTATGCTCACGTGGCTCGCCTTGAGTCCATCCGTATCCTTCTTTCATATGCCACTCATCATAACTTTAAGTTGCAACAAATGGATGTTAAGAGTGCATTTCTTAATGGTCCATTGAAAGAGGAAGTGTATGTTAAGCAACCCCCGGGGTTTGAGGATCTCAACTTCCCGAACCATGTCTACAAACTCCATAAGGCACTCTATGGCCTTAAACAAGCTCCACGTGCGTGGTACGAGCACCTTAGGGAGTTGTTGTTAGACCGTGGGTTTGAAGTTGGGCAAATCGATCCCACTCTTTTTACTAAGAGGGTCAATGGGGAGCTTTTCGTATGCCAACTATATGTTGATGATATTATCTTTGGCTCTACTAACAAAGCTTTTAATGATGAATTTTCAAAGCTTATGACCGATAGGTTCGAGATGTCTATGATGGGCGAAATGAAGTTCTTTCTTGGTTTTGAAATCAAGCAATTGAAAGAAGGGACTTTTATTTATCAAGCCAAATATGTCCAAGACATGCTCAAGAGGTTCAAGATGAAGGAACTTAATGGAGCCGCAACACCAATGGCCACAAAATGTCATCTTGAACTTGATCCCAATGGTAAAGATGTGGATCAAAAGGTATACCGTACTATGATCGGTTCTTTGCTTTACCTTTGCGCATCTAGACCCGATATTGTGTTGAGTGTAGGTGTGTGTGCAAGGTATCAAGCCGCTCCTAAAGATAGCCACCTTATGGCGGTTAAGAGAATCTTTCGATATTTGGTTCATACCCCAACTTATGGTCTTTGGTATCCCAAAGGCTCGGATTTCTCTCTTTGTGGCTTCACGGATTCGGATTGGGCCGGTGACAAGGATGATAGGAAATCAACCTCCGGAGCTTGCCAATTTCTTGGTAGGTCTTTGGTGTGTTGGTCTTCTAAGAAGCAAAATTGTATATCTCTCTCCACCGCCGAAGCCGAATACATTGCCGCCGCAAGTGGATGCACTCAATTGTTATGGATGAGGCAAACTTTGAAGGAATACGGTGTCAATTGTGACAAAGTGCCTCTTTTATGTGACAATGAAAGTGCTATCAAGATCGCCTATAATCCGGTGCAACATTCAAGAACCAAGCATATTGAGATCCGGAATCATTTCATTAGGGATCATGTTGCCCGCGGGGATATTGAGCTTGCTTATGTGAGCACCAAGGATCAACTTGCCGATATATTCACGAAGCCTCTTGATGAAGCAAGATTTGGATATTTGAGGAATGAGCTAAATATCATCGATTCAAGGAGTGTGGCTTGAACATCTTGCAAATACACCTATATTTCAATGCATGTTTGGTTTAGGTGTGGGCATGGAGATAGGGGGAGTGCGGTCCTAATTAATTGGGCTATCCCTCCCCCCATAATGCCGATAGTAATCATATCATTCTCTTAATATCATTTTATGATTTTTGAGCTTCAATGATGAGTAGTGGTTATGGACTCAAGATACATCTTCGCGGTCCAATGCCATAACACTCAAACATGGTGGCTTCGGCCACCGACCTCTTCTTTGCGAAGAGTTGATTCATTGCATATCTTATTTGAGGTTTTGGTGTTCTCTCCCGATGTTATTTCTTATTTTTGATATGGGAAGGCACTTGCATTGGATTTTTAGTCGATTTGCTCTTGCAATGTTAAGTGCCGAGAACCACTCCGTGTTTGCTCTCTCACCTAAGCCATCCTCTCTCAAGACATCTATCTATGCACACGAGTTCAAATTTTTCATCAAAACAACATCTGTTTTTGAAAATTTCGAGTTGGCCAGTTTGCTGGCTCCAGGCCGGAATATCCGCCCTCTCTGGGCCGGAATATCCGGGGGGCCGGATTATCCGCCCCTTCCTGGCCGGATAATCCGGCCGTAGTGACCCTGGGTATATAAGGGGGAGGGTCGGGCTGCCCTAGGGCAGTTCCCTCCCCACCCCTTCCAGGTGATCCCTGCCGCCGCCGCCTCCTTCCCATCGCCGCCGCCGGAGCTCCGGCCAACCTTTTGGCCTGATTTCTTCGGAGGTTGCTCTCCTCCTCTTCTGGAAGGCTTTCACCAAGCGGATTTCGCAATGGATGCGGGTATTGCTCTTCTCATTGGATGTGTCTTTACCCCTTCTTGTTCTTGGTGATTTTGCCCTCTAGGTGTTGTTTTCCTGAATCATGTTGTATGGTACTTTCTTCCCGATCTATCAAATTGCAGGCTGCAGCAACACTTAGAAATTTTTTTCGAGGGGGCCGGATTATCCGCCCCCCCTTGGCCGGATAATCCGGCCTAGGAAGATCACTGTCAATTTTTTTTGTGTTGCTGCTCTCAATTTGCTGTTTTGGTGTAGGTTGTTTATTCATACTACATGGTTCTTTGATCTTTTCCGTAACTCGTGTGCATACGCTTATCCCCATGCTCTCCGTGCATCTCTCTTCACAGGTGGTCCGAGTATGCCGAAGCGCAAGCGTCGGCTTGTTCGGAATGAGGAAGGAGTTCTTGTGGATGAGATTGACATCCGTCGGGAACAGAGGGAAGCTGCTAGGAAGGCTGAGCAGGAGAAAGCTGCCAAGGTTGCTAAAGCTCGTGCCCGTCGTCGCAAAGGCAAAGAGCCACGTCCTGACTACAAGAAGATGCCAGAGGCCGAGTACATTCTTGTGCGGAGGAACAATTGGTATGCTACTGCAAGAGATGAAGACATTGAAGACAGGGGTTTCTGGAATGAGGAGCAGTGGGGGATTTTTCATGATATTTATGAGCCTTTCAAGAATCCTTGTCGTCCAATGCATCCGATTGACTTTGATCACCTCCGCAGCAGGTCTTACTTTGATGAAGCACTCTCTGTGATTGAGAAGATGGGTTTGATGGGGCTGGCCAACATTCAGTGCGACTACAATCCCGGTCTTATCAAGCAATTCTATGCTACTCTGGTGATTTTGCCCAATGCTCAGAAATCTATGAAGTGGATGACCGGCGAACATGAGTGCACATCGGACTTTCCTACGTTTGCCTCTCTCTTGGGGTATGCGTACAATGGAGACACTCCAGTGGGTCGCCGTATTCACAACCCAGGGAACAAGCCTGACAAAGACAAGCTCTATGACCTCTATGACTCCACAGGTGTTGTGGGCTTCATCAATGGCCTACATCCACTTTATGATCAGCTGGTCCGCATTTTCAGGGAGAACATTGCTCCTAGTGGTGGCAACAATGATGCCATTCGCACCTCTCTGGTTGATCTCCTTGCTTTTGCTCATGAGTGTGCCACGTCGTCTGACCCTGCTGAGGACTTTACCCTTGATGTGATGGATTTCATCTTCTATGAGATCAAGGATGCTATTATTCAGAGGAACACTGTGCCATATGCTCCTTTCATCATGCTTCTCATTAAGCATGTCCTTGGAGACTATGATATTCATGATGACTGTGTGGAGCACAAGGTCAAGAAGATGTATATCAAGAGAAAGGCGAAATCTACTCCTTCAGCTGCATATCCTGACACTTTCATGGCTGATGCGAGGACTAGTGCTACTGCTCGTGAACAGAGGGCTGCTGCATCTGTTGTGTCTAGGGAGGTGAGGAAGCTCAGTTGGTTTGAGCGGAATGTTCTGTGCATGAAGGTTGAGATCCACCGTGAGAACTACCAGGCCTATGTCGAGAGGAAGAGCATCCAGGACACTCAGCAGCTTATCCTTCACCGTCTCAGTGGTGCTCAGACCGCCGATCCCACTCCTACTGCTCCTGTGGCCTATAATGCTTGGAACACCGATCGCTACAACTGGGTGGATATGCAGAAGCATCTCTTTGATGCTCCAGATGCTCCCGCAGGAGGTGCTCGTGCAGAGGCTGAGGAGGACTTTGAGGCTGAGGAGGACTTTGAGGCTGAGGAGGATTTTGATGATGTGGACTTCGATGACGTGGACGAGTGATTTCTCGGGACGTGTAGCATCGCTCTTCTCCCTTTTTGGTGTCTTGATGCCAAAGGGGGAGAAGTAGTTCTATTAGGAATTGGTCGGGATTTGCATGGGTGGAAACACAAGCTTGCGCGCTTATCATTCTTTGGCGCTTGTGTTTCTTCTTATTTCGTTTGTCTTGAGTCGAACTTTGTGTGTGGTTGAACTTCGTGTCGTTTATATGCTACCATGTGGTGTATGAGACTATGTCATATGTTCTTAATATGCTATGTGGATCATTATGTGTTGTTCACTTATTTTTATCAGCTCATGGTTATTGGTGAAATGGCTATGGAATTATTGCCCGGCATATCATATTATCATATTCGGGATTCCATAATCCATAATATTTGAGTTATCTATGCAATGGTATGTCTCTTCTAAACTCATTGGTGAAGTTGCACACATCTAGGGGGAGCTGTGTATTTTGATCAATTATTCGTTGTTTGAATTATTCGACCTTTCTTGCAAATCCTAGTGTTGTCATCTAACACCAAAAAGGGGGAGATTGAAAGTGCAAACTTTGTTTCCCTCAGATTTTGTGTGTTAGATAACAACATTAGTGATACTAATTGTGTGCTAAGATTTGCAGGATTTTCATTTGAAGAAATGCCAGGCCGGATTATCCGGCCAGGGGTGGCCGGATAATCCGCCCCCTCTGGGGTGGCCGAAAAACGGCTAAGGACTTATCGCGGCGTCACCCAGATAGGGGGGCCGGATATTCCGGCCAGGGGCCGGATAATCCGCGCCAGCTTTGGCCGGATAATCCGCCCTCCCTCGGGGGTGGCTGAAATTCTGCTAAGGACCTGGCGCGGCGTCACCCAGATAAGGGGGGCGGATAATCCGGCCAGGGGCCGGATAATCCGGCCCAACTTTGGCCGGATAATCCGCCTATCCAACTCAGCAACGGCTGCATTTTGGGAGGGGCTATAAATACCCCTCCCCTTCTTCTACCTCAAGCTGCTCGAGCTGTGAAGAAAAGACCCCATTTTGGAGCCACCAAATTCGCAAGATCTCCTCCCTCAACCCACCAAAGTCGTTGATCTTTGGAGAATCGAAGGAGAAGGCCTTGATCTACATCCTCACCGAAGCAATTTGTTTTCCCCTCTCATTTGCTTGAGGGCCCTTTGGTCTTGGGTTCCCTTGTGTCCCTTGACCTTGTTTGTGTGATTGAAATCTTGATACTTGTTGATTGAGATCTTTGTGGTGCTTGGGAGCCTCCAATTCAGTTGTGGAGTTGTGCCCCAAGTTTTGTAAAGGCCGGTTCCGCCTTGAGGAATCCCTTAGTGGAAAGTGAGCTAGGCCTTTGTGGCGGAAGCTTGCACCGGAGAATAGGGTGAGCCTTTGTGGCGTTGGTTAGGCCTTTGTGGCAACCACACCCCTCCAACGTAGACGTACTTCCCCTAAAAAGGAAGGAACTACAGGAATTACATCCGTGTCTCCGTGTGCTCCACTCTCGGTTACCTCTATCCTTTATTACCTTTACTACTTGTATCTTGCTTAGCTTGCTAGTTGACATACAGGTAAATTCACCTTAGTTGCATATCTAGAGAATCTACCTTTGTGTCAAGCCTAAATTGAAAAAGAACTAAAATTTGAGTAGCACCTATTCACCCCCCCCTCTAGGTGCCCATACGATCCGTTCACTAACTTCACTTAAGAATACAGGTAAGAACATTTGACTCGAGTGTGTCAGGATTATTCTTTTGTTGAATATCCATCCCAAGTCATAAGAAGAGTTGGTTTAGATAAGAAGGCTTCCTATAATCACTACCAAACCTACAGGTCTCCTATACAAGGGTTTTAATCCTAGGGTCAAAGCGTTTGCTCTGATACCAGCTGTGGTGACCCAGCATACCACTGCATGTGTAGTATGCAAGTCGTTGACATAACACCAATGAAACACCGTCTCACTAGTATTACATCCATCAGAGTGGTACAACAGAAACATCGCAGGTCCACGGCATGTCTATAGGATTACAATTTTCAGCATACAGAAGATCTTCAGAACCTCCTCAACAGGTAGAGGTTTAGTCCTGGCGACTACAAACGAGAAAGAATACAAGGAAGTCTAAAAGAAGACTATGACTACCTCTAATGCAGTTTGTCAGCTAGAGAGATAACCTAGCTACTTAGGTTCTAGGAATAGGGAAACTGGTTCCCTTCTATCCCTATTCTAGTTTTCCACCAAGCTTCGCAATAATTGTTGACTCCGCTGATAATCATGACGTTGGTAGAATGCTTCATCTTCATCTTCAACTTTAATGTCTTGAGGTTGCCTCCTTGAGTTGCCTTCAATCTAATGCTTCATAGTCTAGCAAGGGTTTAAGAGATTGGGGTGAGTAACGAGCGTTACCCAGCAAGTTTCTTTAGAAAGAAGTTGTGTGATATGCACTAACTAAAGCCATGGACCCAAAAGAGTCGTAGGCCAATGCAAGGTTTCATCAAGGGTTTCTTGAAAGATTGCTTTTACTTTAGAAAACTATGCCCAACAGCCAACACAGGGTATTAGTGCCTTGAGAGCACCTTTCCTGCCGCGTTCGCAGCTCCTTCCCGGAACAAGGGGTAACATGTCACATCCTTTTACACTCTGCAGAGGTGTGTCCTTCCAAAAGAGATCAAAGCCTTGCTGCACAACCGAGTTGCATGCTCGTCCACACTTCCTTGGTGTGGGGCCCAGTCATTGATCCAAGCCAATCACTGCCTTCTCCACACAACGCATGCCCACCCTTTTGTAAATCCCTGGACTACCAGCTGATATAAAGATCAAGCTTTGAGCCAGTTTATGTCGGTGTAATGGATACCGGGGTATCCCGGTCCACCTGCTCCTGGGCCCCGTCATCGGCCCATCTTCAGCCCAGGAGATAATCAACAATCTTCAGCATGGAGAAGACCCTCACGAGGAGGCGCCTCGTGAGGAGAACGACGACGGAAACCGCTAAGGACCAGAAGACCTCCTCACGAGCCCCTGCTGGTGAGGAGAGGAGGGACGCCCACGTCAGGCTAGCACGATTTCGTGCGGGGCAAGAAGACAACGGGCAGAAGGCCGCGTACCTCCCACGCTACCCCCGACAGGGAGGAGACCAACTTTCGCTGTGCCTGCCTAAAGCGGCACAGTGGCAGTTGGCCACCCTCCCAAATATAGCGTGGACGGTGCAGGGCGCCAGGGGAGGACGTCAGCCTCCTCCACCCACTCCTGTGGACCGGCGCCGCTATCCTACGAAGACCAAGTCTACAGAAGAACCTAGTCTACAGCTGTCCTCCCTCCTTGGCCGTGTGTGGCAACCCCTTCCCCAAGAAGATAAGGGGAAGGAGGCCCTTGGCGCTATAAAAGGAGGGGAGGCCACCCCTTAGAGGGGATCCGGTCTAATCGAATCTTCATCTTCTTCAAGCTGCTAGTTGGGCACGCAGGTTCTTCAACCTCTGGCCAACTAGAGCTTTGTAACCAAGGCCTTGTACTCCTCGCGAGGTGTCGCGTCGTAATACAAGAAGGCAGGAAGTAGGGGTTTTACCTCACCACGAGGGCCCTGAACCTGGGTAAATCTCGGTCTCCCTCTCTGCAGTGCGTAGCGCGTCCGACAATCGAGGCTTCCGTCACCGTGTTCCGTCGCGATCCAAGATCTCACACGTTCAGCCCCCTGCGTTCGAATCTTCGGGTCCGTCGCGTGGTACCCCGTGTTCTTGCGACACGAAATCCATCGACAGTTTATTACAATCCATCATAGACACCTGGTACCGGGGGAAACTGAGGGGTCCCACCCATGTTGCCACATCCTAGCGGGATGATAGCTCCGGTGTGGTACGTCCGTTGACATGCGAACGAGAGAAGATACAGCTGACTTTCCCGTCCCATTCCAAGTCTCTTGGATGACACGGTTTTTACGGCGCTAGAATAACTGTGGCATTGGTTGTTAATCCTAGGTTTACTTTCCCGTGCGAGTGGAACCTCCACCACCACAATCTTACCGTGGTTCCACCTGCCAGCCTTCCTAGGTTATCACCACTGGTCGATAACCACTAGTCATATTACTTATGAAAATAGATTTTCCATCTTTTTTGGAAATGTTAGAGTTTGAAGTCAACACTTTGCAAGTAATTTCAAAACCAGTGCAATCAAGAGATATGAGCAAGATAAACTTGCCTTTTTGACTGCAAGATTATGCAAGTCAAGGTCTTCGATACGTAGGAAATCCAAATATTGAAGTAACACCATCATCTGGTAAAGATGATATTAAAAGAACTGCAGCATGATATGCAAATTATATGCTATGCATCGCTCTAAGCGTATCCTAACCCTGATGATTTGATAATATTGAGTTGTGGTGAATTCTTGTGGTGTGTTGCACTTTTATATCCACTCCACAATAAAGTTGTTAAGAATTTTTAGATTGGACAACTAACCATCATTAGTACAGGATAAAGCTTAAAACAAGAGTTATTATAAATGACTGGTATAGCAATAGATGAAGACTTGAAAGTAACACTTTTAAGTGGTATCTTATGATTAGCAATCAAGTAGTTGGGTATGGACAAGCAAAACTGAAGTAATTCTTATTTGATAAGAATACCCTGTTAGTATACGGGTTGACAACAATCTTAATACCAAATAGGTTATATAAGTTTAAACTTAATGGAATAGTTTGTTACTTACTTTCAATGTCTTTTAAAAGAATAACATTTGAAGAACATGTTTATTATTGATTAGAAGCACTACACCTAAGGTTTAGTGTTCTAGGGTTTAACATGATTCCAACCTAACCAGAGAGTAGATAATAGTTGAGCATACCAAGGTAACAAGCTAGGTTTCATTCACTATTAAGAGGGTTCTAGTGAAGCATGGAAATGTTATTCATCTAGAATGGTGAAGCATAACAATGTGATAGCACATATTTGCTTAACATGGGCACACTCAAAATTAATTACTTACTTTTAAAGCTCACAAGAGGCATTGTATTGTGTACTTGTTATATAACCTAAAAGAATAACTTTTAAAGAACATGTTTCTTAATGCCTAGAAGTACTACAAATAAGAGTTAATGTTCTAGGATTGATAATACTCATCTATTACTCACAAAGTGTTTAATAGATGGAACAGAACAAGTTATCTATTTAAGATTCATTTGTTACTTATGTGGTATTAGTTGGGCATGATTATACAAAGCAACTTTCATTGCTATTACTATATATATGGTTCTATCTAAAGTTGGTAACATTCTTATAATAAACATCGATACTCAAATAGTTAGTCATGAGTCAGTAGTGCTAATATAATCCATTCATGGTTGATTCTAGGGTTGTTAATAATCTTAACATGCATAAGTCATTGCTTTTTCTAGGACATAGGAATTTAGGTGATGCTTATCTGATATGTTCTTAAAAAGAATTACTTTTGAAGAACACAATCCTTAATGGACATATTTTTATTACTTAAAGGAATGGTGATTAGGTGATGTTAGAGAGGTAACAGTTTTTAAGTTGCAGCAAAGGTTTTGCAATTAGTTAGTTGACTAAAGTATACCATGTTAAAATAGAATATCAAACTAACCACTAATGGTTGACTTAGAGAGTATGGCAAGACTAGCACACTAAAAATAGTTATTTGTTCTATTACCAAAAAGTAATGGTAAAACTTGAGTTATATGTACTTCAAAAGAGTTACTTTTGAAGAACAGATCACTTAAGGTGTTAATGCATTGTAAGTTCATTGTAGGGTTCTATTAGCATCTAATAATAATTGAGAAAGCCCAGTATTACTGTTCCTAGATTTGCAGGGTTGGAAACTAAATTTTAATTGATTGAAGACTTTAAAATTGGTTGTAGATTCTCTCCTGATGAAAGAATTGTTGAAATAGCAAAATTAGAGTTAGGAAATAATTATTTTTCAAGTTTATGATTTTTCCTAAGTTTTGCTAGATTGAATTTGTTTTTAGGAAAAATCATTTTAGGGTTTAAAATCCTAGTAATAAAGTTTTAAGTTTAATATTTAATAATAATAAAATATTAATTGGAATACTAATATTGGAGTAATCAAATTTTTATTTAGTATTTGAAAACTTGGTTTGAATTATTATTATTGGGTTTGAATTCAAAATTCAAATACTACTTAAACAAGGTTTCAAATTTATTTCAAAATTATTTCAGACAAGTATGCAAGATTATAATTTAATTAGATAGGTTATGTTTTTATGAACATTTTGATATATCATTTGCATTTTTCGGAATTAAAATGAATAAGATATGAATTTCATAAGTTTCCAACATTTTCTGCAATTTTAACTAACAGAGAAATACTGATCTGGAATCTTATTTAATAGACAGGTACGTTTTGTACCGGGTAACCCTAGCTACACGACACTGACTAGTGGGCCACAGGCCAGGTCACCTGCCACGTTGCCGGTTGACCTAGTCAAAATTGACTGGGCCCCAAATTAACGCCGGCGAGGCAGACGATGGCGGCGGTGGCGTTCTACGGCTCGCAGAGCTGCAGGATTAGGCTCTCCCGAACCGGCACTCCACGCTGGGCGGAATAGGTGCGGCGGCCACAGGTTTTGGTTAACGGAGTTACCTCCAGCCAACCTTACTGCGGTGGCGAGCTCCGGTCGGACTACGACTACGAGCTATAGTCGATGCTAAGATGCAATAAAGGTCTCTGTAGAAGCGCACACTCACCAGGAGTATGATGGTGTGCTCAGCGACGACGATGGTGGACTACGGAGAGTGCTAGGTCGACTTTCCCAGCGTCTTGCTGCGGAAGGGAACGATCCGATTTGCTTAACTCCGGGATCCCCTCAATGTTCTGCTTATCCGGGAAGACTACCAGGACGAGGCGCACCTCCCAGACTACTTCCCAGTGCTTGGGGTGACCTCCACCAACGGCCCGGTGATGAACTCCGGCGAGGTTCTTCGGTGAACTACGGGAGATAGAGAGAGACCGAGAGGGATTGGAACAGCTTGGAAGATCAAGCACGACACGGAGGTCTTCCGGTGATTTTATACTGCTTGGCGAGGTCTACTCTGTCTTCTCCCTGCGGGCGACGGTCGGGATGCGGCGGCGGCTGAGTACGTATTTCGGGCACGAATCGTTGAGCTCCGACTGGCTGTGGACGCGGGTGAACTTGTATGCTGCTCTGGGACGGTCAGTGACGTCCGGCTTAGTCCTTATCGGCCCCGACGACGTGGAGCATGCTGATGCGGTGGCGGACGCTCGCGAGATGCGAGGTTGAAGACGGCACCACCTCGCTCGCGGTGACTGGATCGAAGAGGTAAGCGGCTGTGGGTTGACTCGGTGGTGGTGCTGGGCCGATTCTCAGCCTGCTCCTGGGCTGCGCTGGCTCTTTTTTTTTATTCATTATTCTTTTGTTCTTTTCTATATATTACGTTTTCAGTTTTGAATTTTCTCACTTGCATTTACACTTTGTTTTGTAGGATTCGAACTTAGCAATTCTTCCGAAACATTTTTAGGACAGAGTCTAGCTCCTTATGTACGGTTTAAAGATGTATTTGAATATTGGCATAACAAGTATGACTAGGTTTTTAAGTAAGTATCCTAATAGGAACAATTTCAAATATTACTACTTGAGTGTTCAGAATACTTCGGTAAAGCTTAGATATATTCCTAGTGATATTAAAAGAACATTAATTGGGATTATTGACAAAAAATAGTCATATAGGAGTTATATAAATATCAGAATTCATTATCTGTGTGTATGTCATAAAGAACAAGTGTTTATGTGTCCATAGTTTTCTTAATGACATAGAATGTCCAATGTACTATTTCAAAGCCATTACTGCTTTCTTGATTCTTTACTCTGATAGAAGAGTTGTTGGAACTCAATTCTTAGCTTGAAGATATGACATGCTTCCAAGGTTGCTTATGATCACAAGTGTTGCATAAGTAGAAGTGGAATTGTAATTTATAGGATATGGTTCCAAATAGATGAGTGAAACATATTGTGGTTGATGAGATCATATTACCCTTAATATAAGACCGTGATCACACCTAAGATGTGGTTAGGATGATATAGGTGCTAACCTACATAGGATCTTAGGTTTAGGCTTGTGATACCCCTCCTATAACACATAACTTGGACAAATGGAAATGTGGAGGAACGACTAAAGTTTCCTAAATGGCTTTCATAGGAATGGTTACCTCCAAGTTGGTATACTCAATGAAGTATTCCTACATCGTTCTTTATTAGGATGATATCTTCTTATCAAGTTATACTTTACTATACAATTTATTCACCACTATCCACTAAAGCATAACCATGCACTAGACATGGGTTAACACTTTAGGTTTCAAGGATACCTTGAGGATCTAGGTGTGAATATATATCTGGTTCTAAAATGGTGTGTCAAGCATTTTAGTTTTACCTCACTTCACTCTCTTTTAGTTGTTGTAACTATCACTACCCAAAACAAAGATTTTATCAAAGGTCATATTGAAGTTTATCGCGCTCTAGTTGATGAGGTACTTCAATTCCATCAACTCAAGTGAAACTCCAATCACTTTGATATGTTTTATTTGAATGCGCAAAAATTACCCGGATTTTCTATGCATGAAATGCAATGCACACATCTGTTGTCTCTATTTTATGACATCTAATCCTGGGATATTACAATATGTAAAAAACTACACTCGTAATCTCCTCTGAATATTTGTGGACGTGGCCTCATGAAAACTTGGCATTTCTATTTGTTTCTGGTATTTGAAAGAGGAGGTAGCATACATTCACATGTGTTTCGGAAGCCTGATGTTTGGTTAATTTTGCATCTATTTTTTTCATTCTTGTGTTCCATGATTTCCCATTAGGGAGACAGGACCTAAGAGACAGGGAGAGCGTCCAACACCTCTATTTGCATGTCAAATCTGAAGTGGAGAACTACATCAAGTATCTGAAAGAGAAAAGGGAAGAGGACCCCTACAAGAGCATACTGCCCAGGCTTCTCTACAAGGCTGTTAATGGTCGCAGTGCAGAGATACCCACATTCGAACCCTGAGATGTTCGCTTTTGGCACACAAGAAAATGTTGACCTTTGTAGTCCTGAAGATTAGGTTCAATACCGCTCATTTGACAGCCTTGTATGGGATGTGATTCAAGTCAATAAACAAGGGATTTTCATCACGACACCATCTATGATATGACATCCCTGTATTAGGCGCTAGTACATGCTTCAATTCAATGAAAGATCAAGAGCACACACGCGGTAGCTAGTAAGTTCTCTTCGAATCAACCACATATATAGTGAAGCGGAGGATAGATCACGGCGATGCCATCAATAATTTATATATACTCAATGATGGGAGGTGAATAATGGCAGGCAGGCCGGAAGTGAATAACAGCTGGAGAAGTTCTCACCAAGGCTTCTGTAATCTTCCTCCTCGACAAATCCTTCTCCTCATTGGTTTGTGGATATCTTGATAAAGGGACCTGACCCAATTTGTCATTGCAAACCTTACAAACCTTCCTATCATGCAGAGATACATCCTTGATGTTCACCGCAACTTCCATGATGCGTTTAACATATCTGGCGAAGTTGTCATCGGCCCGGAAGCCGTGGATAGTTAGCTTGTCCAGATTCTTGTGCTTGAAATCAGCAACTGATGGCTCCCATTTGACATCTGTTTTCTGGCAGTGACTTCTTTGTGACTTCCTCTCGCAATCATGATCCCATACTGTGATGCATAGCTCTTGTATTGATGGCGCCCCTTCAAGAAAGAACATAGTCCAAGCTAAGGCTGGACGCGAGCCGGCTCGGTCCGGGCTCGGTCCGAGCCAGACTTTGGCTCGCTGCAAAATGGCTCGGCTCGGGCTGGCTCGTTTTGCAAATGAGCCAGAAAAGCAGGCTCGGCTCGAGCTCCCCTCTGGCTCGGTCCAACTCGACCAGGCTCGCGAGCCAGCACGAACACTGTAGAACGGAGACAAATCAAGATTTTGTGCATCAAATTGAGCAAATATGTATTCATAATTTGCCAAAAAATACATAGTATATAGCAATTAACATAGAGACAATTCAATTCCATGGAAAAAAATCAACAATCCAAGCAAGTTTGCAACAGACATAGTCTATAGGTTGAGTGAAAGGAAACTTGCGTGTAACCTGTAGGTAGCGTGAACCTGAAAATGAACCTGAACCTGTACAGACTATACAGAGCAAGTGCAAGAAGCCAACGGCTTCTGCTTCTCCATGGCCGCCGGCGCACAGGGTCGCCGGCGCTCCTGGTGGGGGGTGCTACTTGTTGATGGCACCAGAAAAGAGGCTGCTGGCGTAGAGCAGTAAGTCCTTGTGCGTGGTGAATAACCAGCCCATTGGGAACCCAAGAGGAAGGTATGATGAGTGTAGCGGCTAGTTTTCCCTCAGTTAAGATACCAAGGTTTATCGATCAGGAGAGGAGAGACAATGACGACTGAAGGTGTCGCGAAACCTGCACACACACACAAACAAATACTTTGCTCCCAACTTGCGATGAGATTGTCAATCTCACCGGTTTGCTTAAAACAAATGTTATAAGTGTATCGAGTGGAAAACAATATAGTATGCAAGTAAAATAAACAATACGAGAAAAGTAAACAGGTGATAGCAATATGATGTAAATAGGACCGGGGTCCACAGTTCACTAGTGGTGTCTCTCCATAGATAAAATAACACATGCTAGGTAAACAAATTACAGTTGGGCAATTGATAGAATAAAGATAAACGTGATATGTCAAGAAGATCACTATGAGATTTACTCTGGGCATTACAACAAAATACATAGACCGCCATCCAACTGCATCTATGACTAATAATCCACTCCCGGGGATATCAATTCGAACACCCTAGAAGTATTAAGTTGCGAACAACAGATAATTGCATTAAGCAAAGTGTGTAATGTAAACAAAGCATATGCCCTTGAGCATATGAATATTGTTTTCTCCCTAGTAGCAACAGCACATCTACCATCTTAGAGGTTTCTGTCACTCCCCAGGTGAAATAGAGGCATGAACCCACTATCGAGCATAAATACCCCCTCTTGGAGTCACTAGCAACTACTCGGCTAAGATAGCTACTAACAACGGAGAGGATGCAAGATCATAAACAACATAGAGATAACAAAAGATATAATTCAGTACAGCAACTTAATCATAAACACCAATATTCATCGGATCCCAGCAAACCAAACATGTAGAATTACATAACGGTGATCTCAATCATGTATGGCAGCTCATGAGATCTAAACATGAAGCACATGGTGGAGAAGACAACCATCTAGCTACTGCTATGGACCCATAGTCCAAGGTAGACTACTCACTCATCGCTCCGGAGGCAAGCATGGCGATGAAGAAGACCTCCGGTGGCGATTCCTCTCTCCGGCAGGGTGCCGGGAAGAGCTTCTGGACCCTCCTGATCTTCGGGTCGACGGCGGCGGCGGATCGCGATGTGTTCTGAAAAATTGATCGGGCCTTAGGTTTTTCTCGTCGGGGGGTATTTATAGGCGAAGGGGCGTCATCAGAAGTGGAGCCAGGGGCTCTCACACAGGGGTGGCGCGGCCAGGGGCCTGGCCACGCCGGCCCTATGTGTGGGGCCCAGGTGGCCCCTCTCCATCTCTTCTTGGGATCTCTGGAAGCTTCCGGGTAAAATAAGACTTCAGGAACTTGTTTCGTCCAATTCCGAGAATATTTCCTGTGTATCACTCTGAAACACAAAAACAGCAGAAAACAGGAAACTGGCACTGTGGCACTTCGTTAATAGGTTAGTTCCGGAAAATGCATAAAAATGCCACTAAGTGTAACGAAACAATAGGCAAATGGTGTAAAAACAAGCATGGAGCATCAAAAATTATAGATACGTTTGAGACGTATCAGGGGGCGGTGCGAGGATGCTGCGGCTCTTGGGGGGGACGGCTCGTGGGGGGCGGCGCGAGGGGGCGGTCGCCGGTGGGGTGGCGGCTGTCGCCTGGAAGCACGCGTGCAGGGAGGGACGACGAGTGTGAGCCGTGAGCGGGTGACCTAGTGGATCCTCTCGTACTCCTCCGAAGAGGCCCAATTCTAATTTATTCGAAAAAAAGGACGAGCTTTCGGGCTGGCCCGAGCCGAGCTGGCCGAGCCAAAAACTCGCTGCGGGCTGAAATTATGGGCTCAACTCGGTCCACCACTTCCACGGGCCGAGCCCAACTCAAGCCGAGCCGAGAAAAGCTCGGCCCGTACGTCCAGCCTTAGTCCAAGACATATCACATTCTTCAGGAAGAGTGTCCAGATTCACAATCCGTAATTGTCCCAGTAGAGGCGCAAGCAATTTCTGGCATTCTGGCTGAATCCAAATCTAGGACAGTAAAACAAATTAATAGTAAGTGCAAAACCGTGGATATATAGCAGGCTTACTCTTAATTTAGCAAGTCACATATACCCATCGTAAAGTGATAAGGAGATATAGATGATTAGAGTGAGTACCTTTTCACTTTGGAAACCCAGATGTAGGTTGCTTATCGGAGGCGCATTAACAAGTAGCTGGCTTAGCTTAAGCGGTATGTTTGAAATATATACACAGCCTGAGGTTCTGCAGATGCAGCCGCGTGAGACCAGCAAACGCGTCTGGGCATTCGCCAACAAAGGTGTTCAGTTTCGTCCCGTAGTACTGTAGAAAGTGATCAAGATGACTCCAGCAGTGAGAAGTGATTGGCGCCAAGATTTCGAATTCGGCCGCGTCCAGTTTCTGGGTCGCCATGGCGAAGGCGAAAGACCCGCCGATGGACACGCAGTCACGAGGCCTCAGGATGAACCTGGCCTTGAGCCTGCGGATGTGGATTTGTGGCGTACTCACCATCTTGTCGATCACGTCAGCCACGACATCGTTCATTTGATATAGATCGCTGGAGCCGAGGGCGATGTCGATGTGGGAGAGCATGGCCGGGAGGTTGAGCATCCGCTTGGAGACGAGGCAGGCTCTGAGGGCGTCGAGCGTGCCCAGCCTCTCCAGGATGTTGAGCAGCATGTCGTCAGGCAGCTTGATTAGCCTGTCTTGTTTCAGGAGCTGCATGCGTTGATTTAAGCCATGGAGGATATTAGTCTTGCTTGCTGAAAGCTGGATCGATAAGAATTAATAACAAGAATGAAAGTATAGAAGACAAGCAGCGGCTTACATCGCGGCGGCGGCGGCGAACCCTATTGAGCTTCATGGTGATCCGATCGATCCCAAAAGAACGAACGAAGTAGCCAGGCAAAACAATGGAAATCGTATGTGGAATTTGTCGTTCACACCGGGGCTGACGTTATTGTAGTCTCCTCCGACGAGAGAAGGAAGCTTTTCAATCCAAATTCACTCGTAGTCGTAGATTGCCTGGTCTCTTACCTGTACCGACGCGCTACCCTTATTATGACGCAAGATGCAAGACATATAAAAACAGCTCCTTTTATAATGCAAACCCGAGCTGAGTCCTTTCCTTCTCGAAACAAACATTCCAACTATGTACGGAACGAAATAGGCACCTGTCTTCACGAATTTTTTTTACTAGTAAATCATCAAACTCGTTGTTGCCTTGTTGGTCAGGTTTGTTAGCACATTACTCCCTCTATGCCAAAATATAGTGTTTTAGTTAAAGTTTAGATTTCTAAATTTTTATCAAGTCTATGGAAATATTTTGACATTTATAATATCAAATGCATGCAATATTATATCTCATGATGGTTCTAATAAAATTATTGATATTTATTGTAGGAAGTTTTACGGCCTAAGAAAAAAATGTTATGACTCCACATGTGCCCCTCTTTCCCGCGACTCACGTCGTCCCCTCGCGGCAGCCGGTTCATGCCGCCGCCTCCCTCCCCTATCCCTCATCCTCCATATCCTCTTTCCCACTGTCACAGGCGTGCGACGCTGGGCAAAGCCCGTGCGGTGCCGACGGTGATGGATCCGTAGATTTTACCTACTCAGGAGGGATTCGCGCGTGGTGGCGTCTGGCTCAGGTGGCGCGGCTTTGGCGGGGATTCAATCCAGGAATGCAGTCTAGCTAGCGTGACGGGTGGAGCTTGGCGGCGTTAGCAATGCCAGAGATCCTAGTCAGCAGTGAGGTGTCGGTGGTGCATCCAAGTTCCTCCTGTGGGCCTACATGCCCAGATCTGGGCCCTCCGTCTCTCACTGATTCTGGTGGTGGTGCTGGGGAGACGACTCAAGGCCATGGCTTTGGATCGGTGGTTGCCTGGCGGCGGCATGGCGGCGCGGTCTCGGCAGGGATGGGGTGGGATTAGGGTTGGAACTGCAAGTGGATGGTGGCGATGGACATGGTGCAACAGCGCGACGGTAGGGCTAGTCGGGCCTGACGAGTCGTAATGTTGGGACGGGTCAGTGTCTGCCTTTAGCAGTGGAGAATTGATCTACTTCGTTTGTTCACGGCGTAGCCAAAGTTTGGATCTAGACCTGCATGTGTCTTGAGCTGGTTACCGATGGTTGCAGAGTACTACTGGTGGGTGGCTCAGTGCCACCTACCTAATGCATTTCTCCCAACCACGCGAATATGCTGGCGATGTCTTTCATCATCTGAATCATCGGTCTCACGGTGAGCCGTCTATTGCTTCTGGTTCTAAAACTATGGATGTCGGGGCGGCGACACCGGAAGGTGTACTTCACGGGCGTCTCTACGATGAGCGATGTGGCTATGGTAGTGGCCTTTCTCTTTGATCATTTAAATGGCAATAGCATGTGGCAGAAGATCCTAGTGCTAGCGGCGTTTCGGCAATATTAGCTCCCAGACCGTGTTTTGGAGGCCTACCTCGAAGGCACTGGGCGGTCGAACTAATCGGGTGTTGGTGAAGGTTTTTCCGAGAGAAAGCTCAACGTTTCTGCGCCAACGGTGATGATGCATGGATGTGCCATTACCCTTTGGGGGGCGCCCTTGTGGGTACCTTCTCTGCATTAGGGTTCCGTGTGAAACCCTTGACCGCTAAGACCCCGACAACGGTGGCACGTTGCATCATTGCCCTCTTGGGGACGACGTTGTCGTAAAGATTTGATGCTTTCATCCATTATGCATTTTCTTGTTTCAGCAAAATACAGCATCTTTCATTGCGAACAACCTATTCAACACATGCAATTATGACATAAGCACAACCAAAAAGAGCACTCTATAAGAAAAATAGATAGCAAGCATAGAATTGCATGCTTTTTACCGGTTCCATTCTCACAAAATAAAAGTTATCGCAATAAGGTAGTCGACATACATTTCATGCTGAGGTAGTTCATCTAAGGAAAACAATACGAGCTTCAACTCAAAGTACAAATAGTGGCACACATGCACTAGATAAGTCCTTAAATTCAGAGTCCATCCACAATGGTGATGTTAACTAAGTTCGGGGACTACATTTATCATGGGTACCAAGACGACCGTTTGCAGTCCTCGAACGTCGCTCCAAGTTTGGGGCTGCCGCCCCAACATTGACAGTCTGTCAGTCTTGCGCTCCATGTACAGCTCCAAGTCACCACTCTAGATTATTAGAGCCATCTCCCCGCGTGAGCTTGTTGGCATCAAGTAGCTGGTGGATTGGCGCTTGATCATGTGCAGCTCTGCGGTGAGATGGAACGCCATAAAGGAAACGGCACTGGGTCGTACTGCCTCGCGGCCTCTGATCCGATTTGTCACCGAGATGCAAAACTTGCCGCGTGCAAAATAGGTCACCTGGGGAAGGAACGGGCACACTATATATCCTGCAGCCCACGCGTGGGTGGGCCATGCCTCGGGCCAGGATTTGAGGATCACCGGCGGCGTAGCGTCCATGTCAACCGCGCAGAAGTGTGAATTTTCAGAAGAACTGAAGCCAAAGAGCAGCCGTCGGCCGGTGCCCATAAAGTTGGGGACGAAGACGGCGCGGCCGATAACGGGCAGCTCCCAGTCACCCTTCTTGCGCCACCGGTAGCGCGCCGTGTTGAAAGAATAGGTGCCTTGGCGGAGCAAGGATACATAGACGCGCGGGCCCGAGACGAAGTAGGCCCTGACGTCGTCTATCTGGGCACGGGGGAGGCCGGGCGGGTCCGGGACGGCGGTCCAGGCCCAGCGGCCGGGGGGGAGTCGCTGCAAAACCTCGAATACCGGTAGACCCTTTGGGTAGTCCGACCAAGGGTTAGCGGAGATGCCGAAGAAGGTGTTTTGTCCTACCGGGACGAGGAACAGAGTCTGCTTGGCGGAGCACATGTCCGGGCCGGGGGAGACGCCGGCGCCGTCGTCATCGTAGATGAGGGTCCGACCGCCGTAGCCGGCGCAACTGGCAGCGACGATGACATCACCGGATGCAGAGGCGGCGAACGCCATACTCTCAAAGCGGTCGATTTGCTTGAAGCAGGCGACGGGGTCGGGGAGCCTGAGCACCTCATCGGGATCCGGCGGCTGGGAGGAGGAGAAGAGATACTTGAGGTTGAGCTTGAAGACGAGGTTGCCGACCTCGCTCGCGTCTTGCATCACCACGAGAACTCGACTCAGGTAGGGAGGCATAGCTAGATCGATCGATCGACTCCTGTGAGGAATCCTGCCAGAAGAGTAGTAATTATATGACGGGATCGAGAGTTCCGTCCCGGTTCCGGTTCCGGTCCCGGTCCCGATTAGGAGATGGATTGGCGTCCTGGCTGTTCGATGGAATTTCGTGTTCACCTCACAGAGTTCGAGTTCAGGCCGTAGGTCGCGCATGATTACTGGGCTGACCCGGGCGGTCTCCTATAGCACGCACATCCCGCCCGCCCAGCAAGCATTTCCTCCTTTCTCGTTTTCTCCTTTTTATTTTTTCTATTTCTTTTGCATTTTTAACATCTGAACTTTTTAAAATTGTGAAATTACTCCTCTAAAGGACGCTAGTCTACCCGGCTTCTCAGGCCATCTGCGCGCGCCGCGTATCTCTGGTTCGTTGGATGGAGCTTGCACAGTAACTTCTGGCTCCCACTTTTCACTGTGACCGTCCGATGCAGTAATTCCGCCTTTCACTTCGTGCTGGCTGGCATTGCTCTATGACATGTAGGGGCACTAGATTGCGGGGTCAAGAGGCAGTCAAATGAAAGCGTCTCGTCAGCGTCACAGAAATTCTTCTCTTCTTTTGCCTAGGTATAAAAGCGATGTGAAAACCTAGCTCCCAATCAGCCGTCTCCGCTCCTCCTCCTTCTCCCCAATCAGCCGCCTCCTCTCCTCCTCCTCCTCCCCAATCAGCCTCCTCCTCTACTCCCCTTGTCCCCCAATCAGCAGAGGAGGCCGATGGAGGCAGCACGGCGCCGCTGCTCGAACTGAGCATGGGGAGCAGCTGGGGGCTGCGACGAGGGGAGCACACCAGCGGCAGAGGCGGAGGAGCACACGAGCGGCGGTGGTGGCTGCTGGCGGCGGCGGCTGCTGGCGGTGGCTGCTGGCGACGGCGGCTGCTGGCGGCGGCGGCTGCTGGCAGGTCAAAGGATCTGCCAGGTCTAGGGTTTGAGCGGATGGAGAAGAGGAAGGGATGCGGCCCTGGGTTCTCTACGCTTACAAGGTGTTCGATGGAAGTCCAAGAAAGATCTTGGTTGGATTGATCTAGGTAAGCCATGTGATTTACAGCTAGCTTCAAGAAGAATCTTGGTTGGATTGATCTTGATGTGTTCTCATGCAGAATTTTAATTTTTGTTTTCTGGTTTGTTGACCTAGACATGAGGAGTGCATATTTGGGGAGGCCTAGAAGAGGATGGAGCTACGGTGAAAATTTATTAAGAAGAGCCGAAGGTTTCATATCAGAATTTGTGTACAGCAAGCCAAGCTAACTGGTACAGAATTATATGAAGCACCTTGACAAGAGGTACAGAATTTGTCTACTGGGACGCCTACATATAGTTCGATTTGATATATCTACACTGCACTTAAATTTGACAATATACATCAGCTCATTTTCTAATTAAGCCTTGCATTTTTTATGGAAGAAACCTAAGCCAAGTTTACACAGATTCATCTAAGGGTCACTATCTTGTTGAACTAATTATTTATAATGGAGATAGGAGTGAACCCATTTTATTTTGGTTAGGATATAGTGCTCCAGATCTCCTCATGTTTCTGTCTTTTGTCTACTTTAACACTTGAAAGCTGTGCAGATTGAGGTGCTGACAATCAAGTAGGAAAGGCCATTGATGTGATGTTGATATTGAGAAGAGGGTATGGAAGATGAAAGATAGTAGGTCAACTACGAGCTTCTACGTTATCCTCTTTCCTATTATATTCTAACAAGCTGGAGAACAGTACTGAAACACAAAATAGAGAGGATAACACTTTAGGCTGATCTTAACAAGGCTACGAAGAAGGTTCATGATTTGGACCCAAATCTTTGGCCAATACCAATGTGAGCTTCTCCCAATCCTTCCTCACTCTTCGGGTTTTCTTGATGTGCTCGGCATAAAAATATCATCCAGATGCTGATTAGTATTTTTAACCAATATATGGAGCCAAACATTTCTGGTGTAGTTTTCTACTATACTTTAAACTAAGCTGGTTATATTATTTGTGATGCTTAGTTACATAGCTCTTTTTATACCACTTCATCTATATTTGGCCATTTAAATATAGAGAAGCACAACTAGCTCGCTGTTTTGATCTCCTGGTTTTAGAAAAATGATATAATGCAAAAATATCATTATGATTTTGGTTTTGTCCAAGTGAAGCTGGGCCTGCAAATTGCCAGCATAAATTCTTGGCCGCATCGATCTGGGCAACAACTTTCCAAGAACACACAAACTCTGTTAACATGTGCAACACTGCAATGTATCATGATCTGCTGCTAGGACCAGTCAGAAGTTGTGACCTGTTTATACAGGAATACTTGAATGGTGCAGGACTTGCTTTCAGAATGTGCACTGGACCTTGTAACGGTGGCCACTTCTGTCGTTGCCATGCATCAAGCAATCCACTCAAGTATTGTTTTTTCTTTCTTTAGAAATCTTGCTGATGTCTTGGGATATATTATCCAATGTGCTTTGCCGATTTGATCAGTGTATGTTCCTCCTAGGTTGGTCATTTCTTGATTCTATACTTGGATATGGCGCTGATGCAAAGTTGGATTTCAACTTGATCATGGCTGGCATCCTGGAATAGGATTATCAGTGGCAAGATAGATACAGAAGTAATATTTCTGAGCAAACTTATAATGTTGGGTGTTGTGCTATTTGGTTCTATTTTTAAAGCCGGTTGTATATTTGATTATTTTAGTTATATGAATTCTCTTTTGGTTTGTTGTGCTGATGGACAAGGAAATTTGATAGTTTCTTTTGTACTATCTTTGTCTGAACGTATTTTTAAAGCCTGTTGTACACTTGATTTTTTTTGGTTATATGAATTGTCTTCCGTTTTGTGCTAATGGACAAGGAAATTTGATAGTTTCTTTTGTACTATCTTTGTGGTTTATATGCCTTGCTTCCGTGTTCTTGGGGTCTTTTCTTAGAATGTTGGATTGGATATCAATCATCTGAACACATAAACAACTCAAATTGTTTATATTTATCATTCTCTCTTGTATAATTGAAATTTATGTTCTGCACTTTGGTGGTATTCTTATTTTCTCTTACGATTTAATGAAGGTCTTCAATGTGAATAGGAGCTGCTTGGGTAGTTGGGTGGCGAGATGATGCCAAGTTGAGGCTTCTCCCAAACCCTTCTTCAGTTATTCCCCTCCGCTCATGATCTCTACCATTGTTTCAATTTTGGGCTCTCTATTAGGTATACCATTCTGAATTTGAGTCCTACTTCCATTACTGTCTCTCGCCGTGTTTTGGGGATGGTCTAGACTATAAATACCTCACTATACAATAATGAAACTATAATACTTAATGTTAATTGATAAACAGAAAATGTCTTTGCTTATCTCAGTTTCATCCATTTATTTTTTACTACCCATTTCATTAATCACTTCCTTGCTCCAGTCACCTTATTTCAGTATAACAAAGTATTTTTCATGAACATTTTGATTGCTTTATAATTTGGTCAGTACATTTCGATGAATAATGAAACTTACAGAGTTACAAGTTGCGGAGTTAAGCGTGATTATTATATTGTATATTCAGGTAACTCATAGAAGTTTTGTAAGTGTCCATGAATATGTATCTCGTTGATTGATTTTGTGACTTTGTAGCATCATTGAGATGGAACTATTGTAATTGAATGCATGATTGCAATGATTTTTTAGAGTATCTTGGAAACCCAAGTAACAGGACATTATTTACTACACAGATCCGTAAATGGAAAACTAGGGTATGAAATATAGACTGCTTAGTTCCAGTTTATTTTTTCATGTGACTGTTTATCATACATGTTCTTTCACTTTCTATGATTCGTAATGCTACTAATCCAGATATTTTCAGTTTCCAAAATTACCATCTAGCCAATTGGGCCGATGTGGTGACTTCAGTGCTGACTTTCTTTTCTTCTTCCACTTTATGAAATAGTTACAGTATCTAGCGGCTGGCCGCAAGTGATGCTGAGAAAGAAGGTGCCAACGGGTTCATTTTAAGCTACGTTGGGTAGATGTTGGTCCATATAGAACTGCCATTTAAGAAGGTGAATTATGGCATAGTTTTGACATCCATTTTGTTGTTTGGATCTTGCTTTTAAGTTTTAACTATATCTGTATTTTTTTTGCAGACTATGCTGGATTGATTTCCGCAATATCTTGTGACCCAGTGCTAGGATTCTACAGATTAAGGTAAATATGCTAGCTGCTTGGTCCTCTTAATTAGATCCAGTTATCTGTGTGTTTTATGTGTTGTTTCCTTTATAAACCATTAGTATCTGCTTAGAGAGAAATGCAAGTGTTTTATGTGTTGTTTCCTCTTAGAACCATTAGTATCTGCATAGAGAGAAGTGCAAGCATTAGCTGATTAATTATGCTAGAAAATTGTGGTGAGCAGATTGTACTGCAAATGAGTTGGTTCACTACAAGGCAAAATATTGTAAAATTAATTTGTAATAGATCATAAATAACCAGTTTAAGGAAGATCCAGAGGGAAACAAGGAAAAGATCTTTGACTCAGTTTTATTATACAATGGAAACTATAGGCTGTGTATCAATGTTTAACCTAGGATAGAACATAAAGGCTTCACAAGTTATCCCAATTAATTTAGATTTATGCAGATACTTGTGCGTCAGTTGGACAACACAGCCTCAATGTTGGTACGATGTTACTTAAGATAGAACGCAGATTTAAAAAAAGTAATATAGGCTCTGCTGCCATTTTTTGTTCATAATACCATACCACTGCGAAATCTTTTATGAAATGAATAATGTAACAAATAAAGGCAATTCATATTTGGTCTTAGAGATGTCCCAAGTCAAGGAAAAGGCAGCGAGTGATGTGCTCATCAAATCTGATAATCTGGCCTATGTATATGACATAAATTACCAATATTTACGTCTAATATAAAATCCCTTTGTTTTAGTAATCAGGGCAAGCTCTGTTCCAGGTGCAGTTGAAGGGATGTTAAAGCGAATGACTTACAGACCGCCGGAGTGCAGCGACATGCTGTCTGCTTGGTGGAGGAGAGCCAAGCAAGCAACACCGAAGCCATTACGCAGAGGTCTTGCCACCATAGCGCTGCTCATGCCTTGGATAGTTTGGAAGCACCGTAACAGATGAGTCTTCGATGGTGCTCAGCCCTCCATCAGTAACGTCATACCACAGATCAAGGAAGAAGCAACACTATGGGCCAGAGCCGGAGCCCCAGGTCTCTTCCTGCCGCAAGCTTGAGATGTTCCATTGAATCTGTATTTTTGCTTGTTTTCCTTGCCCCTTTAGAGCTTGTAACAAACTATCTCTCTTTTCAATAAAATGAAATGCAAAGGCTTTTTGTGTTTTCTCGGAAAAAAGAAGTTTCTTAAAAGGGTGCTTTGCTTTTTCTCAATACTCATAAACTTTGCATGAATGCTCTTAATAACTATTGTCTATGTTTGTCCAGAATTTGGAACACCGGTGCTGAAGATTAGCAATTGGGCATGATCTTAAATTATTAGTGATTCTCATCCTTGAAAGTTAGGTGCAAAAGATTCTGCTGCTGCATTATATAAGTATTATTTTTGTAATACAGATAGGTATTATACAATTGCTTGGAAGGCTTTTCCTAAAAAAGAATGCTTACAAGCTTAAAAGCCAGTCTCTTAAAAGACTCAGTAACCTTCTCTTGTTGTTTTCACTGCTCCTCTCTCAGCCGTGCTTCTTAAAGTGGTGTATAAGTGCATCGACATTTTCAGTGTCCTTAACTCCTTATAGCTATCAACAGGCAGCCTTGCTCCGTTTTGAAATTGAGGGAACATGACAGACATACCGAATTATGGCCAACTGAACAAACATCTTTTGATCACAAAACTGGTCAAATTTGATCTTGGGTAAAAGAAATTTGCTAAAACAACAGATACAACTATGGCTCCATTCTCAAATAAATTTGATCTTGATTCTGACACTTGCGGATGATGTACCAAGTCAAGGAAAAGACAGCGAGTGATGTAAGCATGTGACATCCTTGATATACTGTGCCTTTCTTCAGTAATATATCTGCATAACTTTTATTTGTGGAACTAGCTCAGGTAGCTGGCAGCTGAAAAGTTATCAGCGTAGTAACTCTTTAAGGAAATACATTGTGCAGCTTAATTGGTAAGACAAGAATGTATTTAGAGGCATCGAGTGACAGAACAGACGGTACGCTTTGCTTTTGTATCAGCGTAGTAACTCTTTAAGGAAATACATTAGTGTGTCATGTAATCAATACTATAAAACGTTTTAATACGGAAACTTAATTCGGCTCCCATGTGCATATGCTCCCTATGCCAAAAAATTATATTTCTGAGTGTCAATAAATTCAAACAAAAAAATTCACATGTACATCTTCATAATCCATATGCGTTCGTAAAAGTTTTGTGAAAAAATGACATTGCACGTGGTCGGTGTAAAAAAGACAAAATATATATGATACAATGTCTTCTTTTTAGCATCAAAATTTGTCTTTTTTACGTAGGCCAAATGACAAGTCGGTTTTTCGTAAAACGACTTTGTGCACACACAACATGTGAAGACGTACGTGTGAATTTTTTTAACATTTCAAAATGTGTCAAATATTATATTCAAATAATGGGAGCATATGCACATGGGAGCCAAAACAGCCCCCCTGTTTTAATAAACATATAAAATATTTCGTATCTTTATAAAGTACACAGTAATCTGATCTACAAATTAACTGTCAAACAAAAGATCTATAAATTTTGTTAATGCTTGATTGTGGACTCAGTGTCATGTGCAACGTCCAATTAACCAACAGCTACAAAGGTAAACCTCATGTCAAATTCACATATAACTATCATATTTTGAGAAACAGGAACACTTGACCCATCTACAAAACCAAATAACGCCTTAAAATGAGTTCATATAAGTGGGATCTCTCGGTTTGATGTTATCTTAGCACTTCCTTAAACTTAATGTGAACTTTCCACAATGACCTAAACGATTTTCAACATGCGGGAATGCTTGAGGGCATCCAACAATCTAGGAAAACTTAGCAATGGACTCAATGGATGAAAAATGCCTCGGCATAAAAGTGAGATAAAACATATGCCATATTCGAAAGTAGATTGAACACTACCATGTTCCTTTGGATTGCGGTGGGAGTAGGAGAGCCTCACAGGCCACCAATATTGCAGTCCATCTACAGTTGATCAGTGCTAACATATATTTTTAAGATTGTTTGTAGCATATAATAAAGTATGCGTCAACATCAAAGTAAGATAAAACATATGCCTCAAGGTCCTTAACTTATGGTCCGGTTCCGGCCCTTGCGCCAGTGGCGCAACGGGTCATCTAGTTTCTTAAAATGTGAACTTTTTAAAATCCAAACATTTTAAAATATGATTTTTTGAAAACTGATTTTTCTTAGAACCGGGGGTTTTAGAATTTGAGAATTTTTAGTGAGTAATCATGACAAGTCAACTGCAACCTAGGGCATGCCCACCTAAAATTTCTCCACATAGTATATGAGCAAGTGTGCTCTTCTTTTTACAGAGTAGGACATACTTGTGAAATGCTACCAAGATACAGTGTAGGGTGCTATACCTCTCGGAAGCTGCATGTGTTAACCATCGACAAAGTTATGGAAGCAGACACAGCTTTGGAGACGTCGGTATCCTGAACTGAAACTCACAAAAGATGGTACTTTCAGCAGAGACGATACAAAGAAGATCAATACAGACATGTAATGCAATAAAACATGTATATTTCCTTCAGAGCAACGCACGGGGAAGGATGTAAATTGAAAGCAAAAAATAAAGCTAAAAAAGTTCAGATGTTTTATCTACTTGTTCATAGAGCCTTGTCAACTGCCTTTTGCATCCGATTGCTTTTCCTACTCATGATGGAAATGCAGGAGATGGTACAAAATAGCATAGAAATTTTAAATAATTACAGTAAGAAGTATGGCCGGGAGGAAAAGAAAAATGCAACCCATAGTTGCAGGTGGCTGTAAATTTAAAATGACAATACCATATATATTTGTATGAAAGAGAATATGGAATATTAGATGAAACTAACTGGAAGCATAGCAATAATAACAGCAATTTACCAGGCTTGCAGATCCACTGAGGCAGATCAACATGAGCAGATTTGATGGTAGCAACACTGTGCCAATTTGCTGGTGAATATCCAGTTGACCCTGACATGCGCAACAGAGTTCTTCAATTCAGTTATTAGAGATACATTGCAAGCTGTTCATTGCTCTAGATTTCAGTGAAATATCCCCTAGATTCCAATCCATTATATTTTCACTAAGCATTTACCATTGCCCGCAAACAAATAAATATCTTTTGGGTAGATCATTTATTCTGAACTCTGAACCTACACAAAAGTCAGAATATGCATAAGAATATTAAAGAACTTACTATCTCACTGTGCCACTGCAAATATAATTATAGTTAACTACCATCCTGACTCCTATATACTTTTTATTCACTATGGGACAGAAAAAGTATAATACTCCCTCCAGCCCATATTACTCTTCGCCAATACGGATGTATCTACCACTAAAATGTGTCTAGATACATCTATATTAGCGAAGAGTAATATGGGTTGGAGGGAGTATAAAATTTATTAACAACAGAGGCAAACGAATTGTAGATGATTTAAAAATGAACGGGCAATAATAAAAATCGCGCATAGCATCAAAACTCTAAATCTTCTACAGAAGACATAAACTGAATGGGGGTAGAAAAAGTATGTCTCAAAAGTGACATTAAATAATTGCATGTTTGGTATGCCTATAGTGTATGGATGATCCTATATTTTCTATTATATTTCTCAAGGAGTACACAACTGGAACAAGTGTTATATACATAGAGGCTAGGTAAGCTCCAGAATTTTGAAAATATCTTGGTACAAAGATTTTGGTGAATACAAGTAAATGAACAGAAGAGGATTGCCACCTAAGAAGATCTTCATAGAAATTTTGGTGGTCCTTCACTTCAGCTACAGAAAACATAAGCACACTCTGAACCTGGCTTGTTGCAAACATAATCTGTCTCTAATATATGGAGAATACAACACCAATAACCTAAGGAATATCAAGCTAAAAAATAGTGTACTCACAGAAAGCCACATAGTTTAGGATTTCTTTAACCTCAATATTTGCATAAACGAAAGGAAGAGATGCAAAATTTTGACCCTCATCATCTGCATGCTTTCCAAAATCCATCATAAAGTACAAAGTAGTCTTCATATCAACACAAAATTATCCCCCAATGAGTTTCATATTAAACATTGTTAAAAAAAAACTAGAGCTTGTCCACTATGCCTATCTGGGTTATTACTGATTGCGTTGTAGTAATCACAAAATAAAGTTATTACAATTAGGTAGTCGACATACATTTCATACTGAGGTAGTTCATAAGGAAAACAATACAAGCTTCAATCCAAGGTATAAATACTGGCACACATGCACTAGACAAGTTCTTAAGTTCAGACCCCATCCATCATGGTGATGTTACTAAATTCAGGGACTCCATCACTGATGTTACTAAGTTGAGAGACTCCATACATAATGGTGATGTCACGAATGATTCATTCAATGATTTAAAAAGACTCTGACCCGAAGTGGAACATAGCAGGAGGGCCGAAAGTGAATCACAGCAGGAGAAGCCATCATCAGGCCCTCTGATATCTTCTTCCTCAGCAAATCCTTCTCCTCACCAGTTCGCGGATAGGTTGACAGACGCATCTCCTTGATGTTCACTTTGGTGCCAGTGCAGTACCTGCAAAGTTTCCAGTCATGCAGAGATACCTCCTTGATGTTCACTGCAGCTTCCATGATGCGCCGGACATATCCCGTGAAGTTGTTGTCGGACTGAAAGCCGTGGATGGTTAGCTTGGCCAGATTCTTGTGCTTCAGATCAGCAGCAGATGGCTCCCACTTCACATCTGTTTTCTCAGAGAAAATGCGGTGAATACGACACTTATGAGCCGATACTGTGACACAGAGCTCCTCCAGCAATGGTGCAGCTTCAAGGATGAACATTGTCCAAGCAATATCACAGCCTTCACGAAGATTTTCGAGATTCACAGTCCGTAGATTGTCTACCACAGGTGCAAGCAATTTTGGGCATTCTGGTTGAACCCAAATCTAGGACAGATAAAACAAATTAATACAAGTACAAGCTGTGCAAAAATTACATCCCCAAAGTGATAGAAAAAAAAGAAAAATGCTGATTGGATTTACCTTCTCCCTTTGAAAATCAAGGTGCAGATCACTTACGGAGGGTGAATTCGCAAGCAGATCGCTAAGCATGATGGTCTGGTCTGAGTGACTTTTATTGGTGAGGTTCAGCTTTGACAGCTGAGGGACGAAACCAAGAACCAACGGATTATCTTCACAGTACCAATTATCATAGGCCAACAGTTCAAGCTTTGGTAGAAAACTGAGCTCCAGTGTTGCAAATCCAAAAAAGGTGATGTCAAGCTCGACAAGTCCAGCGTGTTCTACTTTCAGCACCGAATGGATCCCTATGTCACACTGGAAGAGACGCAAAGACTCCAACCGCTTGCAAGTGCTAAGGATGTTGGCTACGTCTGGTTCACGGAAACTCATATTCTGTAGATGCAGCCGTGTGAGACCAGCAAATGCATCCGTACAATCATCAAAAAAATTGTTGAACTGCTTCGCAAAGTTGAGGAGGTCAGCTTTAGTGCAATTACTAGAAGATTTCTGCGTCGAGATTTCAAACTCAGCTGCATCCAGTTTCTGGGTTGCCATGGCAGAGGCAACAGATTTGCCAATGGAAAGGCAGTCATCAAGCCTCAATATGAATCTGATCTTGAGGTTGCGAAGGGTAATCTGTGGTGACCTCGTCAGCAGCATCTTGTTGGCCACATCAACCACAGTACCATTCATTCGAAACAAATCTTTACGCGAGCTGAGAAGAATGACGATCTGCGAGAGCATAGTGGGCAGGTTCTGCATTTGCTTGGAGAGGATGCAGGTCCTTATAGCATCAAGCGTATCCACCCTCTCCAGGATGTTGAGCAGCACGTCCTTGGGTAGCCTGCTCAGCCTGTCTTCGTTGGCGGCTGCCTTCTGCAACTGATTTAGCCATGGGGAAAAATTAGCCGTCGAGGATAGATGCACGCGTTGAGTTGCATCAAAGGAAGAAGAACGAGAAGATAACAGAAAAGAGGCAACGGCGACTTACATCACGGCGGCGGCGGCGAACCCTATTGAGCTTCATGGTGATCCGATCTCGTCAATAAAAGTGTAGCCTAGTTGCCTTGAAACAGAACCGCCGACGAGCGGAAGTTCTTCAGGCGACAAGGCGCGGAGGAGAGTCGCCGTCGCCGTCGCCGTCGCCGCCGCCGGAGCGTGGGGATGAGTCTTTTTCTGGGGGAACTGGGTGAGGGATGGGTGTGGCCGTCTGGGCCGGAGTTAGGGCTAGTAATCTGGGCCCATAAAAACCCAACACAACATAGACACTTGCGTTTAATGAGCAATATACATATAGCTTTGCTAGCAAAATCCTGCATGTATCGAAATTATACAAATACCCAACAAATGTATCTTCATCACTTTTGGAAATTACAGACGGGATACAAATGTATTCTATCGAAATTCTACAAGCACCCAACAAGTATACACGACAAGCTGAGTCACATATAGAGAAATGTTTTTGGTATGCATGACTCATATTACTATATTAGATTTTTGTTGTGATAAATGTTTCACTTTGTAGACTAGGGCAATGTTTTCGGAAGAGACCAAATACTTGTCGGATCGTACACAATCAAAGGATATTTACATGGCTAAATTTTCTATATACGTGTATTTTATGTTTTACACATAATTTGAGCATTTTCACTGATGAACATTGTTGATGCCTTTAAATTCAAAATTTAATGTTTGAAAACATAATTTTTTAATACAATGTGCATATATTTTCTACATACGTGAATAATCGTGTCCGCTTAACAGTTTTTTTCTCGGTATGTAGGTCCAAGATAGACGGTTTGCATATTCAATATAAATTGGTTTTTGTCTTTTATGAGAATATCTAAAGCGTGTTAGAAAGAATATTAGTTAATGAAATGAAATAATTTGGGTCCTTATTTTATATTCATGCGATGTCAAAATATATCTTTTATCAAAATACGATTCAATTGAGCTGGTGTGTATTCAAGTTTATGGAACATTTGGTGACTATATTTTTATACGTGAGAATGATTGCATGCATGTATTGATATGTGTAACAAATAAAAAATGTGACCCGTAGCAACACATGACCACTCAAGTAGTATCTACACAAAATCAAACTCCCCTAAAAAAATTATACAGAAAGTCCTTGTTCCTATATATGAAATACACACTAAACACAGTAAATTCATTTGTTGGAAAATAACTTACCATCTATGGTGCATGTTTGTTCTCGAAAAGAGGAAATCCTGGCCTCTACATACAATAGATGCTTACCATCTAAATATAATGCATTATTAAAGAGCATGTGATTTTACAACTCACTAGTAGCATATGGTAGTGAATCAACCATGTAAAATAAGAAACATAAGTGCAGTTTCATCAATGATTGTACTATTAGAATGCCAGCCACACCGTTTGAGCCGTTTTCACTCGGTTGCACCCAATCGCCATGGCCTCTCGCTTCTATGTCGGGTGGAGAAGGACCATACATGGATCTTATCCCTATCTTGTCTTGTTAAAACCACTTCATTAGGTGCATGCAACATTGCCCCTTAATAAATTGCAAACTCTCATGGTAATTTAAGTCTTCATGTGTTTATTAATTCCATGCAACCAATTGCCAAACTTATTTGTGATATTAGTTGATGGTATATAATGCAATTCATGTGGACAAAATACGCCAAATGATTCAGGTAAAAGGGAAATGAATAAACAAATGTTGTATTGCTTAACTTTGATAAAATATTACATTTCTGCTTTCTTACCAATTTATCTTCGCAAGGTTAGGAAGACTTCTTGTATAGTAGTGTTATACAAACCATGAGCATAGATTATGATGGAGGGGCAAACATGCGGTCGCTAAGAACTTCTTAAGTAGTGGGATACAAACCACATGAGCATAGATTATGGCAATGTCATGAAGTACTTATTGATCTATAAAGAATTTATGACCAGAAGCGAATCACGGCAGAGGAACTCATCATCATTGGCTCCATGGTGATCTTCTTCCTCAGTGAATCCTTCTCCTCGTCTGTTCATGGATAAGTCGAAGGATGAACCTCGATATGAGGAAACATCTCGGTGCAGATCTTACACACCTTCCTGTCGTGTAGAGATATATCTTGGATGTTTACTGCAATTTTCATGACGCGCCTGATGTATGTCGTGAAGATGTTATCGGACTGGAAGCGATAGATGGTTAGCTTGGCCAGATTCTTATGCTTGAAATCAATAGAAGATGGCTCCCACTTCACATCCATTTTCTTGCAGAAACTTTTTTGTGACTCCCTACAACACTTGTGATCCCATACCGTTATGCAAAGCTCCTCTAGGCATGGTGCGGCTTCAAGAAAGAACATTGTCCAAGCAATGATCATGGTGACAGGGGGCACCGCGCATTTCAGGGACGTCAAGTAGTGATCACCGGTCACTCCTCAGTTCTCCTTTACGTGTGTTTTCTTCTTCCAGCAAAATACAAGTTGTTTTCGCGACTCCATGAGAAAAGATTCGGACGTCGTATAGATACTAGAAGAACAAACATTATTCGTGCTGAATATTGACTGTATTCAACATAAGCACTTATTGCATGAGCCAAAACAAAAGATTTAAAAAAAGTACTACATGAAAAATCATATATGTGCATACTATATTTGTTTCATTCTCACAAAATACTGAAGACTTATTCAAACAAGAAGGTAGCCGAGGTACATTTCATACGAGTTAACCAATGAGGCAGTAATAATACAAGCTTCAGTTAAGGGGGGAAAGAGCAAACAAGCGGTCGCTAAGAGTAGTATAGAAACCACTGGAGCATAGAGCATGGCAATGCCATGAAATACTTATTGATCTATATAGAACTTATGACCAGAAGTGAACCACAGCAGGGGATGCCATCATTGTGGGCTCCACTGTGATCTTCCTCAATGAATCCTTCTCCTCGTCTGTTCGAGGATAACTTGAAGGACGAACCTCGATATGAGGAAACATCTCAGTGCAGATCTTACACACTATCCTATCGTGCAGAGAAATCTCCTGGATGTTTATTGCAACTTTCATGACGCGCCTGATGTATGAGGTGAATTTGTTGTCGGACTGGAAGCCATATATAGTTAGCTTGGCCAGATTCTTGTGCTTGAAATCAATAGAAGATGGCTCCCATTTCACATCCGATTTCTTGGAGAAACTTTTTTGCGACTCCCTACAACACTTGTGATCCCATACCGTGATGCGAAGCTCCTCCAGACATGGTGCAGCTTCAACAAAGAACATTGTCCAAGTAAAATCACTATCCTCGGGAAGATTGTCAAGATTCACAGTGCGCAGTTCAGCGAGCATAGGGGCGAGCACCCTACGGCATTCTGGTCGAACCCAAATCTGGAACATGAAAAACAAATTAATAATGAGTACAAGCTGTGCATGACTTACATCCTAAAGTGATAGAAAAAAAAAACCCACTTAAGTAATGACAGCACAGAGATGATTGAAGTGAGTACCTTCTCGCTATGAAAATTCAGATACAGATCACGCACAGTCTGGACATTTACAAGCAGCTGGCTTAGCTTGAGGGTTTTGTCCGAAAGACCTGAATTAGTGAGGTTTAGCTCCGAAAGCTGAGGGACAAAACCAAGAACCAAGGGATTTTCATCACAAGGCCAATAATTATAGGTCAACCGTTGGAGCTTTGGTAGACAGCTGAGCTCCACTGTTTTAAATTCCCCAAAGGTGATAGCAAGCTCAACGAGTCTAGCATGTTCTACATGCAGGACCGAGCATATCCCTGCGTCGCACTAAAAAAAACACAATGACTCCAACTGCTTGCAAGCGATAAGGATGTTGGTTATGTCTGATTCACCAAACCTCATATTCTGCAGACTCAGTCGCGTGAGACCAGCAAATGCATCTGGACAATCACATAGAAAATTATTGAACTGCGTAGCAAAGAGCTGGAGATAGGCCTCGGTGCAATTTTTAAAATCCCTCGGCGTCAAGATCTCAAACTCTGCTGCATCCAGTTTATGTTTTGCCATGGCGCGGGAAACAGAGTTTCCAATGGAGAGAGTGAGAAGGACTCAATAAGAATGTGACCTTCAGCTTGCGGATGGTGATCTGCGGAGACCTGGTGCTAAGGATCTTGTCCGTCACGTCGGCCACGTCGCCGTTCATTCGAACCAAGTCGCGAAGGCTGAGATCGATGACGATCCGCGAGAGCATAGTGGGCAGGTTCTGCATTTGCCTCGACAGGATGCAGGTTCTTATGGCGTCAAGCGTACCCACCCTCTCCAGAACGTTGAGGAGCAGGTCGTCGGGCAGTTCGCTTAGCCTGCAGTCCCCGTCGGGATTCATGGTGATCTAACTAGCAGAGATAAAGAGCAAAGAAGTCACAACCTTTTGTCGTGGAGATCTCGAAGAAAAAATCGTAAGCAGAGAACTATTATACCCCCTAGATCGCCTGATGTAGTACTAATTATAGGCGGAACCGAAACGACATATATGCAGTCACGCACGCGCGGCGCGGGACCCTATGTGTGCTTCAGTTGGGATCACGCACGAGAGGTGACAAGTGATGGTCCCAACTGAAGCGCATGAGCTATAGCTTCAGAATTGACATATATACATGCCTTCGTCAATGCAAAATTCAGCTAGCTAGGAGGCTATGAATAGGGAGAAGGTAGACGAGATAAAACTCATGCTCGAAAAGAACAAATTAAGGGAAATCGACAAAAGTCAGGTGGAGCCAACATTACAGGTGAATAAAGGGGAATTGTGGTATATTAATTAAAGATATATATATTAAGTGACTTACCTCTACCTTGCGTGTTAGAATGTATCAATAACATAGTACTAGGTGGAGTCAAGACACATTAAACACCAAAAGAAAAGCACACGCCTATCTTTTGTTTTGCTAAATTTCGTAGCAACCCACAGGTATTCGGCTAGTAGTAAATAAGGGATAAATGGCTTAGATGTCATTCAGACAAGTCGAATTGCAGGAGACACTAACATGCCATATCATGTTCTCATGGCTAAGTGTCAACATCCATAAAGACAGGAGCTCTTTCCTCTCCTCATGTTCTCATGACACAGAGGAGGTTCTCAATGGCATTGTTGTCTGCTCAAGTTGATCGCAGGGGAGATTGAAGCTGCAACTTGGAGAAATACACACAGTGTCCAGATGCCTCCGATTGCGCTGTCCCAGTCCCCAGTTTGGAGGCCCGTCGATGGGTTCGCTCCAGTGGTCTTCATTCTCATTTTTCAAAGTGGTGCTGTCCCCGGTAGCGCCAGTGTTCTCTTCCATGTAATCCAAAGGAACACTAGCCACCAAGTCCACTGCATGTTGAGTTACAGATCAGCAGTTCCCGTAAAACTTCTATTTGAACGATGATAACACGGGGTGTATGATTTATTATTTTTACCATTCTTTTTGTGCATCTCGTTCAATGTCCTTGCAGATGTTCATCTGTCATTCTCACATGCATCATCTTATCTATGAGGTGTCAATAGCAGCATCTTCCTCAGGTAGCTCGTAATTGGACAGTGTCCTCATCACCAACAAAAGGTTCCTCGTAATTCTCAGAGGTTTTCGCATTGGGGTGGCAGTGGAACTGGCCAAGGACGGCGACGCTTTCCAGAAGGGAGAGCCCTCGAAGAAAGATGATGGTGATCACAAAGATGACGACAAGACTCAGACAGAGGACCAAAGCCAATCTGACTGCCATTGGAAGCGGAGAAGCGGCAAGGACAAAGAGAAGGTGGGGGACACTGGGGCATCGCTAGTGGGCAATACAAGAGCGGCAGAGCCACGGGATGATTCCACTCCCCCTCCCCCTCCTCCAGAGGCGCCCATGGCTACCCCACCTCCAGCTCTTCCCAAGCATGATCTTCACAAGGTTTACCAGAAGAAATTGATGAAGAAGCCTGGCACTAAGTCATCTGTGGGTAGTAGCAGCGTCCCTCTCCCCTCTGCCAAAGATGAATCTGCCTCCAAGCCTGCTTCAGCTCCTGCAAAGGCACAGGTTAAGCCGATCCCTTTTAACCAGTATGGCTCCAACCTGGAGGGTGATGGAGGGTGATGGCCTGTTCTCCAAGGAGAGCCCATTCTGCAGCCGGAAGCCATCTCTATGACCATCATCCTTGATGACGATTCCCCTCCAGAATCCCAAGCCCCAGTAGACCCCAACATTCTCAAGCATTCCAAGCTGTCAGCAGCTGACAGAGCAGAGGTGGGGTGGGAGAGTCCGGAGAATTGGGAATACGATTCTGAAACCTTGGCTGAGAAGATTGCAAAGCTGAAGAAGAAGCAGGATGGGGAGGTTGACAATCCTCCGTCCTCAGGCTCAAAGATTGATCTGGCAAAGGAGGTGGCGGCGTCTTCCCAGGTGTCCGAGGCCAAGCGCTCGGCGGCGGTCGTGTCTCCGATCTCGGGGTCGCGCAGCAGTGCCCGTGGCAGAGGAGCCGAGGCCGAACCCATCCTCCAGAAGGCAATTAAGCGAGCTGCTGCTAAGTCAGGTACGATTTCCCCTCCTAATTCCCGGTTCCTTGCGTTTTCCTCCACGCCGGACTTGCATTTTATGGGAGTGGCTGAGGACTGTGGTTTGGTGTTGGGAGATGTTATCTCTTCTCCTTCCCCCTCTGCCCTCCTCTCTGTTATTCGTGCTAAGGAGATAGCCCAGGCGAAACTTGCTGGGGCCATTGAGGTGGCTGCTCAGCAGGGTGGTCAGCTAGCTTCGGAAACGGCGGCGGCCCCCCTTCCGGAGGAATCTACTAGTGTAGTAGGTTCCTCTGCTCCTCTGGCGCAGGCAGTGGCACCTGAAAAGGAAATTGGAAATCCGGAAAATATCCTGATAGCTTCTTTGCAGAGGCAAAAGAGGAAGAAGGCGCCTAGGGTGGCCCTTCCCCCACGCACCAACCTGAGAGCTACCCCCGCTCGACAAGCACGAGCGTTAACTCAGGAGTCTCTATGAGAGCTGCGGGCTAGAACATGAGGGGTTTTGGCCAACGTGGCCGGAGAACCCAACTACGGGACTTTATTAGCAAGGAACATCTTGATATCATCTTCCTGCGTCAGGATTTCACTGATCAGGAGCTTAGGAGTTTGGTGAACGGCGATCTCTTCCACTGGCGTTCCACAATGGGGCGCTCTGGAGGTATGCTGCTGGGGATTAGGGATGACACCTTGGAAGTGGGTAACATTGATCAGGGACAGTTTTTTCTCAGCGCGACGATTTTGCATAGACACTCCAGGTTTAAATTTGAGTTCATTGGGGTATATGGCCCAGCTGACCATGCCCGCTCCTCTCAGTTCTTGGGGGACCTGGAGACTAAAGTGCTTGGCTCTCCCTTCCCAGTGGCGGTTTTTGGTGATTTCAATTTGATCAGGGTCCGCAAGATAAAAACAACTCCAATATCAACTGGCCGAGGGTGAATGCGTTCAATGATTCCATTGCGCGTATGGCCCTTAGAGAAGTTGCACGCTCGGGGGCTCGCTTCACCTGGTCAAATCGGCAAATCGGCAGAGGTCTCCGGTGCGGTGTGTTCTGGATAGGGCGCTGGTGGCCCCAGAGTGGGAATCCCAGTTCCCCTGCTTGTCCCTTCGAGCCTCAACTAGCTTGGGCTCAGACCACACACCACTGGTGCGCTTGACAGAGGCAGTGTGCCACCTAGGAGGTCCTCTAGGTTCTTTTTTGAGACGAATTGGTTTGATATACCTGATTTCAAAGAGATGGTGACTGCTAGGTGGCTGGATCATGCAGCTGCAATTCAGAGATGCCGTGGTCCCATTGATTGGTGGCATTGCCAATCTACAGAACTGAGACAGTTTCTAAAAGGGTGGGGTGCTAACTTGGGCAAAGAGGCCAGGGTGGCTAAAGCCAATCTCCTTGCCCGTATCCAAGAGCTGGATATTGAGGCTGATTCTGATGGGTTGGATGAGGATGGCTGGGCCCTCCGATACCACCTAGAAGGCCAAATGATGGACATGCTGAGTGCTGAGGAGGACTACTGGAGACAAAGAGGAAGGCAGCAGTGGCTCCTAAAAGGGGATGCAAACACGAAGCTCTTCCATGCCTTTGCTAATGGCAGAAAACGCAAGTGCGCGATTCTCTCGTTGGAGGGCGAGACAGGCCAAGTGACGGATCCTAGTGGTATCCAAGGCATTATCTATGCATTCTACAGGGTCTGATGGGTTCAGAGGAACCAAAGGCACTCTGTCTCCAGCATAATATCTGGAATGCCAATCAGCAAGTATCTGCTCAGGAAAATGAGGACCTGCTTCGATCCTTTTCTATGGAGGAGCTCGATACTGTTCTCAAGGACACCAAGACTGATACAGCTCCTGGGCCTGATGGTCTCCCTGTGCTGTTTTATAAAAAGTTTTGGGGACTGATAAAGAAAGAGGGGCTTCTCATCCTAAATGGTTTTGCCTTAGGAACAGTTGACATTGCCAGATTAAATTTTGGAATCCTTTCCCTGATCCCCAAAGTCCCAGGAGCTGTTAACATTAAGAAATTTCGTCCTATAACTCTGATCAATGTGATCTTCAAGCTGGTCGCGAAAGCTTATGCTATGCGTCTCTCCCCAGTAGCTCATAGAGTGATTTCCCACTCCCAGACTGCCTTCATCAAGGGTAGATTTATCCAAGATGGCCCCTTGGCTCTCCATGAGATTATCCATGAGCTGAAGTCAAAGAACTTGTCGGCTGTTTTGCTCAAGCTGGATTTCGAAAAGGCCTATGATAGAGTTAATTGGCAATTTCTGCAGGAAGTGCTCCTCAGAAAAGGCTTTGATCCTGCTTATGTCCATAGAATAATGCAGTTAGTCAGTGGTGGCCAAACTGCTATCTCTATCAATGGGGAGGTGGGCCCATATTTCAGAAACAAGAGAGGAGTGAGGCAAGGGGGTCCTATCTCTCCTCTCCTCTTTGATTTTGTGGCAGATGCTCTGGATATAATTTTGTCCTGTGCTAGGGCAGCAGGACACATTCAGGGAGTGGTCTCTCACCTGATCCCAGAAGGAGTAACCCATTTGCAGTATGCAGATGACACTATGATTTTGGTCCAGAACTCTGATTTGAGCTTGATTAACCTAAAATTTATCTTGCTTTGTTTTGAGCTCCTGTCTGGTATGAAGATCAATTTTCATAAGAGTGAGGTCATTGTTATGGGATGTGATAGTGAGGAGCAGGCTAGAGTGGCCAGACTTCTCAACTGCAAGCAGGGCAATTTTCCCTTCACCTACTTAGGCTTCTCCATGAGTGACAAGAAGCTGACCATAGCAGATATGGAACCTCTGGTGGCTGCTGTGGCTAAGAGAGCTGCCCCTTGGCAAGGGAGATTTATGTCCTCTGCGGCTAGGCTCACTCTGGTTAAGGCTTGCTTGTCCAACATGCCTCTCCACACTCTAGGTCTCTTCCTACTGGCTGATGGAACACACGCAGGATTTGATAAGCACAGAAGCAGGTTCTTTTGGGAAGGGCAGGGCTCCAAAAAGAAATATCATATGGTCAAATGGGAGGATATTTGCCAGCCCAAATGCCAGGGCGGCCTGGGAGCTATTAACTCTAAATCAATGAACATTGCTCTCATGGCCAAGTGGATCTGGCGTATCAAAGGCGAACCAGTTTCGGATTTGCTCTGGTTAAGATTGCTTAAGGCAAAATACAATGTCAAGGATTTGTTCTCATCTAGACCAGTGGCCTGTTCTCCATTCTGGCATAGCATACACAAAATCAAAAACCTTTTCAAGAAAGGAGTAAGGTTCTCTCCGGGGGCTCAGTCTTCTATCAGCTTCTGGAATGATCTCTGGATTGGTGAGGTGCCTCTGAGTGTGAAATTCCCAAATCTCTTCCGGAAAAGCTCTGAGATGGACATTACTATTGCCCAAGCTTACTCTGAGGAGGGCTGGAGGATTCTTTTTCGCAGGAACCTTGACCAAGAGGACACCCAAGAGTGGGGTGAGCTCTCCAGACTGGTTGAGGAAATTGATCTGGAAGATCGAGAGGACCGGATTTCCTGGGAGTGGGATCAATCTAGCTGCTTTTCCTCTAGGTCCTTGTACATGGAGCTATGCAGGAAACCAGAAGTCCAGATTACAAAGTATATTTGGAACTATGCTATCCCTCCAAAGCTTAAGATCTTCATGTGGCAACTTGCTCGTGGCCGTCTGCCGTCCAATGACCAGATTCTCACCAAGCACGGCTCGTCCGATGGGCGGTGCGCTTTGTGTGGAGAGTCTGAAACCGTGGACCATATTTTCTTCCAGTGTTCTCTAGCTCTTTTTATGTGGAGTGGGGTTCGTGATATGCTTAGTGTAAGTTGGAACCCTAGCTCCAGAGTTCACTGGTTTTCTATCTTAGACTCTCTTGGGGAGAGATCTAAAAGAATGGTGTGGATTTTTTTCACTGCCCAATGCTGGGCTCTTTGGACTACTCGCAATAAGTTTACCATGGAGAGGAAATTTCCCCGCCAACCAGCTGACATTATTTTCAAACTTTTGTTCTCTTTACAGCTGTGGCGTCCGCTACAAAAGCATAAGGACCTGGGAGCGCTGGACGAGCTGATTGCACTGACCAAGGCTTTCTTCGCCCGTACCACTACTCCTCCAGCGGCTTCAAGCAGGAACCAACAAGTGCCAAACCTCACCGGCCTGCGCGTTGTGTAGTGCGGTTGTATGGTTTTTAGTCTATCGTACTCTAAACTTAGCTATCTAACTATTTGGTAACCTGACCAGTGCGGTCAAGTTATGTTGGTACTTTGCTGATCCTGCCCTTCTCCTTGGGCAGGAGTTTTGTAATCCTAAGTTGCTGTAAAACTCTGCTGTGGTGGCTTTATTAATTTAAAGTCGGGCACAGGCTGCCTTCTATCTAAAAAAAATAACACGGGGTGTATGATTTATTATCTTTACCGTTCTCTTCGTGCATCTCGTTCAATGTCCTTGCAGATGTTCATCTGTCATTCTCACATGCATCATCTTATCTATGTGGTGTCAATAGCAGCATCTTCCTCAGGTAGCTCGTAATTGGACAGTGTCCTAATCACCAACAAAAGGTTCCTCGTCATCTAACTCCAGACCATTTGCTTCCACTGGTCCTGCAACTTGCACGATAACACTTGACCATCATCTTCTTGGTTCTTCCTTCAGTTCTAAACCACCTGCCAACATAAAAAAGTTATAAACCATTGCAGATTGCAACAACATCATGACATGAGAATTATTGCTTATGAACTGTCTCAGTCATCTCATATGTACCTTGGATTGGCAGTGCGCCATGCCCGCTGATATTGGCATCCCTGTTGTAACCACATCAATCCCAGCTGCAAACACATGATTATAAGGCCATCAGAGAAGTGGTGTCAAAATACGCATGCACAAGTTATCCTTGAACTATTTACACACCTTCCCGCAACATCTATTGATGCAAATTTCTTGCTATCCTAGCATCTCTCTGCACCTGGTTCTTCTCATCATCGGATGAATCATCCTCGCTCTCTTCTAGCATTGGTTGCTTCCCATAATCTTGCAGCTCATTGCTACTTTGACCACCGGCACGAGCATTGCCACCTGGACATCCAGACCCATTCGAGGTCATTGCTACTGTGCCTGCTGTCAGCCATGTGCCTGCAAAAATAACCATGACAACTAAGAAATCAATCAATGGTTTCAGTACAGCAACCCATTCCAGTAGTACCATTCTGTTCTCATGGTGAAGCAACATTTTCCCCTGTCTGCAGTGTGTCGGCTCTCCTCTGCAATCCACCCGTCACCTACATCCACCATATGCCCATTCAGATTCCAAGCAATTACTAACAATTTCTTGAAAATTGCGATTTTTCCAACTCACGCTGCCTTTTGGGTGGTAAGTGTCCTGTCATCTCACCATTGGGAACAAGTAGACCCATGAACTTCTCCATGAGAGGCTTTCTCAATCTCGACACTTACAAATATGTCATTGATGATTGCTGTCTGCTCAGCGATCCCATGGTCTGCCTGTTAACTGCCAGCTTCGGCATCTTGCTTGAGTACAACGTCACGCATCATGCGCATCGCCTCTTCTTTCACCAAGCTCTCTTATCTTGCTCGTAACCTGGCCACATAAACAAGTTACAGACAGTTGAAATCAACCCCCTGTTGACACTAACTTGCTTCCCCAAACGATAATTTAAATGGTACCAACTGAACCCAAATACAACAAATGCTGACACATGTATACATAAGCAAAGCTTTGATGACTATGTTTTGAACCTTCTATATCAATATTTGTTGAACCATTATATACAAGTTATTATTATTTCCCAAATCTCCAAAAATACGAACAATTTGCATGCAAATAAGATCTTCCTCATAATTAGATATCAGAGAGAGGCTGTTGACATGGTACTGATATGCACTGTCATGGTGACAACCCAAACTGTAATTAAGCATTGATGCATATACATAGAAGTACTTTTTGGCACCAACTATGGGTGCTGAAATTAAACACATAGTACACACAAGATTGTGCATTTATATGGTTTATACTAGAATTTGACACTGAAAAATATGGAAATGCCTATCAACGTAGCAAATGTCTGGCTCTAGTCATTTAATATTACTAATGCAAGGCCATACTATAGGATAAGGTTCTTAGTATGATAATGAACCAGACCGTTCAAAAAAATATGAACCAGAACATGTTCTTGCATCTAGTAATTATTTTGAGTCATTGCTTATTTTCTAAGATCAAACCTCGTTCATGTCAAGCAAAGGTGTGTGGCTCTTTATCACTGGATGTCATACTTGTTGCTCACTGTCAAAGTAGATAAGTGCCTTTGTCTGCCAAAAAATAAAACAAAATCCATTGGTCAGGTTCACTGTCTATAATCACAGTCATGATGCACATCACACAAAAATACCTTTGAAACTTCTAGTTCCATCGGAATCAGTTTTCATCAACACCTTTCTTTTGTCAGGCATGCACACCACCACCAAAGGCACAGGCGTAGACTCCAGGCTCATGTGCCCAAAATCAACCCAATCATGATAATACAACTGCAAGTTCCCAAGATAATCCAAAATGATTTGTTAGGTACATCCACAAATAGAAAGCCAGAGAAAACACAAATCTATCATTCTATCAATGAATATCTTTTTAACCTGCAGGAACAAGTCGCACCCTCCAAGTAGCAGTATCTTCACTTGCTCAGCCACATCCCCTTGCATCTTCTCTGTCGCCGCCTTTATCAAATTTAAGACGTATGCCACCCAGTTGTAGATGCCGGCAAGATAACGCAGGCTTGACTAGCAACTCTTCAGGGGCGATAGCTACTGATTGACGGGATGGTAGGAACATCGCGCACACCAGGAGGGTGTATGCTACCTTGACCGCATCTGACATCTTGTTTGTTAGGTCCATTGTTTCAGAAATTAATCTGGATCAGTTTAAGTGTTTTAATCGATATAGGTCTGTTGTTTCAGAAATTACCCAGAAACTTTTGAATCTGCTTGTGCAACTGATTGAGCTAATTCCTCAGGCAAGGCCTCCCCAGAACCGCAGGATTCACACTCTTCATCTCCAACTTTCAGATTTCGCTTGAAGCCCTAGAGTCGTTTCTGTAGCTGTGGCTATTTCAGCTACGACGGCAGCCTACTCACCCTGTATATCCTGCCCCCATGGCGCTTTACCAGATCCAGAGGAGAAAAGCTTCCCCAGCGCCCTCATACACGGGGAAACCTGGAAGAGGAGGCAGAATGAGTTCTACCTATCTTTTTGTGCAGAATTTTAATTTTGAAGAACATAAATACAAAAACATAGAGATCCAATGTACATATCAACTGGATCGAGCAAGAAATCCAAATCAGCAGCCATCCTTTCCGCGTCTGCTTCCCGACGAGCTTTGTTCTGCCAAGTCCGCACCCTCCGGCTCTGGGAACCTTCTCCCCTCACGGAGATGACACGGCTACTCAGCCAGACCGCCTAAAATCTCTGAAAAGAGGCCCGAGGGGTTATGACTTGTATACCGCGCGGGTACACAACCGTTCTCCATCTGTACTACGGGTACAACACGTTTTCCGTCAGAGCGCCCCTAAATGCCCACCACACGGCCGTCAAATTCTGGCCCACCGTAGTACATGGTGACGTACGGGTATCACACGTTACCACTCTTTTCTGCGTTCTGTATCGAACCAAACAGGGTGGTCTGGCTCAGATCCAAGACCACATGGACGGCCAGCAAACAAGATCATATGACTCCTGAAAATATTAAAAGAAAATCTACTAAGTGAGTGTCTAGGTATAAATTGCTTCTCTTCACCGTTGATTTCACATGGAAGTACAAAGATCAATGAATGTAATAATGGACGGATCAATGTAAGCAAAGCTATATGGCTCGAGATGGCAGCAGAGCACCTCTGCAATGGCGCAGACGTCCGCCAGTCAGTCACTGCCTGAATCTCGTGGAATCCTGGTAAAGCAGTGATCACAAGTGTTTCCTCAGTTCTCCTTTACATGGGTTTCCTTCTTCCAGCAAAATATAAGTTGTTTTTGCGCCTCCATGAAAAAGAAGCCCCATGTCGCATTGATACTAGGAAGAAAGAACATTATTCGTGCTGAATATTGACTGTATTCACTATTCAACATAAGCACTTATTGCATGACCCCAAAAGAGAAGAGGGTCTAAAAACCTACATGAGTAATCATATTGTGTTTATTTAATTTGTTCCATTCTCACAAAATACTAAAGAGTTATTCAAACAAGGTACCCAAGGTACATTTCATACAAGTTAACTAATGAGGCAATAATAATACAAGCGGTCGCTAAGAACTTGAGTAGTTGGGATACAAGGAGCATAGATCATGGCAATTTGCAAATGCCATGAAAAACTTAATGATCTATATAGAGCGAATCACAGCAGGGAAAGTCACCTCATCTGTTCCTAGATAACTCGAAGGACGATACTCAATATGAGGAAACTTCTCAGCACAGATCTTACGCAGCTCCCTGCCATGCAGATAAATCTCTTGGTGTTTACTGCAGTTTTCATGACGCACCTGATGTATGCCGTGAAATTGTTGTCGGATGGCCGTCTCCAGAAAATGGGGGGCCCGGTGCGAACTATAATATTGGGCTCTAAAATTTAAAGTTCCTTGTAACTAAAGTAGTACTTCGTGAGTCCTAAAAAAATCTCACATATTTATCTAAATTAGATCTTATTTGTGTTTCAATGCATTCAAATTTAGATAAGTCTACGACATCCTTTTTGGATGGAGGGAGTATAACTTAAGTGGAGCATTGTATTATTTCTAACAATATTTTGAAACATATCAAATGTTGTCCCTCAGAATTGGCTTTCGCCCTGCTTTATAAATAAAGTCATGAACATATCAAATACTAATAAGAAAATAGCACTTTTTTGCAAATGAATGTTAAAAAGGCACATGACCACAAATAGACCGCGTTACAAATTTTGAAGTAGAATACAAAACAATGTGGCATGTGCAATGGAGCGGGACATGCAAACTTTCATGATTAGAATCATTAAATGCCCAAACTGCCACGAGCGGGGAGCAATGAGGCGAGGAATCGCATGACTCCTTGGCTGGCCTCTTTTTTTCTAAACGGAATGCTGGTCTCTTCATGACGGTTTCTTTTCTCCTCTAATTAAGCATACACGAAACTAAGAAAATTAAGATTTGGGGGCCTTAAATATTTGGGGGCCCTGTTCCGTTGCTCACCTCGAACATGCTCATCGACGGGCCTGGATGGAAGCCATATATATTTTGCTTGGCTAGCTTCTTGTGCTTGAAATAAATAGAAGATGACTCCTATTTCCCATCCATTTTCTTGGAGAAACTTTTCTGTGACTCCCTACAACACTTGTGATCCCATACTGTGATGCAAAGCTCCTCCAGGCATGGTGCAGCTTCAAGAAAGTACATTGTCCAAGCAAAATCACATTCTTCATGAAAATTGCCAAGATTAATGATTTGTAGATCAGTAAGCACAGGGGCGAGCACCCTACAGCATTCTGGTCGAACCAAAATCTGGAACATGTAAAACAAAGTAATAATGAGAAGGTGTGTATGAATTCATTCTCCAGGTAAAAAAAATGCATTCTAAAGTTGATAAAAAAGACCCACTCAAGTAACTACTGCTGCATATAAACAGTGACAACAAAACAAAGATGATTAACGTGAGTGCCTTCTCACTTCGAAAATTCAGATACAGACCACGTACAGTTTGGACATCTGCAAGCAGCTGGCTTATCTTTGAGGGTCTTGTCTGAAAGACCTGCATTAGTGAGGTTTAGCTCCAAAAGCTGAGGGACAAAACCAAAAACTAAGGGATGGGCCAATAACCATAGTTAATCCATTGGAGCTTTGGTAGACATCTGAGCACCAACACTTTGAACTCCCAGATACCAAGTTCAATGACTGTTAGCAAGTTCTACATGAAGCACCAAGCATACCCCTGTGTCGCACTCTAAGAAACACAATGACTCCAACCGCTTGCAAGCAGTAAGGATGGTGTGTGTATGTCTAATTCACCAACCTAGCAACAAGCAGGAAAATGTTAAACTGTCTACCAAAATTGTTGAGCTGGTGCAATGTTTAAAATCCCTCGGCGTCAAGATTTCAACCTCAGCTGCAACTAGTTTCTGGGTTGCCATGGCACGATTTGCCAATGGAGAGACAGCGAGAAGGACTCAACGAGAATTTGACCTTGAGTCACATCAGCCAACTCAGCCACAACACCATTCATTCAAACCAAATCGTGAAGTGTGAGATCAATGACAATCTGCGAGAGCATAATTGCTAGCTTCAACATTTGCCTCAAGAGAATGCAGGTTCTTACAGCATCAAGTGTACCCACCCTCTCCAGAATGTTGAGGAGCAAGTCACTGGGCAGTTGCTTAATCTGTCCCCATTGCCAGATGCGTTCTGCGACTGCACTTAGGCAGGGTTTAAAACTTAGTCATGGGTGATAGATTGATTAATTGACATACATAAAAGAAAAAGAACAGGAACAATACACAAAGGAAAGGGCACTTAAAATAATAATACATGAACAATTATAGTTGTACTTGTTTCATCTGTTTCCTTCTCACAAAATACTAGAGGGAACAAGAAGGTAGCCGGGGTATATTTCATACGAGCTAGCCAATGAGGCAACAACAATACAAGCTTTTGCCTGAAAGAGAGCTCAGGCTCATATGCTTCTGCCTGAGTAAAATAATCAAAGAAAATTGGAACCCAAACAAAAAACTGAGTTTTTCACAATGAACATGAACATGTGTTCTAACTGCATGCAAAATTTCACCATGAGAAGACCACCGTGTGGTGGTCTGTGCAAAATCAACAAAATAAGGTGCTACAAAAATGATTTTTTCGAGCACTCAGACATTTTTAGAGACTAACACTACAGGTGTCTTTTGTCTGCGAAATTTCATGCAGTTAGAACACACATTCATGTCCATCGTTAAAAAAATCAGATTTTTTTATTTTTGGTTATAAATTTACTTGACTTTACAATGCATAGGAGCATACGAGCTCAGGAGCCAGAACTCCTTGTCCCCACGAGGTAACTACTAACTTATGGAGTAGTGAGAGTGGGACTCCTTCAAACCACATGGAGGATAGATCGTGGCAATGCCACGAAATATTTATTGACTTATAGAGAACTTATGACCGGAAGTGAATCACAGCAGGGGAAGCCATCATCACCGATGCCTCTGTGATCTTCTTTCTCAATAAATCCTTTTCCTCATAGCTTCTTGGATATGTCGAAGGACGAACCTTGATGTGAGGAAACCTGTCAGCGCAGAGCTTGCACGCCTTCCTGTCGTACAGAGACACCTCCTTGATGTTCACCGCAGCTTCCATGACACGCCTAATGTACCCCATGAAGTTGCCATCGGACTCAAAGCCGTAGATGGTTAGCTTGGACAGACTCTTGTGCTTGAAATTAGGAGCAGATGGCTCCCACTTCACATCAGTTTTCTTGGAGTAACTCTTTTGTGACTCCTTTCCACACTTATGGTCCCATACTGTGATGCAAAGCTCCTCTACAGATGGTGCAGCATTAAGAAAGAACATTGTCCAAGCAAAATCACATTCTTCACGAAGATTGTCAAGATTCACGGTGCGTAGTTCAGCAAGCACAGGGGCGAGCACCCTATAGCATTCTGGTCGAACCCAAATCTGGAACATGTAAAATCAAATTAATAATGGGTACAAGCTGTTAAAGTATTACATCCTAAAACGATAAAAGACCACTTAAGTAACTACTGCTGCATATAAACGGTGAGAACAACACAGAGATGATTGGAGTAAGTACCTTCTCACTTTTAAAATTCAGATACAGCTCATGTACAGTATGGACATTAGCAAGGAGCTGGCTTAGCATGAGGGTATTGTCTGAAAGACGTGCATTAGTTAGGCTTAGCTTCAAAAGCTGAGGGACAAAACCAAGAACCAAGGGACTTTCATCACTGATCCATTTATAGGTCATCCGTTGGAGCTTTGGTAGACAATCGAGCTGCACTGTTTTGAATTCCCCAAAGGTAATACCAAGCTCAACGAGGCTAGAATGTTCTACATGCAGCACCGAGCGAATTCCTGCGTCACACTCGAAGAAAAACAATGACTGCAGCCGCTTGCAGGTGCTAAGGATGGTGGATATGTCTGATTCACCAAATCTCAGATTCTGCAGTTGCAGTCGCGTGACACCAGAAAATGCAACGGGACAATCAGCAAGGAACATATTGAACTGATTTGCGAAGTTCCTACGGTCGGCATCCTTGCAATGATAAGAATTCTTGGGTGTCACGATTTCAAACTCAGCTGCATCCAGTTTTTGGGTTGCCATGGCGAGGCCAACAGATTTGCCAACAGAGTGACAGTCATTAGGAATCAAGAATAGTTTGACCTTCAGCTTGCGAATGGTGATCTCTGGAGACCTCTTGCTGAGGATCTTGCCAGTTATGTCGGCCACGATGCTGTTCTTTCGGGCCAGTTCACGGTGGCCGAGAACAATGACAATCTGTGAGAGCATGGTAGGGAGCTTCTGCATTTGCGTGGAGACGGCACATGCTCTCAGGGCGTCAAGTGTTTCCATTCTCTCCAGGATGTTGATCAGCACGTCATTGGGCAGCTCGCTTAGCCTGTCATTGGGCAGCTCGCTTAGGCTGTCATTGGGCAGCTCGCTTAGCCTGTCATTGGGCAGCTCGCTTAGCCTGTCATTGGGCAGTTCGCTTAGCCTGTCCTCAATGCCAGCTGCTTTCTGCAACATCGGCAGGGGAAAATTTAGTCATCGGTGATAGATTGATAAATTGACGTATATCAAAGGAAGACGACAATAATAAAACACAGATAACGACTTACATCACGCCGATTTCGGCGACGACCCCTACTGAACTTCATAGAGATACGATCTCAGAAAAACAACAAAGTAGGCTACTTGCGTCGATTTACAAAAGGCTAGCAAAATTATTCTTGAACTGATGCTCGCCTCCTCCGATCCTCCGATCCTAAATAAAAGGAGGAAACAGAGACAGATGAGATTTCCTAATCCTATTCAAGCTGGTGTAGACTTGGTAAATCGACTGATTTAGTACAATTTTCCAAGACGCAGACATATAAAAAAAAGGTCCTTTTTCCAATACAAACCGAAATTGAACCCTTTCTTCTTCAAATCTGACTATAGAACGGTATTTTGAGCAACCTTCATAACGTAGAAACAGGAAAGGGCGGGGAGGAGAGCTGCGGTCGCGGACGCCGCCGCCGCCGCGGGTGGGTGGGTGGGTGGAGGGCAGCGTTAGGGCAGAACAATGGACGGACGACGGGTAGGGGTGCAATGGACCGATTAGGCCTCGTTCGAAGAGAGAGTTTTTTCTGAGGTTTGGGCCGGTTTTGGGGTGTACTTTTCGGGCCCGATTACGACACGTCAAGACACTTGTGAGCTGTTCGGCAGGCCGCGATGCCTCTTTTTTCAGGGCGATTTTGTTTGCGGTCACCGAGTTCCTCGGCACAGGCTTACAGGGGCGATTCCTATACGCCGACCAGGTCAGCGCGGCCCGCGCACCGCACATCCCGCGTGGGTGTGGGCCGGCCCAGTAGCGCCGACCTGGTCAGGTCTCTTGTTTTTGCGTTTGTTTTACCTTTTTTTTTCCTTTTCTAGTTTTCTTTTTTTTCAGTTTAGTTTTTTCGTTTTTATTTTACATTTTTTTACAAAATGTTCAGATTTGAAATTTTCTTCAAATTTTAAAATTCGTTCAATTTTCAAAATTTTGTTCAAATTTTGATTTTTGTTCAAATTTCAAAATCCATTCATTTTCGAAATATGTTCAAATTTTGATTGGCATTCAAATTTTGAAAACCATTAATATTTTGTGATTCGTTCACATTTCAAAATTTGTTTACATTTTAAAATTTGTTCAATTTTTGATTTTTGTTCAAATTTTAAAATCCGTTCATATGTTGGAATTCATTCACATTTCGAAATCTATTCACATTTCAAAATTCATTCAAATTTCGAAATCTGTTCAAAAATTAAATTCGTTCAAATTTTGATTTTTGTTCAAATTTTGAAATTCATTCAAATTTAAAATCCGTTCAAATATTAAAATTCGTTCAAATTTTGATTTTCGTTTTCAAAAAATAAAATTTTCTGAAAATTTGAAATGTCGTTCATATCTAATAATGCTCAAATTTTTAAAAACAAAAAGAAACAGAAAAACCGCAAAAACAAAAAAGAAAAACGAAAAAAGAAGGAAAAAAGAAGGAAAAAGAAGAAAAAAGAAGGAAAAGAAAATGGGTCGGCCCATACACCACGCCTGGGTGTGCGGCGGCTGGGCCACGCCGACCAGGGTGGTGTATAGGTGCCCCCCTCACAGGTGCCTTTGTTGCTTGTAATAGATGCTATTTGAAAAGTTGGGTAGGTAATTCCTCAGAGGGCCCATTCTGAACGAAATGAGGGCAAACCAAATATTGCCGTGACTTCTCCCGTTTTGGGCCCACTGCGGTCCCGCATATTAGTATTTCTCCGTTTCATGTTAGTTCCAGCGTGTCAATCTGTGTGGCAATTCTATGTAACCGAGTTCAGTACGCAGCGGTGTACGGTCAAGATCTAGTTCGTTCCTCCGCCCTTAACCTTGCCTGAACCCTAGGACGGTGGAGGCGGCGGCGACACAGACAGATAGCGCTGCTTAAAGCTCGCGTGCCCGCGCCCGACGGCCCGCGGTGATGCCGAATGTCGAGCGAGCCGTTGCGCAGAGATAGATCGCCATCGCCGGGAGACGAGCTGAGCAGCACAGAGGATGGAAGGGTCCGCAACTCAGGAATCATGTCTCACCCAGAGCAGCCAGAGGAGGTGAGCTTGTCTTCTCTTATGTATTTAACCATTCTTCATCGGTATCTGCTAGCTGGATGTAGCAAATCAAGATATATTTCGTTGAGAGATGTTTGTTAGTCAAACACTAACAAGCATTTCTTATTTCTCCAACCTTATGTCGAGTAGGATTTGCAAAGATTACAGCATCACTCTACAAATTTATGAGTACGTTGGTATGCTTGACAATGGGAACTCTGTAGCTGTGGAGGGTTGTAAGGTAACCTTGCTCGTTGCAGAAAGAAGCTTCAAGTCTATATCTGGGATGGTTGAACTTGTTCGTGGAATTGTTCCAATGGGCTCCGCACAAACTACAGAATTCGAATGGGTATCACCACGGGGGGTTGTTACACCTGTGGACATGGAAAAGATTGAAGATCAATTGGAAAGGTTTGCAGACTCTCCTGGCCACATTTTGCATGCTAAAAATATTGGTGGAACACGAGATGGTGTTGTTGCCCGGGCATCCAAGAAATTTTCTGCTAGTAATCAAAGAAAATCTGCTGCTGGTGCTCAAGCTGCTACACATCCTAGCAGTAAATCTGCTGCTATTGGTAACCCTGCTCCTGGTAAACATCATCCAGGTGCTGAACCTCCTGCTGGTGTTGAAAAACCTGCTGCTATTGAACCTCCTCCTCTTTTGAAAATGGTGGCCACATTCGACCCCTACACTGCAGAACAGGATGATGGCTCAGATGTTCTCGTTCCAAAACACGATGTTGATGTCTACGTCGATCGCCAGAAGAGGATACAAGTAGCTGAACTGATTGGAAAGTTTAGTGAGAACTTGCTGCTGGGATCTCACCAAAAAGTAAAATATGTGTGGTAGAATAGAAGAATCCAAGATTTCATTGAGATTGGTGTTAACAGTCAACCTAATTTAGATGCGGCATTGGAGAAATATAGAGGGGGCAACCATATATTGTTTCTCGGTTGTGTTGGCACCCGTGCTGATCCAGAGGGGGATGGTTTAACTGAAGGTAACGGGAACATTCCTAGTTCCATGAAGGATTGGATCAGCCCTAGTAAGGTTGGTACTGGAAATTTTAGTCCAAAGAATATTGCAAAGGTTAGTCCAACAGATAGTCTGAGGCAGAACCGCAAGCTCCTATGCAAGAGGACCTGTCCCAGAAAGAACGCCTCCGTGCAGTCTATGGCAGAGTGGTTAATAACCACCGAGGGGGAGAACACCCGTAAGAAGTCAACCAGAAAGAAGACCACCGAGGAGAACACCTAGTCAACCACAAAAAAGACCACCGAGGAGAACACCCCATTAACCACAAAGAAGACCACCGAGGAATCGACCCCCAAAAAGTCAACCACAATGAAGACTACCGAGGAAACCACCCCAAAAAGTCAACCACAAAGAAGACCACCGAGGATAAGACCTCCAAGATGTCAACCACAAAGAATACCACCGAGGAGAACACCCCAAAGAAGTCTACCATAGAGAAGACCACCGAGGAAACCACCCCCAAGAAGTCAACCACAAAGAAGACTGATGTCTACGTACTTCTATTCTTGTAGACACTTGTTGGGCCTCCAAGTGCAGAGGTTTGTAGAACAGCAGTAAGTTTCCCTTAAGTGGATCACCCAAGGTTTATCGAACTCAGGGAGGAACAGGTCAAAGCTATCCCTCTCAAGCAACCCTGCAATTACGATACAAAAAGTCTCTTGTGTCCCCAACACACCCAATACACTTGTCAAATGTATAGGTGCACTAGTTCGGCGAAGAGATAGTGAAATACAAGTGGTATAGATAATTATAAGTAGTAAATACAATCTGGAATAAAAATGGCAGCAAGCAAACAAGTAACAAAACAGCAAGTAAACGGTGTGCAAAGCTTGGAAACAAGGCCTAGGGATCATACTTTCACTAGTGGACACACTCCCGACAATATAACATGAATGAACAAATAAACAACTTCTCTCCACTATGGTACTCTGAATTACTCTCCTATTGAATAACACTAATCATTGTGTAGTGGCTACAGAAGCACCCCTTAAAGTTCATCAAGCACTTGACAAACACCACTGATACGTCTCAAACGTATCTATAATTTTTGATGCTCCATGCTTGTTTTTACACCATTTGCCTATTGTTTCGTTACACTTAGTGGCACTTTTATGCATTTTCCGGAACTAACCTATTAACAAGTGCCATAGTGCCAGTTTCCTGTTTTCTGCTGTTTTTGTGTTTCAGAAGTGATACACAGGAAATATTCTCGGAATTGGACGAAACAAGTTCCTGAAGTCTTATTTTACCCGGAAGCTTCCAGAGATCCGAAGAGGAGTAGGAGGTGAGGCACCAGGGGCCCACACAAAAGGGGCGGCGCGGCCAGCCCCTGGCCCGTGCCACCCCCATGTGAGGGCACCTGGCCCCTCCTCTGACGACGCCCCTTCGCCTATAAAGACCCCCCGACGGAAAAACCTAAGTACCCGATCAGATTTCCAGAACACATCGTGATCCGCCGCCGCCGTCGACCCAAAGATCGGGAGGGTCCAGAAGCTCTTCCCGGCACCCTGTCGGAGAGGGGAATCGCCACCGGAGGTCTTCCTCATCACCATGCTTGCCTCTGGAGCGATGAGTGAGTAGTCTACCTTGGACTATGGGTCCATAGCAGTAGCTAGATGGTTGTCTTCTCCACCATGTGCTTCATGTTTAGATCTCATGAGCTGCCCTACATGATTGAGATCACCGTTATGTAATTCTACATGTTTGGTATGTTGGGATCCGATGAATATTGGTGTTTATGATTAAGTTGTTGTACTGAATATTATCTTTTGTTATCTCTATGTTGTTTATGATCTTGCATGCTCTCCGTTGTTAGTGGCTATCTTGGCCGAGTAGTTGCTAGTGACTCCAAGAGGAGGTATTTATGCTCGATAGTGGGTTCATGCCTCTATTTCACCTGGGGGAGTGACAGAAACCTCTAAGGTGGTAGATGTGTTGTTGCTACAAGGGAGAAAACAACATTCATATGCTCAAGGGCATATGCTTTGTTTACATTACACACTTTGCTTAATGCAATTATCTGTTGTTCGTAACTTAATACTTCTAGGGTGTTCGGATTGATATCCCCGGGAATGGATTATTAGTCATAGATGCAGTTGGATGGCGGTCTATGTATTTTGTTGTAATGCCCAGAGTAAATCTCATAGTGATCTTCTTGACATATCACGTTTATCTTTATTCTATCAATTGCCCAACTGTAATTTGTTTACCCAGCATGTGCTATTTTATCTATGGAGAGACACCACTAGTGAACTGTGGACCCCGGTCCTATTTCCATCATATTGCTATCACCTGTTTACTTTACTCGTACTGTTTATTTTACTCGCATATTATTACTGTTTTCCACTCGATACACTCATAACCTTTGTTTCAAGCAAACCGGTGAGATTGACAACCTCATCGTAAGTTGAGAGCAAAGTATTTGTTTGTATGTGTGCAGGTTCCACGTTGCAGCTAGCAAGCAAAGCTTGGACGAGGCGCCATATATAAGTTGTCCGCTGTTGTCGCAAACTAGCAAGCATCACCTTCAGTCGTCATTGTCTCTCCTCTCCTGATCGATATTAAACCTTGGTTTCTTAACTGAGGGAAAACTAGCTGCTATACTCATCACACCTTCCTCTTAGGGTTCCCAACGGGCTGGTCATTCACCACGCATCAAGCTAATTTTCTGGCGCCGTTGCCGGGGAGGAAGAGAAGACTTTTGCGAGGGGAGTTTTTCGCACACACATCCATTACTTTGTTTTATTGTTTTGCTTTACTTTATTTATTTTACCTGCACCGTTTTTTATAAAAAACCCAAAAAAATTAGAATCCTTGGTAGTTGTTATTTCTTTACTTTAGTTTATCATGTTGTTCCCTAAGTACGTTCTGGAGGACCTCTCTGTAGGTAGTGGTTCAATTATTGGCAAAAGTAACATTGAGGAGTTCTTTAATCACATTAGTATGCATGAGGAAGTTGAGGAAAAGTCTTGGGTCGAGCTTGCTCCTAGTATTGAAGTTGCTTCTGTTTATTTAATTGACATGTTGGAAACTAGGTTTGCTAGTCTTAATCCTTTTATGCAATATATGTTCCTTAAGCTCCATGAAATTGAGGATCCCGAAAAGAAAGCTTTTATCTTGGAAACTTTGCGCCTAGAATTTAAGGATGTCGTTGTTGAAGCTAGGAAAGTTCTTAAACGTTTTAATAAACTCGGTTCACCTATAAAGGTTATTGATACTAATGATGAGGGGACCGAGATACCTATACCTTGCAAGCTTTTGGGATTGAGTGAAGCCTTCGAAAATAATTTTGCCTGGATTTGTCCTGAAAATCTTTTTGATGAGAATAGTGTACCAAAGCATGATCACAAAGGGACTTCAAAAACTTATGTGGATGAAATACAATGCCTTATTGACAATACCTATTCTATTGATCTTAATGCTTCTGCTGATAATACTTGATTCGTAATTTTCTGCGCCTAGCTCAAAGGCGTTAAAGAAAAGCACTCTTGGGAGATAACCCATTGTTTTCTTTTCAGTACTTTTTATTTTATTTGAGTCTTGGAAGTCATTACTACTGTAATGACCGCTCCTTATCTTGTTTATTTCGTTTTTGTGCCAAGAGAAGCCTCTAATTTGAGTGAGGTAAAGATTTGGGGATGTTGCTGTCCTGAAACTGTTTTTGGTGCTGCACCGTAAAAATTCGTCAAAATTCTCTGTTTATCTTTTGGACCTGCGATTTCTTGTGCATATGCCCCAGGTTATATACAAACTTTTCTTTGTTGAACACTTTTTTATTTGAGCAACAGAAAATCCCTAAAAAATTCGACCTTTGTCAGCTGTTCAATTTTGACAGATTTCTGCCAATATTTGTGTTTGCCACTTTATCGCTTTCTTTTGAGTTCTTTTGATCATGGAACTTTTGGGGAAGTTGCTACAGTAGTATTTGCTATATATGTGGTGGTTTTGAGTTGAAACCTGAAGCAAATAAAGGATTGATTATATGTTATGCTTGCACTAATGTTGCTAATAGATTTGTGTTTAGTTTTGTATGAAGGAAGTTTTCAAGTGTAGGGATTGGAGAATGATGAGATGAGTTGAAGAATGGACAAAAGCTCAAGCTTGGGGATGCCCTTGCATCACCCCAAGAAATATCCAAGAAGTACAAGCGTCAAAGCTAGGGGATGCCTCCGAGGCACCCCTTCTTCATCGGCAAAAATCAGGTCACCTTTCAAAACACTATATTTTTATTGCTTCATGCACTATGTGTTTTTCTTGGAGCGTCAGTTGTTTTAGTTTTCTTAGTTGGTTTAGTTTGTTTGTTTGCTGCAATAAATGGTTGGATCCCAACAAATTTTCTTTTGGAGAAGTTGCTCATTTTCATTTGCCAAGAACGCTCTAGTTTTCACTCTTATTAAAAATCGAGTGTTCTTCTTTTTCTGCTACTGCTTTTGGTTTTCGTTTTCGCCTTGATATGGGTTCAGATCTTGTCATATCTTTTCATCAAGGTGTATTTTTGCCTCTGATCTTTATTGGTTTTCATCAAAAGAGGTGTTTATAAAAATTTCAAATGGTGTTGGAAAAGAGAAAAAGCTTTGTGCAAAATAGTGGTACAAGAAGGAGCTTGTGTAGACTGCGGCTTAGGCTTTTTCATGTCATGCTTGATGTCTTTTTGATAGTATGCTTAGTGGTTTTGCTGTAGCATGACTTGTCTCAAATAACTGAGATTGCTTAATGAGCCTTTGAAAAAATCATGCGTTGTTTTTATTGTATGGAAGCATTATTTTGGTTTTCCCCTTGATGCTTTATTTGGGTTGACTTGGCGCATGCTCACACATGTTAGACTCTTACAAAGTCGCCAATAGCCTTCATGATCATTTAGTTTTTGACTTTTGATGCCATCATATGCTTCTTTTAATGTCGCTTTGTCGCTTTGCATGATTATGGCCATTATTGCTCTCTTAGTTGGTCGCTCCCAGTCTTTTGCTAGCCCTCGCCTTGTACTGAGTATGAGCTCTACTCGTGCATCCAACTCCTAAAAGCCAAAGTTTTCCAAAGTGTCCACCATACATACCTACTAGCAATTTGCTATTCCAAGTAAATTTGACTTGCTTTTATTTTCTCTTCAAATTAAACTCTTACCAGTGTTATGCGAAATTCGGTCAGTAAAGCTCTCACGAACCGGAAGGCACACTTTACTTTTTCCTGTTCTTAAAATTTGACATTGTGGTCTCTTATGTTGAGTTGTTATGCTTGCAAGTTGTAAGTTGGATTCTAGCCCATCCATGCTGTCATGGGGCAAGCTTTCAACATTGCACTTCTTATTTGAGTTGATATCGTGATCTTTTGTTTATGGATGCCCGCGGTCTGAAATGAATTGGGAATCTTGTAGGGATCATGGAGTTTGTATATGTGTTAGGGAAACGCCGGGCCGCCAATCTAAGCCATGCATAATTCATGGTGAAAATTTGCAGCATACCCATGGTGAACATTCGACGACGCATCTCATAATAAAAAGCTAAACAAAAGGCAAATAAAAGAGATGTCGAGGTGTTCATTGTCTGCTTGTCCTGTCATTTTGGTGTGGGCTTGTTCCATGTCATCGGGCATGGAGGTACCCCATTGGCGGTTCTCAATGATATGCATATACTTACAATGACAAGAGCCTTGCTTGGGACTCTAAGTAAAGTAGCATGAGGTTTGGGTACTCGTATTCACGGGGCACGAGGTTTTCAACTTATGATTTGTCAAGCATATGCATCATAATTGTTCTCGCATTAACTTTAACCATTCAAGATGCTTATGATGGGGGCAATGAGAGCTCAAAGCCGGTAAGTACCATAATTTTTGAAGGTTATAAAACTTGCAATCACTGCTTCCCTCTGCGAAGGGCCTTTCTTTTATTTTTATGTTGAGTCACCACCTTCTTTCTTTATGCACCATTAAGAGAGCATAGTTGTCATTCTTAGTGTGATATGCATTGTCCCAAAGTTCATTGATTGACTCATATTGTTGGTTTCACTTGTTCTTAAATTATTTGTATCTAGTCGCCCTCTTAAACTTGAAGGTGTCCTATGCATTTATGTTTTGCTCTCGTTGAAGGACAAGATGAAAACCATTTGTATGTTTTTCCTTATGATTTGAACACACATTTGACTTTCATTGTTTCATTATCATGATCTTTTGTTTGTGTTTATTTACATGTTTACAACATGGTTGCTAAGTTCTTATTGTCATGATTATATCTTCATGCCCATGTTTTAAGTTCTATTGATCCCAGCTCACCAATGCTTACATATATGATCAAGATTGTGTAGGTGCATGTCACCTCAAAAATTATTCTTTTGTTATCACTTACCTACTCGAGGACGAGCAGGAGTTAAGCTTGGGGATGCTTGATACGTCTCAAACGTATCTATAATTTTTGATGCTCCATGCTTGTTTTTACACCATTTGCCTATTGTTTCGTTACACTTAGTGGCACTTTTATGCATTTTCCGGAACTAACCTATTAACAAGTGCCACAGTGCCAGTTTCCTGTTTTCTGCTGTTTTTGTGTTTCAGAAGTGATACACAGGAAATATTCTCGGAATTGGACGAAACAAGTTCCTGAAGTCTTATTTTACCCGGAAGCTTCCAGAGATCCGAAGAGGAGTAGGAGGTGAGGCACCAGGGGCCCACACACAGGGGCGGCGCGACCAGCCCCTGGCCCGCGCCACCCCCGTGTGAGGGCACCTGGCCCCTCCTCTGATGACGCCCCTTCACCTATAAAGACCCCCCGACGGAAAAAACCTAAGTACCCGATCAGATTTCCAGAACACATCGCGATCCGCCGCCGCCGTCGACCCGAAGATCGGGAGGGTCCAGAAGCTCTTCCCGGCACCCTGCCGGAGAGGGGAATCGCCACCGGAGGTCTTCCTCATCGCCATGCTTGCCTCCAGAGCAATGAGTGAGTATTCTACCTTGGACTATGGGTCCATAGCAGTAGCTAGATGGTTGTCTTCTCCACCATGTGCTTCATGTTTAGATCTTATGAGCTGCCCTACATGATTGAGATCACCGTTATGTAATTCTACATGTTTAGTTTGTTGGGATCCGATGAATATTGGTGTTTATGATTAAGTTGTTGTACTGAATATTATCTTTTGTTATCTCTATGTTGTTTATGATCTTGCATGCTCTCCGTTGTTAGTGGCTATCTTGGCCGAGTAGTTGCTAGTGACTCCAAGAGGGGGTATTTATGCTCGATAGTGGGTTCATGCCTCTATTTCACCTGGGGGAGTGACAGAAACCTCTAAGGTGGTAGATGTGCTGTTGCTACTAGGGAGAAAACAACATTCATATGCTCAAGGGCATATGCTTTGTTTACATTACACACTTTGCTTAATGCAATTATCTGTTGTTCGCAACTTAATACTTCTAGGGTGTTCGGATTGATATCCCCGGGAGTGGATTATTAGTCATAGATGCAGTTGGATGGCGGTCTATGTATTTTGTTGTAATGCCCAGAGTAAATCTCATAGTGATCTTCTTGACATATCACGTTTATCTTTATTCTATCAATTGCCCAACTGTAATTTGTTTACCCAGCATGTGCTATTTTATCTATGGAGAGACACCACTAGTGAACTGTGGACCCCGGTCCTATTTCCATCATATTGCTATCACCTGTTTACTTTACTCGTACTATTTATTTTACTCGCATATTATTACTATTTTCCACTCGATACACTCATAACCTTTGTTTCAAGCAAACCGGTGAGATTGACAACCTCATCGTAAGTTGGGAGCAAAGTATTTGTTTGTGTGTGTGCAGGTTCCACGTTGCAGCTAGCAAGCAAAGCTTGGACGAGGCGCCATATATAAGTTGTCCGCTGCTGTCGCAAACTAGCAAGCATCACCTTCAGTCGTCATTGTCTCTCCTCTCCTGATCGATATTAAACCTTGGTTTCTTAACTGAGGGAAAACTAGCTGCTATACTCATCACACCTTCCTCTTGGGGTTCCCAACGGGCTGGTCATTCACCACACATCAACCACTCATAGAGATATCCAAATCAAAGCACAACTCAAGATAGATATTATTGCAACTTAGACCAAGTACTAACACGGTGCACACACTGTCAACATTACACCATGAAAGGAGGAATAGATCACTTCAATACTATCATAGTAATAATTATTCTCATAATCCACAAGAGATCACAATCATAGCCTAAACCAAGTACCACCATGATGCACGCACTGTCACCGTTACACCATGGCAGGAGGAATAGATTACTTTAATAATACCATTAGAGTACACATAATATCTGAATAATAACATCTACTTGTTCAACATGATACAAAGCTCACGATCACATAAAGATCACATCATGGGAGAGAGAGGTGAACCACATAGCTACCGGTAGAGCCCTCAGCCCCGGGGATGAACTACCCCCTCCTCATCATAGGAGACAGCAAGGTTGATGGAGATGGCGGTGAGGTCGATGGAGACGGCGGAGACGGTGATGGAGACCGATGGAGATGGCTCCGGGGGCACTTCCCCGTCCCGGCAGGGTGCCAGAACAGAGACTTCTGTCCCCCGAAATTCGTCGACGGTGGCGGCGGAGCTGCGGAACTGCTTCTGGAAAATTGCCGAATCCTTTAGGGTTTTCCGTCCCGAGACTTTATATAGGCAAAGGCGCGTCGTCAGAGGGGAAGCCAGGCGCCCTCACGCCGGGCCCGCGCGGCCAGGGGCCTGGCCGCGCCACCCCTGCATGTGGGGCCCTGGTGGCCCCCCTCCGACTCTTCTTCGGATGTCTGGAAGCTTCCCGGTGAAATAAAACTTCAGGATGTGGTTTCGTCCAATTCCGAGAATATTTCCTTTGTATCACTTCTGAAACATAAAAACAGCAGAAAACAGGGAACTGGCACTGTGGCACTTGTTAATAGGTTAGTTCCGGAAAATGCATAAAAGTGCCACAAAGTGTAACGAAACAATAGGCAAATGGTGTAAAAACAAGCATGGAGCATCAAAAATTATAGATACGTTTGAGACATATCAAGCATCCCCAAGCTTAACTCCTGCTCGTCCTCGAGTAGGTAAGTGATAACAAAGAATAATTTTTGAGGTGACATGCACCTACACAATCTTGATCATATATGTAAGCATTGGTGAGCTGGGATCATAAGAACTTAAAACATGGGCATGAAGATATAATCATGACAATAAGAACTTAGCAACCATGTTGTAAACATGTAAATGAACACAAACAAAAGATCATGAAAATGAAACAATGAAAGTCAAACGTGTGTTTAAATCATAAGGAAAAACATACAAATGGTTTTCAGCTTGTCCTTCAAAGGGAGCAAAACATAAATGCATAGGACACCTTCAAGTTTAAGAGGGCGACTAGATACAAATAATTTAAGAACAAGTGAAACCAACAATATGAATCAATCAATGAACTTTGGGACAATGCATATTACACTAAGAATGACAACTATGCTCTCTTAATGGTGCATAAAGATAGAAGGTGGTGACTCAACATAAAAGTAAAAGAAAGGCCCTTCGTAGAGGGAAGCAGTGATTAAACATGTGCTAGAGCTTTTCATTTGTAAAATAGAGAGATAAAACTCGAGTTTTGAGAGGTGGTTGCTTTTGTCAACGACTAGCAATGGGGTTCTTACTATCTTCCATACAAAAATGAAGCAAGTTTTTGAGAGAGAGATTGGCACTTTTGTGCTCTTTTATAAAGCTTGGCACTCCTCCCCACCTTTTTTCCTTTCACAAACCATGGCTAACCGATTCCATCGGGTGCCCACCAACATTCACATTTCATGGAGGAGTGCCTTTTTTCTTTCTTTTTCTTTCTTTTTTTTCTTTTTGGAATAAGCAATATGGAAGATAGCAAATCCGACCACTACGTCCCCATGAGCTAAAAACAGTGTCACAAAATGAGAAGTATTTTGAAGGTTTTTGAAAGGTAGCACATGAAAATTTACTTGGAATGGTTTGCAAATACCATGCATAGGAATTTATAGTGGACACAATGGCAAACTTGGTTTTTGGAAGTTGGATGCACGAGTAGAGCTCATACTCAGTACAAGGCGAGGGCTAGCAAAAGACTGGGAGCGACCAACTAAGAGAGCAATAACGGTATAATCATGCAGAGCGACAAAGCAACATTAAAAGAAGCATAAGATGGCATCAAAAGTCAAAAACTAAATGATCATAGAGGCTATTGGCAACTTTGTAAGAGTCTAACATGTGTGAGCATGCGCCAAGTCAACCCAAATAAAGCATCAAGGAGAAAACCAAATAAATGCTTCCATATAATAAAAACAACGCATGATTTTTTTCAAAGGCTCATTAAGCAATCTCAGTTATTTGAGACAAGTCATGCTACAGCAAAACCACTAAGCATACTATCAAAATGACATCAAGCATGACATGCAAAAGCCTAAGCCACAGTCTACACAAGCTCCTTCTTGTACCACTTTTTTGCATAAGGCTTTTTCTCTCTTCCAACACCATTCAAAACTTTTTTAATCCAACTCTTTTGAGGAAAACCAACATGGTCCAGAGGCAAAAATACACCTTGATGAATAAATATAAGAAGATCTGAATGCAAATCAAGGCAAAAACGAAAACCAAAAGCAGTAGCAGAAAAAGAAGAACACTCGGTTTTTGATAAGAGTGAAAACTAGAGTGTTCTTGGCAATGAAAAGCGAGTTCATCTCCTCCAAAAGAAACATGATGTGATCTAACCATTTATTGCAGCAAACAAACATAAACTAATAAAGAAAACTAAAACAACTGACGCTCAAAGAAAAACACATAGTGCATGAAGCAATAAAAATATAGTGTCTTGAAAGGTGACCTGATTTTTGCCGATGAAGAAGGGGTGCCTCGGGGGCATCCCCAAGCTTTGACGCTTGTACTTCTTGGATATTTCTTGGGGTGATGCATGGGCATCCCCAAGCTTGAGCTTTTGTCCATTCTTCATCTCATCTCATCATTCTCCAATCCCTACACTTGAAAACTTCCTTCATACAAAACTAAACACAAATCTATTAGCAACATTAGTGTAGGCATAACATATAATCAACCTCTTTTTGCTTCAGGTTTCAACCTAAAACCACCACATATAAAGTATATACTACTGTAGCAACTTCCCCCAAAGTTCCGTGATCAAAAGAACTGAAAAGAAAGCGAATAAGCGGCAAACACAAATATTGGCAGAAATCTGTCAAAACAGAACAGCTGACAAAGGTCGAATTTTTAAGGGGTTTTCTATTGCTCAAATCAAAAAGTGTTCAACTAATGAAAGTTTGGATATAACCTAGGGCATATGCACAAGAAATCGCAGGTCCAAAAGATATACAGAGAATTTTCGCGAATTTTTACGGTGCAGCACCGAAAACTGTTTCAGGACAGCAACATCCCCAAATCTTACCTCGCTCAAATTAGAGGCTTCTCTTGGCACAACAACGAAATAAAAAGGATAAGGAGCGGTTATTACAGTAGTAATAACTTCCAAGACTCAAATAAAAGAAAAAGTACTGAAAAATAAACAATGGGTTATCTCCCAAGAGTGCTTTTCTTTAACGCCTTTGAGCTAGGCGCAGTAATTTGCAAAGATGCTCATGTGGGCGCCATATAAGAGCTTGAGGCAAAGGCGCCATATAGGAACTTAAAGCAATAGAGAGCATCAAAAAGCAAGTATGGAACACATTTAAATCTAAACCACTTCCTATGAAAAATAGTCTTGTAAAGAGACAAGTCATAAAAGTGCAAAGCAAAAAGCATAGGAAGGCAAAACAAGTACAACTTCAAGAATTGCAACATAAAGAGGGGAAACTCAATATTGTTGAGATCCATCAAACCATGTTTCCCTCTCTCATAATAACTTTTAGTAGCATCATGAATAGAACTAACAATATAACCATCACATAAAACATCCCTATCATGAGCCACATGCATAAAAGAATTAATACTCACCACAGGAACAATAGTAGTAGGAGCAGATTCAACAGAATAATTATTCTCATCACCATAATCATCAAAAATAGGAGGCATATTATAATCATAACTAATTTTCTCCTCAAAAGTAGGTGAACTAAAAATATTATACTCATCATCATAGCCATCATAAACTAGAGGTTTCGTATCATCACAAGCTAAAGAACAGCTATTTTGCAAAGCATATTCTTCAAACATATCATCATAAGAAGGAACATCACATATGGGAGATAAAATATTATCAGAGAAAATTTTCTCCACTAAAGCTAGGGAACTAAAAATATCATGCTTAACAAAACCAGCTTCCCCAAACTTAGACTTTTCTATAGCATTAGCAACAACGGTGTTCAAAGCATTCATACTAACAACACTATTAGCATGCAAATTAAGCTCCAAAGGTTTTTCAATTTTCTCTTCAAACACTTCATATCTAAACTCAGGAAAAAGACTACGGAACTCTTTGTTTTCCATTAAGCCTAACTAGTGAAAATAAAAACAAGAAACAAAAAGATGTAATTGCAGAATCTAAAGGAAATAACTCTGAGCACTCACACAGGAGGATGCGAGTACCTTTTACCTTACCTCCCCGGCAACAGCGCCAGAAAAGAGCTTGATGTCTACGCACTTCTATTCTTATAGACACTTGTTGGGCCTCCAAGTGCAGAGGTTTGTAGAACAGCAGCAAGTTTCCCTTAAGTGGATCACCCAAGGTTTATCAAACTCAGGGAGGAAGAGGTCAAAGCTATCCCTCTCAAGCAACCCTGCAATTACGATACAGAAAGTCTCTTGTGTCCCCAACACACCCAATACACTTGTCAAATGTATAGGTGCACTAGTTCGGCGAAGAGATAGTGAAATACAAGTGGTATAGATAATTATAAGTAGTAAATACAATCTGGAATAAAAATGGCAGTAAGCAAACAAGTAACAAAACAGCAAGTAAACGGTGTGCAAAGCTTGGAAACAAGGCCTAGGGATCATACTTTCACTAGTGGACACACTCCCGACAATATAACATGAATGAACAAATAAACAACTTCTCTCCACTATGGTACTCTGAATTACTCTCCTATTGAATAACACTAATCATTGTGTAGTGGCTACAGAAGCACCCCTTAAAGTTCATCAAGTACTTGACAAACACCACTCATAGAGATATCCAAATCAAAGCACAACTCAAGATAGATATTATTGCAACTTAGACCAAGTACTAACACGGTGCACACACTGTCAACATTACACCATGAAAGGAGGAATAGATCACTTCAATACTATCATAGTAATAATTATTCTCATAATCCACAAGAGATCACAATCATAGCCTAAACCAAGTACCACCATGATGCACGCACTGTCACCGTTACACCATGGCAGGAGGAATAGATTACTTTAATAATACCACTAGAGTACACATAATATCTGAATAATAACATCTACTTGTTCAACATGATACAAAGCTCACGATCACATAAAGATCACATCATGGGAGAGAGAGGTGAACCACATAGCTACCGGTAGAGCCCTCAGTCCCGGGGATGAACTACTCCCTCCTCATCATAGGAGACAGCAAGGTTGATGGAGATGGCGGTGAGGTCGATGGAGACGGCGGAGACGGCGATGGAGACCGATGGAGATGGCTCCGGGGGCACTTCCCCGTCCCGGCAGGGTACCAGAACAGAGACTTCTGTCCCCCAAAATTCGTCGATGGTGGCAGCGGAGCTGCGGAACTGCTTCTGGAAAATTGTTGAATCCTTTAGGGTTTTCCGTCCCGAGGCTTTATATAGGCGAAGGCGCGTCGTCAGAGGGGGAGCCAGGCGCCCTCACGCGGGGCCCGCGCGGCCAGGGGCCTGGCCGCGCCACCCCTGCATGTGGGGCCCTGGTGGCCCCCCTCCGACTCTTCTTCGGATGTCTGGAAGCTTCCCGGTGAAATAAAACTTCAGGATGTGGTTTCGTCCAATTCCGAGAATATTTCCTGTGTATCACTTCTGAAACACAAAAACAGCAGAAAACAGGGAACTGGCACTGTGGCACTTGTTAATAGGTTAGTTCCGGAAAATGCATAAAAGTGCCACAAAGTGTAACGAAACAATAGGCAAATGGTGTAAAAACAAGCATGGAGCATCAAAAATTATAGATACGTTTGAGACGTATCAAAGACCACCGAGGATAAGACCCCCAAGAAGTCAACCACAAAGAAGACCACCGAGGAGAACACCCCCAAGAAGTCAACTGCAAAGAATTCCACCAAGGAGAACACCCCCAAGAAGTCAACCACAAAGAAGACCACCGTGGAGAACACCCCCAAGAAGTCAACCACAAAGAAGATCACCCCCAAGAAGTATACCAACAAGGATTCCACCCCCACCGGAAACACTAACAAGGAGTCCACCCCCAAGAAGGACTGGACGTTAGCAGACTCAGATAACGATGATACTTGTCAATGGGAATGCCAATTGGAGCAAGATATTTTTGAACAAAGGGCAGAACCACCATCACTAGTAGAGACAGATGTGGGAGAAAATTTCTCAGCACAGCAAGTAGATTGGCAGACTGTCAATGTCAAACCCATGGGAGGTGATGGCGTCGACGAACCCATGGCATAGAAAACAATGTGTGATGTACTTGGCATCGCTAATGAACCTAGTGATGATGATGTAGAGGATGACAATGAAGGTCCTCCCGTTTCGGACATAGGGGAAGATGAGGACAGTGAAATAGAGGTGCTGGAACAAGAAACAGGTGATGATGTGATCGATGAATCACTAATGGAGGAAGCTGCCATACCGGTAGATGATGAGGTCACTAGCGAGTTAGCGATAACATATGATCCAGTGGTACCTGTAATTATGGTGGGCACATACTTCGCCAACATGGTAGAATTTAGGAAAGCATTTGCGCAATATTGTATCATCGGAGAGTTTGACGTCTTCAGAACTAGAAACACAAAGAAACGGTACGAGGCGAGGTGCAGATTAGACTACTACAATGGGGAGAGGGTGAAGGATCAATGCCCATGGAAGATCTCTGTTAGGATACTTCCTGGTGGAGAAACAGTTAGGGTACTGACAAGCTTTCCTCGCACATAAATATCTATTTCTAACTGACAGGTTCGGGTTTTCATATGTGAAGCAAGTTTAGGAATTATTATGAAGCAACTAATGTATAAAATGAATGTTCCGATGTAGGTGAACAAGATGGGACCTGCACACAGGTGTCCAACAGGCTGCAAACTAAGATCTTCTTGTGCAACTCAAGAATGGGTTGAGAAGCATGCTTTGGCCATTCTTAAGAAAACGCCCAATGAGACTGCCAAGGCGATTCAGGTAAAGCTTATGACTGATTACAACATCGAGCTACCGTATCACATAGTTTGGAAAGGTAAAGAGAGAGCTTTGCAAACACTATACGGGGACTGGGAAAATAGTTTCAGGCTGTTGTACAGCATCAAGGCTGAAATACAATCTAGGTCTCAAGGTAGTGTTGTCAAGATTGACACGAAAGAGGAGGAGGGGAACATATATTTTAACCTTTTTTTATGGCCCTTGAGCCCTGTATTCAAGGGTTCAAGGAGGGTTGTAGGCCATATTTGAGTATAGACTCCACTGTCCTCACTGACAGATGGAATGGTTGTCTAGCATCAGCGACAGCACTGGATGGGCACAACTGGATGTTCCCGATGGCATTCGACCTGTTTCAGTCAGAATCAGAGGCGAACTGGGAGTGGTTTATGAGGCAACTGCATAGATCAATAGGTGATGTTTCACCACTGGCCATAAGCACTGATGCATGCAAAGGATTGGCAAATGCAGTTCAGACAGTATTTCCATATGCTGAACAAAGAGAATGCCATGCTCATTTGATGCTGAACCTGTACAGACACTACTCAGGCACTGTATATCGCTACATGTGGACTGCTGCTAGGGCCTACAAGCCTGAGAGCTACAAATTTTTTATGGACAAGATACATGTTGAGAACTCTGATTTTGTCGTATACTTGGAAAGGAATCACAGCCTTTTATGGATGAGGAGTGCTTTTAATCCCGCAATAAAGTGTGATTACATAAACAACAACCTTGCTGAAACCGTAAATAACTGGGTCAAAGACTCAAAAGACCTTCCAGTTCATATGTTGATGGACACCATACGAGGTATGTTGATGAGGCTGATAAAAGTAAGAAGAGATATTGGGGACAGACTAAGAGGGCATATTCTACCCGCTGTTATTCAGCAAATAAACCAGAGAAGTCGAGGTCTTGGTTACCTTAGAGTTGGAGAGTCTAACGACCACAGCTGTGAGGTGAGAGATTTGAGTCGGAATGGCCTGAGGCATGTCGTGAAGATTGACAGTAGAGAATGCAGCTGCTTAGAGTGGCAGCATACTGGGAAGCCATGCCCACACGCGTTAATCTTCTTGGTTCACAAAAGAACTCTGCCACACCTTGATCAATATGTGAGTGAGTACTTCTCTTTGGCTAGATTTCGAGCTACATACGCAGGTGCCGTCCCTCCTTGCACAGACCAGTCACAGTGGCCTGTGGTTCAACTACCTTTCAAGCTGTGCCAGCCAAATGTTAAAAGAGGCAAAGGAAGACCTAGGATGAGTAGGTTCAAGAATTTCATGGAGAAGCAGGGCATGCCTTTTAGTGGTAGCAAGAAAGGCAAAAACAGATGTAAGCAATGCAAATGTATTGGACATAGAGCAGCTGGGTGTCCTTTGAACGGACCAAAGCCTAGGTATGAAGTATTTGCGTGTATGGTCTTTATTTATAATTAGGTAATATCTATGCTTAGCTGGGGCTTACCTGCTTTCTAACATTTGTCAGGAAGCGCAAGACAAGGTGCAAGACTGCTGATGCTATCTATGTGCTTCACGAGGAAGTTGAGTGGAGTGATGATGACACGGGATCTGATTCAGATTGGCCGGACATTCCAGAACCTTCTGATCCAACATACAAGAAGGCGAGAAAACTGTCCCCAAAGAGGAAGAAGACAGCTAGGTAGGAGTAAGACTAATTCAGTCTTTTTTCTGAGTGCTCCGTCTCTGTAATACAGCAAAATTCTGAAAACTATTTTTCTGGAACATGTGTGTTTGTGTGTGCACTGTAAAACAGGGGCCCTGGACCTGCCCGAAATTCTGTCCGAACTGTATTTGTTATGGAATTTGTAATTTGTAAACTATGTACTCATTTTTAATAAGCCTTGTTTGACATTATGCATATGTTCTTATATTGGAGTTTTTGTTCAGAGGGATAGTCAGAAAAGGCAGAATAAATGGCACAGGATAACATTTCACATTACACAATATTTGGGTCCTTACAGTTCTGCTTTTCAGGTGCTAGACATCATAATGCCAACATAAACTGCAAATGCCATGGAACATATCCATATGAAAAGCAGATTGTTTCCACCATCTGCCCTAACCTTGATCTGCTCTATTTCGGCTGCTTGCTTCTGCAACTGAGCATGCACACCACCACTCTGCTCGAGCTTCCGAAGTTGGTCCAGAAGCTCCTTGTTTTCATCAAGCAGCGCACGGTTCTCCTCCATCTTCTCCCATACAACATCACGAAGATCACGAACAAGCTCTCTTTGGAAAACTGGCAGCGGGTCGTCCATCCACTCATACTTCTCACAGCCTCGGCCCTTGCCTTCCTGCCAAAAACATAGTAAAGGAAGAGGAAAGATATGAGAATTAAAATAACTAAACTGGCATACAAACATGATTAGTTTACAATAATACCACGCGGATGCCGCAGTTGTAGAATCTTCTCCCAGCGTTTTCATCCGTCCATGCAATCCATCTCGGCATCTTTACTCCACAGTTACAGATTTTGTCCGGCGAATAGTCGTAGGGCTTACTCCGGTACGGGATAGGGGAGCGTCGGCGAGCTGTCCCTGATTCCGCCCGCGAAGAACTGCAGTAGCTGCGAACCATTGCCTTGCACCCCAAGGGAGAGCACAGCAGTGGGGAACTAGAACAACAGATGTGAGCTAGCCCGGAAAAGAATCGTAGGTGCAAGGGGGAGATGGGAAGAAGGAAGAATCGGAGTGACGACGCTGCTCTTGCATCCGGCAGTTATACCAGCGCGCCCCCCAGAATATGACCGTTTGAGTATGACAGGTGGGATCGTGCAACGCAACTATGCCACCAATGAAATTGCCATCATGGACACTAAGAAAATGTATTGTTTACAAGCGTGGAAGCTATGCACAGTCGCTGGGGGCATGTGCTTCCATGGAGAGCTACCCTGTCAAAAAGATCTGTTTCCCTCTAGGCAGACACCACGAACACTAGCCTCCGCCTCCTGTTCTTCACACGAGCGAGCCCTCCCCGTAGTTCAGATGCCTCGCACCGGCCGCTACAGCACCTCCCGCGCTAGACGCGGAAGCTCCACCCTAGGCCTCAACCACGCCACCCCAGGCCTCAGCCACAGTGGTGGTACGTACTACCACAGCGGGAACTCCACGCCCGGTCGTGCACAGCGCGGCAGGTCAAGCCGCCGGCGCATCAGATGGCCATGGTGGCTTGAACCGAGCAGCAATGCATCTACTCCAACTCCTACTTCTTTGACATCGAGCAGGTCTGGCAGTGGCTCCAGCAGGCCTCGCAGTGTAGGCCGGTTCAAGACCGCCCTCAAACCCGTACCGTTCATCAATCTTGAATCGGACGATGAGGACGGCGGCGTCAACACTGAGCAGCCAAGATCCGCCGCCGCAAAGTTTGCGCGAGATATGAAGACGGCCATGACCAGGTCATTGGAACCCCAGGGCAGGGGGAAGGGCAAGGCAACCACGATGGAGGATGAAGCAGAGGGCAAGGACAAGGCCCCAACGGAGGTCGACTCCGATGGCGTCATGTACTGGGTTTAGCTAGTGGTTAAGTTAGTAATCTATGAAGAAAATGCAAAAGCCATGCATATTAGCTACCATTTTCTGTTCAATGCAATTTATCTTGCGTAATATTTGACCCTTCCATTTTCAGTTAATATATAAAATATAATGCATTTTATCTTCCGGCGTGTCCTGGCATGCCTTCTCGTGTCTAGCCAGGACCCTGGCACTGGCACGATGGGACGGGGCAGTGAGCGTCAGTTAATCGGCGCCACGTATCCACCCACGTGCCGGGCGGGGGCTCTATTTTTTCAATTACGGAGCATATAGCTTGCATGAGAAGGCTAGAAGACAGAGAGCAGTGGTTGGACCACGGGCTGGGCTGTTTGACTATCTTGCCATATTATTCATTCACCTACTTCCTTCTCCTTCCTCCTGCCCGGCCCCCCATCCGCTCTATCTAGCCATGCCTCCAAAGAGAAACCGCCCCCTAACGACTCAGGAAGCAGAGCGAATGGAGAGAGCTCGCCGCCGGAAGGAACTTGCTCCATCCATTAGAGAAAGCCCTCACATAGAGGCGCAATCTTTGCTCTCCCTGATGGAGAAGGGAAAACTTGAATCAGGCGAGGGCTCATCCGGGTACTGGGACGAATTCTCCTTCTTCATCATCATCTTTTTGTTCTTCTTCTTCTTCCTCCTCTATAACTCATAACCGTGGAATAAAATGTTCCAGAGCCGGCGGAGCCATGATGGTTTTGCAGGGTGTGCCTCTCTCCCAAAAAAATGGCGGCGGCGATCCAGAACCCGATGCCCACATTTCCCCGGCTCAGCGAGGTAAGCACTCTCTAATTGTGTTGACATGCATTGGGGTTCTTGCGATTCTGACTTAGGTGAGAGTAGAGTGCTTTACCTGTAATGGGGTTTTTGGGAGGACGCCACTGCCACTTAGTTGGCGTCGTTGGTAGAAATAACCCTGTTTTTATTTTATACAGGAAATGAAGGTGGGGCTAAACCCAGATATGGCATCCTGGCTTAATGAACGGATAGCCAAACAAAGGGAGAAAAAATTGACCCAGGAAGTGGATATGGCTAAAGTCCTCTTAGTTGCCAAGTGCCTTGCGCGTGAGCGCAAGCAGCTTGTAAAGGAGAATCAACAGTGGTCGGAACTGCACAAGGAAGCTAGAGCCTCGGCACATAAGAATACAGCAGGATCAAAGATCTATTGGAGGAAAATTTGAAGCTAACAAACAGTACTATCACCCTGGAGATCACATGCAGGAACCTGCTGGCTGAAAACGAGAAAGCACTCAGGGAGCTCGTGGATTCCAAAATGAAATACCTCGCAAGCTGCCAACTCGTGGCGTCTCTTCAGAAGGAAAACGAGCAGCTACGCGCCCAGCTTGAACCCTGATATGTCGTGCTTTCGCAATAAAATTATGTAATGAACTGAACACATTGAAGTACTTTGTGTTTATTATGTTATGAACTGTTATGAAACCATGTCATGCAATGCCTGGAAGCACCTCTCTGTGAGAGAGTCCACATGTGAACCCTTGGGATGGCACGTTTGGTATTTTTCCTAGGTGATGCATCACTCACCATGACTCCATGCAGTGTTTTTCCATTTTTTTTGATTTTTTCGGAATTCCCTAGGCCCCCCTCCGAGATCTAGGTCAGACTCGGCGGTGCCATCGATGTCTGCCAGGTGGGGTGGGAACCATGGTTTGGTCTTGGTTCTAGGGTCCCACACCCCCAGGGGACCTCCCTGTATTTTTCCCCAATTTTTCTGGTGTGCATTTCTTGTAGCCCCAGTGCAAAATTGGATTAAAAGGGATTTAGGGAAAAAATAATTCATTATATGGCAGCAGGCCGAGATAATTCCTAGCCTCCTGGATGTGGCACCCCTGGCAGGTCCCCCACCCATGAAAAATAGAGTGGTGATGTTCTGCACACTGCCCTTGGTGGCCCCTTCACAAAAAAGCACATGTTTCGACCCCTCCGGGCACCCAAAAAATGGGAAATGCATTTTTTATGTGGAAACTGGAAAAACACTAGTTGCAAAAGTGGTTGGGAATGCAAAGATGCACATCTCCACCAAAAATGGGACCATGGTTCCAAAGTTTGCTGTGGAACTTGCACAAACCATGGTCATCTGTCAAGGAAGACCAAGAGAACTCCTGCCTGGAAGCACGTCTCTGTGAGAGAGTCCACATGTGAACCCTTGGGATGGCATGTTTGGTATTTTTCCTAGGTGATGCATCACTCACCATGACTCCATGCAGTGTTTTTCCATTTTTTGATTTTTTCTAAATTCCCCAGGCCCCCCTCTGAGATCTAGGTCAGACTCGGCGGTGCCATCAATGTCTGCCAGGTGGGGTGGGAACCATGGTTTGGTCTTGGTTCTAGGGTCCCACACCCCCAGGGGACCTCCCTGTATTTTCCCCCAATTTTTCTGGTGTGCATTTCTTGTAGCCCCAGTGCAAAATTGGATGAAAAAGGATTTAGGGCAAAAATAATTCATTATATGGCAGCAGGCCGAGATAATTCCTAGCCTCCTGGATGTGGCACCCCTGGCAGGTCCCCCACCCATGAAAAATAGAGTGGTGATGTTCTGCACACTGCCCTTGGTGGCCCCTTCACAAAAAAGCACCTGTTTCGACCCCTCCGGGCACCCGGAAAATGGGAAATGCATTTTTTATGTGGAAACTGGAAAAACACTAGTTGGAAAAGTGGTTGGGAATGCAAAGATGCACATCTCCACCAAAAATGGGACCATGGTTCCAAAGTTTGCTGTGGAACTTGCACAAACCATGGTCATCTGCCAAGGAAGACCAAGAGAACTCCTGCCTGGAAGCACCTCTCTGTGAGAGAGTCCACATGTGTACCCTTGGGATGGCATGTTTGGTATTTTTCCTAGGTGATGCATCACACACCATGACTCCATGCAGTGTTTTTCCATTTTTTTGATTTTTTCTAAATTCCCAGGCCCCCCTCCGAGATCTAGGTCAGACTCGGTGGTGCCATCGATGTCTGCCAGGTGGGGTGGGAACCATGCTTTGGTCCTGGTTCTAGGGTACCACACCCCTAGGGGACCTCCCTGTATTTTTCCCCAATTTTTCTTGTGTGCATTTCTTGTAGCCCCAGTGCAAAATTGGATTAAAAAGGATTTAGGGCAAAAATAATTCATTATATGGCAGCAGGCCGTGATAATTCCTAGCCTCCTGGATGTGGCACCCCTGGCAGGTCGCCCACCCATGAAAAATAGAGTAGTGATGTTCTGCACACTGCCCTTGGTGGCCCCTTCACAAAAAAGCACCTCTTTCGACCCCTCTGGGCACCCAGAAAATGGGAAATGCATTTTTTTATGTGGAAACTGGAAAAACACTAGTTGCAAAAGTGGTTGGGAATGCAAAGATGCACATCTCCACCAAAAATGGGACCATGGTTCCAAAGTTTGCTGTGGAACTTGCACAAACCATGGTCATCTGCCAAGGAAGACCAAGAGAACTCCTGTCTGGAAGCACCTCTCTGTGAGAGAGTCCACATGTGAACCCTTGGGATGGCATGTTTGGTATTTTTCCTAGGTGATGCATCACTCACCATGACTCCATGTAGTGTTTTTCCATTTTTTTTTGATTTTTCTGAATTCCCCAGGCCCCCCTCCGAGATCTAGGTCAGACTCGGCAGTGCCATCGATGTCTGCCAGGTGGGGTGGCAACCATGGTTTGGTCTTGGTTCTAGGGTCCCACAGCCCCAGGGGACCTCCCTGTATTTTCCCCCAATTTTTCTGGTGTGCATTTCTTGTAGCCCCAGTGCAAAATTGTATTAAAAAGGATTTAGGGAAAAAATAATTCATTATATGGCAGCCGGCCGAGATAATTCCTATCCTCCTGGATGTGGCACCCCTGGCAGGTCCCCCACCCATGAAAAATAGAGTGGTGATGTTCTGTACACTGCCCTTGGTGGCCCCTTCACAAAAAAGCACCTGTTTCGACCCCTCCGGGCACCAGGAAAATGGGAAATACATTTTTTATGTGGAAACTGGAAAAACACTAGTTGCAAAAGTGGTTGGGAATGCAAAGATGCACATCTCCACCAAAAATGGGACCATGGTTCCAAAGTTTGCTGTGGAACTTGCACAAACCATGGTCATCTGCCAAGGAAGACCAAGAGAACTCCTGCCTGGAAGCACCTCTCTGTGAGAGAGTCCACATGTGAACCCTTGGGATGGCATGTTTGGTATTTTTCCTAGGTGATGCATCACTCACCATGACTCCATGCAGTGTTTTTCCATTTTTTTGATTTTTTCTGAATTCCCCAGGCCCCCCCTCCGAGATCTAGGTCAGATTCGGCGGTGCCATCGATGTTTGCCAGGTGGGGTGGGAACCATGGTTTGGTCTTGGTTCTAGGGTCCCACACCCCCAGGGGACCTCCCTGTATTTTCCACAATTTTTCTGGTGTGCATTTCTTGTAGCCCCAGTGCAAAATTGGATTAAAAAGGATTTAGGGCAAAAATAATTCATTATATGGCAGCAGGCCGAGATAATTCCTAGCCTCCTAGATGTGGCACTGATGGGGCCGAGTTGATGATGTAAATGACCGGCCAGTTGGAAACCCCAAGAGAAGGTTTTGATGAATATAGCAGCAAGTTTTTCCCTCAGTAAAGAAACCAAGGTATGTCGATCAGGAGAAAAGCAGACAATAATGACTGAAGGTGATGCTTGCTAGTTTGTGACAGCTTCGAACAATTTATATATGGCGCCTCATCCAAGCTTTGCTTGCTAGCTGCAACGCGGAACCTGCACACACACAAACAAATACTTTGTTCCCAACTTGAGATGAGGTTGTCAATCTCACTGGTTTGCTTGAAACAAAGGTTATGAGCGTATCGAGTGGAAAACAATATAGTATGCGAGTAAAGTAAACAGTGCGAGTAAAGTAAACAGTTGATAGCAATATGATGGAAATAGGACCGGGGTCCACAGTTCACTACTGGTGTCTCTCCATAGATAAAATAACACATGCTGGGTAAACAAATTACAGTTGGGCAATTGATAGAATAAAGATAAACGTGATATGTCAAGAAGATCACTATGAGATTTACTCTGGGCATTACAACAAAATACATAGACCGCCATCCAACTGCATCTATGACTAATAATCCACTCCCGGGGATATCAATCCGAACACCCCAAAAGTATTAAGTTGCGAACAACAGATAATTGCATTAAGCAAAGTGTGTAATGTAAACAAAGCATATGCCCTTGAGCATATGAATATTGTTTTCTCCCTAGTAGCAACAGCACATCTACCACCTTAGAGGTTTCTGTCACTCCCCCAGGTGAAATAGAGGCATGAACCCACTATCGAGCATAAATACCCCCTCTTGGAGTCACTAGCAACTACTCGGCCAAGATAGCTACTAACAACGGAGAGCATGGAAGATCATAAACAACAAAGAGATAACAAAAGATAATATTCAGTACAGCAACTTAATCATAACACCAATATTCATCGGATCCCAACAAACCAAACATGTAGAATTCCATAATGGTGATCTCAATCATGTAGGGCAGCTCATGAGATCTAAACATGAAGCACATGGTGGAGAAGACAACCATCTAGCTACTGCTATGGACCCATAGTCCAAGGTAGACTACTCACTCATCGCTCCGGAGGCAAGCATGGCGATGAAGAAGACCTCCGGTGGCGATTCCCCTCTCCGGCAGGGTGCCGGGAAGAGCTTCTGGACCCTCCCGATCTTCGGGTCGATGGCGGCGGCGGATCACGGTGTGTTCTGGAAAATTGATCAGGTACTTAGGTTTTTCCCGTCGAGGGGTCTTTATAGGCGAAGGAGCGATGTCAGAGTTGGCCCCAGGCCTCCTCACACCATGGCGGCGCGGCCAGGGCCTGGGCCGTGCCAGCCAGGTGTGAGGGCCCTGGTGGCCCCACTCCTTCTCTCCTTCGGATGACTGGAAGCTCCCAGACAAAATAAGACTTCAGGAACTTGTTTCGTCCAATTCCGAGAATATTTCCTGTGTATCACTTCTGAAACACAAAAACAGCAGAAAACAGGGAACTGGCACTGTGGCAACTTGTTAGTAGGTTAGTTCCGGAAAATGCATAAAAGTGCCACGAAGTGTAACGAAACAGTAGGCAAATGGTGTAAAAACAAGCATGGAGCATCAAAAATTATAGATACGTTGGAGACGTATCAAGCATCCCCAAGCTTAACTCCTGCTCGTCCTCGAGTAGGTAAGTGATAACAAAAGAATAATTTTTGAGGTGACATGCACCTACACAATCTTGATCATATATGTAAGCATTTGTGAGCTGGGATCATAAGAACTTAAAACACGGGCATGAAAGATATAATCTTGACCATAAGAACTTAGCAACCATGTTGTAAACATGCAAATGAACACAAACAAAAGATCATGAAAATGAAACAATGAAAGTCAAACATGTGTTCAAATCATAAGGAAAAACATACAAATGGTTTTCAGCTTGTCCTTCAAAGAGAGCAAAACATAAATGCATAGGACACCTTCAAGTTTAAGAGGACGACTAGATACAAATAATTTGAGAACAAGTGAAACCAACAATATGAATCAATCAATGAACTTTGGGACAATGCAGATTATACTAAGAATGACAACTATGCTCTCTTAATGGTGCATAAAGATAGAAGGTGGTGACTCAACATAAAAGTAAAAGAAAGGCCCTTCGCAGAGGGAAGCAGTGATTGCAAGTTTTATAACCTTCAAAAATTATGGTACTTACCGGCTTTGAGCTCTCATTGCCCCCATCATAAGCATCTTGAATGGTTAAAGTTAATGCGAGAACAATTATGATGCATATGCTTGACAAATCATAAGTTGAAAACCTCGTGTCCCGTGAATACGAGTACCCAAACCTCATGCTACTTTACTTAGAGTCCCAAGCAAGGCTCTTGTCATTATAAATATATGCATATCATTGAGAACCGCCAATGGGGTACCTCCGTGCCCGATGACATGGAACAAGCCCACATCAAAATGACAGGACAAGCAGACAATGAACACCTCGATATCTCTTTTATTTGCCATTTGTTTAGCTTTTTATTGTGAGATGCGTCGTCGAATGTTCACCATGGGTATGCTGCAAATTTCCACCATGAATTATGCATGGCTTAGATTAGCGGCCCGGCGTCTCCCTAAGACATATACAAACTCCATGATCCCCACAAGATTCCCAATTCATTTCACACCGCGGGCATCCATAAACAAAAGATCACGATATCAACTCAAATAAGAAGTGCAATGTTGAAAGCTTGCCCATGACTGCATGGCTGGGCTAGTCTCCAACTTACAACTTGCAAGCATAACAACTCAACATAAGAGACCACAATGTCAAATTTTTAAGAACAGGAAAAAGTAAAGTGTGCCTTCCGGTTCGTGAGAGCTTTACTGACCGAATTTCGCATAACACTGGTAAGAGTTTAATTTGAAGAGAAAATAAAAGCAAGTCAAATTTACTTGGAATACCAAATTGCTAGTAGGTATGTATGGTGGACACTTTAGAACACTTTGGCTTTTAGGAGTTGGATGCACGAGTAGAGCTCATACTCAGTACAAGGCGATGGCTAGCAAAAGACTGGGAGCGACCAACTAAGAGAGCAATAATGGCCATAATCATGCAAAGCGACAAAGCGACATTAAAATAAGCATAAGATGGCATCAAAAGTCAAAAAATAAATTATCATAGAGGCTATTGGCGACTTTGTAAGAGTCTAACATGTGTGAGCATGCGCCAAGTCAACCCAAATAAAGCATCAAGGAGAAAACCAAAATAATGATTCCATACAATAAAAACAACGCATGATTTTTTCAAAGGCTCATTAAGCAATCTCAGTTATTTGAGACAAGTCATGCTACAGCAAAACCACTAAGCATACTATCAAAAAGACATCAAGCATGACATGAAAAAGTCTAAGCCGCAGTCTGATACGTCTCCAACGTATCTATAATTTTTGATGCTCCATGCTTGTTTTTACACCATTTGCCTATTGTTTTGTTACACTTAGTGGCACTTTTATGCATTTTCTGGAACTAACCTATTAACGAGTTGCCACAGTGCCAGTTTCCTGTTTTCTGCTGTTTTTGTGTTTCAGAAGTGATACACAGGAAATATTCTCGGAATTGGACGAAACAAGTTCCTGAAGTCTTATTTTACCCGGAAGCTTCCAGAAATCCGAAGGAGAGTAGGAGGGGGGCCACCAGGGCCCCACACGCAGGGGTGGCGCGGCCAGGCCCCTGGTCGCGCGGGCCCCGCGTGAGGGTGCCTGGCTCCTCCTCTGACGACGCCCCTTCGCCTATAAAGACCCCCCGACGGAAAAAACCTAAGTATCCGATCAGTTTTCCAGAACACATCGCGATCCGCCACCGCCATCGACCCGAAGATCGGGAGGGTCCAGAAGCTCTTCCCGGCACCCTGCCGGAGAGGGGAATCGCCACCGGAGGTCTTCTTCATCGCCATGCTTGCCTCCGGAGCGATGAGTGAGTAGTATACCTTGGACTATGGGTCCATAGCAGTAGCTAGATGGTTGTCTTCTCCACCATGTGCTTCATGTTTAGATCTCATGAGCTGCCCTACATGATTGAGATCACCGTTATGTAATTCTACATATTTGATTTGTTGGGATCCGATGAATATTGGTGTTTATGATTAAGTTGCTGTACTGAATATTATCTTTTGTTATCTCTTTGTTGTTTATGATCTTGAATGCTCTCCGTTGTTAGTAGCTATCTTGGCCGAGTAGTTGCTAGTGACTCCAAGAGGGGGTATTTATGCTCGATAGTGGGTTCATGCCTCTATTTCACCTGGGGGAGTGACAGAAACCTCTAAGGTGGTAGATGTGCTGTTGCTACTAGGGAGAAAACAATATTCATATGCTCAAGGGCATATGCTTTGTTTACATTACACACTTTGCTTAATGCAATTATCTGTTGTTCGCAACTTAATACTTTTGGGGTGTTCGGATTGATGTCCCCGGGAGTGGATTATTAGTCATAGATGCAGTTGGATGGCGGTCTATGTATTTTGTTGTAATGCCCAGAGTAAATCTCATAGTGATCTTCTTGACATATCACGTTTATCTTTATTCTATCAATTGCCCAACTGTAATTTGTTTACCCAGCATGTGTTATTTTATCTATGGAGAGACACCACTAGTGAACTGTGGACCCCGGTCCTATTTCCATCATATTGCTATCAACTGTTTACTTTACTCGCACTGTTTACTTTACTCGCATACTATATTGTTTTCCACTCGATACGGTCATAACCTTTGTTTCAAGCAAACCGGTGAGATTGACAACCTCGTCTCAAGTTGGGAACAAAGTATTTGTTTGTGTGTGTGCAGGTTCCGCATCACCTTCAGTCGTTTGTCTCTCCTCTCCTGATCGATAAACCTTGGTTTCTTAAACTGAGGGAAAACTAGCTGCTATACTCATCATACCTTCCTCTTGGGGTTCCCAACGGGCTGGTTATTCACCATGCACAAGGACAATCTGCGCCATCAACCGGTAGCAGCTTCTTTTCTGGCGCCGTTGCCGGGGAGGAAGAGAAGACTTCTGCGAGGGGAGTTTTTCGCACACACATCCTTTACTTTGTTATTGTTTTGCTTTACTTTATTTATTTTGCCTGCATTGCTTTTTATCAAAAACCCAAAAAAATTAGAATCCTTGGTAGTTGTTATTTCTTTACTTTAGTTTATCATGTTGATCCCTAAGTACGTTCTGGAGGACCTCTCAGTAGGTAGTGGTTCGATTATTGGCAAAAGCAACATTGAGGAGTTCTTTAGTCACATTAGTATGCATGAGGAAGTTGAGGAAAAGTCTTGGGTTGAGCTTGCTCCTAGTATTGAAGTTGCTTCTGTTTATTTAATTGACATGTTGGAAACTAGGTTTGCTAGTCTTAATCCTTTTATGCAATATATGTTCCTTAAGCTTCATGAAATTGAGGATCCCGAAAAGAAAGCTTTTATCTTGGAAACTTTGCGCCTAGAATTTAAGGATGTCGTTATTGAAGCTAGGAAAGTTCTTAAACGTTTTAATAAACTCGGTTCACCTATAAAGGTTATTAGTACAAATGATGAGGGAGCCAAAATACCTATACCTTGCAAGCTTTTGGGACTGTGTGAAGCCTTCGAAAATAATTTTGCCTGGATCTGTCCTGAAAATCTTTTTGATGAAAATAGTGTACCAAAGCATGATCACAAAGGGTCTTCAAAAACTTATGTGGATGAAATACAATGCCTTATTGACAAGACCTCTACTGTTGATCTCAATGCTTCTTCTGATGTTAGTTGATTCGCAATTTTCTGCGCCTAGCTCAAAGGCGTTAAAGAAAAGCACTCTTGGGAGATAACCCAATATTTTCTTTTCAGTACTTTTTCTTTTATTTGAGTCTTGGAAGTCATTACTACTGTAATGACCGCTCCTTATCTTGTTTATTTCGTTTTTGGGGAGATCGAAACTCTTCCTGCACGCTCGCCGCCGCTCCATCGTCGCCGGCCAAGCTCCGGTGAGACCTCCCTCTGTTCTTCCTCCTTCACGCTTTTTATAACTTCGCATTGGTAACCACACTTGCATAGGTCTGCTTCAGTTTCAGAGCTAGTTTTCCCTTTGATTCTACTAGCACAGCTAGGCAACGCTCGCAGGTGTTCATCTTTAGGAGTTTTACCCTTATTTGTTTCCTATTTTAACTGTCTCGGTAGATCTTTTTATCTCTGCTAACATTAGTGAGGGCGGTATGCCGGAGAGACTAACCTCCCTCTTTTCTCCGGCCTTGATAGGAATAACATCACGGGACTCCGGCTCTCACGCCTTGTCCCGGCCACTAAGATGGCATCTTCAAGCATGACGGGTACCTCGGCCTCTGAGGAAGATACCTCGGCCCGAGCCCAAGGACGCTCCGGCTGGGAGGGGTCGGAGGTCACTCCGGCCGACATATCCTGGGTCACCTCCACCAGGAGAGTCCCGGAGGGCGTAGCATGCCGGCTACCTGTAGGAGAAACTGTGCCGGCACCTGAACCTGGCGAACGCGTCGTCTTCATTGCCCACTTCGAGCGGGGTTTCGGGCTGCCGGCATCGGACTTCTTCCGGGACTTCCTCAACACCTACGACCTACAACCTCATCATATCCCGGCCAACGCCGTGATGATCCTCTCCGCCTTCGCTGCTTTTTGCGAGGGCTATGCCGGCATCGAGCCCCTCACCCAAGGCTGGGCGAAATACTTCCAACTGCGGAAGCAAGTCGTCCAAGAGCCGCCCCGGAGCAAGGACGACCCGCCGGAGACGGCCCAGGAAAAGAAGGACCGCCCCATGACCCTCTGCGGCGCGGCCACCATCATGTCCCGGAAGGGCTCGGACTTCCCCAAGGTGGAGCTCCTGGAATCTTGCAAGAAGTGGCAGAAAAGCTTCTTCTATGTCAAGAACACCACCGACGAGGATCTGCTCAACCTGCCGCCATTTGTGGACGAGCCACCCTTGGCTATGACGAATTGGACCTACAACCCGAAGAACTCGGTGATGCCGGTGAATGCGCTTCACCGGGTTAAGGGCGAGCTCCGGGATGCCGGTCTTACTCCTCAAGACCTGGTGGCCTGCTATATAAGCCGGCGCGTCTCCCCTCTGCAGCGCCGGTCGCACAAGATCTGCCAGATGAGCGGGCCAATGGACCCCACCCGGCACTCCACACATGAGCTGACTCCGGCCGACATTTTGCGCCGGATTAAGGATGTCTGCAAGTCCTCTCAGGCCACTTTTGCCTGGGGGCTAGAACCATACAGCCGAGATAGGCCTGCCCCAACGGTAAACCGTCCTATCCGATACATAAAGTCCATGTCCGGCACATAGATACTTAAGTCGACACATGTCTATTTCCGACATACCTCTTCCACCGGCATATTTCCTTGTCTGAATACTTTGACTTTGCTGTTTATACAGAAATTCAGCTTCCAAGCCATGGAGAACTCCCGGATCAAGATCGCGGCGGACCGCACTGTTGTGGATGTTGAAGATCCGGATCATTGGGATAAGCTACCCAGGAGCACCCGTGCTGCAGCTGCCATGGGTAAGGGCTCTTCATCCCGGCATTATACTCAAGACCGGAGTGAGATTGATTCTGACGAGGAGATCCCGTTGTACTATGACCCGATGCCACTTGCATATGCCTTTCCAGAAACACCTATTGCTTACGAGTTTCCAATGCCGTCCTGAGCTATCCCGGACGATATGGTTATCGATGCCGCGCCTCTGAACCAGGGACCTCCTTCCACCGGCGGACGTGCCGGCCGGAAGCGAGGTGTGAAGCCCCAGCCCGACACACCTCAGAAGTCGAAGAGGCAGAAGGTCGGCGTGCCCATATTGAAGAAACCGAGACCTGTCGCCGCGGGGTAAGTTCCTTCTGCTTGTTTCATTTCCGACATATCTCTTGCTTGCATTATTGACTTGGCGTTTTTTCTCTTTCAGAGCTCCTCTTGCGCCGGAACAAGCTTCGGGCTCGAGTGGCGACCCGAAAGTTACCAAGCCCGCGGCCACCGCTACCTCCGACATACCCTCTGCCAGCCACACGACCTCCCCGGCGCCGGCATCTTCGCCTGCGCCCGACAAGACCTCCTCCCCGGCGAAGGACGTTCCTCCGCCGGAACAAGACACCTCTGCCCCCGATGTCCACATGGACTCGGGGGCTCAACAGGAACCTCCGGCTCCTGATGTCCACATGGACACAGGAGCCCACCAAGAAGCCCCAGACTCCGACGCGCCCACCAGCGATGCCGGCACAACTGACGACGCCGACGCAAGCGACAAGAGCGCCGGCATAGATCTTAAAGGAAAGGGCCCTGCTGTGCCGGAAGTCCGGACTATTCCGGAACCTGCCCCAGCTGGCCAAGCTTCACCGGCCGCGCCGGAACAGCCTGCACCCGAGACTCCATCCTCTGAGAAGACTCCTGCGCCGACCAAGGCCACTGCCTCGGCCAAAGCCACTGCCCCGGCCAAGACCACCGCCCAGGCCAAGTCCGGCACTCTCAAGTTCCAGCCTAGCAAGTCCGGCACGCCTTCCGCCGCCACTGTTCCTCCTAAAGCAGCGTCCCGGACCAGCTCTGCTCTGGCCCTGCATCTTGGCAGGGCAGCAACCCGTCCTGGTTACCGGGCCAGCTTCTTCGACACACCAGAACTCGAGGGCATCGTCCCTCTTCTGACGAAAAGTGACCAGAGCCTCGGCTCTCTTAAGGAGCGCTGCGAGAAATGGAATGACGCCGACTCCCTGGACACAGCTGAATCCAAGAAGAAGAAACAGGCCGAAGCTTCGGCCACCGGCAACCCAGCTGATATCCTGGCCGCGAAGCCCATTCCTATTGCCTGCGAACTTCTCAGTCTTCAGCAACGACTTCATCGCCTGGCCGATGCCACCAACGTAAGTCCTTTACATATAGATATCCCCAGTCCCCGAAAATGTCGGCTGTCCGGGATACGGACATCCGGGATTTTCCAAGACCTTTTGCACTTAGCTGCTTTTGCAATTAACTTTCCGACATATGAGCTCGATTCGAGCTTCAAATCCTAGTCACCGAGAGCCGGGATAGGTGCGCAGCACCTGTGCCGGGTCTCTACAATTTCACATATCAATTATTTTTCAAATCCTCTTGACCGAGATATAAGCTCGATTCGAGCTACAAATCCTAGTCACCGAGAGCCGGGATAGGTGCGCAGCACCTGTGCCGGATCTCCTATAGCATAAATACTTCATATAATCTTCAACTGTACTGGCATGCTTTAGTTATCTCATATCCCTTCAAATCCTAATACTTTTGCAGCGCATGAATAACGCCCGTGCCGACATGTTCCATGACTTGGTGTGCGAGCATCGGAAGCTTTCCGACGCACACAGCAAGCTCCAGCTGGAACTGTCCCAGAAAGGTAATTTCAGCCGACATACCTTGCCCTTCTCAATAGTCCTCTGGCCGGCACATCTTAATATGCCGACACCTAATCTTTGTCTGACATTTGGCAGCTGGTGCCGAAGCCCAAGTCACCGAGCTTGCCAAGAGAGTGAAGGAGCTTACTGGTATGCCGGATCCCCTTAATCTTCAACTAATCCTTCTATACTTCAAATCCTTTAATCTTTTCACTGTTTTCTTTCTTCAAATCCTTGTTTTGACTTCCAATATTTTCAGACGAGAAAGCTGCACTGGAGGCCCGCCACCAGGACTGTGTGTCCTCAGTGGACGTAGCCAAGCAACTGGACGACCGAGATGCTGCTCACAAGGCCGAGATAGAGCAGCTGAAGGGCCGGATCACCGAGCTTCTGGACGAAAAGGAACAGAGGGAGGGCCTACTGAAGAAAACCCAGACCCTGCTTGTCACCTCCGAGACTGATGCCTCCGACGCCCACGCTGAACTGGATAGCCTGAAGGAGCAGGCCACCAAATGGGAGGTTACAGTTGCACAGCTGAATGCCGACCTTGCCAGTAAGCTTCTAATCCTTTCCCTTTATCCTTCCCGACATAGTGTAATTCTTTCCGGCATAGCATCTATGCCGACATATTCTCCTTTTGCTAACATTGTTTCTATTCCTCAGACATGTTTCCCGCTTCCATCGAAGACGTTGAGAGGGCTTTGCAGTTGGACCGAGAAAGCCGGGGTGTTCCGGTTGACTCGCCCAACTGGGACATGTCGGAGCAGCTGCTGGCTCTGCAGTCCCGGAAAAACGCCATGACGCTCTACACCGAAGAACTCTTATATGGCGCCCAGGAGGCATTCTCTGCCCTCTGGCCGGGACAAAGGACTCCCACTGATCCCGTCGACCTCGGCAACGATCTGCAGCTGGCCAAGGTTCGCCTCCGGGAGTGGCGAGATTCCGGCGCGAGGGTTGGAGCTGACGAAGCTCTCAGCTACTTCTTGTCCTGGTATGAGAAAGCAGACCTGGAGACTTTGCGCACTGTGCACGAAGGATCCATCTGGACCACGGATCCGGAACATATCTGACGCCGGCGAGAGTTGGCCCACAGCTATGTGGACTATGCCGACACCGACGCCTTCGTCCGGGACATCCGCGAGCCGGAGAAGAAGGACGATGCCGGGACATCCGCCGCTGCTGAGGGCTCCGACTCCAGCCAGGATGAAGAGGAAGCTGAAGAGGCCGACATTGATGCTCCGGAACAGGCATCTGCCCCGGGCGCAGGTGATGGCTCCATTCCATCTGCTGGGTCCGGCACACCTGAAGCCGACATCTCCACCGCCACTGCTCCACCAGCCGGCGCCTCTGCTTCTGCCCCTGGTCCTTGACTTTGCAGCATAAAAACTTTAAGTTTTATCAGATCCCCGGTATGCCGGGTGCAGATGTAATATACACGTTTAATTTCCTTTGGTTTGCTATCTGAACAAGTTTTATCTTGGTTTGCTTGTTACTAATGCCGGATCATCTTTTGGCTAAGTCACCGAGTTGTTTTCCTGTTTCCTCAATTTCACAACCTTGGCTACTTGTCTACCTCATTTGGCTTTCGACTTATGAGTCTCAAGGTTGCTTCCTCGAACATACAGTACTTTAACTTTGACACTTAGACTTCAAATCATCCGACACTTTTAATTTTAACTTTAGCTTTAACGAAAATGTCGGTTCGCTTGCTTTGTATTTCCTTAGCCGTTTTCCATGTGTAGACAATCTCCGGCATCTACTCTTGCTAGCCATGAAGCCGGGTTTCGGACAGCAGCTGAGTCGAATAGTGGCCTTTGGTGCCGACACATTACTAGGCCGACATAGGAAACATTCAAATAAAGCCAGCCGGCATATAATAAAGAACTGTAAATAAACAACAAATATACCTCGGAGCTAGTTACCCGGCTTCTTCGGGATGCCGGCATTTCATTCATTAGTCTTGTGCCGGCACAACACGCCGGCATACAAAGGAAAATATGGAAATACATACATTGTGTTGCTTAGGAGTAAAAGGGACGGAGTAGAGCTATGTTCCATGGCCTCTTGGTTTCTTCTCCGGACCTGTCCGCCTTATTCTTCTTGGGGTCCTGCGCATCTATAAGATAATAGGCATCATTATGCAGAGCTCTGCTCACAATGAATGGCCCCTCCCATGGAGGAGTTAACTTATGCCGGCCTTCTGTTCCTTGCTTTAGCCGGAGTACTAGATCTCCCTCTTGAAATCTCCTTGGATTTACCTTCTGCGCATGATAGCGTCTGAGGTTCTGCTGATACACTGCTGTTCTTGACAGAGTTATTTCCCTTGCTTCCTCTAGCAGATCAACATCATTTTCTCTGGCTTCTTTAGCCTCTTGCTCAGTATATAGCACTATTCTTGGTGCATCATGTATTACATCTGTTGGAAGCACAGCTTCTGCTCCATACACCAGGAAAAATGGTGTGTAGCCTGTTGATCTATTCGGAGTTGTTCTTAAACTCCACAGCACTGCTGGCAGCTCATCTAGCCAACATCCCGGAGTTTTCTCCAGGGGCTCTATCAGCCGGGGTTTTATGCCGGATAATACTAGCCCATTCGATCTCTCTACTTGGCCATTGGCACAAGGGTGGGCAACCGACGCAACGTCCAGCCGGATTCCCACTTCCTCACAAAATCTAGCAAATGGCCCTTGGGCAAAGTTTGACCCATTGTCAGTGATGATGCTATGAGGAACACCATATCTCAAGATTATATCCTTTAAGAATTTCACTGCTGTGTGACCATCACACTTGCTTATGGGCTTCACTTCAATCCACTTGGTGAACTTGTCCACCATGACCAGGATATGGGTCATCTTTCCTCTGGCCGGCTTAAAAGCCCCGACCATATCCAGGCCCCAAACAGCAAAGGGCCAGGTTATTGGGATAGTTTTCAGGGCAGATGCCGGCTGATGAATCTGGTGGGCATATCTTTGACACCCATTACATTTCTGGACCAAGTTTTCTGCCTCTTGCAGTGCCGTTGGCCAATAGAAGCCATGCCGGAATACCTTTGCCACCAATGCCCTGGACGAAGCATGGTGACCACACTCCCCCTGGTGAATTTCCCGGAGCATCTCCAGACCTTTCGCCGATTCGACACATCTCTGCAATACTCCGGTGGCACTTCTCTTGTATATTTCTTTGTTTATAATGGTATATGCTTTGGATCTCCTTATAAACCGGCGGGCCTCGGTTTCATCCGCCGGCACTTGACCATCCACCATGAAGTTCATGATAGGTCGTGCCCATGAGGGCACTTCCCTGACAGTGAACACTGCCTGATCTATCTCCATCACTTCGACCGACACATAATCGATCTCCATGGGCTGCGAAGTCCCCGGGACTGAAGAATCAGTCCCCGGGTATGCCGGAGCAGTCCCCGGGTATACCGGCACAACCTCTTGGTATATTTTGCCCTTGCCCTTAGTTTTGCTCCGGAATACCGCGCTCACTGCATATGCCGGCCCAGTCCCCGGGACTGAGGAGTCAGTCCCCGGGTTATTTGACCTGGCTCCGGCATCTATCTCCATTGGAACTGCTTCGTCTGGACCTGGCGGGACATAAATGGAGGATGACTCCGGCGAGGGCTTGATTGACGGCTTCCTCAGATGCTCCAGCGAAATGCCGGGCGGGATTGAGTCTCTGGAAGATCCCAGCTTGGACAATGCATCGGCTGCGTCATTCTGAGCCCGGAGAACGTGCCGGAACTCACAACCTTCAAAGTAACCACTTAACTGCTGCACCAGGAAACGGTAGGATGCCATGTTTGCATCATGCGCATCCCATATGCCGGAACACTGCTGAATCACTAAGTCAGAATCACCGAAGCACATAATCCGGCGAATTCCTATGTCCTTAGACACCTTCAGGCCATGCACAAGCGCCTCATATTCCGCCACATTATTTGATGCTGCAAAATGAATCTGCAGGACATATCTCAATTGGTCATTCTTTGGTGAACTGAGTACTATGCCGGCACCCAAGCCATGGATTGTCTTGGACCCATCGAAATGCATCCTCCAATAGTTTGCATCTGGCAATGGCGGCTCGTATTGTATCTCGGCCCAGTCAATAAAGAAATCAGCCAAGACCTGGGACTTGATTGTATCCCTCTTGTCGTACTGGGGTGTATATGGTGAAAGCTCTATTGCCCACTTGGCAATTCTGCCACTGGCATCTTTGTTACTTATGATCTCCGAGATAGGGGCCTCAGCCACTACCCGGATTGGATGCTCTTGGAAGTAATGCTTGAGCTTCTTGGCCGCCATATATACACCATAAGTCATCTTCTGATAGTGGGGGTAGTTTTGCTTTGAGGTGGAGAGGACTTCACTCAGATAATATACCGGCCGCTGCACGGTTTTGCCTCCTTCCTCTCGCTCTACTACCACCACAGCACTGACAACTCGATTGGTTGCCGCTATATAGAGCAACATTGGCTCCCGGGGCATTGGAGACGCTAATACCGGCGCTGTTGTCAACAACTGTTTCAATTCCTTGAAAGCTGCATCTGCTTGCGTTGTCCAGACAAATGTGTCGGACTTTTTCATCAACTGATATAACGGCAAAGCTTTCTCTCCCAGCCGGCTTATGAAGCGGCTCAGGGATGCGAGACACCCGGTGAACTTCTGTACTTCCCTCAAATCTGTCGGCGGCTTCATCCTTTCTATGGCACGAATCTTGCTGGGATTCACCTCAATACCCCGGCTGGAGACAAGGAAGCCGAGCAACTTGCCCGCCGGCACACCAAAGGTGCACTTAGCCGGATTCAGCTTCATCCAGAATCTCCTCAGGTTCCCAAAGGTTTCCCGGAGATCATCTATGAGAGTCCTGCTTTCCTTGGTTTTTATGACGATATCGTCGACATATACCTGCACATTTTTATCTATCTGATCGTGCAGACACTTTTGCATGCACCTTTGGTAAGTTGCGCCGGCATTTCTTAAACCGAACGGCATAGTGAGATAGCAATAAGCCCCGTACGGGGTAATAAAGGATGTTTTTATTTGATCCGGCTCATACAAGGGGATCTGGTGGAAACCAGAATAGGCATCTACAAATGATAACAGCTCACATCCCGCTGTGGAATCAATCACTTGATCGATCCGAGGGAGCGGGAATGGATCTTTAGGACATGCCTTATTCAAGTTGGTGTAATCAACACACATCCGCCATACTTTTACTATAGCGGGCTCATCTTTCTTCTTTTCCACCAAAACCGGATTAGACACCCAATCCGGATGAAGCACTTCTTTGATAAAGCCAGAGGCTAAGAGCCTGGCCACTTCCTCCCATATGGCTTTCCTTCTGTCGCCGGCATTCCGCCGGAGCGGCTGCTTCACCGGCTTAGCATCCGGCCTCACATGCAATGCGTGCTCAGCCAGCTCCCTCGGCACACCTTGCAAGTCCGAAGTAGACCATGCAAAGATATCCCGATTCTCACGGAGGAAGCTGATGAGCTCGCTTTCCTATTTGGGATCCAGACTTGCCCCAACGAGGGCATGGCGCTCCGGGAAAGCTTCATCCAGAGGCACCTTTTTGACCTCCTTTCCCACTTGAAAAGAAGCACCGCCGCCGGGATTCGACATGCCCGGCATAGATTTGCCGGCCACGACCGTCTCAGCAATCTCTACTGCTCGCTTGAGCCTCTTCCTTTCTTCTGCAATGATCAGAGTCTCGGCCAGGTTAGACCCGGCCGTGGCGCACGCCATCGAACGCTTGTAATCACCAATGATGGTAATTGCCCCTCCGGGCCCCGGCATCTTCATCTTCAGGTACGCAACATGCGTAGAGGCCATGAACTTTGCCAATGCCGGCCTCCCTAGCAAAGCATGGTAGGGACTCTCCAGATCAACCACCTCGAACATGAGGTTTTCCACCCTGCAGTTATCCCGGCTGCCAAACATGACATCCATCCGGATCTTGCCCATCGGCGCACACGAAAGTCCCGGCACAATGCCGTGGAACGTGGTCTTGCTTGGTTCTAGCATATTTTCCTTGAGTCCAAGCTTCTCCATCGTATCCCGATACATGATGTTGATGCTGCTTCCATTATCAATGAGGACCTTGCTGAACCTCACGTTATTAGCCGGCCCGACAAATGTCGGATCCATCACCAGAGCATACCCGCCGGGGTTTGGCATGATCCTGGGATGATCTGCCCTGTCCCAACCAATGCCCTGGTCAGACCAATGCATCAGTTTCGGAACGGCCGACATAACGGCGTTTACCTCCAAACACCGCCGGTACAAGCTCTGCTTGTCTGTTCTCTCGGTCTCAAAGACCATATAGCTCTGATCATACTCCTTGTACTCATTCCGGCCCGCTCCTGGGCCTCCGGCGTTATATTCCGGATTATAGCTCTGGTCCACTTGATTTACGCCGGCATTTCCGGCGTTGCTCTGATTCCCGGGATTAACCGGCCTAGGTGGGACTGCAATCGTATTGGCACCTGTCAACGGCGATGGAGCTGCCGGGACAGAGGGTCTAGCCGGTCCCCAAGGACCTGCACGACCTGCCAATATGTCGTCCAGCCACGAACAGTTTCTTGTCAGATGGTTTGCCGGCTTTCCCGGCTGGAATGTGTGGAACACACAAGGCTTGTCCATGGCAAGACCCACAGTATACTTCGGCCACTGCTTCTTCTGGCCGGCGGCTCCGCCGACATTCTTGTTGGTCCAGACATTCTTCTTCTGGAACGGCTGCGCTTGTTGCTGCGGCTGCTGATAGCCCTCATATCTCGGACGCTGGCTACTGCCGGCGCCCTCTTGCTCTTCCTCCACAGCTGCAACTTGTGCTGCCCCATACCGGTGATCCGGCCTTTCATCTCTTCTCTTGTTCCGGTTATCAGAGCGATAGTATTGCCCTGGTCTCCCGGCATTGCTGGTGTTCCCCTGGGTCTGCCCCTGTCCTTGTGAATCGAGACTGGGCTGCATGGGATCTCCCAGAGCATAACTATCAGCAATCTTGATTGTTTCGGCCAGCGTGGCCGGCATTTGCCTCTGAAGCTTTTGCCACAGCATGGTGCCATGCCGGCACCCATGAGCGAACCACATGATGGCCTGCTGCTCATTAATTCCTTCGCAGGAATTGCGCAACGTGCACCACCTGGTCAGGTAGTCACGGTCAGTCTCGTTCACTCCTTGCCGGCAGTTAGCCAGCTGCTGCGGACGGTTGGGCCTCTTGTATGTACTGGTAAAGTTCGACACAAACTGCTCTTCGAAATCAATCCAGCCGTTGATACTCCCGGCCGGCAGATTATTCAGCCATATCCTGGCTGGACCTTCCAGCATCTGCGGCACATATCGTACCGCCCATCTGAGGTTTCCTCCGGCGATGTTCACCGCTGTGGGGTAATCCTCCAGCCAATCTTCCGGCTTCGTACTGCCATTATATGTCCTCGCGCCACGCGCGAGCTGGAAGAAGTAAGGTACCGGTTCACCCATAATCCGGGGTCCGAAACACATAGGACCCGGAGCTCCTTGTCTCTCCACCAATTCTGATTGGTGAATCTTGTCCAGCTTGAAACGTGCATCATTGGCTGCCAAGGACCGAGGTCCAAGCCGGGATGCTATTGGGCCTGCGATCATCTGCTGCTGCTGCTCCGGCTGGCACTGATCAGCTTGCTGGTCGGGCTGATCTTGCTGCTGATATCCCGCCCTGGCTAGGGCGGAATTCCCATCATCCTCCCGATATCTCGGCTGAGCTGTACCTTGCTGCTGCGCTGCACCTCCGGCGCCCTGCTGCTGACGCCGGGCTGCACTGTTACTCCGGCCACCACCGGCCGCGCCTGCTTCATGCCCGGCCGGCACACTCTGGCCGGGCTTCTTGCTGCCGACATACTTGTCAGCTTGGCCGACATTCTTCTGCACCATCGCCTGCTTTCCGGCGACAGCCGGATCGTACACCTGGATCTGCTTGTCCCGGCGGCCAGAGGTCACACTTCCGGCACGCCGGGCGCTGGGATGCGGGGACGAGGCTTGGCCCCTCGACCTCGCGCCGGCACCTTCCGCCGACACAATGTACTGAGATGCCCCGGCACCTGGGTTTGCCTTCTTAAAGGCCTCCTGCTGCTTTGTAGCTTCAGACAAAAGTTGGTTAAGCCGGGCTTGCTGCTCACGCAGTGCTTCGCCGGATAAACAAGATAAATCCTTAGCTACCTCGGCCGCCGCCCTAAGGTTCTTTACTGGTGAACTATAGACTACCTTAGGCACAGTACTAGTTGCAGTATGACTCTTATCTCTAGCATCTTTTCCTATCTCAGCATTAAGATTTCTGCCTCTAGTTCTAACCTCTTCTATCCGGCTAGGCCAGATTACTACAGGAGTAAAACCATGGGCTGCCTCATACTCACGGAGTTGCCGGTTAAACCGTCCGCGCTCCTGGTTCATGGCCAGGGCCTCGTCGACGAGGGCCTAGCGAGATCCCTCCAGGACCTCCCTTGTCTGCTCCGGATCAACGCCGGATCGCACCGGCTCGAGAAGTCGCTTGATGACGGGAAGAAGCACCTCGCCCCTAGCCGGCACACCGGAAGTGCCGGCCAGGTTCTCCGCACGCTCCAACGGAGGACGCGCCGACCTCTTGACCTTCGGCGGCTCCGGGGGAGAAGCTCCGGCCGCTGCTACTGCTTTGCCGGCATTTTCCGCCTGCGGTGTTGATGTGCCGGCCATCATCACCTCGGCCGGCTCTACTGAGCGAGCACTACGCCTAGCGTGAGCCAGCCGATGTGACGGAGGATCCGACGCCACCAGCACCTCCTTCCTGCAAATTCTCTCAGTCCCCACGTACACCTCGTGGGAACCGAAAGACATAATCCGGCCATCCCTGGGGAACGGCCGGCCACCGAGACAACCGGCGTTGTCACTGACGAAACTGAGCGAGCCTAGCCTCTGGACGAGGCCAGAGACCACGCGCACTCCCGAAGCTGCTATGACAGACCCTGTCCGAATGAACACTCCGCCCAGCATATCGATCTGCCCCACGGTGGGCGCCAAATGTCGTCGTGGTGAAACAACATATGCCATAGGATGGCTTAAATGGGGGCCGACTAGATGCTGGAGGATTCGGGAGAGGGGAACGAGCTAAAGAGCACGACAGAAAGGAACACAGATCTACCCAGGTTCGGGGCTCTCGTAAGGAGATAACACCCCTACTCCTGCTCTACTGGTTGTATATTTGGGTCGATGTAGTACACAACAATGGTGCTTCCAAGCTCTCTGCTAGAGAAGAAAGATGAACTGCTAAGTGTAGGAACACAGAGTGACCAACCCTTTACTAGGGCTCCCTATGCCACCTTATATAGTGGTAGCCAGGGTTACAACGGTCATAAGAGACCACAAGACACGGGCTACACTCCAAATAGGACTTGCTGACGAAGGCACCGACCCTTGACTTCCTCCCTGATTGCTCTCGATGGGACTTCATATCCCTGTACCTTGTACCTCTTGAACTGTGACCTTACCTCTCTGAGGTAAGCCCTGTACTTGTGCACAGTGAGGGTAGGTAGACCACCACTGTGCACCCTGCCATCCCACTCTGCTACCATGCTTGGATGTTTTCTTCCTTGATTGTAGGGATGTGACACCTTGGTTGACTTAAGTATCCCGGATATGACCGTTGGCCATACCCAGGACATATATGCCGGACCAACGACCTACGAGGGTCGGGTAATCCGGCCTCCCCTGCTCCTGCACAACACACTAAATGGTTAGGCCGGCATATCTAAGTATATGCCGGCACACTTTTATAAGTATTCCGGCTATACCGGCATATCCAAGTATCAGCCGGGATACACACATATGCCGGCCTGGCCGATGCTCTTATATTCCGACCAGGCCCTTCCTTGATAACCCGGCATAAAGTCAACCATAGACCTTGTGTCTTTCTAGTCTCTTGACCCTACCGGGGGTCATCCCCCCGACAGATTGTCATTAATTAGCAAAAACACACTTAGGGGCAATTTACCCTTACAACAGTGTTGGGCCTCCAAGTGCAGAGGTTTGTAGAGCAGCAGCAAGTTTCCCTTAAGTGGATCACCCAAGGTTTATCAAACTTGGGGAGGAGGAGGTCAAAGCTATCCCTCTCAAGCAACCATGTAATTACGATACAGAAAGTCTCTTGTGTCCCCAACACACCTAATACACTTGTGAGATGTATAGGTGCACTAGTTCGGCGAAGAGATAGTGAAATACAAGTAGTAGTGATGATTAAAAACAGTAAATGTAATATGAAATAAATACCACTGTGAGCAAACATGTAACAAAACTGAAAGTAAATGGTGTTCAATGCTTGGAAACAAGGCCTATGGATCATACTTTCACTAGTGGGCACTCTCAACAAAGATAACATAATTGAACCAATAAATAACTATCATCGCTATGCCACTCTAAACTATTCTCCAATGGATAACGAACACTGATTGCTGGTTGATGGCGCCAGAAAATAGCTGGTGCCTAGTTGAATGACCAGCCCGTTGGGAACCCCAAGAGGAAGGTGTGATGAATATAGCAGCAAGATTTTCCCTCAGTTAAGAAACCAAGGTTTGTCGATCAGGAGAGGAGCAAACAAACGACTGAAGGTGATGCTTGCTAGCTTGCGACAGCTTCGGACAATTTATAGGGCGCTGCTGATGCCGAATTGATGAAGTAATAATCGGCCAGTTGGGAACCCCAAGAGGAAGGTATGATGAGTATAGCAGCAAGGTTTTTCCCTCAGTAAGAAACCAAGGTTTAATATCATTCAGGAGAAGAGCATACAATACGACAGAAGGTGATGCTTGCTAGTTTGCGACAGCTTCGGACAATTTATATGTGGCGCCTCGTCCAAGCTTTGCTTGCTTGCTGCAACACGGAACCTGCACACAACACAGCCAAATACTTTGTTCCCAACTTGCGATGAGGTTGTCAATCTCATCGGTTTGCTTGAAACAAAGGGTATGAGTGTATCGAGTGGAAAGTGATAATAGTATGCGAGTAAAGTAAATAGTGCGAGTAAAGTAAACAGGTGATAGCAATATGATGGAAATAGGACCGGGATCCACAGTTCACTAGTGGTGTCTCTCCATAAGATAAATAACACATGCTGGGTAAACAAATTATAGTTGGGCAATTGATAGAATAAAGATAAACGTGATATGTCAAGAAGATCACTATGAGATTTACTCTGGGCATTACAACAAAATACATAGACCGCCATCCAACTGCATCTATGAATAATAATCCACTTGTGGTGAATCAATCCGAGAACTCCACAAGTATTAAGTTGCGAACAACAGATAATTGTATTAAGCAAAGTGTGTAATGTAAACAAATCATATGCCCTTGAGCATATGAATGTTGTTTTCCCCCTAGTAGCAACAGCACATCTACAACCTTAGAGGTTTCTGTCACTCCCCCAGATTAAATAGAGGCATGAACCCACTATCGAGCATAAATACCCCATCTTGGAGTCACTAGCAACTACTCGGCCAAGATAGCTACTAACAACGGAGAGCATGCAAGATCATAAACAACATAGAGATAACATAAGATAAATTTTAGTATAGCAACTCAATCATAACACCAATATTCATCGGATCCCAACAAACCAAACATGTAGAATTACATAACGGTGATCTCAATCATGTAGGGCAGCTCATGAGATCTAAACATGAAGCACATGGTGGAGAAGACAACCATCTAGCTACTGCTATGGACCCATAGTCCAAGGTAGACTACTCACTCATCGCTCCGGAGGCAAGCATGGCGATGAAGAAGACCTCCGGTGGAGATTCCCCTCTCCGGCAGGGTGCCGGGAAGAGCTTTTGGACCCTCCCAATCTTCGGGTCAACGGCGGCGGTGGATCATGATGTGTTCTGGAAAACTGATCGGGTACTTAGGTTTTTCCCATCAGGGGGTCTTTATAGGCGAAGGGGCATCATCAAAAGTGGACCGAGGCGGTCTCACACATAGGGGGCGCGGCCCAGCCCCTGCCCGTGTCGCCCTGGTGTGAGGCCACCTCGTGGCCCCACTCTGTCTCCTCTTTGGTTCTCTGGAAGCTTTGGTAAAATTCTGGGCGACTGGCTTTGGTTTCGTCCAATTCTGAGAATATTTCCTATGTAACTTTTCTGAAACACAATAACAGCAGAAAACAGGGAACTGGCACTATGGCGACTTGTTAGTAGGTTAGTTCCGGAAAATGCATAAAAGTACCACGAAGTGTAACGAAACACTAAGCAAATGGTGTAAAAACAAGCATGGAGCATCAAAAATTATGGATACGTTGGAGACGTATCAGCATCCCCTCCTGCTCGTCCTCGAGTAGGTAAGTGATAACAAAAGAAATAATTTTTGAGGTGACATGCACCTACACAATCTTGATCATGTATATAAGCGTTGTGCGCTGGGATCAAAAGAACTTAAAACATGGGCACGAAAGACATAATCTTGATAGAAGAAACTTAGCAACCATGTTATAAACATGAAAATGAACACAAACAAAAGATCATGAAAATGAAACAATGAAAGTCAAACGTGTGTTCAAATCATAAGGAAAAACATACAAAAGGTTTTCAGCTTGTCCTTCATGGAGAGCAAAACATAAATGCACAGGACACCTTCAAGTTTAAGAGAGCGACTGGATACAAATAATTTAAGAACAAGTGAAACCAACAATATGAATCAATCAATGAAAACTTTGGGACAATGCACATTATACTAAGAATGACAACTATGCTCTCTTAATGGTGCATAAAGATAGAAGGTGGTGACTCAACATAAAAGTAAAAGAAAGGCCCTTCGCGGAGGGAAGCAGTGTTTGCAAGTTTTATAGACCTTCAAAAATTATGGTACTTACCGGCTTTGAGCTCTCATTGCCCCCATCATAAGCATCTTGAATGGTTAAAGTTAATGCGAGAACAATTATAATGCATATGCTTCACAAATCATAAGTTGAAAACCTCATGTCCCATGAATACGAGTACCCAAACCTCATGCTACTTTACTTAGAGTCCCAAGCAAGGGTCTTGTCATTGTAAGTATATACGTATCATCGAGAACCGCCAACGGGGTACCTCCATGCCCGATGACATGGAACAAGCCCACATCAAAATGACAGGACAAGCAAATAATGAACACCTCGACATCTCTTTTATTTACCATTTGTTTAGCTTTTTATTTTGAGATACGTCGTCGAATGTCCACTATGGGCATGCTGCAAATTTCTACCATGAATTATGCATGGCTTAGATTGGTGGCCTAGGCGTTTTCCTAACACGTATACAAACTCCATGATCCCGCAAGATTCTCAATTCATTTCACACCGCGGGCATCCATAAACAAAAGATCACGATATCAACTCAAATAAGAAGTGCAATGTTGAAAGCTTGCCCAATGACGGCATGGTTGGGCTAGTCTCCAACTTACAACTTGCAAGAATAACAACTCAACATAAGAGACCACAATGTCAAATTTTTAAGAACGAGAAAAATAAAGTGTGACTTCCGGTTCGTGAGAGCTTTACTGACCAATTTTCGCATAACACTAGTAGGAGTTTAATTTGAAGAGTAGATAAAAGCAAGTCAAATGTACTTTGGAACAGCAAATTGCTAATAGGTATGTATGGTGGACACTTTGGCAAACTTGGTTTTTAGGAGTTGGATGCACGAGTAGAGCTCATACTCAGTACAAGGCGAGGGCTAGCAAAAGACTGGGAGCGACCAACTAAGAGAGCAATAACGGCCATAATCATGCAAAGCGACAAAGCGACATTAAAAGAAGCATAAGATGGCATCAAAAGTCAAAAACTAAATGATCATAGAGGCTATTGGCGACTTTGTAAGAGTATAACATGTGTGAGCATGCGCCAAGTCAACCCAAATAAAGCATCAAGGAGAAAACCAAAATAATGCTTCCAAACGATAAAAACAACGCATGATTTTTTCAAAGGCTCATTAACCAATCTCAGTTATTTGAGACAAGTCATGCTACAGCAAAACCACTAAGCATACTATGGAAAAAACATCAAGCACGACATGCAAAAGCCTATGCCGCAGTCTACACAAGCTCCTTCTTGTACCACTTTTTTGCATAAAGCTTTTTCTCTTTTCCAACACCATTTAAAAAATTTATAAACACCTCTTTTGATGAAAACCAATAAAGATCAGAGGCAAAAATACACCTTGATAAAAATATATAACAAGATCTGAACACAAATCAAGGTGAAAATCAAAAACTAAACGCAGTTCTAGAAAAAGAAGAACACTCGTTGAAATTATAAGAATGAAAAACAGAGTGTTCTTGGCAAATGAAAAGCAAGGCAACTTCTCCAAAGGAAATTTGTTGGGGTCTAACCATTTATTGCAGCAAACAAAACTAAACTAAAATGAAAACTAAAAACAACTGACGCTCCAAGAAAAATGCATAATGCATGAAGCAATAAAAATATAGTGTCTTGAAAGGTGACCTGATTTTTGCCGATGAAGAAGGGGTGCCTCGGGGGCATCCCCAAGCTTTAACGCTTGTACTTCTTGGATATTTTTTGGGGTGATGCATGGGCATCCCCAATTTTGAGCTTTTGTCCATTCTTTAACTCATCTCATCACTCTCTGATCCCTACACTTAAAAACTTCCTTCATAGAAAAGGAAACAGAAATCTATTAGCAACATTAGTGCAAGCATAATACATAATCAACCCTTTTTTGCTTCAGGTTTCAACTCAAAACCACCACATATTAAGCATATACTACTGTAGCAACTTTCCCAAAAGTTCCGTGATCAAAAGAACTCAAAAAGAAAGCGATAAAGCGGCAACACAAATATTGGCAGAAATCTGTCAAAACAGAACAACTGACAAAGGTCGAATTTTTGAGGGGTTTTCTGTTGCTCAAATCAAAAAGTGTTCAACTAATGAAAGTTTGGATATAACCTGGGGCATATGCACAAGGAATTTCAGGTCCGAAAGATATACAGAGAATTTGCACGAATTTTTACGGTGCAACACCGAAAACTGTTTTAGGACAGCAACATCCTCAAATCTTACCTCACTCAAATTAGAGGCTTCTCTTGGCACAAAAACGAAATAAAAAGGATAAGGAGAGGTCATTACATTAGTAATAACTTCCAAGACTCAAATAAAATAAAAAGAACTGAATATAAAAATATTGGGTTATCTCCCAAGAGTGCTTTTCTTTAACGCCTTTGAGCTAGGCGCAGAAAATTGCGAATCAAGTAATATCAAGTGATGGAAACATTAAGATCAACTGTTTCCTCAAGATCACCACTTACCACATTAGGCACTTTAGAGGTTCCCGAAGATGATTCAAACTGCAAGTCACTCTTAGTTGAACTAAAAGTCTTACCAATCTTAAAAACATGCTGCGGTTTAGGCACAGACACCTTGGGAACATACATAAATTTTTGCTCTTTTCCACCAAAAGCTTTCTCTTTCTTAAACTTAAGAGAAGAGAAAATTGAACTTAAAGTTTCCATGGATTCTTATAGTTTCCCAATCCTAAGGTTTTGACTATCAAGAGTAGTGCTAGCCTCTAAAACGGTGATTCTCTTACCGATACTCTCTATCAATTCATTAACACGGCTAGCATTATCATGGATATTTGGCAAACTTTTTTCTAAAGAGCTGAGCTTTTCTAAAACTTCCTCTAAAGTGACTTCAGTTTTAACAACATGAATAGGTGGTACTCCCACTAAAATTTCAATTAAAGTGCATGCTTCAAGAGCGGGAGTACCCAGAAAATTACCTCCCGCAAGAGTATCAAGAACGTACCTATACCAACTAGTTATACCAACATAAAAATTTCTAAGGAGGATCATGGTAGAATGCTTGTTTGTACACCTATGATGAGAATTGCTAATACGGTACCAAGCATCTTTCAAGCTCTCTCCCCCTTGTTGCTTAAAAGTACGAACTTCAACTTCAGGATTACTCATTCTAACAAGACTAAAAGTAGACAAGTAAAAACAACTACCAAGTATTCTATTTTTTTGGGGTTTTTGATAAAACGATGTAAGTAAAATAAAGTAAAGCAAAACTTAAAACAAAGTAAAGGATGCGCGTGCGAAAAACTCCCCTTGCATAAGTCTTCTACTTCCTCCCCAGCAACGGCGCCAGAAAAGAGCTTGATTGCTGGTTGATAGCGCCAGAAAATAGCTGGTGCCTAGTTGAATGACCAGCCCGTTGGGAACCCCAAGAGAAAGGTGTGATGAATATAGCAGCAAGATTTTCCCTCAGTTAAGAAACCAAGGTTTGTCGATCAGGAGAGGAGCAAACAAATGACTAAAGGTGATGCTTGCTAGCTTGCGACAACTTCGGACAATTTATAGGGCACCTCGTCCAAGCTTTGCTTGCTAGCTGTAACGCGGAACCTACACACAACACAACCAAATACTTTGTTCCCAACTTACGATGAGGTTGTCAATCTCACCGGTTTGCTTGAAACAAAGGGTATGAGCGTATCGAGTGGAAAGTGATAATAGTATGCGAATAAAGTAAACAGTGCGAGTAAAGTAAACAGGTGATAGCAATATAATGGAAATAGGACTGGTATCCACAGTTCACTAGTGGTGTCTCTCCATAAGATAAATAATACAAGCTGGGTAAACGAATTACAGTTGGGCAATTGATAGAATAAAGATAACATGCATACGATGAGAGGATCACTATGAGATTTACTCTGGGCATTACAACAAAATACATAGACCGCCATCCAACTGCATCTATGACTAATAATCCACTCACGGGGATATCATCTGAACACCCCATGAGTATTAAGTTGCGAACAACAGATAACTGCATTAAGCAAAGTGTGTAATGTAAACAAAGCATATGCCCTCAAGGATATGAATGTTGTTTTCCCCCTAGTAGCAACAGCACATCTACAACCTTAGAGGTTTCTGTCACTCCCCCAGATTAAATAGAGGCATGAACTCACTATCGAGCATAAATACCCCCTCTTGGAGTCACTAGCAACTACTCGGCCAAGATAGCTACTAACAACGGAGAGCATGCAAGATCATAAATAACATAGAGATAACAAAAGATAAATTTTAGTACTTCAACTCAAGCATAACACCAATATTCATAGGATCCCAACAAACCAAACATGTAGAATTACATAACGGTGATCTCAATCATGTAGGGCAGCTCATGAGATCTAAACATGAAGCACATGGTGGAGAAGACAACCATCTAGCTACTGCTATGGACCCACATTCCAAGGTAGACTACTCACTCATCGCTCCGGAGGCAAGCATCGCGATGAAGAAGACCTTCGGTGGCAATTCCCCTCTCCGGCAGGGTGCCGGGAAGAGCTTCTGGACCCTCCCGATCTTCGGGTCGACGGCGGTGGCGGATCGCGATGTGTTCTGGAAAACTGATCGGGTACTTAGGTTTTTCCCGTCAGGGGGTCTTTATAGGCGAAGGGGCATCGTCAGAAGTGGACCGAGGTGGTCTCACACATAGGGGGTGCGGCCCAGCCCCTGGCCGCGCCGCCCTGGTGTGAGGCCACCTCGTGGCCCCACTCCGTCTCCTTTTCGGTTCTCTGGAAGCTTCGGTAAAATTCTGGGCGACTGGCTTTGATTTCGTCCAATTTCGAGAATATTTCCTGTGTAACTTTTCTGAAACACAAAAATAGCAGAAAACAAGGAACTGGCACTGTGGCGACTTGTTAGTAGGTTAGTTTCGGAAAATGCATTAAAGTGCCACGAAGTGTAACGAAACACTTAAAAAATAGTGTAAAAACAAGCATGGAGCATCAAAAATTATGGATACGTTGGAGACGTATCAAACACTAATCATGCATAGGGCTACGAAGCACTCCTCAAAGTTCGCATGTCCCCAAACTAGATTGCCCCTCACTTTTACCATGAGTGCACTAGATGGTTCCAACAAACATCAACAAGCATAGAGACACTTGCCAAAAAGACACACACAATGCGCACACTGTCACCTTCACATCATGATACAAGGTATCTCTAGAGATTATAATAATAAAGCATGGGAGTAGCATAATATCTGAATAATAGCATCTACCAATTCAACTAGATACAAAGCTCACGATCACATAAAGATCACATCATGGGAGAGAGAGGTGAACCACATAGCTACCGGTAGAGCCCTCAGCCCCGGGGGAGAACTACTCCCTCCTCATCATAGGAGGCAGCAACGGCGAGGGAGATATCGGTGAGTGATACGTCCCAAACGTATCTATAAGTTTTGATGCTCCATGCTCGTTTATGCACCATTTGCCTTGTGTTTCGTTACACTTCGTGGCATTTTTATGCAATTTCCGGAACTAACCTACTAACAAGATGCCACAGTGCCAGTTCCCTGTTTTCTGCTATTTTTGTGTTTCAGAAAAGCTACACAGGAAATATTCTCAGAATTGAACGAAACAAGTTCCAGAACTTCTATTTTTCCCGGAAGAGGACCGAAGACCGAACGAGAGCCGAAGGGAGTCCAGGGGCCAGCCTCACCATGAGGGGGCGTGGCCCAGTCCCTGGCCGCGCCCCCCTATGGTGATACCCCCCTGGTCACCTCCTGACGCCGCCTCTCCGCCTATATAAAGACTCGGGACGGAAAACCCTAGGGGAATCGGCGAAATTTCCAGAAGAGTTCCATAGCTCCGCCGCCACCGCCGACGAATTTCGGGGGACACGAGTCTCTGTTCTGGCACCTTGCCGGGATAGGGAAGTGCCCCCAGAGCCATCTCCATCAGTCTCCATCACCGTCTCCGCCATCTCCATCGACCTCACCACCATCTCCATCGCCGTTGCTGCCTCTGATGATAAGGAGGGAGTAGTTCACCCCCGGGGCTAAGGGCTCTAACGGTAGCTATGTGGTTCACCTCTCTCTCCCATGATGTGATCTTTATGTGATCGTGAGCTTTGTATCTAGTTTAATTGGTAGATGCTATTATTCAGATATTATGCTACTCCCGTGCTTTATATTTGTAATCTCCGGAGACACCTTGTATCATGATGTGAAGGTGACAGTGTGCGCATTATGTGTGTCTCTTTTGGTTAATGTCTCTATGAATTGTTGGTGTTTGTTGGAACCATCTAGTGGGTTCACGGTGACAGCGTGGGACAATCTAGTTTGGGTACATATGAACTTTGAGGAGTTTTTCGTAGCCCTACGCATGATTAGTGTTTGTTTTCCATTGGAGAATTGTTTTGAGTTGCATATTGATGATAGTATCTATTGGTTCAATTATGTTATATTTGTTAAGAGTGTGTCCACTAGTGAAAGTATGATCCCTAGGCCTTGTTTCCAAGCTTTGCACACCGTTTCCTTTCAGTTTTGTTACATGTTTGCTTACTGCCATTTTTATTTCAGATTGCATTTACTACTTATAATCATTCATACCACTTGTATTTCACTATCTCTTCGCTGAACTAGTGCACCTATACATCTGACAAGTGTATTGGGTGTGTTGGAGACACATGAGACTTTCTGTATCGTAATTGCAGGGTTGCTTGAGAGGGATAGCTTTGACCTCTTCCTCCCTGAGTTCGATAAACCTTGGGTGATCCACTTAAGAGAAACTTGCTGCTGCTCTACAAACCTCTGCACTTGGAGGCCCAACACTGTCTGCAAGAACAGACGCGTGCGTAGACATCAAGATCTTTTCTGGCGCCGTTGCCGGGGAGGTAAGGTAAAAGGTACTTGCATCCTCCTGTGTGAGTGCTCAAAGTTATTTCCTTTAGATTCTGCAATTATATCTTTTTGTTTCTTGTTTTTATTTTCACTAGTTAGGCTTAATGGAAAATAAAGAGTTCTTTAGTATTTTCCTACAATAGGATATGAAGTGTTTGAAGAGAAAATTGAAAAATCTTTGGAGCTTAATTTGCATGCTAATAGTGTTGTTAGTATGAATGCTTTGAACACCGTTATTGCTAATGCTATAGAAAAGTCTAAGCTTGGGGAAGCTAGTTTTGTTAAGCATGATATTTTTAGTTTCCCAGCTTTAGTGGAGAAAATTTGCTCTGATGATATTTTATCTCCCATATGTGATAATTCTTGTGATGCTTGTGCTCCTCATCCTTTTAAAATACCTATTAAAATTGTTGAACGTGCTATGAATAACTGCTATTTAGGAGATGGAACTGTCCATCCTGGTGATCATTTGCTCTTTATACATGAATTATGCGAGTTGTTCAAGTGTGCAGGTATTTCGATGAACCAAGTTAAGAGGAAGCTATTTTCTTTATCACTGAAGGGCAGAGCTGCGGAATGGTATAAAACACTGAAGGATGGCCGACCTGTTAAGTGGGAGGAAATTGTACCTCTCTTTTATTCTAAATTCTATCCTTCTTGTGAGGTTTATAAAGATAGGAATTACATTTATAATTTTCATCCGCATGAGGAAGAAAGTATTGCCCAAGCGTGGGGAAGATTGAAGTCACTAATGCTTAAATGTCCCATTTATGATCTTCCCCATAATATTGTTATTGATAATTTTTATGCAAGGCTTTCAGGATATTACAAGGACTATCTAGATGCATGCTTGGATGGGTCTTTCACAAGGAAGGATGTTGACACCAAGTGGGATCTGCTTGAAACAATTTAAAACAATATTGAAGATCGGGATAGCAACAAAGGTAAAGGATCAGGTATGAATTATGAGTATGATTGCATTAAGTCTTTCGCTAAAACTGCTAATTTTCAAGAGCTTAGTGCTAAGTATGGTCTTGATCCTCAAATTATGATTGATTGTTTTAGAGCCTTTGCTTCTCATATTAAAGTTCCTAAGGGAAATGGGGATGTGTATCATGAACCTTTTAAAGATACTTGCATAGAAAGTGATATTATTATTGATGATTGCAATAAACATGCTCAAACTTCTAAAAGTACTACTTCTTATAAGCATGTTAATTTTTGTGGAGTACATAGACCGTGTGAATAGAGTTACAACAAGGAAGATTATTGTATCCACCACAGTAATAAAGAAACCCGAATGTGGCACAAGGCTCTAGATGAGCTTGGTGAAAAGGTTTCTGAGCTTTATCCTTTTCTTTGTGAATTTTGCGATGACACGGGTCATTTTAATTTTCAATGCTCAAGCCATAATAGTCACCGTTCTAATCGAATGAGTACCACAAGTTTGTATTGTGATGACAAAATTACTCTCAATTAGCATGATGAGCTTACTTTGTTTTTGGGGTGTGAAGAGATATCTAGAAAGACTTCTTTGATAGATATGAGTGATCCTGATATTAATAGCACCCTTCGTGGTTGTCGTCTCTATTGTGTTAAAGATTGCCTTGCAAATACTTACATACAAAATATTATAAAACATGATGTTTTGCCAAGCTATGACAGGACTAATAGATGTTTCCATCTTATTAATAGAGAGGAGGAATCCTCCAAAGTTTCTTCTGTTGTTTCTGTCAGCAAACCAGATTATGTGGAGAAGATGCCTTTCAAGTCTATCCCTCCTAAAAGAGAGAGTAAGAAGAGTATGAAGAAGAAGAAGAAGAAGAAAAGGAGTAAAAGGAGAGAGGAAACGATATCTCTCCCTAAGCATGTTGCTCCTATTATAGATTATGATAACTCTGATCTTGATGACGTTCCTATGCCTGTTACCTATGTTAGTGATCATGATTGGGAAAAGCACTCTACTTTTGATATTGAAAATCTTTTTGGTACCAATTCTAAGGTTAATAATTGTTGTACCATTAGTACTATCCATGTTCCTTCTTATGATGATATGTTTGATGAATATGCTTTGCAAAATAGCTGTTCTCTCGCTTATGATGATGAGTATAATATTTTCAGTTCACCTACTTTTGAGGAGAAAATTAGTTATGATTACAATATGCCTCCTATTTTTGATGATTATGGTGATGAGAATAATTATTCTGTTGAATCTGCCCCTACTACGATTGTTCATGTGGGGAGTATTAATTCTTTTATGCATGTGGCTCATGATAGGGATGTTTTAAGCGATAGTTATATTGTTAATTCTATTCATGATGCTACTGAAAGTTATTATGAGAGAGGGAAATATGTTTTGATGAATCTCAACAATATTGAGTTTCCCCTCTTTATGTTGCAAATCTTGAAGTGGCACTTGTTTTATCTATCCATGTTTGCTACTATGTGCCTCATTGATTTATTTTCTTACAAGATTCCTATGCATAGGAAGTGGTTTAGATTTAAATGTGTTTCATATTTGCTTTTTGATTCTCTCTCTTGCTTCAAGTTCTTATATAGCGCCTTTGCCTTAAGCTCTTCCATGACGTCTACATGAGCATCTTTGCAAATTACTGCGCCTAGCTCAAAGGCGTTAAAGAAAAACACTCTTGGGAGATAACCCATTGTTTTACTTTCAGTACTTTTTCTTTTATTTGAGTGTTGGAAGTTATTACTGCAGTAATAACCGCTCCTTATCCTTTTTATTTCATTGTTGTGCCAAGAGAAACCTCTGATTTGAGTGAGGTAAGATTTGGGGAAGTTGCTGTCCTGAAATAGATTTTTGTACTGCGCTGTAAACATTCTTGAAAATTCTCTGAAAATCTTTTTGACCTGCGATTTTTTGTGCTTATTCCTCAAGTTATTTCCAAACTTTTAGTAGTTTAAAACTTTTCGATTTGAGCAACAGAAAACCCTTTAAAAATCGACCTTTGTCAGCTATTCTGTTTTGACAGATTTCTGCCACTACTTGTGTTTGCCTCTCGATCGCTTTCTTTTTTAGTTCTTTTGATCACGGAGCTTTTGGGGAAATTGCTAAAGTAGTATTCTAAAACCTAAAGGGCGCTAGCCTACCCGGCCAACCAGGCTATCTGCGCTTGACGCGTGTGGCTGCACGGTTCGATCGATGCCACAGTAATTTTTCTCGTCCCACTTTTGACTACAGCCGTCCGATCTGTTAATTTTTTTGTCACCTCCAACTTCTTTGTTTACGTCGATGACAAATGGGGCCAGACGCGAGCAGGCCCGATAAACAGAGGCTGCTGTCCTGGTCATTTGCGTCGCTATCTTTTGGGATATGCAGTGAAACCTAGATCGGGAACAAAACAACTCCCCAATCCCCGTATCCTCCTCCTCCCCAATCGCCCGACCTCCCATGGCGGCGCCTCCTCTCGTCTTGACCATGGCGGCAGCCCTCCCAACCCCCTCATCCCCCATGCTTAGCACAACTCGTCGGTGGAGGCTCATCGGCTAGAGGCACTGCAGGAGGGGCGTTACGGAGGAGGGTGGCGACACGGAGGGCAAGTGGCGAGCCAACGGGAGTAGGATGTGGCTGAGGGGCCGAGGGCGGCGGCGGTGGCAAACGGGAGGAGGCTCTGCATGATCTCGTCCTGGAGGACCAGGTTCGTCCCCGTCGCCCTCGTTTTTCTTCCAAATCTCGGTCGGGGCCGGGCTGGCATAGAGATTGGCGGAAGCGCTTGAAGTGGAGAAGTGTGTGTGTGTGAGAGAGGTGGTTCTGGAGGTGGAGCAGGGGATAGGGTGCTCGAGAGCGGCGCTGGGACGGAGGCGGAGGAGCAACACTGCGATGGGCTATGCTGCCTAGGGGTGCACGAGCAGCTAGGCCCATTCTGGGTCGGCTCCGGGGCGGCGCTGGGTGAAGTCGTCACTTGAGGATGCGCTGGGTGGAGGAGGTGCTGGAGGAGGGGGTGCTGGGTGGAGGGGGGCTTGTGGTGGCGCTGTTCTAGAGGAGCTGCAGCCATCGGAGGCTCCATCCCTGCTCCCCTTCCTTCTCTACTCCCCATCCTATTTAATTAAGATTTATTTGTGCAATTAATTCCTTGCTGCTTGCACACAGCTAGGTTAAGGTTTCCTTTCCGGGGAGCTTGAACCCATCTGCAGGTATACCGAATTCTTCCGATATCCTCTTTGATTTTTGTGCAATCCATGAAAAACAGCTCTCCATGACTGTTTGTGTGCGTGTGTTCATTATTTCCGATGTCCTTTACAGATCTTTCAATTCGCTACTGTAGGTATGGCTTGTCTTGCCTTGAGAAAAAGTAAGAGGAATATTATGTCAGAAAGTTGGGGCTGCTTAAGGTGATTTTTCATTTGTTTTGCTGTAGAAATATGACTTGATTGCATTCCATGAATACATTGTATGGTTTCAAAGCAAGTTTTGCTGCTGTTTGGGTATGAGATGTTGCAGTTCTTAAAGGTATTCAATACATGCTTAAATGATACTAGACGTGAGCAATGGAAGTGTTGGTAGGCTCTGCTGTCCAAAGCCGCATGTAATATTCAGAAAAATGAAGTATGATATGCTGACGTACTGTTTTCTCTCCTATTTTGTTGATTTGGTCCTTTCACCCCTTACCCTTTTATTATTATATGTGTGTAGATAATGGGTTCAGCAAAAGACACAATAGTTTCTTGCCTGCATGTTGGTGACATGTGCCTACCAAGTATTTCTCCACCAAAACGTGAGCTGAGTATGTAAGAGTCTAAGTCTTCTTCCGTCGAGGTGTTCATCGAGCCATCTACTGAGTGGTAAGTATTTGCTCAAGAAAGTGATTTTTTCCAAGCGTGGTTTCATTGATGCACAGTTTTCTGGCTAGGGAGTATGGTTTCTCTTTCAACTTGGTCATTGTTGCCTTACAAATACCTCCCCAAATTATGTGAATGAATCATACAATAAGTTCATAACTGCTGTATTTACTTCCAGTTTTGCATGCACTATTATATTATTTCCTCCCTCGAGCTGGATCATATCCAAACACACTCAATTTTTAAAGTTTCAAAATGTTTTTGGATATGCTTCCCAATGTAGGAATTATGGTTACAATGATGGGACTCTGTGAACTGTTGTTATGTTTTCATGTAATTAACAGGTTTCCAGTTGAAAAATAGGCGATGGATGGTATTGTGGGCTAATTAAATCATATACTGATAGTTTTCTGTTTAGTACACACCATTCCCATGCGTCATGACTCTGCCTGGTCTGTAAATTGCCGGGTTTAGTGACTACTTCTATCATCCGTGACACTCGATTTTGCAACCATTCCCTCACAGGTAAAGCAAGTAAATATTAAGGCAGCAGTACCCATAGTGGTGGTTGTGTCAATAGCCGGTGAGCTTCTTCAGGTGGAGGGCCAACCTAAATGGCACCATTCTCTGCTCCCAGCACAAGGCCAGTTGCTTGGCGGCCATATGAGTACTTAGAAGTAGGTTTCTAACTCAGTGAAAAGTCATGCCGCCATTTTGAGAAATCCAGCAAAGAACCTATTAAATTAGGTTGAAGTAGAGTATTGATCCAACTGAAGTAATGTGTATTCTGCCATTATTTTTCACCCAATGTTCCTGAGATAGTAAATGTTAAGCTACATTTTGTGATATCAATGAATTTTTGATGGACTACAGGTTTGTAGGCCCTCGTAGATGGGTAGGTGTGTGGGCCTTTGTTGATATTCTAGGAAACAAGACTCATTTTCTGCTTTGTATTATACTAATGTATTGTTAAGATCAATTTTTATTCATAATACTGATCGTACCTAAAGTAACACCATATTTCTTTTCCTATTCTCCATACAGATGCATGAAATAAACTTATTTATATAAAGGCACCGGAACAAAATCAAAGCAGCGTTGAGGTGCAATCAACAAGTAACGAAAATTCTTACCTTTGGTATTATCCCGAGTCAACTGAACTTTATTTTTCATGGGAAAATAATGTGCGTTCTTAAGAAAGAAATCTATGAGCATACAATATACAGTTTCTGAGATTAAGAGTTACATGTTAATGGATAGATGTTCAGTATTTGTGGACATGTGGTTGGAACATCCCTACCTATATTTGATTCTTAGCTACTATTATGTTCGGTATTGTCTGAGTTAGACTTCCTCTGTTATGGAGAGTCATGCAGTTAGGACATGGAGCATTTCAGTTTGTTAACCTTGCTGGACTATTTGTAGATTAAGCTGTACTACTTTAATTACCAATACTTTTGCTTCCTTCTCAAAGTGTGTTGCTAATTTGTGTAGGTTAACACAAATTGGTGTGTTATTTGCATATAACTTAATCAAAGCAATTATGATGTTTTGCTATCCTGGCCACTGGATTATGTTCAGTGTTGTGTCTGCCTGGGCTATCAACATCACCGTATAGTGGCATGTGTTGGTATTAAAGTAAGATAAAACATATGGCTTAATTTCTGGCCTGATTCTGTCACTTGCGCCAGTGGTGCTCTTGGGCCTCATATTTATTGCTAGAGCTTCCATAAACCCTTCATTTTATTTTAAATTTTGTGAAAAGTTGTCTATTTATTTTAATGTTGCCCAAAAACGATTATTCATAGCATGCTGGAATATAGTTCATAAGGAACCACTGGCATAATTTTTTGGTTTGGCTTATGTAGTATTTCTTCTGACACTTGGTGACTCATTGATAATAGGCTTCTTTAACTGAATTGATCTATTTCACTGAAGATACTGGCTACTCCTCATCTTTAACTGTTCTGTGTGAGTATATTAATACATTTGGGTCCTCTAGGTCGGGTGGAGTTCTTTATGTGCTATTCAGATAAAGCTCTCTGTGGACATGGTCATGCCATAATTGGCTATAGGAGATACTCAGTAATGGACTTCAGATTTCCCTTTTATTCACCAATATCTTCTTTTGATTTATTATCCAATATTTTACTTTTTGAATTCTTGTGTGCCTAACTATAAATATCAAACAAACTGAAACATGGTGGATATATAAGGATACTGCTCGTACATTTTTGTTCTAATATTTTGGCTTGTGAGTGGTCGATGGCAGGTACTCAACAATCAGAGGAAATAGAAAGAAGTTATGACGGTATATGAGCTTCTTTCTCTCTCTTTGATTTATCTGTGCTATTGTGCAATGTGCCTGTCAGCTTTGTAGATTGTTGTTTAGTGGGATAGAAAAGCAAATGAGAGGTACATATATAGTGACTTGCCAGTGATATACATCTTTTTATTTATTTTGCTTGATGTTGTTAACTTACTACTGAGAACAGCTCTACCTGATCATGGTAGATCAACTACCTACATATTCAGTCCGAAACCTTTATATCTGCTACTTAGTGCCCCTGTTAAAAAAGATATTCAATGTTTATGATGCCTTTTGTTCACTCGGATTTCTCTTTCTTTACATATGAGTATATGACTTAGTTTTGTGGTCCAGTCCTCAGCTCAAATGACTCTGAATGCACTCAACGTTAATACTGACATGCAGGGACTACATTTCTTTCAAGTGTTAAAATGTGCCAAGCGGAATGCAATGTTGTAAACACAAGCTAAAACTTATGACCTAAGTTCTGTCTTGACTCAGCCATTTGCGCCACTGGTAATAAACATGTTGTTGTCACCAAATGTTCTTATTGGGGTCATTGCAAATTGTGATAGACCATGTCATTTACTTATGGTTACAAAAATATTGCTCATTCGCAAATAAATTCATGCTCGATTCCGGCTTTTGCCCGATTCTGGTATTTGCCGATTTCGGCTTTTGCGTCAGTGGTGCAACCATAGTTTACATTAAACAATGTTAATCATGGATAACAATATGGATAAATATTGTTTCGTTTTTGGCCTTTGCGTTAGTGGATTCAGTTAACCATACTTAGGTTCTCAAATTCTTTCTTTATGGCTGAACGAAATTGAGGTGCTTGGACATGTATCTAAGAACTTATATAATATTAGGTTTTCAAGACTACTATTTTAATTTAAATTAAAACAATTTACTCTTTATGACTATAGTGCCGCTTCAGATTTGCCTTTGCGCCAGTTGGCATGGTGCCGCTCGCCGGAGCACATCATGGCTTGTCTGTCCTACCTTCTCCAGGTGAGGATTTCTTGTTCCTTCCATCCTATTTTAATTCCTCTTCTCATATTGAGGAAGATGCTCTTCCCAGCCATGGCAGTGTCGTCCCCAACCCTCACCGGCCTCCTCTGCCATAGCACAACACTGCCTCCTCCCTCCTCCCCACTTGAACTATCCTTTTCATTTCGATGTATTCAGATTGGTGATGAAACTGAGAGAGTTGTGATTTTTTTTTTGTGAATAGCTGGGCGGAATTGGCTGCCGATCGATCCAAAGTTCCTGGACTCAAGCGCTACTTGCCACAGCTGGGCATTTGGTGGTATGTGATTTGGCTGATCTTAGAAAATACCCCATGTGAAGAAATGCGTACATTGAATTCCAGTCTTTGTTTAATGAGTTTTATTTTGTTGCAGATTTTCCGTCAGGTGAATAATGAGCAACGTTTCTTAGTATATTAATATCTATTTATGATTCTTAGGAATCTAGGTAAGCAATCGTCTTCCTCCCCTAGCCTTTATAAACCTTGCAAATCTCTGAACCCAAACCAATTATCTAAACTTCATGAAGCAATGATCCTCCTTAGAACTCAAGTGTACCAAATAGTCTAGAAAAAGTTGACTTCTATGTTCTGTAACCTATGCTATGCAAGTACTGTTTCTTAGATAGTTTTCTGTACATGCTAAGGTCATACATGTTACTAGGAATGAATGCTCTTTTTGTCTAATACCTGAAATCAGCCAGCATTGAGTTTTTCTTTTGCGATGGAGTACTAAACTTTTTGTTGAAGATGTTCATAAATTAGTTGTGTAAATAACAAGCATGCAAAGTTGTTGATACTGTGAAATTTTCCTATGTGGAATATACTGCATCTTATCTCATTTGTTGAACAAATTGCTGAAATTACAGTTATCTTGTCCTTAGTGCAAATAAATACATGCGATGGTTTTTGTTGTGATGCATTTTCTCCGTATCAGCCTGACTAGCCTACGACCTTTAGTGAAGCTTGTACCAGATGGTAAAGTTCTCTTTTTTGTGTGGAAAAAGATGCAATATATTGTGAAAATATGTGGCTAAAATTTTATTTGGCTGCGTGCAATATGGTATTTTTCAAAAGACAAATCAAAATAGATAATATGAGGCTAAATTTTCATTTAGCTGCCTGCAATATGGTATTTTTCAAAAGACAAATTGAAATAGATCGCATGGTTAGTGATGAAAAGAAGTGGACTGCAGTTAGCATTGAAGTGCATGTTTTTTGAAGCGTTCCCCATGTATTGGATTTTTTGGCGCTTAATGATGACTTCATTTTTCCTTTTATCATATTCTCTTGCCTCCTTTACATGTATATAGGGAGTGGAAAACAGAATTTGAGCCATTTAACCATATGATGCTTACTGTCCTTGTTTGCTTTACCTCTAGGTGATCCCTGCCAGTTGGAGCAGCTGCGAATAATTATCAACGCGGTTGGTTATTGGTGTATGGGTTGGTTATTGGTCCACAATTCTTTGTTAGCTTCTCCTCTCTCATCTCTTGCATCCTCTCACACTATGATTTAATTTTCTAATATATGACTGGGCAGATCTGAAAAGAGAAGAAAAGATCAAGAATTAGACATAAGAGCTACATGAAAAATAAGAAATAGAGCAAGGTGTTTTCTCTCTCTTGTGAACACAATCGAGCTTGTGCCTAACTTTTGATATATTTTTTATCTTATTACTTGTGATAAATTTTAGAACCCGCTGCATTGTAAAGTAGTACTTTGAAGAAAATATGTATTACTTGGTTCTTTTGTCCGTGGCTGCTGCTTATGCACCCCTGATTCGCCCGCCAAGGATCCCTTCATGCAGTGATATGGCTCATATGTTTTTTTAACACAAGAAAATGCTTTAGTTTTTTTATGGCTAATTTGATCTTTGGTGCAAATGGGGAGGCATTTATGTTTGCAGGCAATGGAGATTGTCCTTGATGATTCAACCTTGTGTGCAAAGAGGAGCCTCTTCTGGCTGGATATGAGTGAAGAAGAAAATGCTTTAAATGATGCTAATAGGCACAACGCTATGGATATGGGTCTATCAAAATTAATGCTATGAGCAAGCTGCAACTCTGATACTGCTTAAGGTAAGTTGCGGAAGGGAGAGTTGAATTGGATTTTGTTTTCTATACACTGTTGTATTCCCTGGCCATGCACTAACTTTGCTTGTTTAGGAGTATGACCAAGCATGCAGATCAGTCATATCTATATTGGGATTAGACTTGATAAGGGACGATTTGGATTGAAGCTCTTATTTTGATGATACCAGTTTGTGAGTTTTCACCACCTTTTCTTCTCCATGGCAAATTAGTTTAATTATTATGTATGATGCGTCCGTGGATTAGGGTATTCTTGGGCTTTTCTATTATCACTTCGTTCTGCCAACTGCTAATGGAGCTCTGCCCTTCCATCTTGATCATTTTTGTGCCATCCTTTTTGGCATATTAAGTTGTATGGTATCTAATGCCCTTCCATCTTGATCATTTTTGTGCCATCCTTTTTGGCCTATTAAGTTGTATGGTATCTACCTATCTCGGATACAATCTATTTCTAATGAATTTATCTATCTGTACCTGGGTTTTGATATTATATCCGTACCTCTTTGGTGGCATTCCAGTTAATGCATAGAGTTGTTACTTATGTAAGAAAATTGGCACAGCCTACATAGTTTGTTTGTCGCCCATTTTAGATTGGTGCCAGACCGCATCTCCTCTCTATGTCCTTTGGGGCTGCTACGTATTGATAAGGCTTCAAGGCTTCAAGCTGCTGTTTTACTTAAAGCTATCATATCAGCATTACCGCCTGAAACTGAAGCTCAGGCAACCAGAAGTGCTCAGATTTGCTTCTCAGGCCTACAGTTGTGTTATTTTGAGCTTTCTTTTGCGATGTGAATGTATTAGGAGTGGTGAGCATTATGTGGTTTTACAAGTTCCTGTCAGGTACAATGAAATGTATTGAAAGATATAAAATGCCATTTTTAGATCCTTATTGAGAAAATCAGTACAGCCTTTTTACTTGCAAAAAGTTTTGTATGCATATACGCTAAAGGTTTTAACATAGCGATTGTATTCAAGAGCTGTTTTGACATGTTATATGGACTGTCCAAAGTTTAAACCTTTCTTTGTTTGTGATTGTGCATCTTATTGTAAGACATCCTGGGGGTGCATCTTGTGGCCTTGATAATAACACCTATTTCTACTTGTTAATTTGTTTATATTTATTGCCTTTACTTCTCTCACCACAAGATGAGTAGGCCAACTAATATCACTGTGCATTGAACTTTGAACTGCTGCAACCTCTAACTCTTGGGCCCTGCAGCATGCGTTGCAGAATTTGTAACCATCTTAAACTCAACTAGCAGAAGCACCACTTTGCCAGTTTCCTAACAAAGAATTAGGAAGAGTGGACTGAATACTGATGCAGTGAAAGTGAAAGCTTAAAAATAGACACGAGGTACCCAACAAGCAACAACTCAATTTTTGTTGGAACAGTATACCAACGCTTGGCATTAAGTACAACTTACGGTAACTAAAAATAACTTCCATGTAGAAACATACTTGGCAGGGTTCCGAGACCTGCATCACTGGCACGTCACCAATAAAAGTTTTCCCATATTTTGAGATAGAAAAAAAATCTGAAAATACTTAGGGCTAGCAATCAAAACCGTACAAAGCTAATTTGGGTACTTGCGTAAGATTCCTGAGCTCCAACCATTGCTTACTTCTCCAGCAGATACCCTTCAAGGCTGACCTAAAGACGCCAACCATTTATTTATCAAGGAAATATCCAGTTGGGACATCTTTGATTGCTTGAACATGTCATTAGTCTACCCACTAAAATGAAAAACTGCGATCTTCATACGAATGCATCGAAGCAACTTACAATTATTTGCATTTACAACGTCAAACCCCTAAAATATGTGTTACATGTCGGTACCAATACCAACCTATTTAGCAGCATTGTCGGCACTAAAAAAAGATAAAACTTAAAGGTTAAATTCAGAATCGATTCTGCCCCTGCGCCAGTTTCTCTTGTTCACGTCATTTGCCTCTTCGCTATTTTTGTAGGTTTATCTTCAACAATATATCTCTATTTGTCAAATGTCTTTTGGACATATTTCTTTAATATAATACATAATATTAGTGTAGTCAATCTATTCTTGCTGCATATATGTGCCTTGCTTCTATGTCTTTCATTCCGCTCTGTAGTACTCTATAGCATATTGTCCAATTTCTTAAAATTCATGACTACGATATTGCTGACTGTGTTCTCAGTTAGGTACACCCACTGAACAAAAAACATTTGGTGGAATCGAGGTGCTTGGACCTGCATCTAAAAACTTGATAGTATTAGGTTTTCAAGACTACAATTTTTATTTAAATTATAATAATTTACTCTTTATGGTGCCAGTGCCGCTTTGGATTTGCCTTTTGCGCCAGTGGTGCAACGAGTCATCTAGTATACTTTATATGTGGTGGTTTTGAGTTGAAATCTAAACCAAAAGGTGTTGGTTCAATATTATGCTTACACTAATGTTGCTAATAGAATTGTGTTGAGTTTTGTATGAAAGAAGTTTTCAAGTGTAGGGATTGGAGAATGATGAGATGAGTTGAAGACTGGACAAAAGCTCAAGCTTGGGGATGCCCATGTCACCCCAAGAAATATCCAAGAAGTACAAGCGTCAAAGCTTGGGGATGCCCCCGAGGCAACCCCTTCTTCATCGGCAAAAATCAGGTCACCTTTCAACACACTATATTTTTATTGCTTCATGCACTATACATTTTTCTTGGAGCGTCAGTTATTTTCGCTTTCAGTTTTGTTTTGTTTTGTTTGCTGCAATAATGTTTGATCACATCATGTTCTTTTTGGAGGAGACTTACCCCGTTTTTCAGTTCCCAAGAACACTCAGTTTTTCACTCTTATCGTTCAAAGAGTGTTCTCTTTTTCTTCTACTGTGTTTAGCTCTCATTTTTCGCCTTGATTTTTGTTCAGACCTTGTTATATCTTTGCATCAAGGTGTATTTTTACCTCTGGTCTATGTTGGTTTTCATCAAAAGAGTTGAGTTAAAAAAAGTTCGAATGGTGTTGGAAAAGAGAAAAAGATTTATGCAAAAAAGTGGTATAAAAATGAGCTTGTTTAGACTGCGGCTTAGACTTTTTCATGTTGTGCTTGATGTCTTTTTGATGGTATGCTTAGTGATTTTTGCTGTAGCATGACTTGTCTCAAATGACTGAGGTTGCTTAATGAGCCTTTGAAAAAATCATGCGTTGTTTTTATTATGCGGAAGCATTAATTTGGTTTTCTCCTTGATGCTTTATTTGGGTTGACTTGGCGCATGCTTACACATGTTAGACTCATACAAAGTCGCCATAAGCCTCTATGATCATTTAGTTTTTTGACTTTGATGCCATTTTATGCCTCATTTAATGTTGCTTTGTCGCTTTGCATGATTATGGCCGTTATTGCTCTCTTAGTTGGTCACTCCCAGTCTTTTGCTAGCCCTCATTTTGTACTGAGTATGAGCTCTACTCGTGCATCTGATACGTCTCAAACGTATCCATAATTTTTGATGCTCCATGCTTGTTTTTACACCATTTGCTTAGTGTTTCGTTACACTTCGTGGCACTTTTATGCATTTTCCGGAACTAACTTACTAACAAGTCGCCACAGTGCCAGTTCCCTGTTTTCTACTTTTTTTGTGTTTCAGAAAAGTTACACAGGAAATATTCTCGGAATTGGACAAAACCAAAGCCAATCGCCTAGAATTTTACCGAAGCTTCCAGAGAACCTAAGAGGAGACGGAGTGGGGCCACGAGGGGCCCTCACACCAGGGTGACATGGCCAGGGGCTGGGCTGCGCCCCCTATGTGTGAGACCGCCTCGGTCCACTTCTGACGATGCCCCTTTGCCTATAAAGATCCCCCGATGAGAAAAACCTAAGTACCCGATCAGTTTTCCAGAACACATCGCGATCCGCCGCCGCCGTTGACCCGAAGATCGGGAGGGTCCAGAAGCTCTTCCCGGCACCCTGCCGGAGAGGAGAATCGCCACCGGAGGTCTTCTTCATCTCCATGCTTGCCTCCGGAGCGATGAGTGAGTAGTCTACCTTGGACTATGGGTCCATAGCAGTAGCTAGATGGTTGTATTCTCCACCATGTGCTTCATGTTTAGATCTCATGAGCTGCCCTACATGATTGAGATCACCGTTATGTAATTCTACATGTTTGGTTTGTTGGGATCTGATGAATATTGGTGTTATGCTTGAGTTGAAGTACTGAAATTTATCTTTTGTTATCTCTATGTTGTTTATGATCTTGCATGCTCTCCGTTGTTAGTAGCTATCTTGGCCGAGTAGTTGCTAGTGACTCCAAGAGGGGGTATTTATGCTCGATAGTGGGTTCATGCCTCTATTTAATCTGGGGGAGTGACAGAAACCTCTAAGGTTGTAGATGTGTTGTTGCTACTAGGGGGAAAACAACATTCATATGCTCGAGGGCATATGCTTTGTTTACATTACACACTTTGCTTAATGCAATTATCTGTTGTTCGCAACTTAATACTCATGGGGTGTTCGGACGATATCCCCGTGAGTGGATTATTAGTCATAGATGCAGTTGGGTGGCGGTCTATGTATTTTGTTGTAATGCCTAGAGTAAATCTCATAGTGATCCTCTCTTCATATGCACGTTATCTTTATTCTATCAATTGCCCAACTGTAATTTATTTACCCAGCATGTATTATTTTATCTTATAGAGAGACACCGCTATTGAACTGTGGACCCCGGTCCTATTTCCTTTATATTGCTATCACCTGTTTACTTTACTCGAACTGTTTACTTTACTCATATACTATTATCACTTTCCACTCAATACGCTCATAACCTTTGTTTACAGCAAACCGGTGAGATTGACAACCTCATCGTAAGTTGGGAGCAAAGTATTTGGTTGTGTTGTGTGTAGGTTCCACGTTGCAGCTAGCAAAGCAAAGCTTGGACAAGGCGCCTTATAAATTGTCCTGAGCTGTCGCAAGCTAGTCAACATCACCTTCAGTTGTTTGTCTGCTCCTCTCCTGAACGATAAACCTTGGTTTCTTACTGAGGGAAAATCTTGCTGCTATATTCATCACACCTTCCTCTTGGGGTTCCCAACAGGCTGGTTATGTACCAAGCATCAAGCATATTTTCTAGCGCCGTTGCCGGGGAGGAAGAAGAAGACTTCTGTGAGGGGAGTTTTCGCACGCACATCCTTTACTTTGTTTTAAGTTTTGCTTTATTTTATTTTACTTGCATCGTTTTATCAAAAAACCCAAAAAAATTAGAATCCTTGGTAGAATGGCTACTCCTGAAAACACCAAGTTGTGTGACTTTACTAGCACGAACAATAGTGATTTTATCTGCACTCCTATTGCGCCACCTGCTTCTGCTGCAAATTTTTATGAGATTAAGCCTGCTTTGTTGAACCTTGTTATGAAAGAGCAATTTTCTGGTGCTAGTACTGATGATGCAGCATCTCATCTCAACAATTTTGTTGAGCTATGTGAGATGCAAAAGTATGAGAATGTTGATGGTGATATTATTAAGCTTAAGTTGTTTCCTTTTTCTTTGAGAGGAAAATCTAAGGATTGGTTGCTGTCTTTAACTAAGAATAGTATTGATTCATGGGCTAAGTGTAAGGATGCTTTTATTAGTAGATACTATCCTCATGCTAAAATTATAGCTTTGTGTAGCAATATTATGAAGTTTAGTCAGTTTGATAATGAACATGTTGCTCAAGCTTGGGAAAGAATGAAAGCTATGATAAAGAATTGTCCCACTCATGGACTGACTACTTGGATGATTGTTCAAACTTTTTATGCAGGACTGAATTTTTCTTTGAGGAACCTACTTGATTCAGCTGCTGGAGGCACTTTTATGTCCCTTACCTTGGGCGCCGCAACAAAGCTTCTCGACAATATGATGGTAAATTACTCTGAATGGCACACCGAGAGAGCTCCACAAGGTAAGAAGGTAAATTCTGTTGAGGAAACCTCTTCCTTGAGTGATAAGATTGATGCCATTATGCTTTCAAATGATAGGACTCATGTAGATCCTAATAATGTTCCTTTGGCCTCTTTGGTTGCTCAAGAAGAGCATGTTGATGTGAACTTCATCAGAAATAATAATTTTAACAACAATGCTTATAGGAACAATTTTGCTAGTAACAATTATAGGCCGTATCCTTCTACCAATGGTAATGGTTATGGTAACTCTTATGGTAATTCCTCCAAGAACACTAGGGCCGCGCCCTCCGAGCTTGAGGTAATGCTCAAGGACTTCATCGGTAAGCAAAATGCTTTTAACAAGTCTGTTGAGGAAAAGTTAGGCAAAATTGATATTCTTGCTTCTAAAGTTGATAGCCTTGCTCATGATGTTGAACTTCTGAAATTAAAAGTGTTGCCTAATGAGTTGAAAGAGAACAATGTTTTTGCTACTACTAATGCTATCCAAGTTAGAATTGATGAAAATGTTAGGATGCTAGCAGAATTGCATGCCAGGTGGGAAAGAGAAGATGAGATGGCTAGAAAAATGAAGGTATGTACCATTACTACCTCTAAGGATGTTGATCCTAATGCTAGCAATCCTCTTACTTTGATTGGTATAGAGAAAACTCCTACTCCTTGTGTTAAAAAGCCTAAAACTACCAAGACTTTTTCTCAAAAGAATGCTGAAATTTTTCGGAGTGTAGGAGATGATAGCTCTATTTCCTTTAATGATTTTGATGTTGATGGCTGTAATATATCTGAAGTTATTTTGTTCTTGCAAAATCTTGCTTTGACTCCCAATGCTAGTTCTTTAAATGTTGCTTTTACTAAGCATATTACCAATGCTCTCATGAAAATTAGGGATGAAAAGTTGAAGCAAAAAGCTTCTGTTCCCAAGAAATTAGAAGATAGTTGGGAACCCATCATTGATATGCATGTTAATGGTTTTGATTGCCATGCTTTATGTGATCTAGGTGCTAGTATTTCTATTATGCCTAGAAAAAATTATGATATGCTTGATTTACCACCGCTTGAAAAGTGTTATTATGATGTTCCTATTGCTGATGTTGCTAAGAAGAAACCTTTGGGAAGGATTAATGATGTTCTTATTGTGGTTAACAATAACCTTGTTCCCGTTGATTTTCTTGTCATGGATGTTGAATGCAATGCTTCATGTCCTATTATTTTGGGAAGACCCTTTCTTCGAACTGTAGGTGCCATCATTGATATGAGGGAAGGTACCATCAAATATCAATTTCCACTCAAGAAAGGTATGGAACACTTGCCTAGAAAGAGAAAGAAATTAGTGTTTGACTCTATTCTTAGAGCAAATTATGAGCTTGATGCTTCATCACTTGATGTTACTTGATTTGCAATTTTCTGCGCCTAGCTCAAAGGCGTTAAAGAAAAGCACTCTTGGGAGATAACCCAATGTTTTTACTTTCAGTTCTTTTTCTTTTATTTGAGTCTTGGAAGTTATTACTACTATAATGACCTCTCCTTATCCTTTTTATTTCGTTGTTGTGCCAAGAGAAGCCTCTAATTTGAGTGAGGTAAGATTTGGGGATGTTGCTGTCCTGAAACTGTTTTCGGTGCTGCACCGTAAAAATTTGTGAAAATTATCTGTATATGTTTTGGACCTGAAATTTCTTGTGCATATGCCCCAGGTTATATCCAAACTTTCATTATTTGAACAATTTTTGATTTGAGCAACAGGAAACCCCTCAAAAATTCGACCTTTGTCAGCTGTTCTGTTTTGACAGATTTCTGCCAATATTTGTGTTTGCCGCTTTATCGCTTTCTTTTTGAGTTCTTTTTTATCATGGAACTTTTAAGGAAGTTGCAACAGTAGTATATGATTAATAGGTGGTGGTTTTAGGTTGAAACCTGAAGCAAAAAGGGTTGATTATAGGGATTTCTATTTGCGTGCCCTCGGGTCCTTAGTTGTGCTCAGTTTTCCCCAGTCGCTTAACTTTTCCTTAGTTTTCCCCTCCCTCTAGTTTGAAACCCCTCGTAGACGCTCGGACGGGAGGGTTGCCGTCTGGTTAGAGGCCTTAGACCGTTACCGGTGACGGCTAGGGAGCCGCGGTGGTTGTGAATGGACTATTGCTTTTGAATGGTGTTGACTATTGACCCAATGAGACACGTCGGACTGGCGGTCTGTCATTCAAAAAAAAAGCTTTCCCCTCCGTCCGAGACTGGAAGAGCTCACACACCGCCCCTCCGCCGCCACGCTGTCCTGCCCTCCTACCTTATGGCGTCGTCCGCCCCCGAGCCGCCCCCGCCCCCACCACCACCCCCGGGAGGCGGAGAGGGCTCCGCCTCCACTAGATCTACCCCTATCGCGGTAGAGTTTGTACAACCATCTGGTGTGCCGATTATGCCCCTCAACGGCGGAGAAGATTGGGAATTGGAGGGATCTAACGCATGGATTCCATCTGGGTAAGCATCGTCTGCCTATGTGAATTAATAGTAGGCAGTTTTTGAGCGCGAATCGTTGTTGCTCAACTAACCGCGTTGCTTTTCGAATAGGATTGATCCAGCGCTGGCTTTTCGGCTGGTGGTTAGGCTGGATACTTGCTTTTTGCGTGATTCTGAATGCAATGTGAGCGGATTTTACATCCCAGCGGTGGTTGCAACTACCATCTCGTTGAGGGATTTAAAAGATAACATCTGAGCTCAGTACCCCTGGGGCTCTGGCGATTTAGTTGATTTCCAATATTTCAACAACATGGAGGGAAGATATGTTCCACTAATTTCTGACGAGGATCTGGGAATTCTTTTTTCTTTAAATGATTCTTGCCGTGTCGGTAAAATTCGAATCCATGTGGAAAGGGTCCAGACATCATCTGGTGTTGGGGCATCATCTGGTGTTGGGGCATCATCAGGTGGTCAGGCATCATGTCTCTCTAGTGTTGCTGCCTCTGCTAATCGTGTGCGCCGCCCCGCTCCTTGTAGGTCCACAGCAGCACCATCTGTCCCCAGTGCTAGTGGTAGTGGTAGCCAGATCGTTCCTGCGGTCGATGTGGAGGATGATGCAGAGATTGAGGATCCGTATCCTCAAGATGATGAGGATGAGTTGATGTTTCCTGAATTGGTAGATCGATGCAGTAAGCAGGCAATGGAGGATCAATACATGGAAGATATTGCACAAGGTGCCAGATTTGATGACACTGATGATGAAGAGAAGGATGAGAACAATGACAACCTCGTTTTAGCCGATTATGAAGGTGATGACTTGCCAACAATTGAGTGGAATAGGGAGGATCCCCAGCTTGCAGAAGGCACCGTATTTGAAAGGATGATGGACTGCCGTAATGCAATTACTACATATTGCATTCTCACCAAGAATGATTATGAGGTTATTAAAAGTGAGCCAGGTAGGTTCACAGTTAAGTGCCCATACAAGAGGTGTAAGTGGAGGCTGCATGCATCCACAATGCTCAGAAGCACCATGGTTCAGGTACTACGCCAACCAGTTGTGTATTTTAGATCACGGTGTAAAATTTGTTAACTGTTACTGACATCCCTTATAATTATGTTTCAGATAAAGAAGAACTCGATCGACCATACTTTTCCACCACGAGCGGGAGCGCCAGAGGAGAAATCAAAGCTAGCAAAGACTAGGTGGTTGGCAGATGCAATCATAGATTGGCTGAGAGAAACTCCATCACTTGGCCTAACAGCACTCATAAAATTGATATTTGATAAGTTTAATATAAAAATACCTTACATGAGGATGTTCTATGCAAAGGAAATGGCTCTTGACAGGATCAATGTTCCATGGAATGAAAGCTTTCAGTTGCTTTACACTTTCTAAGCTGAAGTGGAGATGGCTAGTCCAGGCAGTGGTGTAGCGATAGACAAGCATACAGTTCCCTACAAATTAAAAAGCGGGAGGATAATGCAGAAGGAATGTTTTAGAAGGGCTTTTATTTGTTTCAAAGCTTGCTGGAAAGGCTTTCTGGACGGTTGCAGGCCTTATTTGGCCGTGGATGCAACAACTCTTCATGGCAGGTTTAAAGGACAGCTAGTTGCTATTACTGCAGTTGATGGACACAATTGGATGTTCCCTGTTGCTTATGGAGTTTTGGAGGTTGAGTCAGAGGAAAGTTGGACTTGGTTTCTACAGAATTTGCACGACCTTATAGGTCATCCACCAGGACTTGCTATCCACACAGACGCTTGCAAAGGTTTGGAGAGTGCAGTAGAAGCAGTATTCCCTGGAGTGGAGCATAGGGAATGTATGCGACACTTGGTACAGAATTTTACAAAGAAATTCAAGGGTAAAGTTTATAGTGACAACCTATGGCCAGCTGCATACACATGCATCATTAGGAAGCATCTGTTTCATTTGGAAGTGTTGTATAAACAAAAACCTGGGGTGAAGGAGTACTTGAATTAACATCATGGTAGGGTGTGGTCAAGAAGCCAATTCAATGAAATTTGCAAGGTAGACTATGTAATAAGTAACCTTGCGGAGAGATTCAATGCAAAGGTCAAGTCATTGAAAGGGCTTATGCTGTGGCAAATATTTGATAAGATTAGGCAGATGATCATGATAAAGATCGATCTGCGTCAAAGAATTGCAGCCACAAAATATGTTGGCCATCTCATGCTCCCATCTTTGATTAAGTCTTTGCATGCCAGGGCAAAACAATTGAAGATGAAATGCATCAGAAAAGGAATGGAGGCTGAGGTAACCTACACTGACAGTAAAAACAGGCAGTGGAGGTATCCAGTGAGTTTGGTTGATAGGACATGCCATTGTAGGCGATGGCAGATCTGTGGGATACCCTGCATACACGCATTGTTTTTCATGAGTGTTATAGCAGGTGCAGAAGGTGAAGTTGATCAGTATGTGTCAGAGTATTTCTCTGTTGCCAAATTTAGGGCTGCATATGCTATGAATGTTCCTACCTTGTTGGGAAAAGACCAATGGATGAAAGTCGATCTCAGCTTCAAACTGTACTCTCCAATTTTGACTAGACCGGCAGGTAGGCCGAGGAAGAATAGGATCAGAGCTAGTGCAGAGGGTGGTGCACCGATTCGATGACATAAGTGCAAACGTTGTGGAACCCCTAGACACATTGCTAGGCTTTGTAAAAATCCAGTTGACCCAGCTTTTGGAATGGAAGATCAGGCGGGAGCAGCAAATGCAGAGGAGAATGAAGCAGCAATTCAACATGAGGAGATTGAAGCAATGACCCGAGATCTGCTTGAACCGATGGATCGAGAGCTGCTTGAACCGATGGATTGAGAGCTGCTTGAACAGATGAATCGAGAGCAGAGGGAACATATGGATCTAGAGGCCGTTGAAGCAATGCATAGACAGCTGAGTGAAGGAATTGATCGAGAGCTGGGTAAACCGATGGATCAAGAGCAGATTGTGGAAGCAAGGGAAGAAAATACATTAGAAGAAAGAGCACAAGCTTCGTATGATATGGTTGTCTCGGTCTTGGCACAACCCGAAGAGAAGAAGAAGAAGAACAAGAAAGAGGGCAAAAGGAAGGTAGACACCGGTAATATTCCTGGTAGGGTTACCCGGAGTAAGGTGGTGGACCCAGCGAGTCATACCAGGAGCAAGAGAAAGATTTTATTTTGAACAATTAATTTGAATGTATGTGTTATTGCAAGTTTTCTATGGTCATGCACCTCGAATAAGTTCATCGCTTAAGCCACATTTATCATTTTCTAAGTGACTAAACTCAAAAAATATAGTTTTGGGTTTAGTTTAATTAAAAAAAATCAAAATAATTCAAAACATGGTGGAACCTTCCCATGGAGTCTTGTTATGTTACCTACAACCTAGAGAAATAATAATGGAAAAGGAAATGTATCATTTTCTAAGTGACTAAACTCAAAAAATATAGTTTTGGGTTTAGTTTAATTCAAAATAATTCAAAACATGGTGGAACCTTCCCATGGAGTCTTGTTATGTTACCTACAACCTAGAGAAATAATAATGGAAAAGGAAATATAGAGATATAAAGTTTTTCCCAAAACCACTTCCTAGTCCATGAGCTACTAGCTATGAAGATGCAGGGCTTTCTACTCAACACACCTCCCAAATACCCACTATGCTTACAAACTTCGTCCAAACGAGTCCAAATTCGTCACACTTGTGTATATTTGAATTACAAAAAATATCACGTTGGCCAAAATGTACTATATTGTTCAAATAGCACAATCTAACAATTTTTATGCCAAAAGCTTCAATTTCCCTTAGTCCCTTTATTATTTGGGTGCCCCTGTTTTACTTAGTTTTACTCAGTTTTCCCCCTCCGGGTCCACTTGTTTTACTCAGTCCTACTCAGTTTTGCCCTTCCAATAAACATTTCCTCACTTTTCCCCCTCTTAGTTCTACTCAGTTTTCCTCTGACGAGGGTTAACTCGACAAATGTCCTAGATGAAGGACTTAGGATCGGGGAAAGAGCAACGACTAGAGATTTCGGGATCGAGATTGGCACACGACGTACCCAGGTTCACGTCCCCGCAGTGGAGGATCGCTACATCCTGCTAGCAATCTAGTATATGATCACAATGGTGTTTACATGGAGCCGCCATAGGCGGATTTGTGTATCTAGTCTATGTCTAATATATCTTGTCTATTATATCTCTCGATGTCTAAGTTGTAAGTTGTCTATGAGATATCTTGAGTTATGCCTCTAGGGGCGTCCCTGCCTGGTTTTATATATGCAACCAGGCTAGGATTTACAAGTGTCCTAGTCGAATACGGATTAGAACCTTCCTTCTTCGTCTCCAAGTCAATCTTTGAGTCCTTATGCTAGTCCACCTCCATAATGGGCCGCGCCCGGTATACTAATCCGTGGGTACCCGAAGGGCATATCCATGTCAGTAGCCCCCGAGACTCTACTTGAGTCACAGAGTCGGGTTGAGTCTCCAAACTTCAAATCTTCGACTTCTTCAATGTTCGACTTCTCCAATCTTTGACTTCTTCAAACTTTGACTTCTTCAAACTTTGACTTCTTGAAAACTTCGATTTCTTCAATCTTCGATTTCTTCAATTCTTCTACTTCTTCAATTTTCGACTTCAGTTCTTCGACTTCCTGAAATCTTTGGGTTCTTGCTCTCCCGATGGGAGTGAAATGTCGAGTTTATTTTCTGGTGCTTGCCACCGACAATGGACTCGAAATTTTCTTCCTCACTCTTCATTGATGTAATTCTTTATCGGGTGCACGACCAGCTCTCCCGATGGGAGTAGCCCCCGAGGCTATGGTCGGGTACTTGTAGTCGATCATAGGCTTCAATTTCTTCTTCTTCTTCTTCTTCTTCTTCTTCTTCTTCTTCTTCTTCTTCTTCTTCTTCTTCTTCTTCTTCTTCTTCTTCTTCTTCTTCTTCTTCTTCTTCTTCTCTTCTTGTCGAATTTTTTCTCGAAATTAACTTTCTATCGGGTGCGCGGCCAGCGCTCTCGATGAGAGTAGCCCCCGAGTCTATGTTCGGATACTTGTAGCCGGGCATAGACTCAAGTTGTACTACTCGATGAAGTTCGGCTCCTGTTGAAGGGCTTGATGATTTTGTCGACTCCTGCAGAAAATATGAATAATTGTGAAATACTTTGTCTCTCGAAGAAATATTGTGCTTATAGATTGCAATGAGGATGTAGTATGCAAAATAAAAACTCGATGTTTTTTATGCAATTTTGTTGCTCATACGTAAGACCCTTTCGTTAGCCTGATGCACTTCACGGCTCGATCAGCTACTCAGGTCAGACGTAATGTAATGCGTTTGCCGTATTTGAATTTCAAGATACTTGCTAAGCTTTTTTGTTAGCCTGACGCCCAAGATTTTGTGCCTTGCCAACCGTTAGTCGAGCTTCATGCGACTGTAAACTAAATTGACAAGTATTCGACAAGGAACGTCAGCTACTAGGGCTTTCGCAATTTTTCGAAGTCAATGATATGTAGGATGATTTTTCATGGCGGAGCCCACGAGTGTCGGGTGCGGCAAAAGGTAAATAATAATCGACTCTTGGAAGAGAAAAACTTAGCTTTTATCGGGTGCGGCATGGACGGCGCGACGTAGTCGACGATGACGTAGTCGAGTTGTTGTCATAAAATCACAATCACGATCAGAGACGAAGTTATTGTCGAGCCCCCGAGCGTTGTTGGGATTGCCGTGTTGCTTGCACGTGTGTTGCTGATGTCGACGAAGTCGCAGGTCTTGAGCATGAGTTTTCGCACTCTGAGGCGAGTTGATGTCGAGCCTCCGAGCGTTGCTGATAGTTTGCGCGAGTGCGTGGCGACGAGCCCCCGAGCGTAACAAGCCACAGTTGACGCTGTAGTCAACGATATTAAAGACGAAGTAGTCGAAATATTTTTCGCAGAGTTGTCCGAGCAGTTCTGATAATTCCTCGGATACTGAGTTGATGTTGTCATCCAGGAAGATACACACATACAAGTAGCAGTCTGACATGTTGATGAAGATCTTTGTATGTTGCTTCACGCGAATTAATATACTTGAATCTTGGCCGATTTTATCCGATCACGATACGCTATCAAACTCCCACTTCTTGCCTTCAAATTTGATTGACTAAGCTGCCTCACGCCTGATTTATACTCAGATCAAATGCCTTCTTCTTCTTGCGATTTAAACCAACTTGCTGGTACTTACGCCTCCGTTGATTGATGTTATGGATACATATCGCCTTTTGATGAGATTAATTGGAGCCAGCCAATCTCACGCTTTTCCCTCTCTTTTTTTTGGCTTCATATTAAATCAGCTACATGTCTTTAACTCTGCTCCACTTGCGTGTATCCGCATCGCTCCTTGGGACTTGTCCGTGCTGGACACTGCTTTTTCCATTACTTGACTATGCGCTGTAGTACCTGTACTGATCGGAAACAGCTTCCGATGGCCGCACTGAGTAGACTTCTGGAACGAATCAGAATTTTTCCGAACCAAATACGAATCGGAACTTCTCGGGATCAAGGCCAGCAACGAGCCGTTCGTATTGACGAAGGTGATCCTATCAGATCGGATCAGAACCGAATTTTTTTTGGGCCGCGCGAGCTGCTGGCTGCCGATAGAAAACAAGAATCCCGACGAATCTTGAAGCGCCGGCGCAATTGAGTTGTTGATGAAGATCTTGTCGATGATGACCATGTCAAAATTTTTGTTGAAGCTATCTGGCTGCTGCTGCAGCCGCAAAATTTGTTGATCTTCTCGATGAAAAAATTAAAGGATCCCGCCCGGATGACAAAATCCAGTCGCCGCGATCCCCACGGTCAGCGCCAATTGATGAGGGTTAACTCGACAAATGTCCTAGATGAAGGACTTAGGATCGGGGGAAGAGCAACGACTAGAGATTTCGGGATCGAGATTGGCACACGACGTACCCAGGTTCACGTCCCCGCAGTGGAGGATCGCTACATCCTGCTAGCAATCTAGTATATGATCACAATGGTGTTTACATGGAGCCGCCGTAGGCGGATTTGTGTATCTAGTCTATGTCTAATATATCTTGTCTATTCTATCTCTCAATGTCTAAGTTGTAAGTTGTCTATGAGATATCTTGAGTTATGCCTCTAGGGGCGTCCCTGCCTGGTTTTATATATGCAACCAGGCTAGGATTTACAAGTGTCCTAGTCAAATACGGATTAGAACCTTCCTTCTTTGTCTCCAAGTCAATCTTCGAGTCCTTATGCTAGTCCACCTCCATAATGGGCCGCGCCCGGTATACTAATCCGTGGGTACCCGAAGGGCATATCCATGTCATCCTCACTTGTACTCACTGGCTGATCTCTGATTGGTCGAGATGTATGTCACACGGATCTTGGTTGGTTGATAGCTCAACGTACGCTTGCACCGTGGGATCATTTATGATCAGACGGCCTGTATATCTCTCTCTACCTCGATGGACGCATATGGAGAGAAGAGCAGAGCACATACCTACCAACCCTAGCAGTCGCATCTTCCTCTCTTATTCTGGCGATCGCGGCGGCGCGGATCTGCAGCGTGCGTGCGGCGGCACAGATCTAACCGTGCGTGCGGCCGCGCGGAACTGCAGCGTGCGGCGGCGTGGATCTAACCGTACGTGCGGCGGCGCGGATCTAACCGTGCGGCGGCATGGATCTAAGAGTGTCAGTGAGGATCTAAGAGTGCCTGTGAGGATCTAACCCTTAGAAATAGTTGAAATATCTCTCTCTGTCTCACTTTTGTTTATCTTCTCAGATCTGTTGATGATGAAGAACACCAAGACGGTGGCCGTGCCGACAGTGCTCACCGATGCCAAGACGATTGAAGCCATCGCCTACAACATCGATGCGACGGCGCAGATCTAGCCTTCAATGTCGGAGCCTGCCGATGTCTCACTTCCGTTACCCTCCTCAGATCTATTGCTGATGGATACCAAGACGGCGGCCGTGTCGATAGTGCTCATCGATCGTCTTGAAGCCATCGCCTACAACATCGCTGCGACCTACAACATCGCTGCGATGGCGCAGATCCAGCCTTCAATGTCAGAGCCTGCCGATGTCTCACTTCCGTTGCCCTCCTCAGATCTGTTGCTGATGGACACCAAAACGGCGACTGTGTCGACAATGGTCATCGATGCCAAGACGATTGAAGCCATCGCCTACAACATCGCTGCGACCTACAACATCGCTGCGATGGCACATATCCAGCCTTCAATGTCGGAGCATGCCGATGTCTCACTTCCGTTGCCCTCCTCAGATCTGTTGCTGATGGACACCAAGACAGCGGCCGTGTCGACAGTGGTCATCAATGCCAAGATGATTGAAGCCATCGCCTACAACGTCGCTGCGACAGCGCAGATCCAGCCCTCCTCCATGTCCAAGTTTGCGGATGGCGCAGATCCAGCCACCAAGACGGTGGCGGTGCCAAGAGTGGTTGCGAAGCCGCAGATCCAACCCTCCTCCATGTCCAAGTTTGCGGATGGCGCAGATGACCACCCCACAGCCGCCCGTCGTCCAGGCCCTTCTAGCCCATCGGTGCGCGGCCGTGTTCAACGCCGCAAATTGGGATAAATTATGATAAATTTGTATTTTTCAATTTCAATTTGGGATAAAATTGTTCGAACTACTACCTCCGTCTCAAAAAAAAGCTTCTCCACTTTCTCGATGTGTCCCTATACATCCGAATGTATGATTTGAATTCTATCCCAACTTGATTGGGAACATTGATATGTATTTGATCCGAGAGGCTGGTACATGCTTTCACTTTTGGGATTCCTTCACTTTTGGAACTCATCCAAATTCACTTTTGGGATCCCTTCACTTTTATAAGATGTGCATGCATGCTAAAATTATCGCGCGCATTACTTAGCACAACTAGGAAATTGTACGCCCAAATACAGTGGTTAGAGCCACACCAAAATACAGTGGTTAGAGCCAGCTACTGAATAACAATTCTATACTATCTAAATCATCTACCACAACCACATAACTGCTAGGACAGGGATGACACCTAATAAAACTTCCCAGATGAATCTACTTTTCGCCTCTCCCATCACTTGAAGTTCATGTTCTAGATTTTCTACCACTTGATCAGATACGGCAAGATCTGTCTCAAGTATCAACTTCTCCTTGCGAATAAGCTCTGAATTCTTCTTTTCTTCCTCCACAGTACGCTTCAGCTCAAATATCATCAGGTTTTTACGGGCCAATTCATCACCTAAATTGGCCACCTTCTCCTCCAAATCCATCCTCTGGCTACACCACTGGGTTGATTCATCTTGGTATGAAATGTACCATGGATCATCGGCTTGTCTGGCTAACTGTAACAATAATGAAAAAAGAACAACTAAAATCACTCCAACAGGCCATGGCGGCACTTAAATTCAATAGTAGTACAGAGAGCAGAAGCTAGATACCTGCACTTCCGACGAGGTAGGAGAAGTAGAACGTGGCCACGACATGATCGAATCCCCACCCTCGCTGGTGTACCCACTAGGACTAGACATTGAGGACTATTTCGCACCTGTAAACTCCAATAAATTACGGGAACCGAATCGATTAGGGGGCGGGGGAGGCGGAAGCGGAGGTCTTACCAAGCTATACTACCAATTGGTGCGCGGAACAAATCCCGGTCGTCGTGGGCGGCGGATCTGCTTGCGGCGGACTTTCCTGCTGACAAGGGTATAGCTAATAGAGCCCGTTAGTTGAGTACCCCTGAGGCCCGTTAAGCTAGGTCCAATTTTAATGATAGTTGAATACGAGTTATTACCGTATGTCGATATTTGTAATCTGTATCGGACCCTACCCGATCCTCGAGACCTGGCCACCTATATATAGGGGCTAGGAGGGGACGGTGTAGGGCAGATTGAAAGCAAGCCAGGTTGAACACCCAAGTTTACTTTTGATATACACCTATTTCGACTAACTTTACCTTCGAGTTCATCCGACGCCCTATCTCTCCGATCCTAAGTCCTTCATCTAGGACATTTGCCAAGTTAACCCTCGTCAATTGGCGCCGACCGTGGGGAGCTGGGGCGTTGGAATCATGGATTCGACGGCTTTTTCGCTTTTAGCCAACAACAGTTCAGAAGTCAACGGAAGTCAGGAGATGGAGTTGACAATCAGAAGTTTGAGCATCCTCATCGGGCCGTTGGGTTCATCCCGCCTCTCGGATTCGACGAAACCAGATCCATCGGCAAACGAACCCGACACAGAGGAAACATTGAAGTCATCAGAAGGCTCTTCCAGTGAGGTAAACTCGCCGGTCAGCTTAGAAAAAGCATCAATCACAGAAGGCGACAAAATTCAGGAAAATTTCGACTCAGAGGAAAAAGTGTATCAGCCGCACAGCAACGCAGAGGACCTCGCCGTAGGAAGTAGCGGCGTCTCCAAAGTGCATCAATTATGCGTCATTATCACCGAAGCAGAAGAGAAGAGTAACAGCGAAAGAAGTAAAAAGGTCGACAGGCAAGTCGACAAAGTAAAAGAACACAACAAAAGGGAAAAGGAGAAAGTCCACGTCTCGGCTGGCGAATGGAGAATGATCAAATCAGCTATCAGTAACGGTACAAAGGTACCCGAAGGATCGAGAAGGGAAGTTCTAATGGGATATCAGTATGCATTATACCAACACAGGAAGAAACTAAGGGAGGAAAGAGATATGGTGTTTCAAGACAATAACATTATATCAAGGGAGGAACACTGGAAGACTATAGTGAAGATTCAGAATATAGCAGAGAGAGGCGCGGAGACCCAAAACACAATAGGGGGGCGACAGCACACGGCAGAGAAGAAGGGTACTCAAGGAGCCCCACCCCGCAGCTAGAAGAGGAGGAAGATGACTCGATACAAAGAACGCGAGAGGCAGCATTGGTAGCAGCACAAGCATATTTACTAGCCACAAGACCAGAGCATGGAGACCCGCGAGAAGATATGCACCGAGCCGCGATACGAAGCCTCGGAATAGTAGAAGGCAAGATCAGGGAACAAGGCCCAGAGATGAAGTCGACAAGTCACAAGGAGAAGTTCAGATACAATCGCGCAGACAACGACTATAGCGAATCATCAGAAGAGAAAAAGCAGCAGAAAAAGAAGGAGGATGCAAGAAGTATAATAGCACAAGCTCGAGTAAATAAATCGTGACATGCTTGGAGGGAAGAGAATTACGAAGACGACGATAAAGATATGGGTGCGTTATGCTTTACCCGCAGGGTTCGCAAAACGCGGGTACCCAAAGGATTTAAACTACCACACGACTAGAATAAGTACGACGGGTCGCAGGAACCCACCTTATGGCTATCATATTATCTACAGGCAGTGCAGATATTAGGGGGAACAAAGGCGACTGCAATGCAAAGTTTGCAGCTGCACCTCACCGGCGCCGCACGGTCCTGGTTGAACACCCTACCCGACGAATCCATCGGAAGCTGGGGGGAACTCGAAAGTCAATTCACAAGAAATTTTCGTTCCACCTACAAGCGCCCAACATCATTGGAGGAAGTTAAAGCATGTGTACAGAGGAAAGGCGAAACGCTACGTTCTTATATACAACGCTGGAGTATAATCAAAAACTCAGCAGAGGACGTCTCCGACGAACGAGCAATAGACGCCTTTTCGGAAGGACTTCGTTGCTCAGATCTTGTGGAAGAAATAGGAAGAACAAGACCTACGACAGTAGCTGAGCTAATGGAACAAGCCAACAAATTCGCTGATGGAGAGGACGCATATAACAACAAAAGAGGACGTTCGCCAGAAGTCGACAGAATAAGTCGACATAGGAGACGACATCGCAGCAGGGATGGTCAAGGAAGGCGGAATCAGGTAGCAGCGGGTTACATACTAGAAGAAGAAGAAGGATATGAAAGTAGGAGGTTTCAGACAAAAGGAGTGGAAAAATTGAGATACTCTGGTCCTTCGGCCGAGGATATGCTGTATGGACCTTGTCGAATCCACTACGCGTATCTCGACGGGAAAAGGGTCTCAAATCATCAGATGAAGGACTGCAGAACATTCCTAAGGTTACAAAGCGCCGTGGGCTCAAACCAAGAAAGGAGGCAAGGAGAAAGACATAGAAGTCAAGGATATCAAATGCAAAGACTAGCAAAGCACCTAGAGTCAAAAGTATACATATCAGCCATGATTCAACCAGTGCCCAAGTCAAAGAAAGAGTGAAAGAGCATATCCAGGCAAGTAAACTTAGCAATATCATCACCACCAGCTACCACAGAGTACCTATGGTGGTCAGAGCAACCAATCAAGTTTAGTAGAGCAGACCACCCAAGAAAGGTTCCCAGGCCGGGTCACTCGCCTATGGTTCTAAAAGTGCAAATAGGAGGATATGACATCGGAAGAGTGTTCATGGATGCAGGGAGCGGCATAAACTTAATATATGCTCGAACACTAAAGGCAATGTGCATCTCGCTGACGAGTCTGAAGCCAACAGATTGCTCTTTCCACGGAATAGTACCAGGAGCAGCAAACTACCCGCTGGGAAGAATAGAACTCGATGTCTGCTTTGGCAGCAGCGAAAGTTATAGAAGAGAGAAACTGGAGTTCGAAGTTATGGATTGGCCGTCACAATATCATGCAATCCTGGGGCGCCCAGCATTTGCAAAATTCATGGCAGTACCACACTACGCGTATCTGACGTTAAAAATTCCAGGGCCCAAAGGAACAATTACAGTGCAAGGGAGCTTTGAAGTAGCCAACACATGCGACAGAGAATTCAACAGGATGGCGCAAACCTTCGGCATGACAGCAGAATATGAGAGGTTAAAAGGAGAAACGGATCATAATGTGCTACCCGACGTTGGACGATCCCTGCCAGATAAGGCTTTCGACACAACGCAGGACTCAAAGAAAATTCAGGTCCACCCCACTGATCCAAACAAGACAACATCAATTGCGGTGAACTTGGATCCCGCATAGGAAGGCGCGCTCGTCGAGTTCCTTCATGAGCGCTGGGAAATTTTCGCCTGGTGTCCATCGGACATGCCAGGGGTTCCCAGGGAACTCGTCGAGCACGCACTAAATATAGATCCCAAGGCAAAACCAGTCAAGCAACCATTGAGGCGATTTGATGAACCTAAAAGGAAGGCGATAGCGTCAGAGTTACACAGGCTAGAAAATGCCGGATTTATCAGAGAAATCAAAACTTCGAGTTGGGTATCGAACCCAGTTATAGTACCCAAGAAGAACACAGACGTACAAAGAGTATGTGTCGACTACACATCTCTCAATAAGCGTTGTCCAAAGGATCCCTTCCCTTTATCCCGCATCGATCAAATAATCGATTCAACAGCGGGGTGTGCAAGGCTTTCCTTTTTGGACGCATACTCTGGCTACAACCAGATCAAACTAAAGAGAGAAGACGAAGAAAAAACGGCCTTCATCACACCGTATGGGGTGTTTTGCTACCAAGTGATGCCGTTCGGCCTAAAAAATGCAGGAGCAACTTATCAAAGGATGATGCAAAGCTGCCTCGGGAACCAAATAGGGCGCAACATACAAGTCTACATTGATGATGTAGTCATCACCACAAGAGAGGAGAAATCTCTGATAAGCGACTTGGCAGAAACCTTCGACAACCTAAGCAGGTATAAGCTTAAGCTTAACCCGACAAAGTGCTCCTTCGGCGTCTCAGCAGGACAACTTTTAGGGTTCCTGGTATCAGCACGAGGAATAGAGGCGAACCCAGAGAAGATTCAAGCAATTTTGACAATGGGGAAACCCACGAAACTACATGACGTACAGAAACTGGCAGGACGCATCGCGGCACTAAGTCGCTTCGTTGCTCGACTAGGGGAGAAGGCACTTCCTTTTTATGCACTTATGAAGAAGTCAGACGATAAATTTGAGTGGACAGAAGAAGCAGACGCAGCGTTTGCACAGCTGAAAAAAGTTCTTTCCACGCCACCGGTGCTGGTCGCACCAAGAGAAAAAGAGCCACTGCTGTTGTACATCGCCGCAACCCATCAGGTCGTGAGTACAGTTCTAGTAGTCGAAAGAAGTGAAGAAGGAAAAGCCCATGGTGTCCAAAGGCCGGTATATTTCATCAGTGAAGTGCTATCTCCAACCAAACAGAGGTACCCGCATTATCAGAAGTTGGCATACAGTGTCTTCACAACTGCACGTAAACTACGACAGTATTTTGCGGTGCACCCAATTATAGTGGTCAATGAAGCGCCACTATCGAACATATTGAACAACCCTCTAGCGACGGGACGTGTCTCTTTGTGGGGAATCGAGTTATCTCCCATGGACATCACGTACGAAAAAAGGAAGGCGATCAAGTCGCAAGTCTTGCCAGACTTTACAGCAGAGTGGCTCGAGCTGCAAAGCACGGGACCACCAGATTTATCGAGTACTTGGACAATGTACTTCGACGGTTCTAAGAGAGTCTAAGGCGCAGGAGCAGGAGTAGTGTTGATATCACCTCATGGAGACAAATTAAAGTACGTCTTAAGGATGAGCTTTCCGCGGGCTTCCAACAACGAAGCGGAGTACGAGGCTTTGTTGCACGGAATGAAGATGGCTAAAGCGTGTGGAGCAACTCGCCTAAAAATATTTGGAGATTCCAACCTTGTTGTTCAGCAAGTCATGAACAGATGTGACACAATCAATGACAACATGATGGCCTACAAAAATTTGTACCATTACCTAGAAGGAACGTTCGATGGATGCGAAGTCTCGCACGTCAGCAGGAACAGCAATGAAGAAGCCGACAATTTAGCAAATATCGGGTCACAGTGTTTACCTGTGCCGTCCGGCGTATTTTGGGAGGAAATAGTGGAAAGATCAATAAAAAGTGGAAAAAGTTCGACTACTACAGCAGGCTCGGGGGCTACGTCAGAACCAGAGGTGATCATGATGATAGAAGAAACATGGATGCAGCCATATCTCGCGTACATGATAAATAAAAAACTACCAGAAGATGCAGTGGAGGCCAAGAGGATAACTCGAAGATCGAAAACGTTTGTCGCGTTGGAAGGGAAATTATACAAGAGAAGTATTACCGGCGTTTTACAGCGTTGTGTAACGCCCCAGGAAGGGCAAGCAATTCTGAGAGACATACACGGCGGAGTATGTGGCCATCATGCTAGCAGCAGAGCAATAGCAGCAAAAGCTTTCCGAGCAGGATTCTATTGGCTAACAGCCATCGAGGACGCAAAAGATATAGTTCGAAAATGTGAAGCATGTCAAAGGTTTGCATCTAGACCGCATGCACCAGCAGCGGAGCTACAAACAATACCATTATCTTGGCCCTTCGCGCAATGGGGCCTCGATATGGTGGGAAAGTTGCACAAATCCTGGCCAGGAGGGCATGTCTACATGCTAGTGGCAGTCGATAAATTCACCAAATGGGTAGAGGCGGCCCCAGTAACAACTCAAGATTCTACAGCAGCAATCAGCTTCATCAAGTCAATAGTTTTCCGTTTTGGTGTACCATACAGCATCATCACAGACAACGGGACAAATTTTACTTCAAAGGAATTCAAGAGTTGCTGCGAAGGATTGGGAATCAAGCTCAAATTCGCATCTGTGGCACACCCGAAGACAAACGGGCAAGTCGAAAAAGCCAATGGCCTAATATGTAGTGGAATAAAAAAGAGGCTCTTAGCACCTCTTGAGAAAGCCAAGAGCACTTGGGTAGAAGAATTGCCTTCCGTTCTTTGGAGTCTAAGAACTACTCCTAATGCAGCAACTCAAGAAACTCCTTTTTTCCTGGTCCATGGCGCCGAAGCCGTGCTTCCAGTCGAAGTGACGCACGAGGCTCCAAGAGTGACAGCGTATGACGAGACAACGTCAAGAGAGGCATTGCAAGATGATGTCGATGCACTAGATGAAGCAAGAGACAAAGCATTAGAAAGGGCTACGCAATATCAACAAAGCCTACGAAACTACCATAGTAGTCGAGTTCGTCCACGATCCTTCGTGGTGGGAGACCTTGTTTTGCGACTCAGGCAGGACAGCCATGGCAAGTTGGAGTCTCCTTGGGTGGGACCTTACATCGTCACCAAAGTAATACCAGGAGGAGCATATCGACTACAAGACAAGAAGACTGGGAAGGACGAGAGCAACCCGTGGAATGCAGAACAGCTACGACGTTTTTACGCGTAGACTAAGTATAGTGGTATCAATAAATTCGAGTTAGCCTTCTGAACCCAGAACATGAGGCTACAGGTCGGGTTCTTTGGGTTGAACTCGACAAAATCGTACAATTATTTGTTACTTCTCCGCTCGGGGGCTTCAACCCCTGGGTCGTACGAAAAAAATTATTATGGCAAGTTGAAGATTTTCTTTCATTGCAAGGTTATTTAGACAACCCGATAAATACTGAGAGAAATTGGTTCACAAAAAGAACCCGATATTACTCCTACATTTTTTGGTTCGCAAAGAACCCGATATATGGAAAGCATACCTCAGAACATGACTTGTTCTCATGGTACTAGCAAAAGACATTGACACAAAGTATGAATATGCATTGCAAATATCATTGCAGGAAGGACATTATCAAACGAAATTACATGGATAGCAGATCCTAATGGAACTAGACTTCAGCTTCATATTTCTTCTGGCATTGGGTGCCATCGTAGATCTTCACGTCAAACTTCGACGTCCCGATGTGGAAGTAGAAGGCCATGAAGAAGCCCTGATGGATGTCGTGGTCTTCTGCAAATTGCGACCAGCCGCCCCTGAAGTACTGCTCGCCGTTGCCATCATACCATACCTCCACCTCGTACGGGATACCACTGCCAGAATGCTCGCGAAGAACAGCCTCTCGCAGTTCGCGTCCATCCATAAACTTGGTGAAATTCAGCGGCAGGCGCTGAATCTCACGGCACTGCGCCATGGTAATGCAGAAAAAGGAGAAGATTTGAGGAAGAGCAGCGGGAGCGGCAGGAGCAGTAGGAGGAGGAGCAGCAGGACCTAGAGCGGCGCCAGTCACCTTGGGTTTGTTCTTGCTACCAGGTGGGCGGCCGGGACGACGCTTAGCTGGAGCATCCGATGAAGTTCCGGCGGCGGCCAGAGTGGCATTGCTCTTGTTTTTGCTGCCACGAGGGCGACCTCGACCTCGTGGTGCCACTAGAGATCCAAGGTTCAGACGAGAACCTTCAGCATCTGCCATGAGAACAAGGGAAAAACCTCGGAAAACCCTAGATGAAGAAGAGAAGACGATGCGGCGGAGGACGAATCTGATTAGGGTTTTTACCTTTACCAGATGGTGCTTTATTTATAAGCACATATTATTGGGCCCCCGCGCTACAGCACAACCCATAAATATATTTTGCAGTAGGAGTTAAATTCTGCGTACAGCAGACGATAATATCAACGAAGAAAAACAATAAAAGGGGACTATGGTCGCACGATATGGAAACCTCGACTTGGACCCGGGGGCTCGCCATGTAATAAGATATCCATAGAAGAAAGAAGAACTGAACTTTGAGCCTATGCTTGACTACAAGTCACCAAACATAGCCTTGGGGGCTACTCCCATCGGGAGCGCTGAGCGCGCACCCGATAGAGATAAGATAATCAATATTGAAGATGCGGAAGGATAAGCATATAAACTTCGACTACGTAGTCGACAAAATGAAGAGAGATTACTCCCATCGGGAGCGAAGAAGATTAATTTAAAATCCGAAATTCTTTAGTTTTATCAGTCAAAAATTTGGCTGCGAATATGAGATTCTCGAGTTGCGTTATCGCAACGAAACTCGAATGCCGTGATTTATCACGAAGGTAAGACCCCGGGATCCGTCCTATGTGGCCTGGTATACGCACATGGATGCGCTCTGCTGGTATGTATCCATGTCTACGACGCGAAGAAAATCCTGGTGGACGCACTGGGTACCCTGAGAATCACTGGGATTCATTCTTTGTAAGTCCTAAATGCGGCAAAAGAGTGGGTTTGACCGGTATCCCGAATTCAAGTCCAAGGGGATTGAATTTGAAGTAGGTGGCAAGTATCTGTTCCGGCAGTTAACTGACCTCTTGATCCGTCAGAGTTGTCAGGCTTGTTCATCAAAACCCCTTGCGAAAGAATATCATGAAAATAAGTCAAAAAGACTAAGTCGAAGATTTGAAGACAAGAAGAAGTTGAAGAACTGATCAAGTTGAAGATTTGAAGATTAGAGATTCAACCTGAATCTACAATTCTGGTAGAATCTCAGGGGCTACTGACAAGGGTATAGCTAATAGAGCCCGTTAGTTGAGTACCCCTGAGGCCCGTTAAGCTAGGCCCAATTGTAATGATAGTCGAATACGAGTTATTACCGTATGTCGATATTTGTAATCTGTATCGGACCCTACCCGATCCTCGAGACCTGGCCACCTATATATAGGGGCCAGGAGGGGACGGTGTAGGGCAGATTGAAAGCAAGCCAGGTTGAACACCCAAGTTTACTTTCCATATACACCTATTTCGACTAACTTTACCTTCGAGTTCATCCGACGCCCTATCTCCCCGATCCTAAGTCCTTCATCTAGGACATTTGCCGAGTTAACCCTCGTCACCTGCGGTGGGTACAATGCGTGTGGACGAAACAAGTGCTGGAGCCGTGGTTGACGTGCAGCGCCGAAGTCTGTCCGACGCCGCCGGGAGACAGAGCCGCCGGCGCGAGGAGGCGTCGACGATGGCTACTCCGTCCGAGGGTGGGGAACGAGCTGCCATCGGTTCTCCAATGACTAATGAGATACACAACACTAGGTTCCAGCCATGTTTAGCATAAGATTCACTTTAGATTAAGCTGCAAAAATAGTCACCTGCTGGGTCTAGCTTAAGAAAAATTAATTAGCGAACTTGTTGCTTCTCTCTAGCGAAAATAGTCACCTGCTGGGTCTAGCTTAAGAAAAAGGGCGACCCCAGCGGTCATTGGCTGAGGCGGCCCCACAAAGCGGCTCTACATGATTTTCTCTAAATAAATAGACGACCCCAGCGGTCATTGGCTGCGGAGGCCCCACAGAGCGGCAATATATGATTTTCTCTAAATAAATAGACGACCCCACTGGTCATTGGCTGCGGCAGCCCCATAGAGCGGCCCTATTGGTCATTGGCTGCGGAGGCCCCACAGAGCGGCAATATATGTCTTTTCCTGAAAAATATATGACCCCACTGGTCATTGGCTGCGGCAGCCCTATAGAGCGGCCCCATTTGTTATTGGCAGCACCGCGTATACAATCAGGAAATAAAACGGCCCACACGTCAGCGATAGATGGATGGCTGCTCCGACGTGTCTCCTGACCCTACCCGTCAGCACCATTCAAAAGCATCGGTCAATTCACAACCACCGCGTCTCCCTAGCCGTCACCGGTAACGGTCAAGGCCTCTGACCAGACGGCAACCCTCCCGTCCGAGCGTCTCGAAGGGTTTCAAACTAGAGCAAGGGGAAAACTGAGGAAAAGTTAAGCGGCTGGGGAAAACTAAGTACAACTAATGAACTAGGGGCACGAAAATAGAAATCCCTTGATTATATGTTATGCTTACACTAATGTTGCTAATTGATTTGTGTTTAGTTTTGTATGAAGGAAGTTTTCAAGTGTAGAGATTGAAGAGTGATGAGATGAGTTGAAGAATGGAAAAAAGCTCAATCTTGGGGATGCCCATGCATCACCCCAAGAAATATCCAAGAAGTACAAGCATCAAAGCTTGGGGATGCCCCTGAGGCACCCCTTCTTCATCGGCAAAAATCAGGTCACCTTTCAAGACACTATATTTTTATTGCTTCATGCATTATGCGTTTTTCTTGGAGTGTCAGTTGTTTTAGTTTTCAGTTTAGTTTAGTTTTGTTTGCTGCAATTTTTGATTGTACCCCAACAAATTTCTTTTGGAGAAGTTGCCTTGCTTTTCATTTGCCAAGAACACTCTGTTCTTCATTCTTATAATTTCAACGAGTGTTCTTTTTTTTAGAACTGCATTTAGTTTTCAATTTTTGCCTTGATATGCGTTCAGATATTGTTATATCTTTTCATCAAGGTGTATTTTTTGCCTCTGATCTTTATTGGTTTTTCATCAAAAGAGGTGTTTATAAAAAGTTTGAATGGTGTTGGAAAAGATAAAAAGCTTTATGCAAAAAAGTGGTACAAGAAGGAGCTTGTGTAGACTGCGGCTTAGACTTTTGCATGCCGTGCTTGATGTCTTTTTGATAGTATGCTTAGTGGTTTTGCTGTAGCATGACTTGTCTCAAATAACTGAGATTGCTTAATGAGCCTTTGAAAAAATCATGCGTTGTTTTTATCGCTTGGAAGCATTATTTTGGTTTTCTCCTTGATTCTTTATTTGGGTTGACTTGGCGCATGCTCACACATGTTAGACTCTTACAAAGTTGCCAATAGCCTCTATGATCATTTAGTTTTTGACTTTTGATGCTATCTTATGCTTCTTTTAATGTCGCTTTGTCGCTTTGCATGATTATGGCCGTTATTGCTCTCTTAGTTGGTCGCTCCCAGTCTTTTGCTAGCCCTCGCCTTGTACTAAGTATGAGCTCTACTCGTGCATCCAACTCCTAAAAAACAATTTTGACAAAGTGTCCACCATACATACCTATTAGCAATTTGCTATTCCAAAGTACATTTGACTTGCTTTTATCTACTCTTTAAATTAAACTCTTACCAATGTTATGCGAAAATTGGTCAGTAAAGCTCTCACAAACCGGAAGGCACACTTTATTTTTCTCGTTCTAATTTTTTTGACATTGTGGTCTCTTATGTTGAGTTGTTATGCTTGCAAGTTGTAAGTTGGAGGCTAGCCCAACCATGCTGTCATGGGGCAAGCTTTCAACATTGCACTTCTTATCTGAGTTGATATCGTGATCTTTTGTTTATGGATACTCGCGGTGTGAAATGAATTGAGAATCTTGCGGGATCATGGAGTTTGTATATGTGTTAGGGAAACGCCTGGGCCGCCAATCTAAGCCATGCATAATTCATGGTGGAAATTTGCAGCATACCCATAGTGGACATTCGACGACGCATCTCAAAATAAAAAGCTGAACAAATGGTAAATAAAAGAGATGTCGAGGTGTTCATTGTCTACTTGTCCTGTCATTTTGATGTGGGCTTGTTCCATGTCATCGGGCATGGAGGTACCCCATTGGCGGTTCTCGATGATACATATATACTTATAATGACAAGAGCCTTGCTTGGGACTCTAAGTAAAGTAGCATGAGGTTTGGGTACTCGTATTCACGGGACACGAGGTTTTCAACTTATGATTTGTCAAGCATATGCATCATAATTGTTCTTACATTAACTTTAACCATTCAAGATGCTTATGATGGGGGCAATGAGAGCTCAAAGCCGGTAAGTACCATAATTTTTGAAGGTTTCTAAAACTTGCAAACACTGCTTCCCTCCGCGAAGGGTCTTTCTTTTACTTTTATGTTGAGTCACCACCTTCTATCTTTATGCACCATTAAGAGAGCATAGTTGTCATTCTTAGTACAATGTGCATTGTCCCAAAGTTTTCATTGATTGATTCATATTTTTGGTTTCACTTGTTCTTAAATTATTTGTATCTAGTTGCCCTCTTAAACTTGAAGGTGTCCTATGCATTTATGTTTTGCTCTCCATGAAGGACAAGCTGAAAACCATTTGTATGTTTTTCCTTATGATTTGAACACACATTTGACTTTCATTGTTTCATTTTCATGATCTTTTGTTTGTGTTCATTTTCATGTTATAACATGGTTGCTAAGTTTCTTCTATCAAGATCATATCTTTCATGCCCATGTTTTAAGTTCTTTTGATCCCAGCGCACAACACTTACATACATGATCAAGATTATGTAGGTGCATGTCACCTCAAAAATTATTTCTTTTGTTATCACTTACCTACTCGAGGACGAGCAGGAGTTAAGCTTGGGGATGCTGATACGTCTCAAACGTATCCATAATTTTTGATGCTCCATGCTTGTTTTTACAGCATTTGCTTAGTGTTTCATTACACTTTGTGGCACTTTTATGCATTTTCCGGAACTGACAAGGGTATAGCTAATAGAGCCCGTTAGTTGAGTACCCCTGAGGCCCATTAAGCTAGGCCCAATTGTAATGATAGTCGAGATACGAGTTCTTACCGTATGTCAATATTGTAATCTGTATCGGACCCTACCCGATCCTCGAGACCTGGCCACCTATATATAGGGGCTAGGAGGGGACGGTGTAGGCCAGATGAAAAGCAAGCCAGGTTCAACACCCAAGTTTACTTTCGATATACACTTATTTCGACTAACCTTACCTTCGAGTTCATCCGATGCCCTATCTCCCCGATCCTAAGTCCTTCATCTAGGACATTTGTCGAGTTAACCCTCGTCAATTGGCGCCGACCGTGGGGACTCTGGGCGTTGGAATCATGAATTCGACGGCTTTTTCGCTCTTAGCCAACAACAGTGCAGGAATTGACGAAAATCAAGAGATGGAGTTGACAATCGGAAGTCTAAGCATCTTCATCGGGCCATCGGGTTCGACCCGCCTTTCAGATCCGGTGAAACCAGATCCGTCGGCAAGTGAACCCAAAACAGTAGGAATGATGGAATATTCTGAAGGCTCTTCCAGCGAGGTAAACTCGCCGGTCAGCTTAGGAGAAGTACAAAAAGGAAAAATCGCAGAAGACGACGAAACAATGGAAAATTTCGACATAGGGGTCCAACTCGAAGATCTCATGATCTGCCACGACGATATCTCAGACAAGTCAACAGATACGTGGAAGATAGGGTTAGAGCTTTCTGAAGATGATGACTCGATCTTCTCAAGCTTTAATAGTAAAATCGGCAAACAATGCCAGGTCCTCACCATTGTAGGAGACAATTCAGAAGAATTCAACGAAAACAACAATCCAGTGTTAAACCCAGCAAATATCGACAGAGGAGCAAAGCATGTAGCAGAAGGGCAAACAACAGAATCCCTCACAACCAGGGAAAAAATTTGACTACCAGCCGACGAATGGAGAGTAATAAGGGAAGCTGTGGAAAACGGCACACCAATACCATCAAATTCCAGCAAGGATATGCTCCTGGGGTATCACTATGCCCTAAGGCAGCAGTCAAAGCAACTAGCAAAGGAGAAAATAGAGATACAAAAAAGAAAAGACTCAGCCATTGCAGCCAGCAACGCCGCTCGAAGTGACGCGTCACATACTAACGCAAGGAGAAATCGTCGACATGGTTCAAGGTACAAAAACTTCGAGTATTTAGAAAGGCAAAGCATCTCCAAAAATCTCAACTCGTCCTTCCTATCGGTCGACGAGTAGGGAAACATCATACCAAAAACCCCTGAAGCAGCACTAGTGGCAGCTCAAGCATATCTGCTTACAACTCGACCAAGTCCAGGGGACCCTAGGGAACATATGCACAGAGCAGCACTGAACGGATTAAATATGGTGGGCAACAAGCTATCAGCAAAAGGAGAGGAGGCATATCACCACAAGGAAACACACAAGCCAAGGTCACCTTGCCGTCACAATAGTCCTCAGCACAGAAATAGTAATCAACAATCTCGATCGCCATCACCAAGACACCACGGGAGCCCAAAACATGGAGGAACCCGAAGATCTCGATCTCCAAATGGAAATCACGGCTATGAAGACGATGAAAAGGAGATGGAAGCATCGTGCTTTACCCGCAAGGTTCGCACTACACCAGTACCCAAGGGGTTCAAACTACCTCATGATCAACAAAAGTACGACGGATCATAGGAACCACAGTCGTGGCTCTCAGATTATCTACAAGCAGTACAAATATTGTAAGGAACCAAAGAAACAGCAATGCAAAGTTTGCAACTGCACCTCACCGGCGCAGCAAGGTGATGAGCCACAAGTATAGGGGATCACAACAGTCTTCGAGGGAAGTAAAACCCAAATTTATTGATTCGACACAAGGGGAGCCAAAGAATATATGTAAGCCTTAATAGATGAGTTGTCAATTCAGCTGCACCTGGAAACAGTCTTGCTCGCAGTGGTTTATCAGTAGCAATAGTTTTATAGTGGTGATAGTTGTGAAATAGTAATAGCAGTAGTAAAATAACAGCGGTAATAGTAACAATAGTAAACAGTAGGAACAAATACTGTAGGCATAGGGATGGATGTACGAGCATTGCATGGATAAGATAATTCATGAAATCAATGAGACATGGGCATTGCAGATAAATAATGATAAAGCATCCTAGCACAAACAATCATAGGCATGTGTTCCGTATATAGTCGTACGTGCTCACAAGGAGAAACTTGCACGACATCTTTTGTCCTACCAGCCTGTTGCAGCAGGGCCTCAAGGGAAACTACTGGTAATTAAGGTACTCCTTTTAATAAAGTACCGGAGCAAAGCATTAACACTCGGTGAACACATGTGATCCTCACATCATAGCCATCCCCTTCGGTTATCCCAATTTCTGTCACTTTGGGGCCTCGGGTTCCGGACAACAATATGTGTATACAACTTGTAGGTAAGACCATAAACAACAAGTATCATCATAGAAATAATAACATGTTCAGATCTGAAATCATGGCACTCGGGCCCAAAGTGACAAGCATTAAGCACAACAAGTTGCAACAATGTCATATGCACTAAATAAAGACACTAGGCACTATGCCCCAACAATTTCATATCAAATTACATGAATAATCTCATCCAATCCCTTCCATCCCCTCACCTACAGCGGGGGAATTACTCACACATGGATGGGGGAGTCATGGATGGTCGATGGAGGAGCGTCGGTGATGATGGTGATGAAGATCTCCTCCAAATCCCCGTCCCGGCAGGGTGCCAAAACGGAGTTTCTGGTTTTGAATCGTGGTTTCTGATGGCGGCGGCGCAGTGGAAGTCTATCTGGGAAAAAAATGCCGTCTCCCCGATATTTTCAGGTAAAGGGGTATATGTAGGCGAAAGGAGGGGTCAAGGCGACGGCCGAGCCGCCCTCACACCAGGTGGGCGCGGCCAGGGCTGGGCCGCGCCCCCTGTGTGTGTGGAGGCCTCGTGCCTCCACTCTGTCTCGTCTTCTGGCTCCGTGGGTCTTCTGGTGAAATTGGATTTTTGATGATTTTTCCCGAATTTTTACTGAAAGTTGGATTTCTGCACAAAAACAAGACACCAGAGCAATTCTGCTTAAAACAACGTTAGTCTGTGTTAGTTGTATTCAAAACACACAAATTAGAGGAGAAACAGTAGCAAAAGTGTTCGGGAAAGTAGATACGTTTTGGACGTATCACAAGGTCATGGTTAAGCAAACTAGAGAAAGAAACTATTGGAAGTTGGGAAGATCTCACGAAGCAATTCACAAGCAACTTCAGGTCGAAATACAAGCGGCCGACATCAATAGAAGAAGTCAAAGCGTGTGTGCAACAACGCGACGAAACCTTAAGGGCATACATCCAAAGATGGAGTCTTATCAAAAACTCAGCAGTTGAAGTTTCAGACGAAAGAGCAATAGACGCGTTCATAATTGGATTAAGGCGAAGAGACCTAGTCGAATAGATGGGCATAATCAAGCCAAAAATAGTATCAGACCTCATGGATGTAGCAAACAGATTTGCAGACAGAGAATACGCATGCAACAACAAGCGGACACAATCGCCAGAGGACGATAGAAGAAACAGATATGGAAGTCAAAGAAGAAGGTCCCACAATTACGACAACTATGGCTCCCACAGCCAAGTAGCCGCAGGATATAAGGACAACAGCTACCAAGGGAGTGATCGCAGAATCTTGGGATATCGAAGCTACGGGAAAGAGGACTATGAAAAGTTTCCCACAAGAGAATCCAGAGAGTATAACCCATCGCCAGAAGACATGCTAAACGGGCCTTGTCATATACACTCAGCGTTCATCGATGGAAAGCGAGTGTCCAGGCATGCAATGAAAGATTGCACAACATTCTTAAAGTTACAAGGGGCAGCATTAAGTAAGCAAACCAAAGCAAAGCGACAAGGATACGAAGGAAACAACAAGCCTCCCACGAATCAACAAGGGAACAATGGAGCCCCTCAAGGACAAGACCAGCCAAACCAGGGACACGATGACGACGGAGGGTACGTTCCATCTAAGGGGCACATCACAGCAATGATACAACCCATGCCCAAGTCGAACAAAGAAGAAAAAAGCATTACCCAACAAGTCAATCTAGCAATTACTTCACCTCCAGCTACAACAAAATATCTACACTGGTCAGAACAACCAATCGAGTTCAATAGAGAAGATCACCCTATAACAGTACCTCGACCGGGAAATGCGCCCTTGGTACTCAAAACTCAAATCGGCGCGTATGATGTCGACAGAATATTCATGGACGCAGGAAGTGGAATCAATTTGATATATGCGAAAACACTCAGAGCAATGCATATATCACCAGAGTTCCTGAAGCCAACAGACTGTTCCTTCTATGGGATCGTACCAAGAAGTGCCAATTATCCACTAGGTCGGATAGCACTCAACATTTGCTTCGGCACCCGACAAAATTACAAAAGAGAAAAGCTAGACTTCGAAGTCATGGACTGGCCATCTCAGTATCATGCGATCCTCGGGCGACCCGTGTTTTTGCGATTCATGGCAGTACCTCACTATACGTATCTAGTACTCAAGATGCCAGGACCAAAGGGAATAATCACAGTGAAGGGAAGCTTTGAGGTTTCAGACCTATGCGACAAAGAGTTCCACAAGATGGCGCAAAACTTTGGCATGATAGCCAACTATGTAGAGAAGGTGAAAATCACGACTATGGAAGGCGTCAAGCTACCAGAAGGACATGCTGCAGAGCCAGAGATGAAGAAACCATGAGTAGAAGCATCATGAGAAGACAAAGTTATAGAAGAAGAAGAGAAGGCCACGACGGCATAAGCATCAAGAACAACAAAGTAGAGTAGAAGAATAAGGCTATAAAAGCCACGAGTCATCCCAGGGCAATGCCCTCTAGATCCAGAACACAGGTCATAGGCCGGATCTCTTGGGTCACCCCATGTATCTTACATTACAAGTATAATAAAGACAAAACATTCCTCATATTCGAGTTTACGAGTCTCTCAAAAGAAATATGCGGCAAACGCACAAAAATGCTCTGAGAACGGATTCCAGACATATAGTCGCGGAATAAGAAACTCTCGCGTTCTACATACACACGAGTATTACAACATCGGATTATCAGAATCATCTACACCTGAAGGATCTAAATAGTGATACTTGTGGAAAAACGCGGCATCCTCTCGTAACAGCCTAGCTATAATCCTTCGGGCAGGCTGCAAGGTACTCTCCAGATGTACTCGCAGACTAGCTCCACCTGAAGGATAGCTCAGAGACATAGAGCTATAATTAAGTCTTGGGTACCACTTACGCATCCACCCAAGAGAAAAATTGGCACCTGCCACTAAGTTTAGTTCTATCAACCGATGAATACGCTGACTGGACCTGAAAGTATCGAGAAGCAGTGGGAAACTTCTAGGCAGTGGATTGCGAGGAAGCATGATAGAATGCATAGTTATGAGAGCTCTTCGGCAACCATCAACTGACTCACCGATATGCTGGGCGCGGTCCTGAAGCAATACGATAGCACAGCAGCGGCGAGGATCAGACCACAAAGTCTCAATACCCGCTGACATATTTTCCAGAGCCGCATTTCGCTCGGTAACCCGACGATCTTCAGCAGCAAAATCCAAACAAGTGCCTAAGATGACAAAGGATATCACAAAGCAGCAGTGGAACAAAAGGGAAAAAGAGAAGTCGCAAGGAATCTTACATCGCAACATCTCGCAGGCAGACTCGATAATGCCAATGACAAAAGAGTCACATTCTTCATGATGCACAATCTTCGCCATCAGACTAGACACCTTATCGTCGAGAACAGATATTTGCTTCATCAAACCACAAGCTTTGCTAGCTTTATCTATAGTCATTTGCGCTTGGCGTTTGGCTAAAGTCAAGCGATTCTCAAGATCCAAAATCCTTGAAGAATATTCAGCGCATTGATAGCAGCGGCGAGGAGGCGACAAAGCTTTAGAGTCAAAAGCACCAAAGGGAGCCTGGTCGTGACTTGGAGGATCACCAATATGCATATACTGGAAGCCAAAAGAAAGAAATGAGAAGCATTTCAGAAGACAACACAATATAATAGAAAAGAAGCATATTTACATAGATGCAAACCCTTTGACTAAAGTTCTCGGGTTGCACACGACTAAAGGTTTTACACCAAGAGCAGAAATTGGAAATTACAATAAGAGGCCGAATCTATGCCACCTCAGCATTTTGCTCCGTGGCGGAGGAAGGCATGGCAAAAGTAATGCCAGCAGTTGAAGGAGGCGCGGGTTCTTCCGTCACAGGAGTCAAGGGAGTTGGCACCATAGAAGTCGCGGAAGCCGCTGAAGGAGAAATAACCGATACTATGGCGGGCGCAAACTTCTTTGCCTTCTCGAAGAAAGCCTTTAACTTTGAGCGGGTGCAGCCATGAGGAGAGCTAACCTTCTCCCAGTCGAAATCTGCACCACGTGCATAAGAAAGTGCGATAGCACCCTCAGCACCTCGCTTCAAAGAAAGCCCCTTCAGCTAGAGGACGGGGTCATCAGTCGTATCGAAGGCTTCGGCAAGTTTCTTCAAGTCATTGTTCGGAACCTCCGCCTTTTTCGTGGGCCACAACCCGACGAACATCCGCGTAAGAACGCGGCTCACCAACTCAAAGATCTCCTGGATAGATATCTAGTTTGCTTCGAGTAAGTTAACTGCGGTCATTAGAGGATCATCGCCCGGTTGCAGATTCGACAAAGACACCATGGTAAATCCTGTACAACAAAGGGGACAAGGAAAAAGTAGGAAAGGAAAGTATTAGCAAGTGCAAGAAAGCAACAGCAGTCGAAGAAGAGGACAAGGCAAGTATGTACCTCCAGCAGCAGCAGACATCATGCGAAGACGCTCCGCCACGGCTTGCTCTCGCTGGTAATGCTCTTTGTTAGCATCAACCAAAGCCTTTTCCGCTTTCTTCGCCTTAACCAGTGCCGACTTCTGCGACTTCTCAGCACTTGCTTTGGCAGCGGTCGCAACATCAAAGGCTTTCCGCGAAGCACTGAGCTCGGCTTCAAGCGATGCAATGAGAGCATTGGCTGATGCTAGAGCATCTGCAGTCCAGCAAAGAAAGGAAAGGAGAAGTCAAACAAACAATAAAGAGAAGCATGCAGGGCAAGCAAAAACAGGATAAAGAATTCACCTTCGGAAGCTTTGGCAACCTTTAGGTACTTAGTGCCCAAGGCGACAAATCTCTTCATCAATGTCTGGGAAAAAAGGACGCATAAGAGTATAGATTACGCAAGAAAAGTAAGTCAGGGACATTTACTCACATCATCAGGGGAGACCACGGATTCATGGGCTTCAAGAGAAACGTCGGCTTCTTTGGATCTTTTTGACCGCTTGGTGCTTCGGGTCACAGGAACCTTCTTGACAGAGGCCCTGGTGGTCCTCGGCGCCTGCACAACCGGTTCAATTTCTTGTGCGGAAGGCTCATCAGCAATTACAGCTTGAGTGGAAGGAGCAGCCGTAGCATCCCTTTGCGGCTCTTCATTATCACTGTAAGAGGAAACAGGTTATATACAACCCTAAAGAAAGAGAGCAAGTACAGTGCAATCGCAGAACTCGCAGAACACTTACGATGCCATGAGGTCGAAGAATTCAACATCTTCTTCTAGAACATGGGCTTTATTAGCCGCTGTTCTCTGCATAGAGGTACTCGAAGAAGTAAACTCGTCGACACGCTTCCTCTTCTTGTCTGCACCAGTGTCTTCAGAAAGCGCAGGAGGAGGCGATGTCATCGAGCTGGTATCCTCTTTCGATTTCTTTGGCTTCATCTCCATCTTGATTTTCTTCAGCCTCGGGGGCTTCAGATATAGAAGAGGCCAGATCAACCAGAAGAGGTCCTTCCTCTGGAAGAGGAGGGCGTGAAACGAGGAATTGGTGGTTGATACATCTCCAACGTATCTATAATTTTTGATGCTCCATGCTTGTTTTTACACCATTTGCCTAATGTTTCGTATGGCACTTTTATGCATTTTCTGGAACTAACCTATTAACGAGTTGCCACAGTGCCAGTTCCCTGTTTTCTGCTGTTTTTGTGTTTCAGAAGTGATACACAGGAAATATTCTCGGAATTGGACGAAACAAGTTCCTGAAGTCTTATTTTGTCCGGGAGCTTCCAGTCATTCGAAGGAGAGAAGGAGAGGGGCCACAGGCCGCCCTCACGCAGGGCTGGCGCGGCCCAGCCCCTGGCCGCGCCGCCCTGGCGTGAGGAGGCCTGGGGCCACCTCTAACATCGCCCCTTCGCTTATAAAGACCCCCCGACGGGAAAAACCTAAATACCCAATCACTTTTCTAGAACACATCGCGATCCGCCGCTGCCGTCGACCCGAAGATCAGGAGGGTCCAGAAGCCCTTCCCGGCACCCTGCCGGAGAGGGGAATCGCCACCGGAGGTCTTCTTCATCACCATGCTTGCCTCCGGAGCGATGAGTGAGTAGTCTACCTTGGACTATGGGTCCATAGCAGTAGCTAGATGGTTGTCTTCTCCACCATGTGCTTCATGTTTAGATCTCATGAGCTGTCCTACATGATTGAGATCACTGTTATGTAATTCTACATGTTTGGTTTGTTGGGATCCGATGAATATTGGTGTTATGATTGAGTTGCTATACTGAATATTATCTTTTGTTATCTCTTTGTTGTTTATGATCTTGCATGCTCTCCATTGTTAGTAGCTATCTTGGCCGAGTAGTTGCTAGTGACTCCAAGAGGGGGTATTTATGCTCGATAGTGGGTTCATGCCTCTACTTAACCTGGGGGAGTGACAGAAACCTCTAAGGTTGTAGATATGCTGTTGCTACTAGGGAGAAAACAACATTCATATGCTCAAGGGCATATGCTTTGTTTACATTACACACTTTGCTCAATGCAATTATCTGTTGTTCGCAACTTAATATTTGTGGAGTTCTCGGATTGATTCGCCACAAGTGGATTATTAGTCATAGATGCAGTTGGATGGCCGTCTATGTATTTTGTTGTAATGCCCAGAGTAAATCTCATAGTGATCTTCTTGACATATCACGTTTATCTTTATTCTATCAATTGCCCAACTGTAATTTGTTTACCCAGCATGTGTTATTTATCTTATGGAGAGACACCACTAGTGAACTGTGGACCCCGGTCCTATTTCCATCATATTGCTATCACCTGTTTACTTTACTCGCACTATTTACTTTACTCGCATATTCTATTGTTTTCCACTCGATACACTCATAACCTTTGTTTCAAGCAAACCGGTGAGATTGACAACCTCATCGCAAGTTGGGAACAAAGTACTTGGTTGTGTTGTGTGCAGGTTCCGCGTTGTAGCTAGCAAGCAAAGCTTGGACGAGGTGCCATATATAAATTGTTCGGAGCTGTCGCAAACTAGCAAGCATCACCTTCAGTCATTATTGTCCATTCTCTCCAAGATCGACAAACCTTGGTTTATTAACTGAGGGAAAACTAGCTGCTATACTCATCACACCTTCCTCTTGGGGTTCCCAACGGGCTGGTTGTTCACCACGCACAAGGACCATCAACTGCATTTTCACACATCAACTTGGCGTTAGCAGCCTCTTTTCTGGCACCGTTGCCGGGGAGATTGGAAGACTTCTGCGAGGGGAGTTTTCGCACGCACATCCTTTACTTTGTTATTGTTTTGCTTTACTTTATTTATTTTACCTGCATCATTTTTTTAATCAAAAACCCAAAAAAATTAGAATCCTTGGTAGTTGTTATTTCTTTACTTTTAGTTCATCATGTTGATCCCTAAGTATGCTCTGGAGGACCTCTCAGTAGGTAGTGGTTCAATTATTGGAAAAAGTAACATTGAGGAGTTCTTTAATCACATTAGTATGCATAAGGAAGTTGAGGAAAAATCTTTGGTTGAGCTAGCTCCTAGTATTGAAGTTACTTCTGCTTATTTGATTCACATGTTGGAAACTAGGTTTGCTAGTCTTAATCCTTTTACGCAATACATGTTCCTTAAGCTTCATGAAATTGAAGATCCCGAAAAGAAAGCTTTTATTTTGGAAACTTTGCGCTTAGAATTTAAGGATGTTGTTATTGAAGCTAGAAAAGTTCTTAAACGTTTTAATAAACTCGGTTCTCCTATAAAGGTTATTAGTACAAACGATGAAGGAGCCGAAATACCTATACCTAGCAAGCTCTTGGGATTGTGTGAAGCTTTCGAAAATAATTTTGACTGGATCTGTCCCCAAAACCTTTTTTGTGATTTGAGTGAACCAAAGCGTGATCACAAAGGGTCTTCTAAAATGTATGTGGATGAAATACAATGCCTTATTGACAAGACCTCTGCAGATGAGCTTGATGCTTCATCACTTGATGTTACTTGATTCGCAATTTTCTGCGCCTAGCTCAAAGGCGTTAAAGAAAAGCACTCATGGGAGATTACCCAATGTTTTATTTTCAGTACTTTTTCTTTTATTTGAGTCTTGGAAGTCATTACTACTGTAATGACCACTCCTTATCTTGTTTATTTCGTTTTTGTGCCAAGATAAGCCTCTAATTTGAGTGAGGTAAAGATTTCGGGATGTTGCTGTCCTGAAACTGTTTTCGGTACTGCACCGTAAAAATTCGTATAAATTGTCTGTATAACTTTTGGACCTGCGATTTCTTGTGCATATGCCCCAGGTTATATCCAAACTTTCGTTAGTTGAACACTTTTTGATTTGAGCAACAGAAAACCCCTCAAAAATTCGACCTTTGTCAGCTGTTCTGTTTTGACAGATTTCTGCCAATGTTTGTGTTTGCCACTTTATCGCTTTCTTTTGAGTTCTTTTGATTATGGAACTTTTGGGGAAGTTGCTACAGTAGTATTTGCTATATATGTGGTGGTTTTGAGTTGAAACCTGAAGCAAAAAGAGGTTGATTACATGTTATGCTACACTAATGTTGCTAATAGATTTGTGTTTAGTTTTGTATGAAGGAAGTTTTCAAGTGTAGGGATTGGAGAATGATGAGATGAGTTGAAGAATGGACAAAAGCTCAAGCTTGGGGATGCCCATGCATCACCCCAAGAAATATCCAAGAAGTACAAGTGTCAAAGCTTGGGGATGCCCCCGAGGCACCCCTTCTTCATCGGCAAAAATCAGGTCACCTTTCAAAACACTATATTTTTATTGCTTCATGCACTATGTGTTTTTCTTGGAGCGTCAGTTGTTTTAGTTTTCTTAGTTAGTTTAGTTTTGTTTGCTGCAATAAATGGTTGGACCCCAACAAATTTCCTTTGGAGGAGATGTACTCGTTTTCATTTGCCAAGAACACTCAGTTTTTCACTCTTATCGTTCATCGGGTGTTCTTCTTTTTCTGCTACAGCTTTTGGTTTTCATTTTCACCTTGATTTGCGTTCAGACCTTGTCATATCTTTTCATCAAGGTGTATTTTTGCCTCTGATATTTATTGGTTTTCATCAAAAGAGGTGTCTTTAAAAATTTCAAATGGTGTTGGAAAAGAGAAAAAGCTTTATGCAAAAAAGTGGTACAAGAAGGAGCTTGTGTAGACTGCGGCTTAGGCTTTTTCATGTCATGCTTGATGTCTTTTTGATAGTATGCTTAGTGTTTTTTTCTGTAGCATGACTTGTCTCAAATAACCGAGATTGCTTAATGAGCCTTTGAAAAAAATCATGCGTTGTTTTTATTATATGGAAGCATTATTTTGGTTTTCTCCTTGATGCTTTATTTGGGTTGACTTGGCGCATGCTCACACATGTTAGACTCTTACAAAGTCACCAATAGCCTCTATGATCATTTAGTTTTTGACTTTTGATGCCATCTTATGCTTCTTTTAATGTCGCTTTGTTGCTTTGCATGATTATGGCCATTATTGCTCTCTTAGTTGGTCGCTCCCAGTCTTTTGCTAGCCCTCGCCTTGTACTGAGTATGAGCTCTACTCGTGCATCCAACTCCTAAAAGCCAAAGTTTTCCAAAGTGTCCACCATACATACCTACTAGCAATTTGCTATTCCAAGTAAATTTGACTTGCTTTTATTTTCTCTTCAAATTAAACTCTTACCAGTGTTATGCGAAATTCGGTCAGTAAAGCTCTCATGAACCGGAAGGCACACTTTACTTTTTCATGTTCTTAAAAATTTGACATTGTGGTCTCTTATGTTGAGTTGTTATGCTTGCAAGTTGTAAGTTGGAGACTAGCCCAGCCATGCAGTCATGGGCAAGCTTTCAACATTGCACTTCTTATTTGAGTTGATATCGTGATCTTTTGTTTATGGATGCCCGCGGTGTGAAATGAATTGAGAATCTTGTGGGGATCATGGAGTTTGTATATGTGTTAGGGAAACGCCAGGCCGCTAATCTAAGCCATGCATAATTCATGGTGGAAATTTGCAGCATACCCATGGTGAACATTCGACGACGCATCTCACAATAAAAAGCTAAACAAATGGCAAATAAAAGAGATGTCAAGGTGTTCATTGTCTGCTTGTCCTGTCATTTTGATGTGGGCTTGTTCCATGTCATCGGGCATGGAGGTACCCCATTGGCGGTTCTCAATGATATGCATATATTTACAATGACAAGAGCCTTGCTTGGGACTCTAAGTAAAGTAGCATGAGGTTTGGGTACTCGTATTCACGGGACACGAGGTTTTCAACTTATGATTTGTCAAGCATATGCATCATAATTGTTCTCGCATTAACTTTAACCATTCAAGATGCTTATGATGGGGGCAATGAGAGCTCAAAGCCGGTAAGTACCATAATTTTTGAAGGTTATAAAACTTGCAATCACTGCTTTCCTCTGCGAAGGGCCTTTCTTCTACTTTTATGTTGAGTCACCACCTTCTATCTTTATGCACCATTAAGAGAGCATAGTTGTCATTCTTAGTGTAATATGCATTGTCCCAAAGTTCATTGATTGATTCATATTGTTGGTTTCACTTGTTCTCAAATTATTTGTATCTAGTCGCCCTCTTAAACTTGAAGGTGTCCTATGCATCTATATTTTGCTCTCTTCGAAGGACAAGCTGAAAACCATTTGTATGTTTTTCCTTATGATTTGAACACACGTTTGACTTTCATTGTTTCATTATCATGATCTTTTGTTTGTATTCATTTGCATGTTTACAACATGGTTGCTAAGTTCTTATTGTCAAGATTATATCTTTCATGCCCATGTTTTAAGTTCTTATGATCCCAGCTCACAAATGCTTACATACATGATCAAGATTGTGTAGGTGCATGTCACCTCAAAAATTATTCTTTTGTTATCACTTACCTACTCGAGGATGAGCAGGAGTTAAGCTTGGGGATGCTTGATACGTCTCCAGCGTATCTATAATTTTTGATGCTCCATGCTTGTTTTTACACCATTTGCCTAATGTTTCGTTACACTTCGTGGCACTTTTATGCATTTTCCGGAACTAACCTATTAACGAGTTGCCACAGTGCCAGTTCCCTGTTTTCTGCTGTTTTTGTGTTTCAGAAGTGATACACAGGAAATATTCTCGGAATTGGACGAAACAAGTTCCTGAAGTCTTATTTTGTCCGGGAGCTTCCAGTCATCCAAAGGAGAGAAGGAGAGGGGCCACAGGCCGCCCTCACGTAGGGCTGGTGCGGCCCAGCCCCTGGCCACGCCGCCCTGGCGTGAGGAGGCCTGGGGCCACCTCTGACATCGCCCCTTCGCCTATAAAGACCACCCGACGGGAAAAACCTAAATACCCGATCACTTTTCCAGAACACATCGCGATCCGCCACCGCCGTCGACCCGAAGATCGGGAGGGTCCAGAAGCTCTTCCCGGCACCCTGCCGGAGAGGGTAATCGCCACCGGAGGTCTTCTTCATCGCCATGCTTGCCTCCGGAGCGATGAGTGAGTAGTCTACCTTGGACTATGGGTCCATAGCAGTAGCTAGATGGTTGTCTTCTCCACCATGTGCTTCATGTTTAGATCTCATGAGCTGCCCTACATGATTGAGATCACCATTATGTAATTCTACATGTTTGGTTTGTTGGGATCCGATGAATATTGGTGTTATGATTGAGTTGCTGTACTGAATATTATCTTTTGTTATCTCTTTGTTGTTTATGATCTTACATGCTCTCCGTTGTTAGTAGCTATCTTGGCCGAGTAGTTGCTAGTGACTCCAAGAGGGGGTATTTATGCTCGATAGTGGGTTCATGCCTCTATTTAACCTGGGGGAGTGACAAAAACCTCTAAGGTTGTAGATGTGCTGTTGCTACTAGGGAGAAAACAACATTCATATGCTCAAGGGCATATGCTTTGTTTACATTGCACACTTTGCTTAATGCAATTATCTGTTGTTCGCAACTTAATACTTGTGGAGTTCTCGGATTGATTCGCCACAAGTGGATTATTAGTCATAGATGCAGTTGGATGGCGGTCTATGTATTTTGTTGTAATGCCCAGAGTAAATCTCATAGTGATCTTCTTGACATATCACGTTTATCTTTATTCTATCAATTGCCCAACTGTAATTTGTTTACTCAGCATGTGTTATTTATCTTATGGAGAGACACCACTAGTGAACTGTGGACCCCGGTCCTATTTCCATCATATTGCTCTCCCCTGTTTACTTTACTCGCACTGTTTACTTTACTCGCATATTCTATTGTTTTCCACTCGATACACTCATAACCTTTATTTCAAGCAAACCGGTGAGATTGACAACCTCATCGCAAGTTGGGAACAAAGTACTTGGTTGTGTTGTGTGCAGGTTCCGTGTTGCAGCTAGCAAGCAAAGCTTGGATGAGGCAGAATATATAAATTGTCCGGAGCTGTCGCAAACTAGCAAGCATCACCTTCAGTCGTTATTGTCCATTCTCTCCAAGATCGACAAACCTTGGTTTATTAACTGAGGGAAAACTAGCTGCTAGACTCATCACACCTTCCTCTTGGGGTTCCCAACGGGCTGGTTGTTCACCACGCACAAGGACCATCAACTGCATTTTCACACGTCAACTTGGTGTTAGTAGTGGTCCTACAAGAGAATAAGTCACCAAAGTAACCGATACAAGGATAAACACAGCTAGAAACCGAAGAATTCGACAACAAGTGTACAAAGCAAATAGATATATACCTCGGGTAGGGGGTGCATAGAGTCGAAATAATTAGCGGCCAATTCAGCAACCGCATGGTACTTGGTGAACTTGGTGAGGCTCCTAACTCGCTTATCGACTTCTTGCTTCACCATTAGATCTCCAGAGATGCGAGAAATATCCACCAAGCCAGAGTAGCTCCAAAGTTTGGCAAGGCGATGCTGCAGGGGTTGAACTCGACGTTGCACAAAGAACGCCATGAGCTGAATACCCAAAAATGTGCCTCCTTTACCTCCTTTCAGAGCTTAAATGCGGGTCAATAGAGGAGCAATTTGCTCCATCTCAGCATCTGTGGGAGGCGAATCCCAAGAGGCCAATTTCTTCAGCTCCTTGGAGGCGTCAAAGGGGGCTATGCCATATTCGTCTTCGGAGGAGGCCTTTCGGTCTTTAATGTAAAACCATTTGGTCCTCCAACCCTGGACTGATGCAGACATGGAAAATTCTAGATATTGCACCTCAGGGCACACAGAGATGACAGCACCGCCCAGTTCGGGCTTTTTGGCTAAAGCAATGCTGGGACAGAGCCGGAAAATAGATCTCCAAAGAAAAAAATGGGGCTCCATCCCCAGGAATGACTCGCAAAGAGTCACGAAGCAAGCGATATGGAGGATGGAGTTAGGTGTGAGCTGGTGAAGCTGCACACCATAAACAAAAAGAAGCCCACGAAGAAACTCGTGGGCAGGAAGAGACAGTCCGTGGAAGAGGAAGGAAAGGAACATCACCCGATAACCGCTCGGGGCCTGAGGGATCCGCTCGGTGCTTGGGAACTTGATGGAGTCGCTGCTGGAGATGAGGCCATCCGTCCTGGCCTTCTCCACCTCCTTCTGCACGATGGCAGAGGGCACCCAGCTAGTCGCGGAGTTCATTGTCTTTCCCTTGGCCATGGTGTTCTTGGCCGCAAGGTGCTTCACGCGCATCTACAAATCTGCGCCTGGGAGCTATGCACAAGAGGAGCAGGAAGCAGAGATCGACAATGGAGGCGGCGGCGGAGAGAAAGAGCTGGTAAACAGTACAAATCCCCACTATCCCTTTATATACCTTCTCGGTGAAGTAACGCAGGCTGAGACGTGGCGAAAGGAGCAGAAGCGGAAGCCCACTAACGGGCAGAGAAATACAAAATTACCGCGCTACCCATGAAACGGTACACGCTCAGTAAGGGTGACGTACAGCTAAATTTGGCCACTGACATCACGAAGAGGACGAAAGATGGGAGATCAATTCAACAGATGCATATAATCGACGAGTATCAAATATGGCGACTATCAAATAAAAGATGACAGAAAAGAACAAACAAGGTTGGCACCGACAATACAAAAACCAAATTAGGAGACTATACCCGAAAACATTCGACTATAGCCTCGGGGGCTACTACCATCGGGAGCGCTAAACGCGCACCCGACGAAGTTATCGCTAAACTATTTTGAGTTGAAGCATGATGATGGAGTACACTATATTTGAGCCTATACTCAAAAAAAGTTTTATTCGACTATAGCCTCGGGGGCTACTCCCATCGGGAGCACTGAGCGCGCACCCAACGATGTTTATTGACAAGGACTAGATCACGGAAAGTGAAGAAGTATGCGATGAAACATTGTTACTCCCATCGGGAGCGAGTTTTTGTGGTTGTATAACCCGAATATTTTCAGTCAAAATTTGACTGTGACATGTAATTCTCGAGTTGCGTTATCGCAACGAAACTCGAATGCCGTGATTTATCACGAAGGTAAGACCCCGGGATCCGTCCTGTGTGGCCTGGTATACGCACATGGATGCGCTTTGCTGGTATGTATCCGTGTCTACGATGTGAAGAAAACCCTGGTGGACGCACTGGGTACCCTAAGAACTACTGGGATTCATTCTTTGTAAGTCCTAAATGCGGCAAAAGAGTGGGTTTGACCGGTATCCCGAATTCAAGTCCAAGGGGATTGAATTTGAAGTAGGTGGCAAGTATCTGTTCTAGCAGTTAGTTGACCTCTTGATTCGTCAGAGTTGTCAGGCTTGTTCATCAAAACCCCTTGCGAGATATTATCATGAAAATAAGTCGAAAAACCAAGTCAAAGATTTGAAGATATAAAGGAATCGAAGAATTGATCAAGTCGAAGATTTAAAGATTAGAAATTCAACCCAAATCTGCAATTCTGGTAGAATCTCAGGGGCTACTGACAAGGGTATAGCTAATAGAGACCGTTAGTTGAGTACCCCTGAGGCCCGTTAAGCTAGGCCCAATTGTAATGATAGTCGAGATACGAGTTCTTACCGTATGTCGATATTGTAATCTGTATCGGACCCTACCCGATCCTCGAGACCTAGCCACCTATATATAGGGGCCAGGAGGGGACGGTGTAGGCCAGATTAAAAGCAAGCCAGGTTCAACACCCAAGTTTACTTTTGATATACACTTATTTCGACTAACCTTACCTTCGAGTTCATCCGATGCCCTATCTCCCCGATCCTAAGTCCTTCATCTAGGACATTTGTTGAGTTAACCCTCGTCAGGAACTAACCTACTAACAAGTCGCCATAGTGCCAGTTCCCTATTTTCTGCTGTTTTTGTATTTCAGAAAAGTTACACAGGAAATATTCTCGGAATTGGACGAAACCAAAGCCAGTCGCCCAGAATTTTACCGAAGCTTCCAGAGAACCAAAGAGGAGACGGAGTGGGGCCACGAGGGGCCCTCACACCAGGACGGTGCGGCCAGGGGCTGGGCCGCGCCCCCTATGTGTGACGGTCCACTTCTGATGATGCCCCTTTGCCTATAAAGACCCTCCGACAAGAAAAACCTAAGTACCTGATCAGTTTTCCAGAACACATCGCGATCCGCCGCCGTCGTTGACCCGAAGATCAGGAGGGTCTAGAAGCTCTTCCCGGCACCCTGCCGGAGAGGGGAATCGCCACCGGAGGTCTTCTTCATTGCCATGCTTGCCTCCAGAGCGATGAGTGAGTAGTCTACCTTGGACTATGGGTCCATAGAAGTAGCTAGATGGTTATCTTCTCCACCACGTGCTTCATGTTTAGATCTCATGAGCTGCCCTACATGATTGAGATCACCGTTATGTAATTCTACATGTTTGGTTTGTTGGGATCCGATGAATATTGGTGTTATGCTTGAGTTGAAGTACTGAAATTTATCTTTTGTTATCTCTATGTTGTTTATGATCTTGCATGCTCTGCGTTGTTAGTAGCTATCTTGGCCGAGTAGTTGCTAGTGACTCCAAGAGGGGGTATTTTTGCTCGATAGTGGGTTCATGCCTCTATTTAATCTGGGGGAGTGACAGAAACCTCTAAGGTTGTAGATGTGCTGTTGCTACTAGGGGGAAAACAACACTCATATGCTTGAGGGCATATGCTTTGTTTACATTACACACTTTGCTTAATGCAATTATCTGTTGTTCGCAACTTAATACTCATGGAGTGTTCGGATGATATCCCCATGAGTGGATTATTAGTCATAGATGTAGTTGGATGGCGGTCTATGTATTTTGTTGTAATGCCCAGAGTAAATCTTATAGTGATCCTCTCTTCATATGCACGTTATCTTTATTCTATCAATTGCCCAACTGTAATTTGTTTACCCAGCATGTATTATTTTATCTTATGGAGAGACACCGCTAGTGAACTGTGGACCCCGGTCCTATTTCCTTTATATTGCTATCACCTGTTTACTTTACTCGCACTGTTTACTTGACTCGCATACTATTATCACTTTCCACTCGATACGCTCATTCCTTTGTTTACAGCAAACCGGTGAGATTGACAACCTCATCGTAAGTTGGGAGCAAAGTATTTGGTTGTGTTGTGTGCAGGTTCCACGTTGCAGCTAGCAAAGCAAAGCTTGGACGAGGCGCCTTATATATTGTCCTGAGCTGTCGCAAGCTAGTCAGCATCACCTTCAGTCATTTGTCTGCTCCTATCCTAAACGATAAACCTTGGTTTCTTACTGAGGGAAAATCTTGCTACTATATTCATCACACCTTCCTCTTGGGGTTCCCAACGAGATGGTTATTTACCAAGAATCAGCATCCAACTCCCAAAAACCAAGTTTTCCAATGTGTCCATCATACATATCTATTAGCAATTTGCTATTCCAAAGTATATTTGACTTGCTTTTATCTATCCTTCGAATTAAACTCTTATCAGTGTTATGCGAAAATTGGTCAGTAAAGGTCTCACGAACCTGATGGCACACTTTACTTTTCTTGTTCTTAAAAATTTGACATTGTGGCTCTCTTATGTTGAGTTGTTATGCTTGCAAGTTGTAAGTTGGAAATTAGCCCAGCCATGCTATCATGGGGCAAGCTTTCTACATTGAACTTCATCTTATTTGAGTTGATATCGTGATCTTTTGTTTATGGATACTCGCGGTGTGAAATAAATTGGAATCTTGTGGAGTTCATGGAGTTTGTATATGTGTTAGAGAAATGCCTAGGCCGCTAATCTAAGCCATGCATAATTCATGGTGGAAATTTACAGCATGCCCATAGTGAACATTCGACGATGCATCTCAAAATAAAAAGCTATACCAATGGTAAATAAAAGAGATGCCGATGTGTTCATTGTCTGTTTGTCCTATCATTTTGATGTGGGCTTGTTCCATGTCATCGGGCACAGAGGTACCCGTTTGCGGTTCTCAATGATACACGTATACTTACAATGACAAGAACTTGCTTGGGACCTAAGCAAAGTAGCATGAGGTTTGGGTATTCGTACTTCACGGGACACGAGGTTTTCAACTTATGATTTGTCAAGCATATGCTTCATAATTGTACTCGCATTAACTTTAACCATTCAAGATGCTTATGATGGGGGCAATGAAAGCTCAAAGCTAGTAAGTACCATAATTTTTGAAGGTTTATAAAACTTGTAATCACTGCTTCCCTCTGCGAAGGGCCTTTTCTTTTATTTTTATGTTGAGTCACCACCTTCTACCTTTATGCACCGTCTAAGAGAGCATAGTTGTCATTCTGAGTATAATGTGCATTGTCCCAAATTTTATCATTGATTGATTCATGACTTTGGTTTCACTTGTTCTTAAATTATTTGTATCTACTTGCCCTGTTAAACTTGAAGGTGTCCTATGCATTTATGTTTTGCTAGTCCATGAGGGACAAGCTGAAAACCATTTGCTATGTTTTTCCTTATGATTTGAACACACACGTGACTTTCATTGTTTCATTGTTCACGATCTTTTGTTTGTGTTCTTTTTCATGTTATAACATGGTTGCTAAGTTTCTTCTATCAAGATTATGTCTTTCATGCCCATGTTTTAAGTTCTTTTGATCTCAGCACTCAATGCTTTACCTAGATGATCAGGATTGTGATGGTGCATGTCACCTCAAAAATTATTCTTTTGCTATCACTTACCTAATCGAAGACGAGCAGGAGTTAAGCTTGGGGATGCTTGGTACGTCCCAAACGTATCTATAATTTTTGATGCTCCAGCTCGTTTATGCACCATTTGCCTTGTGTTCCGTTACACTTCGTGGTGTTTTTATGTGATTTCTGGAACTAACCTACTAACAAGTTGCCACAGTGCCAGTTCCCTGTTTTCTGCTGTTTTTGTGTTTCAGAAAAGCTACACAAGAATTATTCTCGGAATTGAATGAAACAAGTTTCAGAACTCCTATTTTTCCCGGAAGAGGACCGAAGATCAAATGAGAGCCAGAGGGGGGCCAGGGGCCAGCCTCACCATGAGGGGGCGCGGCCCAGCCCCTGGCCGCGCCCCCCTGTGGTGAGACCCCCCTGGTCGACCCCTGATGCCGCCTCTCCGCCTATATAAAGCCTCGGGGACAGAAAATCCTAGGGGACTCAGTGAATTTTCTAGAAGAGTTCCGTAGCTCCGCCGCAACCACCGACGAATTTTGGAGGACAGAAGTCTCTGTTCCGGCACCCTGCCAGGACAGGGAAGTGCCCCCGGAGCCATCTCCATCGGTCTCCATCGCTGTCTCTGCCGTCTCCATCGACCTCACCGCCATCTCCATTGCCGTTGCTGCCTACGATGATGAGGAGGGAGTAGTTCACCCCCGGGGCTAAGGGCTCTACCGGTAGCTATGTGGTTCACCTCTCTCTCTCCCATGATGTGATCTTTATGTGATCGTGATCTTTGTATCTAGTTGAATTGGTAGATGCTATTATTCAGATATTATGCTACTCCCGTGCTTTATATTTGTAATCTCCGGAGACACCTTGTATCATGATGTGAAGGTGACAATGTGCGCATTATGTGTGTCTCTTTTGGTTAATGTCTCTATGAATTGTTGGTGTTTGTTGGAACCATCTAGTGCGTTCACGGTGACAGTGTGGGACAATCTAGTTTGGGTACATATGAACTTTGAGGAGTGCTTCGTAGCCCTACGCATGATTAGTCATTGGAGAATTGTTTTGAGTTGCATATTGATGATAGTATCTATTGGTTCAATTATGTTATATTTGTTGAAAGTGTGTCCAGTAGTGAAAGTATGATCCCTAGGCCTTGTTTCCAAGCTTTGCACACCGTTTCCTTTCAGTTTTGTTACATGTTCGATTGCTGCCATTTTTATTTCAGATTGCATTTACTACTTATAATCATTCGTACCACTTGTATTTCACTATCTCTTTGCCGAACTAGTGCACCTATACATCTGACAAGTGTATTGGGTGTGTTGGGGAAACAAGAGACTTTCTGTATCGTAATTGAAGGGTTGCTTGAGAGGGATAGCTTTGACCTCTTCCTCCCTGAGTTCAATAAACCTTGGGTGATCCACTTAAGGCAAACTTGCTGCTGCTCTAGAAACCTCTGCACTTGGAGGCCCAACACTGTCTACAAGAACAGACGCGTGCGTAGACATCAGTGAGGTCGATGGAGACGGCGGAGACGGTGATGGAGACCGATGGAGATGGCTCCAGGGGCACTTCACCGTCCCGGCAGGGTGCCAGAACAGAGACTTCTATCCCCCAAAATTTTTATTCAACGGCGGCGATGCTGCGGAACTATTCTGGGAAAAATGCCGATTGATCTAGGGTTTGGACTTTGGGAGGCTTTAAATAGGCAAAGAGGCATCGTCAGAAGTGGACTAGGGCCACCTCAACATATGGCAGCGCGGGCCAGGGAGGGTGCGCCACCCCATGGTGAGCCTACCCTCTGGCCCCCCTCTGGCTCTCGTTCGGTCTTCGTCCTTCGTCCGCGAAAAATAGAAGTTTTGGTCTTCATTTCGTCCAATTCTGAGAATATATTCTGTGTAGCTTTTTGGAAACACAAAATAGCAGAAAATAGGGAACTGGCACTGTGGCATCTCGTCAATAGGTTAGTTCCGGAAAACACATAAAAACACCACGAAGTGTAAACAAAACATGAAGCAAATGGTGTGTAAACAAGCATGGAGCATCAACAATTATAGATACGTTTGAGACGTATCAATCATCCCCAAGCTTAACTCCTGCTCGTCCTCGAGTAGGTAAGTGATAACAAAAGAATAATTTTTGAGGTGACATGCACCATCACAATCTTGATCAACGATGTAAAGCATCGAGTGCTGGGATCAAAGAACTTAAAACATGGGCATAAGAGACATAATCTTGACAATAAAACTTAGCAACCATGTTATAACATGAAAAGAAACGCAAATGAAAGATCATGAATAATGAAACAATGAAAGTCAAACGTGTGTTCAAATCATATGGAAAAACATATCAAAGTGGTTTTCAGCTTGTCCTTCATGGAATAGCAAAACATAAATGCATAGGACACCTTCAAGTTTAAGAGGGCAACTAGATACAAATCATTTAAGAACAAGCAAAACCATAATCATGAATCAATCAATGATAAACTTTGGGACTATACACATTAAACTCAGAATGGCAACTATGCTTGATACGCCTCAAACGTATCTATAATTTTTGATGCTCCATGCTTGTTTATACACCATTTGCTTTGTGTTTTGTTACACTTCGTGGCGTTTTTATGCATTTTCTGGAACTAACCTATTAACGAGATGCCACAGTGTCAGTTCCCTGTTTTTTGCTGTTTTGTGTTTCAGAAAAGCTACACAGGAAATATTCTCGGAATTGGACAAAACAAAAGCTGAACCTCCTATTTTTACCGAAGCTTCGCGAAGACCGAAGATGAGATGGAGGGGGGGCCAGGGGCCAGGCTTACCATAGGGCCACCACATGGTGAGGCCAGGTGGCCCACCTTCTGATGCTGCCCTTTCACCTATAAGTTACCCTCGATGGGAAAAACCTAGGGGATGGATCGCTTTTCCATGAAACATACTGCAAGGCGTCGCCATCGCTGTCCCGAGATCGGGAGGATCCAGGAGCTCTTCCCGGCACCCTGCCGGAGAGGGGAATCCCTGCCGGAGGCCTTCTACACCACCATGATCGCCTCCGGAGTGATATGTGAGTAGTCTACCTTGGACTATGGGTCCATAGCAGTAGCTAGGTGCTTGTCTCCTCTACCATGTGCTTCATGTTTAGATCTTGTGAGCTGCCCTACATGATCAAGATCATCTTTATGTAATCATACATGTTGTGTTTGTTGGGATCCGATGAGTATTGGTACTATGTTAAGTTGATGTGCTGAATTATATATCTTTATGTTATCTCTATGCTATTTATGATCTTGCATGCTTTCCGTTGCTAGTAGCTATCTTGGCCGAGTAGATGCTAGTGACTCCAAGAGGAAGTATTTATGCTCGATAATTGGGTTCATGCCTCTAGTAATCTGGGGGAGTGACAGAAACCTCTAAGGTTGTAGATGTGCTGTTGCCACTAGGGAGAAAACAACATTCTTGTGTCCAAGGACATTTGCTTCATTTACATTAGGCACTTTTCTTAATGCAATTATCTATTGTTCACAACTTAATACTCAAGGGGTACTCGGATGACTCCCCGCGAGTGGATTTTTAGTCATAGATGCAGTTGGATGGCGGTCTATGTATTTTGTCGTAATGCCCAGAGCGAATCTCATAGTGATCCTCATGACATATGTATGTTATCTTTATTCTATCAATTGCTCAACTATAATTTGTTTACCGAGCATGTTGTTATTTATCTTATGGAGAGACACCGCTAGTGAACTATGGAACCAGGTCCAATTTCCTTTACATTGCTATACTGTTTTACTTTTACTTGCACTATTTACTTTCTTGCATACTATTATCCTTTTACCACTCGATATGCTCAATCCTTTGTTTACAGCAAACCAGTGAGATTGACAACCTCATCGTAAGTTGGGAGCAAAGTTCTTGGTTGTGTTGTGTGCAGGTTTCATGTTGCTACTAGGTGAAGACGAGCAATATTTCTGGCGCCATTGTCGGGAGTGTCACAAAGCTAGCAAGCATCACCTTCTGAAGTTTGGCTTTCTCCTACTGGTTCGTTAAACCTTGGTTTCACAACTGAGGGAAGACTTGCTGCTGTGCTCATCATACCTTCCTCTCGGGGTTCCCAACGATCTATACTTACAAGCCATCAACGAGTTTTCTAGCGCCATTGCCGGGGAGGAAGAAGACTTCTGCAAGGGGAGTCTCTCATGCACAATCTTTTACTTTGTTTTTGTTTTGTTTTGCTTTACTTTATTTTTGCTTGCATCGTTTTATCAAAAACACAAAAAAATTAGTTTCCTTTAATTATAGTTGTTACTTACTTGCTCTTAGTTGATTATGTTGTTCCCTAAGTATGTTTTGGAGGACCTCTCAGTAGCAAGTGGTTCTATCATTGGGAAAGGTAACATTGAGGAGTTCTTTAACCATATTAGTATGCATAAAGATGTTGAGGATAGATCTTTGGCTGAGCTTGCTCCTAGTTATGAAGTTGCTGCTGCTTATTTAGTTCACATGTTGGATTCTAGGTTTGTTAATCTTAATCCTTTTATGCAACAAATGTTTCTTAAGCTTCATGATATCGAAGACTCCAAAAACAAAGATTTTATTTTGGAGACTTTGCGTAGAAAATTTAGAGATGTTGTTATTGAAGCTAGGAAAGTCTTTGAGTGTTTTAATATGCTTGGCTCACGTGTATAGGTTGTTGGTACAAACAATGAAGATATCAAAGTACCAATACCTTGCAAACTTGTAGGATTGCATGAAGCTTTGGAAAAGAATTTTGATTGGATTTGTCCTGAAAATCCTTTTGATGAAAGTAGTGAACCAAATAGTGTTCACAAGGGATATTCGAAAACTCATTTGGACACAATTCAATTCATTATTGAAAAGACTTCTGCAATTGATCTTGATGCTTCATCGTTTGATATTACTTGATTTCCACTTTCTGCACCTAGCTCAAAGGCGTTAAAGAAAAGCACTCTTGGGAGATAACCCAATGTTTTCTTTTCAGTAATTTTTCTTTTATTTGAGTCTTGGAAGTTATTAATACTGTAATAAACACTCCTTATCCTTTTTTATTTCGTTGTTGTGCCAAGAAGAACCTCTAATTTGAGGGAGGTAAGATTTGGGGAAGTTGCTGTCCTGAAACAGATTTCTACGCTGCACCGTAAAAATTCGTGGAAATTCTCAGAATATCTTTTTGATCTGCGATTTCTTTTGCATATGCCCCAGGTTATATCCAATCTTTCATTAGTTTTGCACTTCTCGATTTGAGCAACAGAAGATCCTCGAAAAAATCGACCTTTGTCAGCTGTTCTGTTTTGACAGATTTCTGCCACTATTTGTGTTTGCGTCTCGATCGCTTTCTTTTTGAGTTCTTTTGATCACGGAACTTTTGAGGAAGTTGCTACAGTAGTATATGCTTTATATGTGGTGTTTTTGAGTTGAAACCTGAACCAAAAATGGGTTGATGTACTATTATGCTTATGCTAACGTTGCTAATAGAATTGTGTGAAGTTTTGTATGAAGGAAGTTTTCAAGTGTAGGGATTGGAGAATGATGAGATGAGATGAAGAATGGAAAAAAGCTCAAGCTTGGTGATGCCCATGTCACCCCAAGAAATATCCAAGAGGTACAAGCGTCAAAGCTTGGGGATGCCCCCGAGGCACCCCTTCTTCATCGGCAAAAATCAGGTCACCTTTCAACACACTATATTTTTATTGCTTCATGCACTATGCATTTTTATTGGAGCATCTTTACTTTTGCTTTCAGTTTTATTTTGTTTTGTTTGCTGCAATAAACGGTTGGACCCCAACAAATTTCTTTTGGAGGAGATGTACTTGTTTTTCATTGCCAAGAACACTCAAGTTTTCACTCTTATCGTTCAACGAGTGTTCTCTTTTTCTAGAACTGCGTTTAGCTTTTGTTTTTCGCCTTGATTTTTGTTCAGATATGTTTTTATCTTTGCATCAAGGTGTATTTTGACCTCTGGTCTATGTTGATATTCATCAAAAGAGTTGTTTCAAAAAGGTTTGAATGGTGTTGAAAAAGAGAAAAAGTTTTATGCAAAAAAAAGTGGTACAAAAAGGAGCTTGTTTAGACTGTGGCTTAGACCTTTTCATGCCATGCTTGATGTCATTTTTATAGTATGCTTAGTGATTTTTGCTGTAGCATGACTTGTCTCAAATGACTGAGATTGCTTAATGAGCCTTTGAAAAAATCATGCGTTGTTTTTATTATGTGGAAGCATTTATTTGGTTTTCTCCTTGATGCTTTATTTGGGTTGACTTGGCGCATGCTTACAACATGTTTGACTCTAACAAGTCTCCAATAGCCTCTATGATCATTTGGTTTTTGACTTATAATGCCACTTTATGCTTCTTTTAATGATGTTAGGTCGCTATGCATGATTATGGCCGTTATTGCTCTCTTAGTTGGTCGCTCCCAGTCTTTTGCTAGCCCTCATTTTGTACTGAGTATGAGCTCTACTCGTGCATCCAACTCCCAAAAACCAAGTTATTCCAATGTGTCCATCATACATACCTATTAGTAATTTGCTATTCCAAGTATATTTGACTTTCTTTTATCTATCCTTTGAATTAAACTCTTTTTGGTGTGATGCAAAAATTAGTCAGTAAAGCCCTCACGAACCTGATGGCACACTTTACTTTTCTTGTTTTTAAAATTTTGACATTGTGGTTCTGTTATGTTGATGTTATGCTTGCAAGTTGTAAGCTGGAAATTAGCCCAGCCATGCCTTCATGGGGCAAGCTTTCAACATTGCACTTTCTTTTATTTGAGTTGATATCGTGATCTTTTGTTTATGGATACTCGCGATGTGAAATAAGTTGGGAATCTTGTGGGGTCATGTAGTTTGTATATGTGTTAGAGAAACGCCTGGGCCGCTAATCTAAGTCATGCATCATTCATGGTGGAAATTTACAGCATGTCCATAGTGGACATTCGACGACGTATCTCACAATAAAAAGCTATACCAATGGTAAATAAAAGAGATGCCGAGGTGTTCATTGTCTGTTTGTCCTATCATTTTGATGTGGGCTTGTTCCATGTCATCGGGCAAGGATGTACCCCATTGGCGGTTCTCGATGATACGTGTATACTTATAATGACAAGAGCTTGCTTGGGACCCTAAGTCGAGTAGCATGAGGTTTGGGTATTCGTACTTCACGGGACACGAGCTTTTCAACTTATGATTTGTCAAGCATATGCTCATAATTGTACTCGCATTAACTTTAACCATTCAAGATGCCTATGATGGGGGCAATGAGAGCTCAAAGCTAGTGAGTACCATAATTTTTGAAGGTTTATAAAACTTGCAATCACTGCTTCCCTCTGCGAAGGGCCTTTTTTTTACTTTTATGTTGAGTCTCCACCTTCTACCTTTATGCACCGTCTAAGAGAGCATAGTTGCCATTATGACTTTAATGTACATAGTCCCAAAGTTTATCATTGATTGATTCATAATTATGGTTTCACTTGCTCTTAAATTATTTGTATCTAGTCGCCCTCTTAAACTTGAAGGTGTCCTATGCATTTATATTTTGCTATTCTATGAAGGACAAGCTGAAAACCATTTGCTATGTTTTTCCATATGATTTGAACACACGTTTGACTTTCATTGTTTCATTATTCATGATCTTTCGTTTGTATTTCTTTTCATGCTATAACATGGTTGCTAAGTTTTTATTGTCAAAATTATGTCTTTTATGCCCATGTTTTAAGTTCTTTGATCCTAGCACTCAATGCTTTACGTAGATGATCAAGATTGTGATGGTGCATGTCACCTCAAAAATTATTCTTTTGTTATCACTTACCTACTCGAGGACGAGCATGAGTTAAGCTTGGGGATGCTTGATACGTCTCAAACGTATCTATAATTTTTGATGCTCCATGCTTGTTTATACACCATTTGCTTTGTGGTTTGTTACACTTTGTGGCGTTTTTATGCATTTTCTGGAACTAACCTATTAACGAGATGCCATAGTGCCAGTTCCCTATTTTCTGCTGTCTTTGTGTTTCAGAAAAGCTACACAGGAAGTATTCTCGGAATTGGGCGAAACAAAAGCCGAACCTCCTATTTTTACGGACACTTTGCGAAGACCAAAGATGAGACGGCCCAGCCCCTGGCCACACCACCACATGGTGAGGCCAGGTGGCCCACCTTCTGACGCTGCCCTTTTGCCTATAAGTTCCCCTCGACGGGAAAAACCTAGGGGACGGATCACTTTTCCACGAAACATACTGCAAGCCGCCACCGTTGCAAGATCGGGAGGATCCAGGAGCTCTTCTCGGCACCCTGCCGGAGGCCTTCTACACCACCATGGTCGCCTCCGGAGTGATGTGTGAGTAGTCTACCTTGGACTACGGGTCCATAGCAGTAGCTAGATGGTTGTCTCCTCCACAATGTGCTTCATGTTTAGATCTTGTGAGCTTCCCTACATGATCAAGATCATCTTTATGTAATCATACATGTTGTGTTTGTTGGGATTCGATGAGTATTGGTACTATGTTAAGTTGATGTGCTGAATTATATATCTTTATGTTATCTCTATGTTATTTATGATCTTGCATGCTTTCCGTTGCTAGTAGCTATCTTGGCCGAGTAGATGCTAGTGACTCCAAGAGGGAGTATTTATGTTCGATAGTTGGGTTCATGCCTCTAGTAATCTGGGGTAGTGACAGAAACCTTTAAGGTTGTAGATGTGTTGTTGCCACTTGGGAGAAAACAACATTCTTGTGTCCAAGGACATTTGCTTTGTTTACATTCTTGTGTCTAAGGTTGTAGATGTGTTGTTGCCACGAAGGACCTTACAACATCACTCCTCGCGACCAGCAGCTGCCTCGCTTCACCAAGCTGGAGTTCGCCACATACGACGGCACCGTCGACCCCCCTGAACTGGCTCAACCAGTGTGACCAGTTTTTCCGGGGGCAGTGTACACTGGGGTCCAACCGCACGTGGATCGCCTCCTATCACCTCCGTGGTGCCACACATACGCGGTATTACGCCCTCGAGCAGGACGAGGGTGGCATGCCACCTTGGGAGCGATTCCGCGACCTCTGCCTCCTCCGATTCGGCCCCCCAATACGCGGGAGCCGGCTGGCTGAGTTGGGGGACCTACCCTTCACCTCCTCAGTGCAGGACTTTGCTGACTGTTTCCAGACCTTGGCATGCCATGCGCCTGGCGTCACAGCTCGCCAGCGTGCCGAGCTATTCATGGGCGGTCTTCCAGATCATATCCGTGTGGACGTGGAGATGTGAGAACCCCTGGATCTGCAGTCAGCCATATACTACGCCCGTGCCTTCGAACAGCGAGCGCTGGCCATGCAACAGGCTTTTCCGGCCAGAGGCGTGCAGCCTCCCCCCCGCCCGACACCGCCGGCCCCGGGCCAGGCGTGCCTGGCTCTGCCACATGCAGGGCCCTCCGCAACATCCGTGATGCGGCCATTCTGCTGGCTGACCATAGCCGAGCAGCTCGAGCGCCGCCGTAAAGGACCGTGCTTCAACTGCAACGAGCCCTTCGCACCGGGTCACGTGTGCCCACGACTGTTCTACTTGGAGACCATCGATGACGCGGACGTTGATGGCATCACAACGGAGCTCAAGGCCGCGACCCTCTCCGAGGACGACGCCACTGCCCAAGGGTCGGTTCAGGCCAAAGCCTTCGTTGTCTCCATCCATGCGCTCGCCGGCATCTGGCGGGAGGAGACCATGTTGCTACCGGTGACGATTAACATTGTGCGACTCATCGCGCTCCTGGACTCGGGCTCCACACACAACTTTTTGTCCGTGGCCACCATGCGCCACCTGGGGCTACAGCTGTCCGGCGCGAAGCAGCTCAGCGTGATAGTCACCAACGGTGACCGCCTGGCCTGTCAGGGCATGGCTCGGCAGGTCCCCATAATCATCGGCGACGAGCACTTCTCCGTCAACTGCATCAACATCGACTTGGGCTGCTTCGACTTCATCCTTGGCGTCGATTTTCTGCGCACTCTAGGGCCCATCCTTTGGGATTTCGATGCCCGAACACTAATCTTCTGGCGAATGGGCCGCTGTATCCAGTGGGAAGGCATTGGTGGTGCTGCCCCGATGGCTACTCAGCTCCAGCTGGCAGCGGCCGCCCTCGATGGAGCGCATCCCCTCCTGGACGCCCTCCTGCAGCAGCACAACGACCTCTTCGACAAGCCGCAGGGCCTACCGCCAGCACGGCTCTGTGACCATCACATCCACCTGCTGCCTGACACCGCTCCTATGGCCGTACGGCCATACCGCTACCCCCAGCTGCATAAGGACGAGCTCGAACGCCAAGTTGCGGTCATGCTCGCTCAGGGCATCATTCGGATTTCGACTTCGCCCTTCTCCGCACCGGTGCTCCTCATACGCAAGTTCGATGGGACATGGCATTTCTGCATCGACTACCGCGCCCTCAACGCCAGGACGTCCAAGGACAAATTTCCTATCCCCATCATGGATGAGCTCTTGGACGAGTTACATGGGGCACGTTTCTTCACCAAGCTCGACCTCCACTCTGGCTATCATCAGGTGCGGATGCATCCGGACGATATCGCGAAGACGGTGTTCCGGACCCATCATGGCCACTTTGAGTTCTTGGTGATGCCGTTTGGCCTCTCCAATGCCCCGGCGACGTTCCATGCATTGATGAAAGACGTGCTCAGCCCCTACTTGCGCCACTTTGTACTTGTTTTCTTTGATGACATTCTTATCTATAGTTCATCTTGGGCGGAGCACCTGCAGCACGTGGCCATCATCTTCAACGAGCTTTGAGCACATCATCTACACCTCAAGCGCTCAAAGTGCTCATTTGGCATGACCTCCGTCACCTATCTGGGAGACGTCATCTCAACGGAGGGTGTCGCAATGGATGCTGACAAGGTCGCGGCGGTCGCTGCATGGCCAACGCCGCAGTCACCTTGGGCCCTATGCGGTTTCCTGGGTCTCGTCGGCTACTACCAGAAATTCATCCGGGAATTCGGCCTCATCGTCGCGCCCCTGACATGCCTTCTGCGCCGCGACGCTTTCTCTTGGGACGCGGAGGTGACCGAGGAATTCCAGACCCTCAAGCATGCCCTTACGACAGGGCCAGTCCTCCAGATGCCGGACTTCGACAAGCTGTTCATCGTGGACTGCGATGCCTCGGGCACGGGGTTTGGCGCCATCCTTCACCAGGCGATGGGCCGCTGGCCTTCTTCAGCCGCCCGTTTGCCGCCCGTCATCACAAACTTGCGGCGTACGAGTGCGAGCTCATCGGGTTGGTCCAAGCCGTGCGCCACTGGCGGCCCTATCTGTAGGGGCAAGCCTTTCGCATTCGCACGGATCACTACAGCCTCAAGTTCTTGTTGGACCAGCACCTCTCCACCATACCGCAGCACTAGTGGATCAGCAAGCTCTTTGGCTTCGACTTCACCGTCGAGTATCGTCCGGGCCATCTCAACGCGGTCACCGATGCCCTGTCCCGCCGTGACACTGAGGCCATCGCGGAGGACGCGGCCCCCGTAGGCGCGGTCCTTTGCATCCGCTCCGGGCTGACCTTCACCTTCATCGATGACATCCGCCGGGCCACCGCGACTGCCGCGGACGCCCAGACTCTATGACAGCGGTTTGAGGCCGGCAAGCTGGAGGCGCCCTGGCGCCTAGATGATGGCTTGCTCTTGCATGGCGGACGGCTCTTCATGCCGGACCACGACGACCTACGCCACCAGGCCATGCTACTAGCGCACTCAGCGGGTCACGAGGGTGTGCAGAAGACCCTCCACTGTCTCCGTGCTGGTTTCTACATCCCCGGCGACTGTGCGCTAGTGCGAGACTAGGTAAGGTCTTGCGTGACATGCCAGCGCAACAAGACGGAGACACTGTGGCTAGCAGGACTGCTACAGCCCCTCGACATGCCCTCTCAGGTGTGGGCTGATATCTCCATGGAATTCATTGAGGGCCTTCCCAAGGTAGGCGGCAAGTCTGTCATCCTCACGGTGGTCGACCGCTTCTCCAAGTATGCGCACTTTATCGCGCTCGGCCATCCGTATAGAGCCGCATCCGTGGCGCGGGCTTTCTTCGATGGCATCGTCTGCCACCACGGGTTTCCTTCTTCGATCGTCAGCGACCGTGATCTTGTGTTCACTGGTCATGTCTGGCGTGATCTTTTTCGGCTGGCAGGAGTGAAGCTGCGCTTGAGCACGATGTTCCATCCTTAGACGGACGATCAGTCCGAGGTGGTTAACAAGGTGATTGCTATGTATTTGCGCTGTGTTATAGGTGACCATCCCCATGCTTGGGTGGATTGGCTGGCGTGGGCGGAGTACTGCTACAACACCTCCTATTTGTCTTCTCCTATTGCTAATAATAATGATGCATGTGCTAATAACTCCACTTCTTGTGAAGCATCTATTTTAAAGGAGAATGTTGAGCTAAGGGCTCAACTTGAGTTGCTAACTAGCAAGTATGGGAAATTGGAAGAAACTGATGAAAAGCTATCTAGATCTAATGAGGATCTTCTAGTGTCCCATGCTCGCCTAGAATTACCTCATGAGGCTATATCTACAAAGGTAACACCTAGTGAGCCTCATGTGGATATTTGCACTACTTCTCAAAATGTCATATTGCCATGTGCTAGTCCTAGTAATTCATCCACTTATAATATTGCTACATTTTGTGATGAATTACTTTCCTTGCCTTGTTGCTCTAACAATGAAGGTTCTACTTCCTCTAGTACTTTTGTTGTTACTAACCATGTAGAGGAAATCAAAGAGCTCAAGGCTCAAGTCACTTCCTCGAAGAAAGACTTGGTAAAGGGTCATGAAGGGAAGTCCAAACTTGACAATATGTTGAGTGTGCAAAAATCCCCCAATGACAAGAGTGGACTTGGATTTATCTCTAATAACAAGAATAAGTACAAAATATACAAGAAGAATAATGTCGAAGAATAAGTCAAGAATTTGGCTAAGATTGTTTGCTTCAAGTGCAAAATTGAAGGGCACCATGTTAGATCTTGCCCATTGAAGAAAAAGGCACTGAGTGAGAAGCAACAAGGGAAGCGGTCTCAAGTTCAAGGCCATGCTCAACCTCGATTTGAAGAAAGGTCACTTCCCAAGAAAATTCAAGCTAATGCTCCTTTTGTGGAGAAATCAAGTGAGAAGAAGGTGAAGAAAAGAACTTGCTACATATGTAGTGAGAAGGGCCACCTTTCTTCTTCATGCACTATGGGTAACTCATCCAACCCTATCATAATTGATGATGCTTATTCACTTTGCAAGTATAAGGTTGGCAATGTGTTTGCCAAATGTGTTGGTACTTAATGTGGTGTCAAGAAAAGAACCATTTGGGTGGCCAAGCCTATTGTGTCTAAGTTCTTAGGACCCAACTTGGTTGGGGACCAACAAGCTCAAACTTGATCAATAGGTGTCATTGGAGGGCATTGGAGACTTGGCTATATCATGAAGAATTAAGGGATCTTCATCAATTATATTGTCTCAACTCAAGTCAATTGGATTATATTGTTTCTATCATATATCATGTGTTCCTCCTTGCGGTAACATGTACTCAACTCATCTACATTGAAAGTTACTCGCACCTTTGCATATGTTGTGTTTTGTACCTTGCATGTGTTTGTATATGTTGTGCTTCCTACTTGCATTATTTTGAGTAATCAAGTATGTGCATGTTGGGTTGCACACCATGTACGGTTGTTCTTGTTGAGCCTATTGGATCACATTTTATCTTACTTGGTTCCTATGAGAGATTATTGGACCATCCCACTTTGGGGGAGTGATATGCTTTGTGCATACTACAAACTAATAAAATGTGTATATCTGAGGTTGTGTCACATAGTGTCGATAATGTAAATTATCTTGCTTCTATGTGGCATGTTTTCTCAAACAAGTTTGAATTTGCCAAATAGTTTTAGGGATTTCTATTTTCGTGCCCTCAGGTCGTTAGTTGTACTCAGTTTTCCCCAGCCGCTTAGTTTTTCCTCAGTTTTCCCCTCGCTCTAGTTTGAAACCCCTCGCAGACGCTCGGACGGGAGGAATCCCGTTAAGTTGACCGTTCCGTGCTGACGTGTGGGGCCGCGTCATGTGGGGCCGCGTCGCGTGGGGCTGGTAGAAAGGGACCGCGTGGGACAGGACGAGACCGCGTTTGGTTGTACGTGAGAGCTCGGTTCTGTCTCTCTCGGGCCAAATTGGCATTGACTTTTCAGAGCGCCTTTTCAGAGCGCCTTTTTCCCCTCTCTCTCTGTAAACAGTTCTCTCTCTTTTCACCAAATTAGTATCAAATCTAGAGAAGCTTCTATTTCTGTCTTTCTTCAATGATTGTTGCCTTTTGGCCCTCGTTTTTTGCCCAATATGGTAACAAATCTAGTAGCAAATCTAGAAGCTAGTATAGGATAAATTCACAGCAGCATAATAAATCTAGAAAACTAAGTATAATACATAAACTGCATACAGCAGCCAAAAGCAGCCAATAACGATGTTAATGTTCATGACAAACTAAGCTGAAAATAATATAAGACGCAATGTATCTGTTCTTCATTCATCATATATATATTCGTCGCTCCATTTTCTGGTCCAAAAGAAATATTCATTGAACTCCTTCCGTCTGCAGTGTGCAGCCAATACATCCTCCAAACGGTATGGCCTTTGTTCTTTTTTCAGACCGTACTTTTGTAATCTATCCACATATAGTGGCGACTCATCCCATGCGTTCATATCATCAAAGTACTCTCTGATATAACCCAAATCCGCGTAGTAGATGCAGCCAGGTCGAAGTGTCGGGTGCACTCTGGTGTCGACGGAGATACACCGGACATGATGGACGAAGAAGGCACGACTGCCAATGTTACTGACGGCATGGAGAGAGCGGCTCTCAGTGTCCACACGGTACACCACTGTTTGACCTTCCTCCAAACGACCGCCCAACAACACAAGCAGCAAATCACCATCCGACTTCACAAGGTAGAACTTGTCATTTCCAAGTTCTGGAAAAGAAAATAGTGTCTCCATGTTGACATTGCTCGCGCCCTGCTCCAACTGGGCATTGTTGGTGCACACCAATGTTCCGAACTCAAAATTGTTCACAGCTAGTGCATAGAATTCACCATTGAACGTGGTAATGCAACGCATAGAATGGTACTCGATCGAAAATCTTCCTTCTCCCCAATCTTCATCTATACCCTTAGTTGGAGTGCTCTCATCGACCCAAGCAATTTATGCCGGGTAATATGTGGAAACGAAGAGCATAGTCGGGGACTTCATTACAGTGACTGACTCCAGAATAACAGATGGCATCTGCGCCTGAAATATAGTGTTCGATGTCTTTGTGAGTGGGTTCAGAAGCCGTATCTTGTGCGGCTGGTTCTTTTGGGCAAGCACGATGATGCCACGGCAAAAGCTGACGAAGTAGTATCTAAAATATATGGGATTGATGAAGATAACATTCAGCACTAAGATGTTTACGATTGAAAATAAAAGGATTAACTCTATAGATATGGAGGAATTTGAACCTTGCATGAACTTCCGTTAGATCGATGGTGACGTAGCGGGATGTGCGGAGGTGGAGGAAGGAGAACTCAGCGGCGCGTGGAAGGGCGTGCTCTACCATGATCCATTCGTGCAGGTGCACGTCGGGCTCAGGTAAATCTGAGCGCCAATTAGTACAAACTTGCCTCAAAGCAGAGTAGGTGTCCACGTACTCCTCGTTCGCCAGTAAGCAGGCGCCGATCTTGTGAAGTGGTCCGTCAGCCCTGAGAGAGGCCCAGTTCATGGAGGCGCCGCGCCTGGATGCGCCGCCCTCGGAGGCGACGGGCACGGCGGTGACGGCCTCGGATGCGACGGGCTCGGAGGCGACGGGCTCGGGGGCGACGGCCGCTGGCGCATTCTTCTTCTCCATCGCCGGTAGGGGAGCGCGCGTAGGGCGGCTGGGGTTTTTTTGGAGAAGGTGATGGGACGTGAGAGGCGTGGTTGCGTGCGTGAGTTATGATGAGACTGTGTGCAGAGGGAGGGAGAGGGGCTCTGTACTGGCAGTTGACATTTTGGTCTCAGCACGCGCACCGCGCGGCTAACCGCTGCTCACCGTGACACGCGTCCGTGGGACCGCACGTCAGCACCGTTACGTGTACTCAGTTCTACCCTCGAATCTTACACTGGAAAAATATCTGTACTCAGTTTTCCCCTCGAGTACTAATACTGCCTAGTGTAATATACTCAGTTTTACCCTCAAGTGGCTGGTCAACAGAGAGTCAACAGATGGGATTAAGCCATCTAATTGAGTCATTTCATGCGCAAAAAAATTCAAAAATAAAATAAAATCATAGTGCCTCCTACTCATGGAGTCTTGTTACGCGACCTGCCACGTAGGAAATCATAACAATCATATATAAATCACGTTTTCACACAAATGGCCACTTCTGAAATCACTAGTAGCTATGAAGGTTCATGGCTTTCCACTCAAACCCCTTCTCAAAACATCTATACCCAAAACATAGTTTGTCTGAATGAGGCCATAATTTTTACACTCATGTATATTTGAATTGCTAATACTTTGAGGTAGGCCAACCTGGGTTTCATTGTACAAAACATGTGTTTTTCTTTTTCTAAATCTCTTATTTGAATTCCTTAGCCTGTTTATTATTTACTTGCCCTTGTATCCTTGATACTACTCAGTTTTACCCTCTCCCTTCTCACAGAAGCCCTAACTTGGCCTGATTGGTCGAGCTGTTGTCACACGGATCGTGCCCACCTACCGTCGATCCTATGATCCAACGGGCAGGATCGTGCCACCCTCTCTCTATCTGTCGGTGGCAAACTACTACCCCTCTATGTATGCTAAATGATGAGTTTGCCACCGGATTCAACAAGTTGGGTAATCACGAATTTCCACTTCTTGTAGGCATTACTTTTCACGGTAAAATGATAAGCTATCACGAATTTCCATTTCTTGTAGGCTTAACTTTTCACGGTAAAATGATGAACTATCATGAATTTCTTTTAGGCATTACTTTTCACGGTAAAATGATAAAATATCACGAATTTCCATTTCTTTTAGGCATTACTTTTCACGTTGAAATGATAAACTATCACGAATTTCCATTTCTTGTAGGCTTTACTTTTCACGGTAAAATGATGAACTATCACGAATTTCCATTTCTTTTACGCATTACTTTTCACGGTAAAATGATAAACTATCACGAATTTCCATTTCTTTTACGCATTACTTTTCACAGTAAAATGATGAACTTTCAAGAATTTCCATTTCTTTTAGGCATTACTTTTTTGTTGAGATATAAACCACCCCCACAACGGTCATCTCCTCCTTAATTTATTGTGTAAACCCCACAACGGTCATCTCTACCTTAATTTATGGTGTAAAACCCACAATGGTCATCTCTCCCTTATAAACCCCCACAACGGCCATCCCTCATGTCAATAGGTTCTGCCTCTCTCTTCTTCGTTTCTGCCTCTCTCTTCTTCGTTCACATACACTTGATCCATTGCTATGGCTTCCACGTCTCGGACGCCGACCGGAAGGGGAAGGGGAAGGGGAAGGGGCGGCCGGGGTGGTGGATCATCATCATTGCCACCACCACCGTCAACACTGCCATTGATCATAGAGGAGTTCTTCATCACCATCTATGAAGACCCTTTGGCCAAGAAGGTACGTACGCGTTCGCACATATATGATGCATGTGATTAATTATGTGCATGTTCTAAAAAACCTTTAATTTCAAACGATCGGCGCTCGATCTCTTTGCAGGCACTCCCACAAAAGTTTGCGGACTATCTTGACGGCCAGGAGCCCGCAAAGGTGTATCTGCGAGCAGCTGACTGCGGTCCTCGTCTCTGGACCGTGGAGGTCCTATTTGACGGACAAGGCCGGATGTACCTCGACAAGGGCTGGGAGAATTTCGCCGTCGCGCACGGTGTGGATTTCGGCTGCTTCCTACACTTCAAATATGAAGGCGATTATGTGCTCACAGTGAAGGTGTTCGACGGAACAACGTGCAGGAAGTACTACTACATGGACGACGAAGATACTGACGATGAAAGCGACGACGATGTGAAGCCATGCATCTAAGGGGATTATGACCAAGAATATATATGTAGCTTCATATGCATCGATTTATAGATCTAGCTATTTTCTATATATTATGCATGTAAAAATAATAGGGAATCGCAATTTCCACCATGATGCGAGCACCACAGCCTCCGAACGATGCCGATGCCGATATCGGCATGGTCAGAACGGGTATGCATGCTCGCCGCCACTGCTAGGTCACCGTCGGGATGCACCCTCAATCCCGTCCCCTCATTCGATCACTGACACACCAGAGATACCGCTGAGGCCAATGACGAACGTACATGCTGATGCCAATGCCGAATATGCACGCCACTGTGGGCACGGCCACGTCGCCCCGCTATGCTGGACGCCACAGACCACCGCGAGGTCTTTCCCTTCGCCACCACACTCCCCTAGCACCTATCTATACACGCCAGAAAGAAGAGACACTAGTTTTCTCTACATTGCTCGCGTTCGTGTCCGACACCGTCAGTCAAAGTGTTGAGGTCGTCGTCGATGTCCTCGACCATTTCTTCTCTTCTTTGCATGGTTAAACGCGTCTAGTTCATATCTATCTAATGCGTCTGATCTCGCCTCATGCAGTTCTTTGTGGACGTCGATCTCATCTCGGCACCCCGCAGGCCACCTCCTCCATGCCATCGCTGTAGAGCTCCGTTTAAAAATCTATTCCTACCCGTGTATTGCACCTTGTATCAGCGTCATGGCCCCACTTGTCATTCGATATACCGAAGCCCCACTCGTCCGCGTTTTGGTCAGGGATACGGCGATGCTTACGGTCAAACAAAGATGGATGCTCTGACGTGTCTTTGCGGGCTCTACGTGGCCCCACTAGTCAGCAGTTAACGGTCAAAGGTGTTCAACCGTCGGGCAACCGGCCGTTTCAGCACCGGTGACGGTTTCAGCCAAGGGCTTGGACAAAACTGAGGAAAAACTAAGGAGCTGGGGAAAACTGAGTACAACTAAGGACCCGAGGGCACGAAAATAGAAATCCCATTGTTTTATTGCTCTTGTTTTGGATCTTGTTTGTAAGATAATTTCTTGGTAGGGGTTTCCTAAAATGTGTAATTATGCATCAAAGTTGGAAACCGTTTGCTTCAAGTTATCCTAATCATTGCTTCGCATGAGTGTTTAACTATTTTAGTCTATCAAGAATATCTTTGTTTGGATGGTGTTTAATTCTTGGGATTTCTATTTTCGTGCCCTCGGGTCCTTAGTTGTGCTCAGTTTTCCCCAACCGCTTAACTTTTCCTCAGTTTTCCCCTCCCTCTAGTTTGAAACCCCTCGCAGACGCTCGGACGGGAGGGTTACCGTCTGGTCAGAGGCCTTAGACTGTTACCAGTGACGGCTAGGGAGCCGCGGTGGTTGTGAATGGACCGTTGCTTTTGAATGGTGTTGACGGTTGACCCAATGAGACACGTCGGACTGGCGGTCTGTCATTCAAAAAAAAAGCTTTCCCCTTCGCCCGAGACTGGAAGAGCTCACACACCACCCCTCCGCCGCCACGCCGTCCTGCCCTCCTACCTTATGGCGTCATCCGCCCCCGAGCCGCCCCCGCCCCCACCACCACCCCCGGGAGGAGGAGAGGGCTCCGCCTCCACTAGATCTACCCCTATCGTGGTAGAGTTTGTACAGACGTCTGGTGTGCCGATTATGCCCCTCAACGGCGGAGAAGATTGGGAATCGGAGGGATCTAACGCATGGATTCCATCTGGGTAAGCATCGTCTGCCTATGTGAATTAACAGTAGGCAGTTTTTGAGCGCGAATTGTTGTTGCTCAACTAACTGCGTTGCTTTTCGAATATGATTGATCCAGCGCTGGCTTTTCAGCCGGTGGTTAAGCTGGATACTAGCTTTTTGCGTGATTCTAAACGCAATGTGAGCGGATTTTACATCCCAGCGGTGGTTGCAACTACCATCTCGTTGAGGGATTTAAAATATAACATCTGTGCTTAGTACACCTGGGGCTCTGGCGATTCAATTGATTTCCAATATTTCAACAGCACGGAGGGAAGATATGTTCCACTAATTTCCGACGAGGATCTGGGAATTCTTTTTGCTTTAAATGATTCTTGCCGTGTCGGTAAAATTTGAATCCATGTGGACAGGGTCCAGGCATCATCTGGTGTTGGGGCATCATCAGGTGGTCGGGCATCATGTCTCTCTAGTGTTGCTGCCTCTGCTAATCGTGTGCGCCGCCCCGCTCCTTTTAGGTCCACAGCAGCACCATCTGTCCCCAATGCTAGTGGTAGTGGTAGCCAGATCGTTCCTGCGGTCGATGTGGAGGACGATGCAAAGATTGAGGATCCGTCTCCTCAAGATGATGAGGATGAGTTGATGTTTCCTGAATTGGTAGATCGATGCAGTAAGCAGACAATGGAGGATCAATACATGGAAGATATTGCACAATGTGCCAGATTTGATGACACTGATGATGAAGAGAAGGATGAGAACAATGACAGCCTTGTTTTAGCCGATTACGAAGGTGATGACTTGCCAACAATTGAGTGGAACAGGGAGGATCCTCAGCTTGCAGAAGGCACCGTATTTCAAACGATGATGGACTGCCGTAATGCAATTACTACATATTGCATTCTCACCAAGAATGATTATGAGGTTATTAAAAGTGAGCCAGGTAGGTTCACAGTTAAGTGCCCATACAAGAGGTGTAAGTGGAGACTGCATGCATCCACAATGCTCAGAAGCACCGTGGTTCAGGTACTACGCCAACTAGTTGTGTGTTTTAGATCACGGTGTAAAATTTGTTAACTTTTACTGACATCCCTTATAATTATGTTTCAGATAAAGAAGAACTCGATCGACCATACTTGTCCACCACGAGCGGGAGCGCCAGAGGAGAAATCAAAGCTAGCAAAGACTAGGTGGTTGGCAGATGCAATTATAGATTGGCTGAGAGAAACTCCATCACTTGGTCCAACAGCACTCATAAAATTGATATCTGATAAGTTTAATATAAAAGTACCTTACATGAGGTTGTTCTATGCAAAGGAAATGTCTCTTGACAGGATCAATGGTCCATGGAATGAAAACTTTCAGTTGCTTTACACTTTCAAAGCTGAAGTGGAGATGGCTAGTCCAGGCAGTGTTGTAGCGATAGACAAGCATACAGTTCCCTACAAATTGAAAAGCGGGAGGATAATGCAGAAGGAATGTTTTAGAAGGGCTTTTGTTTGTTTCAAAGCTTGCTAGAAATGCTTTCTGGACGGTTGCAGGCCTTATTTGGCCGTGGATGCAATAGCTCTTCATGGCAGGTTTAAAGGACAACTAGTTGCTGCTACTCCAGTTGATGGACACAATTGGATGTTCCCTGTTGCTTATGGAGTTTTGGAGGTTGAGTCAGAGGAAAGTTGGACTTGGTTTTTGCAGAATTTGCGCGACCTTATAGGTCATCCACCAGGACTTGCTATCCACACAGACGCTTGCAAAGGTTTGGAGAGTGCAGTAGAAGCAGTATTCCCTAGAGTGGAGCATAGGGAATGTATGCGACACTTGGTACATAATTTTACAAAGAAATTCAAGGGTAAAGTTTATAGTGACAACCTATGGCCAGCTGCATACACATGCAGCATTAGGAAGCATCTGTTTTATTTGGAAGTGTTGTATAAACAAAAACCTGGGGTGAAGGAGTACTTGAATGAACATCATGGTAGGGTGTGGTCAAGAAGCCAATTCAATGAAATTTGCAAGGTAGACTATGTAACAAGTAACCTTGCGGAGAGTTTCAATGCAAAGGTCAAGTCATTGAAAGGGCATATGTTGTGGCAAATATTTGATAAGATTAGGCAGATGATCATGATAAAGATTGATCTGCATCAAAGAATTGCAGCCACAAAATATGTTTGCCATCTCATGCTCCCATCTTTGATTAAGTCTTTCCATGCCAGGGCAAAACAATTGAAGATGAATGCATCAGAAAAGGAATGGAGGCTGGGGTAACCTACAGTCATAGTAAAAATAGGCAGTGGAGGTATCCAGTGAGTTTGGTTGATAGGACATGCCATTGTAGGCGATGGCAGATCCGTGGGATACCCTGCATACACGTATTGTTTTTCATGAGTGTTATAGCGGGTGCAGAAGGTGAAGTTGATCAGTATGTGTCAGAGTATTTCTCTGTTGCCACATTTAGGGCTGCATATGCTATGAATGTTCCTACCTTGTTGGGAAAAGACCAATGGATGAAAGTCGATCCAGGCTTCAAACTGTACTCTCCAGTTTTGACTAGACCGGCAGGTAGGCCGAGGAAGAATAGGATCAAAGCTAGTGCAGAGGGTGGTTGATACGTCTCCAACGTATCTATAATTTTTGATGCTCCATGCTTGTTTTTACACCATTTGCCTATTGTTTCGTTACACTTCGTGGCACTTTTATGCATTTTCCGGAACTAACCTACTAACGAGTTGCCACAGTGCCAGTTCCCTGTTTTCTGCTGTTTTTGTGTTTCAGAAGTGATACACAGGAAATATTCTCGGAATTGGACGAAACAAGTTCCTGAAGTCTTATTTTACCCAGAAACTTCCAGAGATCCGAAGAGTAGGAGGGGGGCCACCAGGGCCCCACACGCCAGGGCGGCGCAACCAGGGCCCTGGCCACGCGACCCTGGCGTGAGGGCACCTGGCCCCTCCTCTGACATCGCCCCTTCGCCTATAAAGACCCCCCGACGGAAAAAACATAAGTACCCGATCACTTTTCCAGAACACATCACGATCCGCCGCCGCCGTCGACCCAAAGATCGGGAGGGTCTAGAAGCTCTTCCTGGCACCCTGCCGGAGAGGGGAATCGCCACCGGAGGTCTTCTTCATCGCCATGCTTGCCTCCGGAGCGATGAGTGAGTAGTCTACCTTGGACTATGAGTCCATAGCAGTAGCTCGATGGTTGTCTTCTCCACCATGCGCTTCATGTTTAGATCTCATGAGCTGCCCTACATGATTGAGATTACCGTTATGTAATTCTACATGTTTGGTTTGTTGGGATCCGATGAATATTGGTGTTATGATTGAGTTGAAGTACTGAAATTTATCTTTTGTTATCTCTATGTTGTTTATGATCTTGCATGCTCTCTGTTGTTATTAGCTATCTTGGCCGAGTAGTTGCTAATGACTCCAAGAGGGGGTATTTATGCTCGATAGTGGGTTCATTCCTCTATTTAACCTGGGGGAGTGACAGAAACCTCTAAGGTTGTAGATGTGCTGTTGCTACTAGGGAGAAAACAACATTCATATGCTCAATGATGAGGTTGGCTATTTCACTATGCGATTGGACGTATGTCTAAGTTGTGCCTCAAGGGCTTCTCCACGCTGGCTTATAAAGGCGCCTGGCGTGGGCTACACGATGGTACCGGAGCGGATACAACTTGGAGTCCTAGACTAAGTCCTATGCGTGTACTACAAGGCAACCCGCCATGGGCCTGTCTACGGATCCACCATGAGCTCCTGCGTCCAGTACCGCCATGGTCTCTCCAGCAACTGGGCCGCCCGGTAGGCAATCCGCCATACCACCTTGATGGGCCACCCTGGCTTGCTGGTTTAGGACTACGTCGCTGGTATACCTATTTGGTATATCCCCAATAGATCTACCCCTTGGAAATAAAGATTATTCCTTTCCTTCGAAATATTCCAAGCTACAAGTAGAAAAGTCTCCATAAATAATGGTCTATCCCATCTCTATTGCCCTCTTCAATAATATGTAATATGTCGCATGTGTTATCCCATTGCATATCAATGGTCTACCAACATCTTTTGCTTAAATCACAATGGAACAACAAGTGTTCCAAAGTCTCTTCAGGGGGGTTTGCACACAACATGCATCAAAAACCTGAGGTCATATTATATTGCCTTCTTCTTAGCATGTTCCTTGTGTCGAGTCTGTCTACTAGAACTAGCCATCCAAAGAATTTGACTCTGGGTGTACATTTCGATTTCCAGAGCCAAATAGTAGAAATGTGAGGTTGCAGGTCTTTGAAACAAAATTGATACTTGTTGCCTTTATCAAAGCATCACAACTATCTTCTTTCCCTTGTTGATATTTGTGATGTCTTTGACGTGTTTGTGGTTGAAATCAATATACAATAAGATAAATTGAGCATTTGCCCATGCTTTAAAAGCAAAAATCTCATTGGTATATTGCATGTCTTTGTTGCGGATATCATGTTCTATTTTTAGTATCTATTTTGTGTGTGCATGTTTCTTTGTGATAATTATCTTCGTGATATTATCTACTTAGAAACTTATACACATGATATGTATCTCCTTATTTGATATTTTTAACCGTATGTGTTGGGATGGAATGCTAAGCAATATAATTCATTGAAGACTATGTGGATGCTCTATGCTTATCCTTGTATTGGTCTTATAATATGCTTTGTCACTCCTCTCACATATTCCTTTGGTTGAGCCTTTTATTATGTCGTCCCTTACTTGTTACCCAACCATTTCTTTGATGCAAGTGTTAAGATTAATTTGTTTTCTATGATCTCTTGCAAATGGTTGCATTTTAAATGGTATTGAGGGAGTGAGGATTCCATGTTGTGCAAATTGTATTCAAATGCAAACATTCTAATTTTTGCACATACCTTGGGTAGCTTCCTCATTTCATTTGAAGCACCATTTTGTGGTTATCATAATATTTGATTTCACTTGGTATCATTTTGTTTTGAATAATATTGAGGGAGTGAGGATTCCATGTTAGTGCACCTTATACTTTAATCAAATAGAATACTTTTTGCACAAACCTTGGGGAGCTTCCTCATATTATTTCGAGAATTGTTTTGGTCTTATCATAATATCTCTATTCAATTTGTTCTTTGGATCTTTTGATTGCTCTCTTCGCCTATTGAAGTTTACCCACCATGTTATCTTATGTTGTTTGCAATCTTTGATCCTTAATATAGTTTGATTTTCTTCAAATATTTGCCTTCCTATATGTGCATCTATTATAACTTATTTCTTTTGGATATGCACACCGTTTTGGAGGAACTCTCACTATATTGGCCTTCTAAGTTTTTTTCGCCCATTTTGGAAATGGATGCCAATGGGGGAGAAGTTTCGAGGGTTTAAATGGAATTAGGTTTTATGCTTTGGTTTTGCTCTTAAGCATTTTCCTTTCATGCTTTGCATCGTTTGTGTTGCTTTGCATGGTTTAGTATATAGTGGAAACTCCACCAACAACCTTGGTTGGCAGTATATGCAATGAAATCAAGATCATTCACACATGCATAGATTGTGGGGGAGTTTGCTCTATATATGGTGGTTCTACTAACATCACATACTTTTGTAGTATTTGATGTTAGTGCAACCATTTTGGTTCTTTAAAATTCATTATATAAACCCTCTAAAAGAGATTGTCATCAATTACCAAAATGGGGGAGATTGAAAGAACATATGTGCCACATGTGTGGTTTTGGTAATTAATGAAAATACCTACAGACTAATGGTTGCATTGAGTTATATGTGTAGGGCTTGTCCATAGACAATGCTTGAACCATATGTTGGTTTCAAGGTTGTAAGAAGATGGAAATAAAGAAGATTATGTGTTGACCAAGATTTTATTCAAGGAGTGATCCGAATATTGTTCATTAGAGAGTTGAGCCTATATCGAGTGTGTATTTTGATCATGGATATGTGGAGACATGCTTAAAGAGAGTCTCTCCCATAGTGGAGTATGGGGGAGCAATTTGCAAGACTTCACCGAGCAAGAACGATCAAGAAAAATGGTCCAACTTGAGGGAGACAACGCCGTCATCATCTAGCTCAAGTGGAATGCGCAAGGCAAAGGCATGATCTTGATAGGGTTTATTTTTTACTGGTCTCATGGTTTTGTTGTGAGACCGGGTTCTAGGAATCGATATCCGTACTATCAAGAGGGGCTCTCGAGTGAGTAACTTAATCGTATCATTCGGAGAGAGCTCAAACCTTTGCATAATCGGCATCACCTTTCTTGGTTCTTATTTGGGTTTTATCCATGTGAGGTTTTAGAGCTTGTGGTTATTTCCACGAAAAGCTCTAGCTCGTCAAAAATGGATTTCGTATGAAACACTTATTGTGTTTTTGGTGTTGGAGGTTTTACCGGTTCATCTTTATAGATAGGTCAAACCTGTCATCATTTGGTTTTACCCTACTTTGTTGGACTATGATGTTTCTATGGATCAAGTTGTAGAACTCATTGTGGTGATTCCAACGAGCCCAAGATCATCGAAAACGGAGTCATGATGCAAAAGTTATCACCGTTTTCATGTTAATGTTTACTTCCAGGCTGGATAATCCGCCCAAACATGGGCTGGATAATCCGCCCCCTCCCCCTCAAATTTCTCGGCGTGAATCTCTCTGTTTATGGGTGGATTCTCCCCCTAGGGGCGGATAATTCTGCCAAAAAACCTGCAACGGCCATATTTCATGGAGGGGACTATAAAAGGTCCCTTCTTCTTCCTTGGGCTGGTTGCTACTCCCTCTCTCTCTCCTCCATTGTTGACCTTAAGTAGCTTTCTCTCCCTCTCCATACCTCCCATGATTCATGCATCTTTTTGAGGGAAAAGAGAGAGGAGATCTAGATCTACAATTCCACCAATCACTTTCTCCTCTAAGTGTGGGGAACCTATTAGATCTCCGATCATCTTGGAGTTCTTTGTGGATTTCCTTAGTTCTTCCTCTCGTATCTTTCCATAGCATTAGTTGCTTTTGTGAAATTTGGGTGAGAAGGATTTGAGCACTTTGTGTGCTCTTGCTATTGTATTTGGTGCATCGGTTTGAGTTCTTCTCGGAGATTCGTGGAAGTGAAAGTAAGAAGCTTGTTACTCTTGGGTTCTTGGAACCCTAGCCGGCTTAGTGGCTTTGTGGTGCCTTGGTGGCAATTCTTGGGAGCCTCCAATTAAGTTGTGGAGATTGCCCCAAGCTTGTACAGGTTCGGTGACCACCCTCAAGTATCCCATAGTGGATCGTGGCATCTTGCATTGTGCAAGAGCGCATGGAGAATAAGGTGAGACATTGTGGCATTCGGTGAGTAGCATGCCTCCGCATCTTGAGGTGAGCCTTTGTGGTGTTTGGTTAGCATTGTGCTACCACATCTTAAGGTGAGATAATTTGTGGCGTTCGGAGTGCATTGAGCCACCGCACCTCTCCAACGGAGCCTTGGTAACTCTTAACCGAGCTCCACTACTTATGCACTTTACATTGTGATAGCCTTCGTGCTTGAAGTCATATTTATATCTTGTTATCACCTTGTTACTTGTATTGCATAGCATAAGTTGTTGGTGCACATAGGTGATCCTATTTTATTTAGATTTTGTGAGCTTGACAAAATAAAGGCTAGTTTAATTCCGCTTTTGTTCAAGCCTTTTGTAAAATTTGATATCGCCTATTCACCCACCCCCCCTCTAGGCGACATATGTATCTTTTCACATCCCTCCTTTCATCTTCGGTGATGATAAGACATTCTAGGCCACCCGATGTAAAGAGTGACGGTCCAGGGAACTCTACTCCACCAGAATTTTCCAATGATAGACATGAAAGTTTTGCAAACCTTCTTTGTCAATTTGAAACAGCTCATGCTATAGATGGAAATAGCCTGAATAATAGTCTTCGGGAACACCTCTCTCCCCGCACAGGAAAGCATTCTCTCGCAGCCTTGGATTTTGTTGTGACACCGCTCAGCAATGTGATCAAAAGAGCCGCTAGTAATACGACCCATAGCTGTTGGCAAACCCAAATATCGTTCACTGAAAGTTTCAACTGTTATATTCAGAGCCTGCTTCAAATTCTGTTGTAAATACTTTGGGGTATTGGGGGTGAAAATTTTGAACTCTTCTCTCTATTAACACACTGGCCCCATAAAACGCAGAATCTCATTCAACCTCTCTCCACTTTGGATACTAACACTCATAAAAATAAGACTGTCGTCTGCGAACAATAAGTGATTGATCCAAGGAGATTGAGCACTCACTCTTAACCCTCTATCAATATAGTTACCACCAAAATGATCTAGCAGTTCTGTAAAACCTTCAGCACACAAGAGCAATAAATAAGGGGAAATGGGGTCCCCTTGCCGTAACCCTCTAGAGGGGTGATGTACGGAAGAAGTTCACCATTCACTCTCACAGTGAACCAAACTAAAGAAACACACTTCAAGATCAATCTCACTGTAGTATCACTGAAGCCAAGTTCTAACATAATTGGCTCCTAGAAGTGCCATTCAACACGATCATATGCCTTCATCATATCAAGCTTGACTGCACAAAATCGATTGCCTCCTTTCTTTTTTTTCTTCTCATTGCATGGACACTTTCATAAGCAATTAACACATTATCCGTTATGAGTCATCCAGGAACGAAAGCACTTTGTTGTTCCCCAATAATATCATCCAAAAAGAGACACAATCTATTTGCAATACATTTAGCTCCGATCTTGTACAATATCAAGCATAAGGAAATGGGCCTATATTGGGAAATTTTCTATGGATGTCGTACCTTCGAGATTAGAGTAATTGAAGTGTCATTCAATCCAACCGGCAAGGTACCCCCATTGAGAAAATCCAAAACAGCCATCACCACATCATCTTTTAATAAATCTCAATGCCTCTCGAAAAAACCCGCGATAAAACCATCAACTCTGGGAGCCTTCGACGCTGCCATCTGAAACAACAGAGCCTTTTTTATTTCCTCTGCCGTACAAGGAGCATCCATCCCATCATTCATTTGTTGGGATACCTTGGGGTGAACCACATTCAACAACTCATCCATTGCTCTAAACCTTTGGGACTGATAAAGGGCTGTATAAAAACCCTGTACCTCTACCTTTGTTTCTTCCATTCTTTCACAAGTAGTCCCATCCGTTCTCTCAAGCAAATCAACTTTATTTGTGCGTTTTCTTTGGGCTGCTTGCTTATGAAAACTAGATGATACCCCGCGCATTGCAGCAAAACATATTGTTAAATTTGTTGTTTTATTATGTATATCCTAAAATAATTATCCAATTAATTAAATAACTTATTTATAATTATGTTTACTCATAGGGAAACCGAAAACAATTGTCATTGTTGCACAGAGAACGTATATGTGTGAATTCTGCATGGATGAAATGATGTAACAAATAAGTTAAATGAATGTAATGGGCAGAACGTAGGTGAACACCTATGAAATGCTACATTCCTCTTATAAAATGATGTTAGCATATATTTGTAGATGAAAATACGATGTAAATCCAAACGAACCTCTCACACAATTACAGTTGTAAGGTATTTTCATGAGTGTGCAGCTCTACATGAACTTTGCTTACAGAATGGAAAATAGGAATATGAGATCGTTACAGATAGTTGCATGGGTTGTCCCACTTTCATGATATGCCAATGAAACCCTTCCACAATGAACAGAAGCAATTAAAAATAGATGAAATAAAAAGCAGCTGGACTCACATAATAGGACACTAGTGGAAAACGGGCCTTTGGCCTGGACCCTTTAGTCCCGGCCGCAATCTGGGCCGGGACTAAAGGCCCGGCCACGTCGCCCCAAAAATCGCCTAGCCGCCCGGGAGGCTTTGGTCCCGGGCCGTAACGAGCCTTTAGTCCCGGTTTAAGACACAAACCAGGACTAAAGGGCTATGCGCTGAGCGGCCCGCATGTGCGCCCCCTTTAGTCCCGGTTTGTGTCTCAAACCGGGACTAAAGGCCTCTGCCTATATATATGGCCGCAGCCCCTCTCTCCCCTCTTCCTTGCATTTTTCTTGGATGGAAGAGTGTGGGTGTGTGCTAGCTCTCCATTTTTCTTGGATGCACTAGAGGTGTTTGTTGAAATGTGTGTTAGAGCGATGCCGCTTTAGTTCACCAAACACAATTACGATATGAGATGCCCGAGCCACGCTTAAACCTCTTCCTCTTTATTTCCACTTATTCTAAAAGGTTAGCAACTATATTTCCTCATTTAGATCGTGCGGTACTAATTTTTGGGATCATGATTGTGTTTGATATACTGTCGTATGACGCAGATGAGCCATCTATGGATGTACGGTGATCGACGCACATCCGCTTACAGAGAAGGCGTGCATTCTTTTCGAGATGCGGCCGATGCGAACAAGCATGGTGGTGGCTATATGTTTTGTCCATGTGTTGAATGTCGGAATGAGAAGGATTACACTTCCTCAAGAGTCATTCAGAGCCACCTGCTTCGGACCGGTTTTATGTCGGGCTATAATGTTTGGACCAAGCACGGAGAAAGAGGGGTTATGATGGAAGACGACGATGAAGAAGAAGAGAACGATGATGACAACTACCGATCTATGTTCCCTGAGTATGCTAATACCGCAATAGAAGACAATGAAGAAGAAAATCAGGGTGAAGAACGGGAACCAGATGAGCCCGTTGATGATCTTGGCCGGGTCATTTCTGATGCACGGCGAGGCTGCGACACAGAAAAGGAGAGGTTGCAGTTCGAGCAGATATTACAGGACCACAACAAATTGTTGTACCCAACTTGTGAAGATGGCCAGAAGAAGCTGGGTAGCACACTGGAATTGCTGAAGTGGAAGACAGAGACCGGTGTGACTGACTCGTCATTTGAAAAGTTGCTGGTTCTAATGAAGAAGATGCTTCCAAGAAAGAACGAATTGCCCGCCAGCACGTACGAAGCAAAGAAGCTTGTCTGCCCTCTAGGATTAGACGTGCAGAAGATACATGCATGCCCTAATGACTGCATCCTCTACTGCGGTGAGAAGTACGAGAATATGGATAAATGCCCGGTATGCACTGCATTGCGGTATAAGATCAGAAAAGATGACCCTGGTGATATTGAGGGCGAGCCACCCAGGAAGAGGGTTTCTGCCAAGGTGATGTGGTATGCTCCTATAATACCACGGTTGAAACGTCTCTTCAGAAATAAAGATCATGCGAAGTTGTTGCGATGGCACATGGAAGATCGTATGAAAGACGACAAGTTGAGGCACCCCGCTGATGGTCGGCAGTGGAGAAAAATAGAGAGAGAGTTCCCGAGATTTGCAGGTGACGCAAGGAACTTATTGTCGTCGTGGTGAAACAACATATGCCATAGGATGGCTTAAATGGGGGCCGACTAGATGCTGGAGGATTCGGGAGAGGGGAACGAGCTAAAAAGCACGACAGGAAGAGACACTGATCTACCCAGGTTCGGGGCTCTCGTAAGGAGATAACACCCCTACTCCTGCTCTACTGATTGTGTATATGGATCGATGTAGTACACCACAATGGTGCTTCCAAGCTCTCTGCTAGAGAAGGAAGACGAACTGCTAAGTGTAGAAACCTTCAACCTTCTAACCTTCTTCCAGCTACCAACCTTCTAACTTTTAACCAATGTTCAACCCTTTACCAGGGCTCCCTATGCCACCTTATATAGTGGTGGCCAGGGTTACAACGGTCATACGAGACCACAAGACAAGGGCTACACTCCAAACAGGAGTTGGTGGCGATGGCAGAGACCCTTGACTTCGCCCCTGATTGCTCTCGATGGGACGTCATATCCCTGTACCTTGTACCTCTTGAACTGTGGCCTTACCTCTGTGCGGTAAGCTCGTACTTGTGCACAGTGAGGGTAGGTAACCTCCACTGTGCACCCTGTCATCTTACTCTGCTACCATGCTTGGATGTTTTCTTCCTTGATTGTAGGGATGTGACACCTTGGTTGACTTAAGTATCCCGGATATGACCGTTGGCCATACCCAGGACATATATGCCGGACCAACGACCTACGAGGGTCGGGTAATCCGGCCTCCCCTGCTCCTGCACAACACACCAAATGGTTAGGCCGGCATATCTGAGTATATGCCGGCACACATATATCAGTATTCCGGCTATGCCGGCATATCCAAGTATCAGCCGGGATATACATTATATGCCGGCCTGGCCGATGCTCTTATATTCCGGCCAGGCCCTTCCTTGATAACCCGGCATAAAGTCAATCATAGACCTTGTGTCTTTCTACTCTCTTGACCCTACCGGGGGTCATCCCCCCGACACTAGTCCCCGAAGCTGCCGAGGTTCCCCAGTCATAACTGTGGAGCCTTGACAGGTTCAACATACCTTTCTTCATTATGTCCCGACGATCAGATTTATATGCCGGCACATCTGCACATATCCCGGCCTCTGTTCCTGTTCCAAAACTTATTCCGGCCGGTCCCGAGGGTATTCCGGACGGAACATATACATCGGGCAATTAATCCGACATATAGACGAGCCTTCCTCGAGAAGCCATGTCCGACAGCTTTGCATCGAAACTTGTAACTGCCCTGCCTCCTCGAACTGTCACCCACGATGTGACGGTTCACAGCGCAGCAGTTACTTCTCGCCATCATGGCGTCATGGCACGGTTACAGGAACCGCCGCCCCACTCCGTGCCGCCACGTGGCGCCTCGCCGCAGAAACGGTCGGGGGAGTGGAACACTCCCACGATCCCCACGACCCCCACGACCGGCCTCCTCGGTATAAATAGGGCGGCGGGGGTAAACCTATCTTTTTACCCCCCACCATCGTCTTCCTCGCCTTCCTCCTTTGCCTCCTGCGCTTCACCGCCGGTCCGAAGAGCAGCATCGCCGCCACAGCCGACCTGCTCCCCGCCGACGCCGATGCCCGACGACGCACGGCATCACCTTTGACGACGCCGCCGCCGCCGCCTCTTCTCTCTGCAGCATTGCAGGGAGATTGGATCTTCCTGCACGCTCGCCGCCGCTCCATCGTCGCCGGCCAAGCTCCGGTGAGACCTCCTCTTCCTCTGTTCTTCCTTTCCCTGCTCCTCTGCAACTAGGTTGCGGTAGCCTCACTGGTTTGTATCCATGGTAGTTCCTTTGCTGGATATTTCGTTGCTTCGATTAGCATTGCTAGCAGTGTTTCGTAACAGCTCACAGGTGTTCTTCCGCAGAAATTATATCCCTGATTATTTCCGATTTTAACTGCCTCGGTAGATCTTCTATTCCTGCTAACATCTGTGAGAGTGGTATGCCGGAGAGACTAACCTCCCTCTTTTCTCCGGCCTTGATAGGAACAACACCACGGGACTCCGGCTCTCACGCCTTATCCCGGCCACTAAGATGGCATCTTCAAGCATGACGGCTACCTCGGCCTCTGAGGAAGATACCTCGGCCCGAGCTCAAGGACGCTCCGGCTGGGAGGGGTCGGAGGTTACTCCGGCCGAGATATCCTGGGTCACCTCCACCAGGAGAGTCCCGGAGGGCGTAGCATGCCGGCTACCAGCAGGAGAAACTGTGCCGGCACCTGAACCCGGCGAACGCGTCGTCTTCATCGCCCACTTCGAGCGGGGCTTCGGACTGCCGGCATCGGACTTCTTCCGGGACTTCCTCAACACCTACGAGCTACAACCTCATCATATCCCGGCCAATGCCGTGATGATCCTCTCCGCCTTCGCTGCTTTTTGCGAGGGCTATGCCGGCATAGAGGCCCTTACTCAAGGCTGGGCGAAGTACTTCCAACTGCGGAAGCAAGTCGTCCAAGAGCCGCCCCGGAGCAAGGACGACCCGCCGGAGACGGCCCAGGAAAAGAAGGACCGCCCCATGACCCTCTGCGGCGCGGCCACCATCATGTCCCGAAAGGGCTCGGACTTCCCCAAGGTGGAACTCCTGGAATCTTGCAAGAAGTGGCAGAAAAGCTTCTTCTACGTCAAGAACACCACCGACGAGGATCTGCTCAACCTGCCGCCATTTGTGGACGAGCCACCCTTGGCGATGACGAACTGGACCTACAACCCGAAGAACTCGGTGATGCCGGTGAATGCGCTTCACCGGGTTAAGGGCGAGCTCCTGGATGCCGGTCTTACTCCTCAAGACCTGGTGGCCTGCTATATAAGCCGGCGCGTCTCCCCTCTGCAGCGCCGGTCGCACAAGATCTGCCAGATGAGCGGGCCAATGGACCCCACCCGCACTCCACACACGAGCTGACTCCGGCCGACATTCTGCGCCGGATTAAGGATGTCTGCAAGTCCTCTCAGGCCACTTTTGCCTGGGGGCTAGAACCATACAGCCGGGATAGGCCCGCCCCAACGGTAAACCATCTTATCCGACACATAAAGTCCATGTCCGGCACATAGATACTTAAGCCGACACATGCCTGTTTGCCGACACATATCATATCGATCCGACATACCTCTTCCACCGGCATATTTCCTTGTCTGAATATTTGACTTTGCTGTTTATACAGAAATTCAGCTTCCAAACCATGGAGAACTCCCGGATCAAGATCGCGGCGGACCGCACCATTGCGGATGTTGAAGATCCGGATCATTGGGATAAGCTTCCCAGGAGCACCCGTGCTGCAGCTGCCATGGGTAAGGGCTCTTCATCCCGGCATTATACTCAAGACCGGAGTGAGATTGATTCTGACGAGGAGGTCCTGATGTACTATGACCCGACGCCACTTGCGTACGCCTTTCCAGAAACCCCTATTGCTCACGAGTTTCCAATGTCGTCCTCAGCTATCCCGGACGATATCGTTATCGACGCCGCCCCTCTGAACCAGGGACCTCCTTCCACCGGCGGACGTGCCGGCCGGAAGCGAGGTGTGAAGCCTTCGTCCGACATACCTCAGAGGTCGAAAAGGCAGAAGGTCTGCGTGCCCAAACAGAAGAAACAGAGGCCTGTTGCCTCGGGGTAAATTTCCTTTTCTTTGCATTTCCTCCGACATATCTCTTGTTTGTATTACTGACTTGGTGTTTTCTCTCTTTCAGTGCTCCTCTTGAGCCGGAACAAGCTTCTGGCTTGAGTGGCGACCCGAAGGTTACCAAGCCCGCTGCCCCTGCTACCTCCGACATTCCCTCTGCTAGTCAGACGACCTCACCGGCGCCGGCATCTTCGCCTGCGCCCGACAAGACCACCTCCCCGGCGAAGGACGTCCCTTCGCCGGCACAAGACACTTCTGCCCCCGACGTCCACATGGACTCGGGGGCTCAACAGGAACCTCCGGCTCCTGATGTCCACATGGACACAGGAGCCCATCAAGAAGCCCCAGACTCCGGCGCGCCCACCAGCGACGCCGGCACAACTGACGAAAGATAACAGTTCACATCCGGCGGTCGAATCAATCACTTGATCGATCCGAGGCAGCGGGAATGGATCTTTAGGACATGCCTTGTTCAAGTTGGTGTAATCAACACACATCCGCCATACTTTCACTATGACGGGCTCATCTTTCTTCTTTTCCACCAAAACCGGATTAGACACCCAATCCGGATGAAGTACTTCCTTGATAAAGCCAGAGGCTAAGAGCCTGGCCACTTCCTCCCATATGGCTTTCCTTCTATCGCCGGCATTCCGCCGGAGCGGCTGCTTCACTGGCTTAGCATCGGGTCTCACGTGCAATGCGTGCTCAGCCAGCTCCCTCGGCACACCTTGCAGGTCCGAAGTAGACCATGCAAAGATATCCCGATTCTCATGGAGGAAGCTGATGAGCTCGCTTTCCTATTTGGGATCCAAACTTGCCCCAACCAGGGCATGGCGCTCCGGGAAAGCTTCATCCAGCGGCACCTTTTTGACTTCCTTGCCTACTTGAAAAGAAGCACTGCCGCCGGGATTTGTCATGCCCGGCATATATTTGCCGGCCACGACCGTTTCAGCAATCTCCACTGCTCGCTTGAGCCTCTTCCTCTCCTCTGCAATGATCAGAGTCTCGGCCAGATTGGATCCGGCGGTGGCACATGCCATCGAACGCTTGTAATCACCAATGATGGTGATCACCCCTTTGGGTCCCGGCATCTTCATCTTCAGATACGCCACATGCGTAGAGGCCATGAATTTTGCCAGTGCCGGTCTACCCAGCAAAGCATGGTAGGGGCTCTCCAGATCAACCACCTCGAACATGAGGTTTTCCACCCTGCAGTTATCCCGGCTGCCAAACATGACATCCATCCGGATCTTGCCCATCGGCGCACACGAAAGTCCCGGCACAATACCGTGGAACGTGGTCTTGCTTGGTTCCAGCATATTTTCCTTGATTCCCAGCTTCTCCATTGTATCTCGATACATGATGTTGATGCTGCTTCCATTATCAATGAGGACCTTGCTGAATCTTACGTTATTAGCCGGCCCGACGAATGTCGGATCCATCACCAGAGCATATCCGCCGGGATTTGGCATGATCCGGGGATGATCTGCCCTGTCCCAACCAACAGCCTGGTCAGACCAGTACATCAGCTTTGGCACAGCCGACATAACGGCATTCACCTCCAGACTCCGGCGGTACAAGCTCTGCTTGTCTGTTCTCTCGGTCTCAAAGACCATATAGCTCTGATCATACTCCTTGTACTCATTCCGGCCCGCTCCTGGGCCTCCGGCGTTATATTCCGGATTATAGCTCTGGTCAACTTGATTTACGCCGGCATTCCCGGCGTTGCTCTGATTCCCAGGATTACCCGGCCTAGGTGGGACTGCAATTGTATTGGCACCTGTCAACGGCGATGGAGCTGCCGGGACAGAGGGTCTAGCCGGTCCCCAGGGACCTGCACGACCTGCTAATATGTCGTCCAGCCACGAACAGTTCCTTGTCAAATGGTTTGCCGGCTTTCCCGGCTGGAATGTGTGGAACACACAAGGCTTGTCCATGGCAAGACCCACAGTATACTTCGGCCACTGCTTCTTCTGGCCGGCGGCTCCGCCGGCATTCTTGTTGGTCCAGACATTCTTCTTCTGGAACGGCTGTGCTTGCTGCTGCGGCTGCTGCTGAGGCTGTTGATAGTTCTCATATCTCGGACGCTGGCTACTGCCGGCGCCCCCTTGCTCTTCCTCCACAGCTGCAACTTGTGCTGCTCCGTACCGATAATCCGGCCGCTCATCTCTCCTCTTATTCCGGTTATCCGGGCGATAGTATTGCCCTGGTCTTCCGGCATTGCTGGTGTTCCCCTGGGTTTGCCCCTGTCCTTGTGAATCGAGACTGGGCTGCTTGGGATCTCCCAGAGCATAACTATCAGCGATCTTGATTGTTTCGGCCAGCGTGGCCGGCATTTGCCTCTGAAGCTTTTGCCACAGCATGGTGCCATGTTGGCACCCATGAGCGAACCACATGATGGCCTGCTGCTCATTGATTCCTTCGCAGGAATTGCGCAACGTGCACCACCTGGTCAGATAGTCACGGTCAGTCTCATTCACTCCTTGCCGGCAGTTAGCCAGCTGCTGCGGACGGTTGGGCCTCTTGTATGTGCTGGTAAAGTTCGACACAAACTGCTCTTCGAAATCAATCCAGCCGTTGATACTCCCGGCCGGCAAATTATTCAGCCATATCCTGGCTGGACCTTCCAACATCTGCGGCACATATCGTACCGCCCATCTGAGGTTTCCTCCGGCGATGTTCACCGCTGTGGAGTAATCCTCCAACCAATCTTCCGGATTTGTACTGCCATTATATGTCCTCGCGCCACGCGCGAGCTGGAAGAAGTAAGGCACCGGCTCCCCCATAATCCGGGGTCCGAAACACATAGGGCCCGGAGCTCCTTGTCTCTCCACCAACTCTGATTGGTGGAGCTTGTCCAGCTTGAAACGTGCATCATTGGCTTCCAAGGACCGAGGTCCAAGCCGGGATGCTATTGGGCCTGCGATCATCTGCTGCTGCTGCTCCGGCTGATGCTGCTCACTATGCCGGCCTTGCTGATGCTGCTGCTGATATCCCGCCCTGGCAAGGGCGGAATTGCTGTCATCCTCTCGATGTCCCGGATGGCCTGCACCCTGCTGCTGCGCTGCACCTCCGGCGCCCTGTTGCTGACGCCGGGCTGCACCGGCCGCTGCTGCTTCATGCCCGGCCGGCATACTCTGGCCGGGCTTCTTGCTGCCGACATACTTGTCAGCTTGGCCGACATTCTTCTGCACCATCGGCTGCTTTCCGGCGGCAGCCGGATCGTACACCTGGATCTGCTTGTCCCGGCGGCCAGAGGTCACACTTCCGGCACGCCGGGCGCTAGGATGCGGGGACGAGGCTTGGCCCCTCGACCTCGCGCCGGCACCTCCCGCCGACACAATGTACTGGGATGCCCCGGCACCTGGGTTTGCCTTCTTAAAGGCCTCCTGCTGCTTTGTAGCTTCAGACAAAAGTTGGTTAAGCCGGGCTTGCTGCTCACGCAGTGCTTCGCCGGATAAACAAGATAAATCCTTAGCTACCTCGGCCGCCGCTCTAAGGTTCTTTACTGGCGAACTATAGACTACCTTAGGCACAGTACTGGTTGCAGTATGACTCTTATCTCTAGCATCTTTTCCTATCTCAGCATTAAGATTTCTGCCTCTAGTTCTAACCTCTTCTATCCGGCTAGGCCGGATTACTACAGGAGTAAAACCATGGGCTGCTTCATACTCACGGAGTTGCCGGTTAAACCGTTCGCGCTCCTGGTTCATGGCCAGGGCCTCGTCGACGAGGGCCTGACGAGATCCCTCCAGGATCTCCCTTGTCTGCTCCGGATCAACGCCGGATCGCACCGGCTCGAGAAGCCGGTCGATGATGGGAAGAAGAACCTCGCCCCTAGCCGGCACACCAGAAGTGCCGGCCAGGTTCTCCACACGCTCCAACGGAGGACGCGCCGACCTCTTGACCTTCGGCGGCTCCGGAGGAGAAGCTCCGGCCGCTGCTGCTTTGCCGGCATCTTCCGCCGGCGGCACGGATGTGCCGGCCATCATCACCTCAGCCGACTCTACTGAGCGAGCGCTACGCCCAGCGTGAGCCAGCCGATGTGACGGAGGATCCGACGCCACCAGCACCTCCTTCCTGCAAATCCTCTCAGTTCCCACGTACACCTCGTGGGAACCGAAAGACATAATCCGGCCATCCCTGGGGAACGGCCGGCCACCGAGACAACCGGCGTTGTCACTGACGAAACTGAGCGAGCCTAGCCTCTGGACGAGGCCAGAGACCACGCGCACTCCCGAAGCTGCTATCACAGACCCCGTCCGAATGAACACTCCGCCCAGCATATCGATCTGATGCCCCACGGTGGGCGCCAAATGTCGTCGTGGTGAAACAACATATGCCATAGGATGGCTTAAATGGGGGCCGACTAGATGCTGGAGGATTCGGGAGAGGGGAACGAGCTAAAAAGCACGACAGGAAGAGACACTGATCTACCCAGGTTCGGGGCTCTCGTAAGGAGATAACACCCCTACTCCTGCTCTACTGATTGTGTATATGGATCGATGTAGTACACCACAATGGTGCTTCCAAGCTCTCTGCTAGAGAAGGAAGACGAACTGCTAAGTGTAGAAACCTTCAACCTTCTAACCTTCTTCCAGCTACCAACCTTCTAACTTTTAACCAATGTTCAACCCTTTACTAGGGCTCCCTATGCCACCTTATATAGTGGTGGCCAGGGTTACAACGGTCATACGAGACCACAAGACAAGGGCTACACTCCAAACAGGAGTTGGTGGCGATGGCAGAGACCCTTGACTTCGCCCCTGATTGCTCTCGATGGGACGTCATATCCCTGTACCTTGTACCTCTTGAACTGTGGCCTTACCTCTGTGCGGTAAGCTCGTACTTGTGCACAGTGAGGGTAGGTAACCTCCACTGTGCACCCTGTCATCTTACTCTGCTACCATGCTTGGATGTTTTCTTCCTTGATTGTAGGGATGTGACACCTTGGTTGACTTAAGTATCCCGGATATGACCGTTGGCCATACCCAGGACATATATGCCGGACCAACGACCTACGAGGGTCGGGTAATCCGGCCTCCCCTGCTCCTGCACAACACACCAAATGGTTAGGCCGGCATATCTGAGTATATGCCGGCACACATATATCAGTATTCCGGCTATGTCGGCATATCCAAGTATCAGCCGGGATATACATTATATGCCGGCCTGGCCGATGCTCTTATATTCTGGCCAGGCCCTTCCTTGATAACCCGGCATAAAGTCAATCATAGACCTTGTGTCTTTCTACTCTCTTGACCCTACCGGGGGTCATCCCCCCGACACTTATGGTTTGGTCTAAGTACAGATGGCATGAATCCTTTTGGGGAGCAGAGTTGCAGTCACAGCACCTGGCCCGTAACTCTATGTATCTACAACCTTCCTCCATGGTTGTGCATGAAGCGGAAGTTCATTATGATGCCAGTGCTTATCCAAGGTCCAAAGCAACCCGGCAACGACATTGATGTGTACCTAAGGCCATTAGTTGATGAACTTTTACAGCTGTGGGCCGAACCAGGTGTATGTGTGTGGGACGAGCACAAACAAGAGGAATTTGACCTTCGAGCATTGCTTTTCGTAACCATCAATGATTGGCCTGCTCTTAGTAACATTTCAGGACAGTCAAGCAAGGGATACAATGCATGCACGCACTGTTTGGATCAGACAGAAAGTATATATCTGGACAAATGTAGGAAGAATGTGTACCCGTACAATCGTCGTTTTCTTCCACCCAAGCATCCCTTAAAGAAAAAAGGCAAGCATTTCAATGGCAAGGTAGAACCCCGGGGGAAGCCTGTCACCCGTACTGGTGCTGAAGTATTTGATATGGTCAAAGATTTAAAAGTAATCTTTGGAAAGGGTCCTGGCAGCCAACCTGTTCCTAACGGCCCTAATAAGCGCGCACCCATGTGGAAAAAGAAATCTATATTTTGGGAGCTATCCTATTGGGAAGTCCATGAGGCCCGCTCCGCAATCGACGTGATGCACCTGATGAAGAATCTCTGCGTGAATATTCTAGGCTTCCTGGGCTTGTATGGGAAGTCAAAAGATACACCGGAAGCACGGGAGGACCAGGAACGTCATAAAGGAAGAGATGGCATGCATCCAGTGCAGTTTCAAGGGCGTGCCAGCTACGCTCTTACCAAGGAAGAGAAGGAAATCTTCTTTGAAGTCCCTTTCAGTATCAAGGTCCCGACTGGCTTCTCGTCGAATATAAAGGGAATCGTAAAAATGAAAGACAAAAAATTCCAAAACCTAAAGTCTCATGACTGCCACGTGCTTATGACGCAATTGCTTCCGGTTGCATTGAGGGGAATTCTACCGAAAAATGTTCGCCTGGCAATTGTGAAGGTATGTGCATTCCTCAATGCAATTTCTCAGAAGGTAATCGATCGAGAAAGTCTATCAGGGTTACAGATTGATGTGGTCCAATGTCTGGTCAGCTTCGAGTTGTTGTTCCCGCCATCCTTCTTCAATATAATGACACACCTCCTAGTTCACCTAGTCGAAGAGATTAGAATTCTCGGTCCTGTGTTTCTACACAATATGTTCCCCTTCGAGAGGTTCATGGGAGTCTTAAAGAAATATGTTCGCAACCGTGCTAGGCCAGAAGGAAGCATCTCCAAGGGCTATGGAACAGAGGAGGTCATTGAGTTTTGTGTGGACTTTCTTCCTGACCTTAAGCCGATTGGTGTTCCTGAATCTCGGTATGAGGGTAGGCTGACAGGAAAAGGCACACTAGGAAGGAAAGCAAAAGTATGTATGGACGGACATTCTTTCTCTCAAGCACACTACACAGTTCTACACAATTCCACCGTGGTGGCTCCGTATATCGTGAGACACAAGAATATTCTACGCTCCGAAAACCCGGGGAAGGCTGACTCTTGGATTAAAGGGGAACACGAGAAGACTTTCGGCAGTTGGTTGCAGACACATCTCATGAATGACAACACCGTTGGAGATCAGCTGTACTGTTTGGCCAGGCCACCATCTTCGACTATATGTACTTTCCAAGGGTACGAGATAAATGGGAATACATTTTACACGGTTGCCCAAGATAAAAAGAGCACCAACCAAAACAGTGGTGTCCGCTTTGATGCAACAGACGAGAATGGGCACTGTTTGGAAACATATTACGGGTACATAGAGGAGATATGGGAACTTGACTATGGACCTACTTTTAAGATCCCTTTGTTTCGGTGCAAATGGGTGAAGCTGACAGGAGGCGGGGTAGTTGTAGACCAAAAGTACGGCATGACAACAGTGGATCTCAACAATCTTGCGTACATGGACGAACCATTCGTCCTAGCCAACGATGTCGCTCAGGTTTTCTATGTGAAGGACATGTCTACAAAAATGAGAAAAAGAAATTAGCAAAAGAAGATATCGTCCGATGAGCCAAAGCGCCACATAGTTCTTTCAGGGAAAAGAAACATCGTGGGAGTAGATGACAAGACAGACATGTCAGTAGATTATAATAAGTTTCATGAAATTCCGCCCTTCAAAGTGAAAACTGACCCAAGCATCCTACTGAATAATGAAGATTCTCCATGGCAAAAGAGTTAATAGTTTGGATAGTTAAAATAATTAATTTTGAAAATAGAAAATAGTTTTGAATTAGTTATTCAATTTCAAACACTTTTCATTTTCATAGTTTTGTCAAATTCTAAAATATACAGAAGTTATTCAATTTAAAATTCAAAATTCATATTTGAAATGAAATCTGGAAAAAATTCAGCCTTTGCTGCGCATTTATTACACCTTTAGTCCCGGCTGGAGCAACCAACCGGGACTAAAGGGGGCGGGTCGGGTGTGAACCACCGAAACCCTTTAGTCCCGGTTGGACCCAGGAACCGGGACTAAAGGGAGGGGTATATAACCGCCACCCCACCCACTTCTTCCCCAGCACTTAGCAGAATTTCGGATCGTCGCGCGTGAGGAGCAATCCGTCTGGAACGTTGCGGTCGCCGGGAAGTTCGCCGCCATCGCCGCGCCGCCATCGCCGCGCCCGCCCCGTTCGCGCCGCCGTCGCCGCGCCCGCACGCCACGCCGCGCAGCTCTGCCGTCGCCCCGGCCACGCGCCGCCCGAGCCACCGTCGCCCCGGCCACGCCACGCCCGAGGTTATTTTTTGATTTTTTTCATTTGTTCATTATTAGGGTTAGCAAAATGCAAGTTAGAATTAGGTTTTTTTTTGAATTTTTTAGGTTATTTTAGTTTTAGAATTTGTTAGATTTTAGTTAGCAAAATGTAGTAAAATTTTAGTTAGCAAAATGTAGTTAAATTTTAGTTAGCAAATGTAGTTAAATTTTAGTTAGCAAATTTGTTAGAATTAGGTTATTTAGAATTAATTAGGTTATTTTAGAATTAGGTTATTTTATTAGGTTATTTAGAACTGTTAGGTTATTTAGAATTGTTAGGTAATTTTAGTGTTGGAATTTTAGAATTAGGTTATTTAGAATTATGTTATTTTGAAATTAGGTTATTTAGAATTAGGTTATTTTATTAGGTTATTTAGAATTAGGTTAGTTTATTAGGTTATTTAGAATTGTTATGTTAGTTTAGTTTTAGAATTGTTAGGTTATTTTAGTTTTAGAATTAGGAGTATTTAATTTTAGATATTAAGTTATTTGTTAGGTTATTTGTTAGTTAATTTAGTTAGTTAATTGTTTGTTAGGAGTACTTAGTTTAGAGTTAGAAGTATTTTTTTAGTTAGAAGTATTTGCTAGCTAGTTAGTTAGTTTATTAGTTTATTAGTAATTTTGTTAGGTTATTTTTGTTAGTTTGTTAATTTATTTTTTTGTAGTTTTATTTATTAGTTTATTTGTTAGCTAGCTAGTTAGTTTATTAGTTAATCAAATGTCGGTATTGTTCCATATAGTGTCCATAATTGAAATATAAATGTCTGTATTTTGCAGAAACTATGGATCCACATAGCAGGAACCTCGAAGAGGAAGAATTTCTCGAAGATATAATCAAAGACGCCCCCGACGTTGAACCAGCTGAATCTCCGTCGTCGTATCTGAATCCCTCTGGAGATGCAATGGAGGTCGACCGACACGAAGATGAAGCCGACGGGGCAGGCGATAGCTCCGATGACGGAGAAGGTGATAGCTCCGCTGATGGAGAAGCCGGTGGAGAAATAACGAAGTCCGGCGAGGTATACATATGAAGTTTGGCAATCAGTTGTAAGATTGGAGATAGCTCTATATTGTATACATATACATTAATTTGACGAATGTTTCTCCCTCTTAGGCCTCCACATCGAGCAAAGCTACGAAACGAGGTCTGACTAAAAAGTTGGATGCACGGACGCATTACACCTTTGAGGTGATATTGCCTACGGGCGAACCCAAGCTTTCTAAGAATGCTGCTGACACATTCAAGAAGTAATGCGGAGTTCTCGTTAGGGATCACGTCCCAATCAGCGTTCGGGAGTGGAACAAGCGCAAAGGGGCAGCCGATAGTGACTATGTCGCCGACAGGTACAAAGATAATCTTTGGAATAATCTCATGTCACATTTCAACCTGCCAGAATGTGAGAATGAAGATGTCGCAAAAAAACCGAGGGCCAAAGTCAAGCAGTGTAACAACTCAGAATTTGTAATCCACTTCTTATTAATTAAAATACCAAATTTTGGACCAAGATAAAACTTTTTATCTATTATTGCATGCATACATGTATTTCCCATTATATGTTTTCTATGATTTTATGTGTGTTAATTTTGGTTGTGCACTAGTTAGTTAATTCTAACCTAACCAACAGAAGCAAGTGAGAATAATTATAAGAACCAAAGAAGGAAGAAACAAAAGAAAGAAAGAAAAAGAGAAGAATAAGATGATCTAGGAAATCTGTTTGACTACCCTACTTTGAGCCCTTGGATTAAGAAATCTGTAACTCCCCTCCATGTTTGGCCAGTTAGTTGAGCTTCACCAAGTCACATACAAACTCAACCAAAAGGTTGCTCACCAAAATTCAAATCAAAACATCACGCAAACATCAATCAAACTGTGAAGCTGAAACAGAGACTATACCAAAATTTGAAATAAGACTTTTGAAAAACTTATCCTTTCTTCAGAACAAAAATACCACGGGATACCTTGGCTCATATGTTGAGCATCCAAAGTGGAAAATTTCAAAAATTCAAATTTAAAACTCTTGCGAGCATTTGATCGAGCACCTGGCAGACAAAATCGGAGACAAATCATGATCACTGTGGTGATCACTGTCGCCGTTCGCCTCTGGCCTGTAGCCATGCTCCTGGGAGACGCCGCGGTCGAACCCAGCTCCCCCTGCCCCGACCCAAGCCATGAGAAGCAGAGGGAAGAAGAGAACTGCGCCCAGGGCCCCCTCCCAGTCTTCTTCTTCTCTGCACGCTCCCGACCGCGCTGCCCTCGCCAGCACCGACCCACAGCACTCCGCGGCCGAGCCAGCACCCTCCCAGCACGCCCCCGAGGCCGCCGTGCCCGGTACGACCTTCGAACGTTGCCAGGGCCCCCGAGCCGGCGAGCTTCTGGACACCCTCGCCCTCGTCGCCCCGACCTATAAATACCCCCGCCGATCAAACGGAGAGACTGGCCCCGTCCCCAACTACCTCCCAGACACACTCACTTCACCCCGCTCGCCCTAGCTCGACGTCGCCAGCCCCGCCGGCGAGGTACTGGACGCGGAGAGCGCCGTCGCGTTCGACTTCCTGGGAGCAAGCCGCCGCTGGGAATCGGCGGAGGAGCATCGCCGCAGCCGATTCCACACGTCGCCGTTGAGTTCTGCTTCCTCTCCGTCACGCCCTCGCCGTCAAACAGTCATCTCTGCAACGCCGGTGAGCTCCCCCGTCTCCGACGAACACGAAGCACCAGAGCCGTTCGATCTAGATCCAGCGATGGCATACCGATTCGGTTTAGTTAAGTGACCTGACGGGTGGGACCCCCCTGTCAGGTTCTGTTTTATTTCTTTCCCGCCGTGCGAACCGTTTTCTGGGCCGGCCCATTCGGGATCTGTTCAGAATCGGCCCAGCTCGTTAGAAATCGGTCCGTTTCATTTTTATTTATTCTCCCGCCTTTTCGAATTAATTCAAAATTGTTTCAGATATGATTTTCAAACTCAAATTCCCAGAGATTTACAAATCCTTTTCTAGCAAATAAATATGCGTTGGAAAGCTTGTAAAATGCTCTAGCCTGTAGAATTGGTTAGAATTCCATTTGAGTTAGGAATTTAATTAGATATGAATAGTGTGACCATAGCTTTATTAATCATAGAAGATTTCTAGAAAATTGTTTAAGCCCCCTAAAATCATGAAATTTAAATTGTGAACTCACCAATGACATCCCTTACTGTTAGTCAACCCTAATCAACTCAAACCCTGTTAGTGTTATCAATTAGACCCTAACCCAACTCTAGTTAGTCACATAAAATGATAGATCCCTAGCATACACTTAGAATTAATTTGCCCTCATTACCAAATCACTTAGTTAATCCCTCCCCACTTGAACTAGTCTTAGTACCCCTAAACCAATACCAATGCTTAGAAAGTGAACAACATATGACACTTAGTAGAAAACTCTAACTTGCACACTTAATGAAAACTTAGAAGAAAAACTTGCAATCCAACTCCATAAAATGCAACATGAATGCTATTGTTAGCAAACAAATATGTGTGCTTGGTGTGTTGTTAGCATCGTGTAGTGATGGTGTGTTTTGTGTTGATTCCATTATTAGACGCTAGTGTTGCTGAGGAGGATATTGAGGGGGGATTTTATTATCAAGAAGAAGAAGAGTACCCCGGACACTTTGCCAACCAAGGCAAGCCATCTTTTGATTCATACTCCCAATGCCCAGTTTTAATATTGCATTCTACCTATTTTAAGTAAATTGCATGATTGAATTGCTAGAGTAGAATGATAGAAGTGTAGTGATGTCTTGTTTAGCAAGAGCATCAAGCTGAGTTTATCCAACTCTATTTTGTAGTATCATCACTCAATATAGTTGCTTAGTCGCTAATAATATTGAGGCCATCTATAAGGGGAACTCTAGTTGAAAAGTGGTGACTTGAACTTGAAACTTGAATTGGAGATTGCTCCTACATAACGGCTTTAGGAAAGAAATCAATCTTGACTAAGAACTATGAAATGTATTTCTCAATGACAACGAGTGATGTACTATGGGAGCCAACCATACCGTATGACCACATTACCCTTGAATGGGAAGGGGCTTAGTCCGTAGCTTGTTTGTTTTAGTATGGGAGACCTCATTTGAACTTATAGAAGCATGAACCCCGAGGGGACGCTTCCGAAGCCGGGACTGGCCATAGCTGTGACGGAGGATACCACAGTCTATGGGAGTCCAAGATAGAGCACTCTCTAGCCGGAAAAACTATGAGCTCCATTCCGTATCTGGACTCGTAGGGAGGATCCCCATACTAAGGTAGGCAAGTGAAAGAGTTTGTTTGATTATCTGAACCCCGCATACTTGTGTATGGCGATCCGTGGATTTGTCCCGGCAGATGTATCGAATCTTGTGGGTAAAGTGTACCCCTCTGCAGAGGTTTTCAAACTATTCGAATAGCCGAGTCCGCGGTTATGGACAGTTGGCAAGCTGTACTTGACTTTTGTCAAGAATAAAAATAACAACGGTGAACTTGGTGAATGACTTGACTTGACCTTGATGTTGACACACTTGAAATTCCTCTTTAGATTGAACTTAGAGAACTAAACCTCTTTTCTACCAATGAACATTCTTGGGAAATAAAACTAGCTCTTTGCAAATAAACTTAGTGCTTAGTCCACTATACCAAACTTGCATATCTACTTCATCATTTCCTTTATAAGATGGTTTGCGAGTGCATCCAATGTACTCATGGCTGTGTCCCTGGCTATCAACTTGGCCAGACTATGAGGAAGAGTACTAGGAGGAAGGGTATGAAGAAGAGTGCCAGAACTAAGCTCGTCTCCATGAGTCGCCATTGCCTGTAGGGTGAAGGCATGGACCCGAAGACGTTATTTCCGCTGCTATATTGTGTTGTAAGATGAACTTGGTCTCTATGACCATTGTATTTGAACCATCGGATTGTAATGTCTATGGAACTGGTTACCAACTACGTTATGTATATCGCAACAATGGTTCTGGGATTGCGGTGGAATACATAACGGGCACTTCGAATTTGTATCAAATTTGAGGTCGTCACAAGTTGGTATCAGAGCCTAGGCTGACCATAGGTGACCTTAGTTAGAATGGGCGTTAAATGAAACCTTGATAAAAGCAAAGATATAAGTAATGGTTGCAAAATTGCTTAGTCTTTCCTCTCTATTTGCAAAGTTTTATACATACTTCAGTTTTTGCCTACTTAAAATTTTGCACACTTGAGTTGATCACTAACTTAATCTAATCTAAAATGTTGTAGATGGCCCCGGTATTCGTTGAGCACTACCAGTTGGGCCATGGTGGCAGCCTTTGTTTCGAGCACGACCTCACCACCCTGACCTTGTTCCTGGATCATTTGTATCCGGAGTTCAAGGGAGCCGTGCTCAATGAGCACCCAGATGGAGAGCTATGGTGGCTCATCAGGGCCAGTTGCCGTGGCAAGAAGGGAAATTTGAGTTCTCCAAGGGTCAAGTTTGAGCTTGTGGAGAACACTTGGGCCGGTGGTTTGGTCCGAGGTATGCAGGAGATGCACGCCCGCTTATGCGGACTGCATGTTGAGGAGGTCCAGGGGGAGCACTTTAGGAACTTTGCTCGGCGTGATGCGGACGGGCGTCCCGCAAACATGCCCGGGCAAAATGAGCCGAGTACCTACATCGATCACATGGACTTCTTGCTGTACTCCACTCAGCAGGAGGCCAATCGTGCCCGTACCAAGGCCAACCTTGAGCACTTCGCACTGGTGGAGGCGAGGAGCACTATCAGGATACTTGCGAAGGAGCGCAAGAGCCTTCGTCGCCAGCGCGATGAGAAGGATCAGGACATTGAGGAGTTGAAGGCCAATGTGGCTGAGCTGACTGAGTACATTGAGAGTCTTGAGGATCACCTTGGTGAGGAGGAAGGCATTGATCTCCGCAAGGAGGATAATGCCCTCATTGGTGATGAGGATGACTTCATGGAGGACCTTGATGATCCGGAAGATGGTGGGCATAATGGATTCATTGTGAGTGATGAGGAGGAAGACCCCGAGGAGCCCGATATTTAGATTGGAGACTTCCGTGTTATCTAGTTATGAGTTCACCTTGAGTCACTTCGTGTAGGTGTGAGTTGTATCCCCCTCTCTAGTAGACGAGTCGCAATGGTTTGATGTAAACCATTTGTAATGTGTGAACTCGTATGTATGATATGTTTGATGAGTGTTGAATGAAATATGAATTTGGCCCTTAAGGCCTTAGTAAAACACAAATTGCATCATCCATGTTACCTTTAAATCTTAGCCAAAAATTAGCTTTTCCCTCTTGTCTTACACACCTTATCTTCAGATGCCGCGAGCACCCCCACCCCCGAACCCGGAAATGGCCGAACTACTAAGGTTGATCATGGAAGACCGGGAAGCAGCCCGAGCTGAACGCCAAGCTAACTTGGCCACTCTTCAGTAGATAACCCAGATGGCAATGAACCACAACAATGGCAATGGCCATGGCAATGGCAATGGTGAAGGAGAAAACAATGGCAATGGTGATCACCGATCCAAGTTAAGGAATTTTCAAAACACCAACCCTCCTATGTTCACTAAGTCTGAGGAGCCCTTAGATGCGGATGACTGGCTTTGCACTATGGAAAACAATTTGGCAGTCGCCAAAGTTGGTGAAAATGAGAAGGTTTTGTACACCACCCACTACCTTGCGGGAGCCGCAAGATCTTGGTGGGATAGCACCTGTGCAATGCAAGCCCCAGGGTATGTGATGCCTTGGGAGGAGTTCAAGAGCAAGTTTAGCAAAGCCCATGTTCCTATGGGATTGGTTAAGAGGATGAGAGATGAGTTCAGGAATCTGAAGCAAGGTTCCCTATCTATGGTGGATTACCGTGACAAGTTCCTGACCTTGTCTAGGTATGCCCCAGATGACACCAACACCACTGAGAAAAAGCAAGAAAGGTTTCTGGATGGACTTCATGATGAGATGCAATGTGTCCTGGTCAGCATCCACTTTGCCGACTTGGAGTCATTGGTTGACTCTGCCATTCAGATGGAAGGCAAACTCAAGCAAGCTGCAGAGAACCGCAAGCGCCGTATGATGTATCAAGGCAACTCGAGAAACTCCCAGAAGCCAAGGGGAAATGCACCTATGGGTTTCGCCCCAAGACCTATGAGGCCATCTGCACCTGCTCCACGTCCCAACTATCCCAACCGTCCGCCCGGCAACAACTTCAACCGTGCACCTCCAAGACCTAGTAGCAACAACTTCAACACCAATACTCCAAGGCCAAATGGCGCCCATGTGTTACCCAAGCCTGGTGACAAGTCTGGTGTCACCTGTTATGAGTGTGGACTCAAAGGGCACTACTCCAATGAGTGCCCCAAGAAGCTGAATGATGCATCCAAGACCACTGCTCCTGCTCAGCAGCAGCGCCGTGTCGGAAATGGCAGGAACTATCCACCTAGGAACCAGCCTCACTCTCGAGGCCGTCTGAATCACATGAATGTTGAAGAAGCTCAGGAAGCAACCGACGTTGTGCTTGGTATGTTCCCTGTTAATTCAGTTCATGCAAGAGTTTTGTTTGATTCTGGAGCTTCACACTCGTTTGTTACCAAGTTATTTGTTGATAAAAGTGGACTTCACCCAACCCCTATGAATTATGCCATGTTGGTACAAACACCTGGGTCAACAACAAGGGCCGAGTGGAACTGTTTGGCAGTTCCCATAGAAATTCATGGAATAGCTTTCTTAGCCAATTTGATAGTGTTGGGAACCAAAGGTTTGGAAGTAGTTCTTGGTATGAATTGGATGTCTTCCCATCAAGGAGTAATAGATTGTGCCAAGAAGACCATCACCATGAAGAGTAGCACTGGAATCATAGTCAAGCATGTGTCCGTAAAACCACCCCAAACCACCCGATGTTATAAGAGTATCTCAGGACCAACTTTAGAGCAAGTTCCCATCGTCTGTGAATACCCGGATGTTTTTCCCGATGAGCTACCCGGAATGCCACCGGATCGGGATATTGAGTTTATCATTGAGCTTATCCCCGGAACGGGATCTATAGCCCAACGACCCTATCGTATGAACCCCACTGAACTAGTTGAGTTGAAGAAGCAGTTGGATGACCTTTTGAGTAAAGGATTGATTCAGCCAAGTTCTTCTGCTTGGAGATCACCCGTTCTGTTTGTGGATAAAAGTGACGGTTCTAGCCGACTGTGCACTGATTACCGCAAGCTCAACGATGTGACCATCAAGAACAAGTATCCTCTCCCAAAGATTGATGATCTGTTTGACCAACTGACTGGAGCTCGAGTTTTCTCAAAGATAGACCTTAGAACGGGATACCACCAACTGAATATCCGAGCAACGGATATCCCCAAAACCGCCTTCACTACCCGATACGGATTGTATGAGTACACCGTGATGTCATTTGGATTAACGAATGCCCCTGCTTATTTCATGAACCTCATGAATAAGGTTTTTATGGAGTTCTTGGATAAGTTTGTTGTTGTCTTCATTGATGACATTCTTATCTACTCCAAGTCCGAAGAAGAGCATGCAACCCATTTGAGGTTAATCTTAGAAACCTTAAGAGAGCATCAGCTGTATGCCAAGTTTAGTAAATGTGAGTTCTGGTTGAAGGAAGTTGGATTCTTAGGCCATGTATTATCAGCGGGAGGAATATCCGTGGACCCCAAGAAGATCAAATCAGTCATGGAATGGGAAGCTCCTACCACTCAAACTGAAGTTAGAGGTTTTCTCGGATTAGCCGGATATTACCGCAAATTTGTTGAAGGGTTTTTGAGCATTGCCTGGCCAATGACCCAACTGTTGAAGAAAGACAAGAAGTTTGAATGGACCCCTAAGTGTGAAGAGAGTTTTCAGGAGCTCAAGAAGCGATTGGTGACCGCCCCCGTCCTAACCATGCCCGATATCACCAAAAACTTTGATGTCTATTGCGACGCTTCCAAACTTGGACTTGGTTGTGTATTGATGCAAGAAGGCAAGGTCATAGCTTACCTCTCTCGGCAGCTTCGACCCCATGAAGAAAACTATCCCACTCATGATCTGGAGTTAGCAGCCGTAGTGCTAGCTCTAAAGACCTGGAGGCACTATTTGATGGGCAACCGTTGCGAGATCTACACTGACCACAAGAGTTTGAAGTATATTTTCACTCAGAAGGAGCTGAACATGAGGCAAAGAAGATGGATAGAGTTGATTAAGGATTATGATCTGGAAATTCACTATCACCCCGGTAAGGCCAATGTGGTGGCCGATGCATTGAGTAGGAAGCCATGCTCATTAAATATGATGATCAAGGAGGAGCAACCCATGTTGCACCAAGAGTTTGAAAAATTTGGATTGGAACTAGTCAGTCAAGGATTCCTAGCCAACCTTGAGTTTCAACCCACCTTGATGAGCCAAATCAAAGAAGCCCAGAAGGGAAATAAGAGTATCGATGAAATTAAGCGCCGAATTAGTTCCGGCAAGGTGCCAGGATTTGAGGAAGATGATCAAGGAGTTATGTGGTATAAAGGACGTATGTGTGTGCCTGCCGACTCAGAATTGAAGGGAGTTATTATGAAGGAAGCCCATGAGACACCTTACTCCATTCACCCCGGTGGAACTAAGATGTATCAAGATTTAAAGGAACAATTTTGGTGGCACGGAATGAAGCGTGAGATTGCATCTTTCATCTCTAAGTGTGATATCTGTCAAAGAGTCAAGGCTGAACATCAACGTCCTGCGGGATTGCTGCAACCTTTGCAAGTTCCAGAATGGAAGTGGGAATCTGTTGGAATGGATTTCATCACTGGATTTCCAAGGTCTAGCCGTGGAAATGACTCTATCTGGGTCATTGTGGATAGACTCACCAAAGTTGCCCACTTTATTCCTGTCAAGACCACTTATAACTCGGGACAGCTAACAGATCTGTACCTATCCAAAATTGTTAGTTTGCATGGAGTCCCTAAAACCATAGTTTCCGATCGAGGAACCCAATTCACCTCAAGATTTGGGAGAAGCTTACATCAAGCCTTGGGAACCAAATTAGCCTTTAGCACCGCTTACCACCCTCAGACGGATGGACAGACTGAAAGAGTGAATCAAATACTTGAAGATATGTTGAGAGCCTGTGTTCTAGCCTATGGGGCTAAGTGGGAAGATTGTCTGCCTTTCGCGGAGTTCTCCTACAACAACAGTTATCAAGCCAGTTTGCAAATGGCCCCATTTGAAGCTTTGTATGGAAGAAAGTGTTGTACCCCTTTGAATTGGTCAGAAACCGGAGACAGCCAGATATTTGGACCAGACATTCTGCAAGAAGCCGAGGAGAAAGTTCGCCTGATTCGTGACTATCTCAAGGCAGCCCAGTCGAGACAGAAGAGTTATGCCGACAAGAGACGTAGAGAACTGACCTTCCAGATTGGAGATTTTGTTTATCTCAGAGTATCACCTCTCAAGGGAATGCAGAGATTCCAAGTAAAAGGAAAGCTTGCACCCAGATATATTGGACCCTTCAAGATACTAGACCGCAGAGGAGAAGTGTCTTATCAGTTGGAAATGCCCCCTGAATTGTCTGAAGTACACGATGTCTTTCACGTGTCTCTACTTCGGAAATGTCTTGAAGTGCCGGAGAAGCCAGAAATCTTCAAGAATATTGATCACCGTTCTGTGGATATCAACAAGGATTTGACCTATCGTGAAGTGCCTATCCGTATCCTCGAGGAAGCATATCGAACCACTCGAACCCAAAGCATCAAGTTTCTGAAAGTTCAGTGGAGTAATCACACCGAAGATGAAGCTACTTGGGAACAAGAAGATTACCTTCAGAAAGAGTTTCCCAATCTTTCCAGTTCTTAATTAGTGAATCTCGGGGACGAGAATCTTTTTAAGGGGGGAAGATTGTAACAACTCAGAATTTGTAATCCACTTCTTATTAATTAAAATACCAAATTTTGGACCAAGATAAAACTTTTTATCTATTATTGCATGCATACATGTATTTCCCATTATATGTTTTCTATGATTTTATGTGTGTTAATTTTGGTTGTGCACTAGTTAGTTAATTCTAACCTAACCAACAGAAGCAAGTGAGAATAATTATAAGAACCAAAGAAGGAAGAAACAAAAGAAAGAAAGAAAAAGAGAAGAATAAGATGATCTAGGAAATCTGTTTGACTACCCTACTTTGAGCCCTTGGATTAAGAAATCTGTAACTCCCCTCCATGTTTGGCCAGTTAGTTGAGCTTCACCAAGTCACATACAAACTCAACCAAAAGGTTGCTCACCAAAATTCAAATCAAAACATCACGCAAACATCAATCAAACTTTGAAGCTGAAACAGAGACTATACCAAAATTTGAAATAAGACTTTTGAAAAACTTATCCTTTCTTCAGAACAAAAATACCACGGGATACCTTGGCTCATATGTTGAGCATCCAAAGTGGAAAATTTCAAAAATTCAAATTTAAAAATCTTGCGAGCATTTGATCGAGCACCTGGCAGACAAAATCGGAGACAAATCATGATCACTGTGGTGATCACTGTCGCCGTTCGCCTCTGGCCTGTAGCCATGCTCCTGGGAGACGCCGCGGTCGAACCCGGCTCCCCCTGCCCCGACCCAAGCCATGAGAAGCGGAGGGAAGAAGAGAACTGCGCCCAGGGCCCCCTCCCAGTCTTCTTCTTCTTTGCACGCTCCCGACCGCCCTGCCCTCGCCAGCACCGACCCACAGCACTCCGCGGCCGAGCCAGCACCCTCCCAGCACGCCCCCGAGGCCGCCGTGCCCGGTACGACCTTCGAACGTTGCCAGGGCCCCCGAGCCGGCGAGCTTCTGGACACCCTCGCCCTCGTCGCCCCGACCTATAAATACCCCCACCGATCAAACGGAGAGACTCGCCCCGTCCCCAGCTACGTCCCAGACACACTCACTTCACCCTGCTCGCCCTAGCTCAACGTCGCCAGCCCCGCCGGCGAGGTACTGGACGCGGAGAGCGCTGTCGCGTTCGACTTCCTGGGAGCAAGCCGCCGCTGGGAATCGGCGGAGGAGCATCGCCGCAGCCGATTCCGCACGTCGCCGTCGAGTTCTGCTTCCTCTCCGTCACGCCCTCGCCATCGAACAGTCGTCCCTGCAACGCCGGTGAGCTCCCCCGTCTCCGACGAACACGTAGCACCAGAGCCGTTCGATCTAGATCCAGCGATGGCATACCGATTCGGTTTAGTTAAGTGACCTGACGGGTGGGACCCCCCTGTCAGGTTCTGTTTTATTTCTTTCCCGCCGTGCGAACCGTTTTCTGGGCCGGCCCATTCGGGATCTGTTCAGAATCGGCCCAGCTCGTTAGAAATCGGTCCGTTTCATTTTTATTTATTCTCCCGCCTTTTCGAATTAATTCAAAATTGTTTCAGATATGATTTTCAAACTCAAATTCCCAGAAATTTACAAATCCTTTTCTAGCAAATAAATATGCGTTGGAAAGCTTGTAAAATGCTCTAGCCTGTAGAATTGGTTAGAATTCCATTTGAGTTAGGAATTTAATTAGATATGAATAGTGTGACCATAGCTTTATTAATCATAGAAGATTTCTAGAAAATTGTTTAAGCCCCCTAAAATCATGAAATTTAAATTGTGAACTCACCAATGACATCCCTTACTGTTAGTCAACCCTAATCAACTCAAACCCTGTTAGTGTTATCAATTAGACCCTAACCCAACTCTAGTTAGTCACATAAAATGATAGATCCCTAGCATACACTTAGAATTAATTTGCCCTCATTACCAAATCACTTAGTTAATCCCTCCCCACTTGAACTAGTCTTAGTACCCCTAAACCAATACCAATGCTTAGAAAGTGAACAACATATGACACTTAGTAGAAAACTCTAACTTGCACACTTAATGAAAACTTAGAAGAAAAACTTGCAATCCAACTCCATAAAATGCAACATGAATGCTATTGTTAGCAAACAAATATGTGTGCTTGGTGTGTTGTTAGCATTGTGTAGTGATGGTGTGTTTTGTGTTGATTCCATTATTAGACGCTAGTGTTGCTGAGGAGGATATTGAGGTGGGATTTTATTATCAAGAAGAAGAAGAGTACCCCGGACACTTTGCCAACCAAGGCAAGCCATCTTTTGATTCATACTCCCAATGCCCAGTTTTAATATTGCATTCTACCTATTTTAAGTAAATTGCATGATTGAATTGCTAGAGTAGAATGATAGAAGTGTAGTGATGTCTTGTTTAGCAAGAGCATCAAGCTGAGTTTATCCAACTCTATTTTGTAGTATCATCACTCAATATAGTTGCTTAGTCGCTAATAATATTGAGGCCATCTATAAGGGGAACTCTAGTTGAAAAGTGGTGACTTGAACTTGAAACTTGAATTGGAGATTGCTCCTACATAACGGCTTTAGGAAAGAAATCAATCTTGACTAAGAACTATGAAATGTATTTCTCAATGACAACGAGTGATGTACTATGGGAGCCAACCATACCATATGACCACATTACCCCTGAATGGGAAGGGGCTTAGTCTGTAGCTTGTTTGTTTTAGTTTGGGAGACCTCATTTGAACTTATAGAAGCGTAAACCCCGAGGGGACGCTTCCGAAGCCGGGACTGGCCATAGCTGTGACGGAGGATACCACAGTCTATGGGAGTCCAAGATAGAGCACTCTCTAGCCGGAAAAACTATGAGCTCCATTCCGTATCTGGACTCGTAGGGAGGATCCCCATACTAAGGTAGGCAAGTGAAAGAGTTTGTTTGATTATCTGAACCCCGCATACTTGTGTATGGCGATCCGTGGATTTCTCCCGGCAGATGTATCGAATCTTGTGGGTAAAGTGTACCCCTCTGCAGAGGTTTTCAAACTATTCGAATAGCCGAGTCCGCGGTTATGGATAGTTGGCAAGCTGTACTTGACTTTTGTCAAGAATAAAAATAACAACGGTGAACTTGGTGAATGACTTGACTTGACCTTGATGTTGACACACTTGAAATTCCTCTTTAGATTGAACTTAGAGAACTAAACCTCTTTTCTACCAATGAACATTCTTGGGAAATAAAACTAGCTCTTTGCAAATAAACTTAGTGCTTAGTCCACTATACCAAACTTGCATATCTACTTCATCATTTCCTATATAAGATGGTTTGCGAGTGCATCCAATGTACTCATGGCTGTGTCCCTGGCTATCAACTTGGCCAGACTATGAGGAAGAGTACCAGGAGGAAGGGTATGAAGAAGAGTGCCAGAACTAAGCTCGTCTCCATGAGTCGCCATTGCCTGTAGGGTGAAGGCATGGACCCGAAGACGTTATTTCCGCTGCTATATTGTGTTGTAATATGAACTTGGTCTCTATGACCATTGTATTTGAACCATCGGATTGTAATGTCTATGGAACTGGTTACCAACTACGTTATGTATATCGCAACAATGGTTCTGGGATTGCGGTGGAATACATAACGGGCACTTCGAATTTGTATCAAATTTGAGGTCATCACAAGCAGTGGACTCTAAAGAAGATGGCCGAACTGTTCCGTAGCTGGAAGAAGAAGCTATGGAAAAACTATCGGAAGACAAAGAAAGTGCCAGTATTCGAGGGGTATCTAGCCAAGCAGGCGAATCACTGGAAGGCATTTCAGGAGTACAAGGAGTCAGAAGATGCCAAGGCATTATCAGAAAAGAACAAGAAGAATGCCGACAAGAAGAAATATCTCCACACGCTGGGGCCAGGGGGCTATGAGACTGCCATCCCAAAGTGGGATAAGAAAGAGCAAGATATGCTAGCTAAAGGCATCATACCTGAACCCATCCGTGATGAGTAGGAATTGAGAGCAAGAAATTGGTTCCTTGCGCATGGTGGTTCGTACGACGAAGAAACATGGGACCTTATCTGTAGTGACGGTCTTAGGATACCCAGGGAGAATTGGAAAAAGATAGTGAAAGAAATTAAAGAGGGAAAAAGATAGTTCACTCTAGATAGAGAGAAAGATTCGCTCACACTGGTCCTCGGCAATGACAAACATGGAGGACGAACGCGAGGCTTTGGTCCTTCTTACCCGTGGTGGCTTGGGTTTGCCAGAGACCAAGACACTTACAGAAGCCGAGCGAGAGCAAAGAAGCGACAGCAGGATGAGGAGAATGACAAGTTCAACCAGTTGCTTGCCAGGCTTAACGAGCAACAGCAGCAGATTGACGAGCTTAGAGGAGTAGTGCGCCAGGAAGATCCTGCACTCGATATTACCGGCGCCCCATCTAAGCGGAAAAGCAGCGTGGCTGAATCTGAGGCCCCGACCGACGATGCACGAAGAATGATAGAGGGCGGTCCCGGCTACCCCGTGGATGGAATCAAGGAGTCAACATCATGTGAACTCCATCAGAGAATCAAGTACATATCCATGAAGGTGGCCGTCGGACAAGCTTTACCTTCTGGCCCTGATGTACGTTGGCATGGCCGTGAGATTCCAGCTAGCTATGCTAACGTCGGGGTGGATGAAATCGTATCGGGGTTTCATGATATGGAGCTCGACATAGCTGGACCCGAAGATGAGAGGACACTCAGAGAAGTACTGGGTGGAGTCATCCTATGGGACAAGAACTACATCAAGCTTCCAGGCTCGGCCCCAAGGACAACACCGCCTCCGAGTCGTCGCAGGTCACCTACATCTCCATCACCTCCAAGCCCTCCACATGACGACGGCCACCACAACACGAGTCCATCTCGATCACCGCCGCTGGACTTGGGTCGGCCGTCTCCGCCGCCGCCCGCTAAGGATACTAAGTGGAAGCGTGCCAGCAAGAACGCTCCGTCGATGAGTTCTAAGCGATGGAGCTCCCCAAAGCGCAAACTGTCGCCCCTCCCAAAGGTACCTCATGCTAATCTTCCCATCAGACCTTATGATCGTATCGACGAGGAAAACGCCAGGATAGCAAAGAAACATTATGATGCGCAGATGAAAAAGAAGGAACCCGAGCCCCGCCCGAAATACACCGAGAAGCAAATAGCATATGCAAAATACTTACTGACCCTTCCATCACAGTATGACTTGCACCATAAGTCTGACGACTATACACGCGCATTGCAGAAGGAAGGGAAAAAGAGCAGATCACGTGCAAGTGCAAGTGGGAGCAAATCAAGTTCAACTACAAGCAAAAAAAGATCAGACGTTCCTCAGCTTGGACAACAGGCCAAACAGTCGATCCCACCCCTCAGGGTGTTACCCGAGAATGTTCCCTCTCTGGTGCCGGGGCAAGATTTGGAATTAGCAGCGAAGTGGGCGCATGAATGGGGTATAAGTGTTGAAGGCGTTCTGGCTTCTCAAGACGACAGGTTACCCAAGGCTGTGGTAGCCCCTAAGCCGCAGTTTGTCATGGGAGCGCCTTTGGTCAGCAAAGATAAGTTTGATGATCTCCCAACAAATATGCGTTACTTGCATACATGGTACTTAAGTGAAGCAAAGAATGGGAGAACGATGATCGTGGCGCGTGTCCCACTGGAGTACTACGGCCGTCCCGAAGACATCCATATCGACTTTGATGAACTCTTCCAGATGTACAATGCTGACGCCCTCGACAAATCGCTTATGAGTTGCCATTGTCTGTAAGTTTTTCAATTCGTTGTCTACATATAACTTGTTCAGTTATTTCAATTCATTGCCTACATATAACTTGTTCCGTTCTGACTTGTACTCTATTATGCAGAATGAAGATTCTGGAATGTAAAAGTAGGAACATCCTAAATATTGGGTTTATTAACCCAGATAAAATACATATAAAGACGCTAACTGATAACCCCAAGGAGACGGAGGAAAACCTTCTAAGGTTTCTAACAGATCAAAATTTCTGTGACCACATACTGTTTCCATACAACTTCAGGTGAGGGTCTTACTCTGTTGTGTCCATTCACTTATAAGTGTAATTGATAAGTTACTGACACATATATATATATATATATATACATGTGCAGCTACCACTGGATTCTGTTGGACATTCAAATTGATAAGGGAAGAGTTGATGCCTTCGACCCATTATCGAGACCCTTCGAACAGTTCCAAAGCCTGCAGGACATGCTCCAAGGGTAATTTCAATCATTCTTGCGCTCTATCGGTCTCTTTCGATGATTTTCTAATATATCAATTAATGAAAAACTTAGGAAATCATTTTCCTTGTCAGGCAGGGTTTGGAAGCGATTCAAGTGCGTGACTGACGGTATCGAGCATGAGAAGCTGACCTTTAGAGCGGCTCAGGTAAGTAGTAGTATGATATACTTCTATTTTCAATACATTTATGATGCTAGATTATTATTTTGATTATATTATATTCTCGTTGACAAGGGTATAGTTGATAGAGCCCGTTAGTTGAGTACCCCTAAGGCCCATTAAGCTAGGCCCAATTGTAATGATAAGTCGAATACGAGTTCTTACCATATATCGATATTGTAATCTGTATCGGACCCAACCCGATCCTCGAGACCTGGCCACCTATATATAGGGGCCAGGAGGGGACGGGGTGGGGCAGATTGAAAGCAAGCCAGGTTAAACGCCCAAGTTTACTTTCGATACACACTTATTTCGACTAACTTTACCTTCGAGTTCATCCGACGCCCTATCTCCCCGATCCTAAGTCCTTCATCTAGGACATTTGTCGAGTTAACCCTCGTCACTCGTAAAGTGCGACCAGCAGCCACGGGGGACGCATCTATGTGGATACTACGTTTGCGAGACCATTCGCACGTTTACCTTTGAGCACAAGGATTACAGATACGACGTACGCAATAAACATTCACACCTTTATTTTTACCCGTCATTCTTTGTTATCATGATTGACATTCATATTCATCTCCTCTTCTTATATAGTACACGGCCATGCGGGAGAAGTACCTACCAGAGCAACGCGCGATCGCTGTTGGAGAGGAGCTAGCGTCCTTTTTGAGGACAGAACTTATAGATGATAAAGGAAGATTTAGTGTAGCAAGGGGCCATTACTAATGTTGGTCCACGTAATCGAATAGACGGGCTCTAGTCCCGATAATTGTTATCTCCATATAATTGTATATATATACTCGATCGTAAGATAAGTTATCTTACATATATATGCACTAACATGTATGCGTAGAATTATATGAAAAATGTTTTTAAAATGAAGAAAGAATAAAATAAAATACAACAAAAATAATTCCCCCAACACCTAAACCCTAAAACCCTAAAGCAAAAAAACAAAATCTGTAGAGGCCCTTTAGTCCCGGCCCGTGTTACAAACCGGGACTAAAGGGCCTGTCCCTGGAAGCACTCCGAGGCGCCCACGTGGACACCCTCTAGTCCCGGCTGGTAACCGGGCCGGGACTAAAGGGTTAGCCTTTAGTCCCGCTTCTGTAGTTCCGGTTTGCAAACCGGGACTAAAGGCCCTTTCCCCACTAGTGGGAGATGATGAACGTGTTATTTTTTTTGGAACCATTGATCAACCAGAGAGTGGAAATGTCTGGAGCTTTGACTGCTAAACATTGCGTGTACTGTTTCTCCAATGATAGTAATCAGAGATTGCGTGTTAATGCTTTTGTAAGGAAAAGTCCATGTCCACGATCAAGTTGCATGTAGCTCCGAAAACAGGGCTGCAGTCCATCTCCCGCTACAATCTGTCATAGCTAGAAAGGGGAATCATGTAGAGATAATTGGTAATGGCAGGCTGTGAGACCTAATGCAGTTCGATTTAACCCATTATCAGCTGTAGGTGGCAATGAGAAGAAATTCAGGCCGACTTTTTGCATATAATTCAGAATAAAAGAAACCTTTTAAAGGTGACAGGCCATCTTGATCTACAAATGTGAGGGGACCTTCTGAATTTTTCCACTAACTGTGATTTCCCTTCAGGCGGCACATTGTCATCTGAACTGAAGGCGGGCGTACTGTACAGGACGACTTTCGAGATATGCTCAGGGATATCGAATACTAAAAAGACTTGCAAAATTAACCTAATCCCGGAAATAAAATACTATATAGGAAAATGAGTTACCTCCAATGCATGATACCATCGCGTTCCTCAAGTGCCACCATGACTGATAAAATATATGGAGGCATTTCGGAGAAATAATGAATGTTTCATCCGGATCGCTAGCATCTCTTCTCAATCAAAGAAGACCATGATGTACATATCGAGAAACCCATTGCCGCAGACTGCAGCGCTCCTCCTCCTAATCATAGAGGTGCCTGATTCAGTAAATCAATAGATGGAGAGGGCAGTGCATGGTCTGCCTTGCAGCCAAGATGAAAAGAGATGATGGCTCGGCTGGCGCGCGCCTGTGAACGAAGCGGCGGCTGTGCGAGACGGCGGGGAGGGGATTTAATGGCAGGAGCAAAGAAATAACGAACGGAATGTTTCATCCGGATCGCCAGCATCTCTTCTCAATCAAAGAAGACCATGATGTACGTATCGTGAAACTCATTGCCGCAGACTGCAGTGCTGCTCCTCCTAATCGAGGTGCCTGATTCAGTAAATCAATAGATGGAGAGGGCAGTGCATGGGCTGCCTTGCAGCCAAGATGAGAAGATGATGGCTCGGTTGGCGCCTGTGAACGAAGCGGCGGCTGTGCGAGACGGGGAGGGGTTTTAATGGCAGGAATATGGCTACTTATGTGGTTGGATCAAATCGGACTACGAACAATTCTTTGCTGCTCTGATCAGATCTGATGGAACGGTAGACTGGTAGAGTAACCTCCAATTGCTCCCATTTAATCGTCAAAAAGATAGTACACCAGATTGAGGACAACAGTACCATATCAGGACCATGGCCGTCAGCCCGTCACGATGTGTTGGCGACATGCGCAGACTTCAAAGAGAGGGAGAGGAACGTGGAGCCGCCGAAGAACAACAAATCCCTTCAGGCTATTCATCCATTGGCTCCTTGGAGAGATTCGAGGCTGCTAGTGCATGGGAGCCGATAGCTGGAGGATTTCGCAATCAATGGTAGATGTATTTCTCGGACGCCATATACACAAGGTTATGGAGGTAAACCTGTGGATGAAGAAGACCAACAGCTTAAGTAGATATTGGATAAAGGAAGGGGAAGAAGAAAAGGCTCCCTTCAGGCTATTCATCCATTGGCTCCTTGGAGAGATTCGAGGCTGCTAGTGCATGGGAGCCGATAGCTGGAGGATTTCGCAATCAATGGTAGATGTATTTCTCGGACGCCATATACACAAGGTTATGGAGGTAAACTTGTGGATGAAGAAGACCAACAGCTTAAGTAGATATTGGATAAAGGAAGGGGAAGAAGAAAAGGCTCCCTTCAGGCTATTCATCCATTGGCTCCTTGGAGAGATTCGAGGCTGCTAGTGCATGGGAGCCGATAGCTGGAGGATTTCGCAATCAATAGTAGATGTATTTCTCGGACGCCATATACACAAGGTTATGGAGGTAAACCTGTGGATGAAGAAGACCAACAGCTTAAGTAGATATTGGATAAAGGAAGGGGAAGAAGAAAAGGCTCCCTTCAGGCTATTCATCCATTGGCTCCTTGGAGAGATTCGAGGCTGCTAGTGCATGGGAGCCGATAGCTGGAGGATTTCGCAATCAATAGTAGATGTATTTCTCGGACGCCATATACACAAGGTTATGGAGGTAAACCTGTGGATGAAGAAGACCAACAGCTTAAGTAGATATTGGATAAAGAAAGGGGAAGAAGAAAAGGCACGAAGTAGAGATGGTTTGGTGGAGCAGGAGTGGGAAGAAGAAATAGCATCATGGTGGGATAATGGAAGGTGGAAAGGGGATACAGAGAGGCGGCGGAAGCTGCCGTTCAATGGAAGGTGGAAAGGGGATACGGAGAGGCGGCGGAAGCTGCCGTTCAAAGGCTGACAAAAAAATGATCGACTTATACAGTGGAAAGACGTGAGTTCTATGGGATGACGTGGACAGAAAATTAGTTGATGTGGTGGGACCGCTGAGGTGTCATAGCTGCATGTTTAGAGAAATAGGTTAGTGGGGATAAACTTCTTTTTTTTTGAAACAAAAGCACTATATTAGGTCAGCAAGCCGCCTCATTAAAAACCTTCCAGTCCCCTCAGGTACCCTGGTAAGGAAAAAAGTGCGTCTGAAACTTGATGCCTCGATCAAAGTATTGTTATATCATTTGTAAGGGAGCTAACTAAAAACCTAGGGGGATCATCGTCCCAAGTACAACAAGACTCAGAAACAAAGCACTCTCTAGCTATTACATGGGCTGGCATATTAGCTTCCCTAACACAGTGATTAAAAGACACCTGACCTATCAAAGTGGCGAGATCCACACAATCCGCATAAATCGCAGCCGATTCTGTCCACCAAGCCTCGTCTCCCGAACAAGCTTGGATAGTTTCCAGAGAATCACTTTCAGCAATAATCGAACCGCAGCCTTTACTATTAGCCAAACTTAACCCCTCTTTCATTGCCAACGCCTCAGCCATCCTAGCAGAAGCTAGATGGGGCAAAAATTTGCAAGAGGCCGCAATAAACTGACCTTGGTAGTCGCGAAGAATTGCACCGATAGCTCCAGAATGACTGTCTTCAAAGAAAGAAGCATCAACGTTTAATTTCACATGCCGTGGTGGAGGTCTAGTCCATTTAACATCCGACGGAGGGCTAGGCTTGGAGGCCCTTGCCGAATTTGCTGCTATAGCCAAAATCGACATCTTCCGCCTATAGAGGGGTGGAACATCTTCGTTGTGCATGCGCCTTCTACGAACCCACCAGATATACCAGCAAGTTATAGCGACAACTTCAGAAAGATGAATGTCATTAAACCCCGGCATGGAGTTATCGCCGCGACGCAGAATTGATTCCAAGACGACAGAGGCAGACCGGTCTCCAGCCACTGCCTCTTCTATGATTTCATGTAAACCGAGCGAAGACCACAATTCATGCGCAGCCGTGCAACAAAACAGCAGGTGCAGTATATCTTCCGGACCATCATGGCATATAGGGCATTCACTCGAAGTTCCGACATGTCTATTAGCCAATATACATTTCAGAGGAAGGATCCCATGCAAAGCTCTCCAAATAAAAAAAATTATCTTGCTCGGGATCTTAAGTCGCCACATGGTCTTCCAGACCGGATTCATAGCCGACGAGCCTGGGAGGGCAAGCTGCCCCGCCGTAGCCCCAAACTGATGCCTCCACTGAAGGTGATAACCCGATTTAACAGTGTATCTCCCGTGCTTGGTAAAACCCCAGGCAACAAAGTCATCAAAGCCTCTATTGTGAAGGGGAATTTGCAAAATTCTATTAACATCAACCGGCGATAATAAGCTGCGTAAAACCTCCTCATCCCATTGCTCAGAAACCGGGTCAATGAGATCACTCACTTTGGTGTAGATTGATGCTCCTCTTGGGGTAATCAATTTCCTGTCAGGGCTAGAAGGAATCCAAGGATCTTGCCACATATTGATCTTCTCACCGTTACCAACCCTCCACACATATCCTCTTTTGAAAGTGGCTACACCTGCAAAGATACTTTGCCATGTAAAAGAGGAGCCATCCTTAGGACCCGCCTTTAAAATGTCACCGTGAGGGTAATACTTTGCTCGCAAGACTTGAGCACATAAAGATTCCGGTTCGGAGATCAATCTCCATGTCTGCTTTGCTAGCATAGCTAGGTTGAACGAGTGAAAATCACGGAATCCCATTCCCCCTTCCCTCTTTGGATAGCAAAGTTTCCACCAAGCAAACCAGTGCATCTTATTACTGTTATCATCATCGCCCCACCAGAATTTTGAAATAGCATCCATCATCTTCTTGCATACTCCCTTTGGAATTAAAAAACCCGACATTGCATAAACTGGGATTGCTTGAGCCACAGCCTTAAGAAGAATCTCTTTCCCTCCAATAGATAGTTGTTTCTCTTTCCAACCATTAATTCTTTGAATAATTCTTTCGATGAAGTGTTCAAAGCAATCGCTTCTATCCGCCCCAACCAATGCAGGGAGACCCAAGTACTTATCAGATAGGGCCTCATTGTCAATATGAAGGGCTTGACAGATCTCTGCTCTAAGAAGCGCATTAGTGTTGGGAGAGAAATAAATACTTGATTTTGCAAGGCTTACCAATTGACCAGAATTTGCACAGTAAGTGTCTAGAACCTGTTGCAAGGAGGTTGCATTATTCATATCCGCTTTCATGAGAATTAGGGAATCATCAGCAAATAGTAGATGCGAAACTGATGGTGCACTTCTGCACACCCTAACCCCATCAATGCCACCAACCTCTTCTTCATACAACAGAAGACTCGACAACCCCTCCGCACAAAGGAGGAACAAATAAGGGGAGAGGGGATCCCCCTGACGAAGACCTCTTGTTGGGACAAACATATCAGTCTCCTCAGAATTGAACCTCACTTGATATCTTACCGAACTAACACAAGCCATCATTAGGTCAATCCATCTATCAGCAAATCCAAGCTTTCTCATCATGTTCTTCAAGAAGATCCACTCAACCCTATCATAAGCCTTGTGCATATCAAGCTTGACAGCACAAGTTCCATTAATTCCCGATCTTTTATTCTTTATAGCATGAATGCTCTCGTAAGCCACAAGAACATTATCAGTAATAAGTCGCCCCGGAACAAAAGCACTTTGCATGGGAGAGATAATCTCCGGGAGAATTTCCTTTAGTCTTCCAGCTAACATCTTCGAAATAATTTTGTAAATTACGTTGCATAGGCTAATGGGCCGAAACTGAGTAACCAGTTCAGGCTCATCCACTTTAGGAATAAGGACCACCGTTGTATCATTCCATTCCTCAGGTATAGTGCTCGAATTCAGAGCAAGAAGAACCTCCTGAGTAATATCCTCTCCACAAATATTCCAGAATTTTTTATAAAAAACTGCATGAAGTCCATCTGGACCAGGAGCTTTGAAGTCTCCTATAGAAAATGCTGCCTTTTTCACATCCTCAGCAGTAAAGGGAGCCAGTAGCTTTTCGTTCATCAGATCCGTCACTCTTGGCATAATTTTATCCATCATAGCAGGGTCTAGTTCATTAACTTCAGACATGAAAAGGTTAGCGAAATAATGGAAACTGAGAGGCTTTAACTGATCAGTACCTTCAGACCACTCCTCTTGGTCGTTTTTAAGCTTCTTAATGAAGTTCTTTTTCCTCCTCGCCGTTGCATAGTGATGAAAGAAGCTCGTATTGCGATCGCCATGCCTCAGCCAATTTGCCCTAGAGCGTTGCATCCAGTGCGTTTCCTCTTGTTCAAGTAACAAGTCAATGAGCTCTGCCATCTCTTTTGCCACAGCCTCGTTTTCAGCGTTCATCGGTCCGTTCATCGCTTTCTCCAGCTTATCCTGTGCTTTTCGTAGTCTTTTTCTCGGATTTTTCAGCACATTAGCATCCCACTCGTGTAGAGCCCCATGAAGCTTGTTCAACTTTGTTAGGACATTATCAGTAGGGTTCTCATTGGTGACCGCCTCCCAAGTTTGTTGCACCTTTTCTTGAAAACCTTTTTCCTGTAGCCATTTAGCTTCAAATCGTTTTTGTTTAGCAGAAGAAATCTGCATAGGTGCCTCGGTGTCCACCAATACTGGCCTATGGTCTGATCTTATGTAGTCCAGGTGTTGCACCGATGCCGCTGGATGCATTACTGACCATGCACCATTAGCGACACCCCTATCCAGCCTTTCTCGAATTCTTCCTCTTTTCCAAGTGAATGCCTCTCCTGAGAATCCTAGGTCTTCAAGACCACAATCCATTAGTGCATCACGAAAAGCATCCATACACCATTGCGGCCTAGTGTTACCGCCCTCCTTTTCTGTTGAAAACAAAATCTCATTGAAGTCACCAATAATTAACCAAGGCAAATTATTATTCTGATTTAGCTCTCTCAATTTATCCCAAGTTTTGTATTTATCCTCCCATCTTGGTTCACCATAGATACCAGTTAGTCTCCAAACTTTGCTAGCAGATTCAATAACCCGGACATCAATATACATTGGAGCAGAAAAAATCAACTCAATCTTTATTTCTCTTTTCCAAAATAAGATAAGCCCACCGCTTCTGCCATTACTAGGATTGATTATTTGGCAATCCATCTGAAGTCTCCTACGTAAACAGTCAGCCGGAAAAGAATCGAGGTGAGTTTCCGACAAAAACATCACATCGGGGTTTTTACGCCTTCAAAGGTTCAAAAGCGAGCGAACTGTCGGGGCATTACCCAAGCCCTGACAGTTTAGACTGAGGATCAACATTGCACCCGGTCAGACTCCTTCTGGGAGTCCGCCGATCTAAGTGAAGGGGAGTCAGCTCCAGCCTTCTTTGTGCGTTTACTTCTGTCGTTCTCCATCTCCTGAGTATTGCTTGTATTAATCAGCAGATCATTATCAGTAACCATGGCCAAGGCTTTATCATTCATCTCCTCACCCCGAGGCTCAGTATCATATTCAATTTGAAGTCTTCTTTTTGCTCCACTATCAGTACTTGAGTCATGGTCATCCAGATCCATCTGGGTCTTCTTAATCGGGCTAGACCCTGTGTCATGGAGCTCCTCCTCCGTTTGTACTTTCTATCCTGGCAGAACAGCGTTAAACCTCCAGCTCGCCTGTGGTGTGCTCCTACCTCCAAACCCTCTGCCTCTGCCCAAATCAGCCGGTTCCCCATGACCAAACCGGCCGCCTCCTCCATTGATCTGAGTACCACGGCCACGCCAAGTTGACCAGTCAGCTTTTAGCCAATCTCCCCATTTGAGTGCCTCTTCATCATGTTCACCAGAGCCACACTCCAAATGAGAATGCCCCAAAAAACCACAAGCACCACAGAACCTTGGGAATTTCTCATATTTGAGCTGGAAGAACTCTCTTTGCCCACCTCTAACAACCGTAACAAATCGAGCCAGAGTCTTTCTCACATCAACTTTCACCTGAACCCTAACAAAGTTGTTCACTCCTGGGATAACAGTCTCAACCGTCTGAACTTTCCCAACTTTCTTTTCCATCAGATTTTTAATCAGAGCTTGATCCCTGTAAGCAATTGGCAGCTTATGGATTTGGATCCATGCATCGAAACTGTTAAGATCTACAGCCTTAGTCGGAGTAAGACCATCGTAAGGTTCAATGATTACAGCGTTTTGCCTAAACAGCCATGGTCCTCCCTTCTCCACTTTCATCCAATCTCCTAAACAGAAACATTGAATAGTAAAGAGGTTCTCCTCCAAAGCTGTGAACTTTACCTCCTTTGCCGGACTCCAAGCAACTCGCATTGCGTGCTCAAAAGATTGTGGACTGAAGTAGTTCGTAGTATGAACTTTAGCGAGCGCCATCCACTTGATACCTTCCTTCGGAATATCCGTCTCCTCAAACACAAGGTCATCAATCTCATCTTCCTCGATGCCGAGACGGTTTAACATCTCGTTGAGATTCTCTGGTTTCTTCGTCCCCGATCCACTCGCCTGGCTTGCCGAATCGCTCGCCTGGTTAGCCGATCCCGATGATTGGCCTGACATGATCACGCCTCTTCCGCCAAAACCCTAGACTAGGGCTGGAGGAGAAGGAGAGTTACTCACGAGAGGATCCAGAGGATCCAGACAACCACGCTTCCGCGCTCCCTTAAGCAGGCGGATCCGTTGATGGGTAGAACTCCACCTCGGATTGAACTCCGGCGGTGGAGGAATCCAAAACCCTAGTCGCCCCCGGGAGCGCTAGGTCGATCAGAGCCTTTCTAGGTGATCCAAACTGAGTTCTTTGGGACACAACTAAACCCTCTTAGTGGGGATAAACTTCTTAGTTATATAGGATATGAAGTATTCTTATCTCCTTCGCGTAGCCATAGCACGCGGGAGCGTTGCTTCATCCAGATTTCCTCCTATGTAGCGCATGTTTTAATTTCTTCACTACTGCCTTCTCTTCATCAGATGGGCCACGGCCCATAGACACAACGCGCAGGCGGTCAACTCGCTGTCAAACTCTTCAGCTCCCCAGGCAGTAAGCTCACAACGCGCAGACGGTCAACTCGCTGTCAAACTCTTCAGCTCCCCAGGCAGTAAGCTTCCCTTAGCCTTTGAAAAGCATCAACGACACCATGGAGCCCCTGTTGGCCCGAACCCTTCGCCCAATTTTGTAGGACCAAACTGTCATAATTTGCACGAGACTTAACGTTTTCGTAGCGTAATTGTCTAGCAAAATTGTGGGATTAGGCATGATTCAATTCCTAGTGGTGCCTAGTAAGTAAGCCAGTTCAGGGATTTACATTGAACAGAAAATATGTTTGCCTGGAAACAACCAGAATCGTGATGGCATGGAACCACCTCCATTTTACGAATACAGAACACATAACAGTAAATAGAGGGACAAACTACGGCGAACAAGTTAATCAAGATAATCCATAAACATCCACCTATTATCTTCCATAATATTTCAAGAACACTGCACTGCTAAGTATTCAAAAACTGATGATCAACATAGATCAGGAATTAAGAACGGGCACTCCAAAAGAAGTAACAGTGCACACATAAGCATTCAACAAGACTGTTGATGATCCTGACCAGTTTCACTTTGGCACAATGATACCATCAAGCATATAGTTGAAGTAAGGATCCTCGTCTACGTCGTCGTGGAGCTGGTTGTTATCATCCTGCTCGAGCTGAGGAGGCTGGTTGTTGTCATCCTGCTCGAGCTGAGGAGGCTGGTTGTTGTCATCCTGCTCGAGCTGAGGAGGCTGGTGCACGTGCTGCTCCTGAAGCTGGAGCTCCTGAAGAGCAGGGTCCTGAAGCTGGAGCTCCTGAAGAGCAGGGTCCTGAAGCTGGACCTCCTGAAGAGCAGGGTCCTGAAGCTGGACCTCCTGAAGAGCAGGGTCCTGAAGCTGGACCTCCTGAAGAGCAGGGTCCTGAAGCTGGACCTCCTGAAGAGCAGGGTCCTGAAGCTGGACCTCCTGAAGAGCAGGGTCCTGAAGCTGGAGCACAGATAAATACAAATGAGATATTACCGAATTATTGTTTAGTAGCGTTCAATACTAGATTATATTAGCTGCTCTTTGGGTTGTATGCATTCATATCCTGCGTTTCTTGATCTAGGTTATTGCTTTACAAGTTTGTAGCAATGAAGTTGAAACGACAATAAATGATTTGTTTTGCATACCTCTGGTCTTCTTACCTAAAGAGCATTATACATGTAGCCTACATCCAGGAAACTACTATGTGTCTGAAAATGATTCATATTTGTTTCTTCTGATATGTAGCCTCCAATTTTGTACTTGCGTAATCTAGCTTACTGGTTAGGAAGTAAAATTTAAATAGAAACATGTAAGGCCGTGTCTTTCTCTGTGCTGATTAAATATACACACTTGGGATGATATTTCAGGTACGAAATGATCTGCACTAATTAACCTAAGCTGCAAGCTTGGTCGTGAGCCCGCGATTTGAGTTCAGTTGTCGTTTGTCGTTCCATGGGATGCTCTCTGTGGGTGGGCCGTTTAAGTTTCGCTCTCGCAGCTGTTGGGCCAGGTCTCCTTGCGGGTGCGGTGGTGTGCTAACCTTCTTGGCACCGGCCCATCTGCTCCCCGTGTTGGCTTCATCGCTTTCTATGTCTTGCCGTAACTCTTTGATTTTCGCTGCCTGCTGGGGTCATTTCCTTTGGGCCATGCTTTTCAGTCGTTGTCTGTTGCCTCGCTGTTTGTATGTTTTTGTTTTGAGTTGAGCAGTGGGGATTCTTCTCCTGGTCTTCTTCCTGCGGCTGGCTAATTGATGGGGAGTGAAAATTTGTTTCGGGAGTTTGGATCTCCTTTCCTCTTAATCCGGGGAGTTCGCGTTTCTTCTTTCATGTCTGCGCTCTAGCCTGTTCTTGGCTTCCGGTGGCTAAGGCGGCGAGCCCTTTCGTCAGGGTTTTCTTTGCCTTCTAGGCATCTGCCGCCCCATCCTTTCGAGGTGCCTTGTCTCTGCTTGCTTAATCCATCTGCTTTTACTTTCTACATGTTATTGATTGCAGTTTCTTAGGTTGTTGATTTTGCTGCATGTTTGTTGACTTGCGTTTTTCCTTGCAGATTCGCTCTGCTCGGTCCTCCACTCTGTTCTTTATGTTTAGTTCCTAGGAGTGCTGCTTGGACGAGGTTTGTTATTTTTTGTTTTCTAGATTTTGTTTTTTTATGTATGTTCAGGTTCTAGATTTCTGTTTCTAGCTGCTATTTTCATGTACAGCAAATTTGGTGATGTAAGTCGTTGCATGTTGCAGGTTGGCTGAATTGGGTGCTCTGTTGTTCTCGATCAGTTCTGTTCCTAGGAGTTGCTGGCTGGACGAGTTTTGTTCTTTTAGTTTTCTTTTATGGTTATTTTGGTGGTGAATTCGTCGTTTTAGATGTTGTACGCATGGCTGAATGATAGTGTTTCAAACTACTACTTACAGCCTGTAATTCCTGAGTGTATTGTTTATCAAGGCTAAATAGTGGTTACTACAGGGTTTAGTTTAGCGAGTTTTACCACATGTGTGTTTGGTTTCTATGTTAAGTTCGTTGTCTTCTAAGTGTTGTGATTATTAGCAGGGCTAGATGGTGTATTTTTTTGGCTGGCAGCTGTCGTTATTAAGGCGAGATAAACCTAACCGTATCGTGTTTATTAAATATTGCTAGGTATTACTTAAAGCTTTGGTTTCTACGATGGGCTGTTTATCAAACACCTAGCCTGCATGGCTTATCTGCCCGGATGCATCCGCCAGCCTGACGGTCACCGCCATGATCCTGTCCAACATCCGACCGCCATATCACTCACACCATCGACCAGGGAGACGAGATTGGCAGCATTGCTTAGCGGACCCAGAGCAGCAGAGCCAATGGACCGCAGCTGCCTGTGGTGCGCGTAGAAACCAAGTTGTCAATGGTCACCGCCCACCCTGCTCTAGCCGTCTCACCTTCTTGATAACTTCTTGCTCAATAGTGCTATTCTAGATTAATGCACCGACTGCGTCACTCAGACATGATAAAGATGGATTAGCAACATGGAAAAAAAACCATGTTGAAGTAACGGGCGGCAGGTGGGCGCGGCGAAGCGCGCCGGCCCGTCTAGTCCTTTTTTCTCTTGAACAAGGATGGTCTCTCGAAGGACCCGGAAGCTGCACTTATATTATCAGCGGTGAAAATATTTTACAAAAGGCCCCCGAGAGAGTAACAGAAATACAACATAGGTCTGCACATGTTTGCAGAAAGGACCTAGAAAATAAAACAATAAAAGCAATCCACTCCAGCATCTGCTCCACCACAACCACAAGAGAGCTTCGATCGCCGGCCAGCTTGACTCCGTCGGGGACATACCACTTGACGGCGACAAGCTGCAAGGCGAGATGCTTAGAGAAGGGTGAAAGATCATATCGAGCCCCATGTGTGGTTTTGGTAATTAATGACAATCCCTATGGACTAATGGTTGCATTGAGTTATATGTGTAGGACTTGTCCATAGACAATGCTTGAACCATTTGTTGGAGTCAAGGTTGTAAGAAGAAGATTATGTGTTAACCAAGGTGTTATTCAAGGAGTGATCCAAAGATTGGTCTTAAGGGAGTTGAGCTTATCTCAAGTGTGTCTTGAAGAATAAGATTGAGTGAGCTCTCATGTGTATCCTCAAGACACCATCATTATGGAGAAAGAAGAATTGATTCGAGGATTGATCAAGTCAAAGCGCAAGTTCAAGATGAGCAACTAGAAGAGAACATATGCTTGAAGATTGCCATCTATATTGTGATCATGGATATGTGAAGATATGCTTAAAGAGAGTCTCTTCCATAGTAGAGTATGGGGGAGCAATCCGCAAGACTTCACCAAGCAAGCTCAATCAAGAAAGGTGGTCCAACTTGAGAAGATCAAGATCGTCTTTATCCACCTCAAGTGGAATGCTCAAGGCAAAGGTATGATAGTGTTAGGGTTTCTTTCTTATCGGTCTCATGGTGTTATTTGTGAGACCGGGTTATAGGATCGGTAGCCGTACTATCAAGAGGGGCTCTCGAGTGAGTAACTTAACTGTATCATTCGGAGAGAGCTCAAACCTTTGCATACTTGGCATCATATTTCTTGGTTCTTATTTGGGTTTTATCCATGTGAGGTTCTAGAGCTTGTGGTTATTTCCATGACAAGCTCTAGCTCATCAAAAACGGATTTCGCATGAAGCTCTTATTGCGTTTTTGATGTTTGGAGGTTTTACTGGTTTGCCTTCAAAGAGAGGTCAAACCTTTCATCATTTGGTTTTATACTCCCTTGTTGGACTATGATGTTTCTATGGATGAAGTTGTAGAGCTCGTTGTGGTGATTCCAACGAGCCCAAGATCATCGAAAACGGAGTCCGGATGAAAAAGTTATCACCGTTTTCGTATTGCAGTTTCTGCTCGGCGTCACCCAGTAAGGGGGGCGGATATTCCGGCCCAGGGGGGCGGATAATCCGGCCTGGGGGCGAAAATTTCGTTCCGAAATTTCTGCTAAGGACCAGAGTCGGCGTCACCCAGTATGGGGGGCGGATAATCCGGCCTGGGGGCCGGATAATCCGGCCAGACGGATATTCCGGCCATATTCCTAAAGTCCTGCAACGGCCATATTTCGTGGGGGGGTATAAATACCCCTTCTTCCACCTTGGGCTGCACACGTTTTTGGGCTCTCTCTCCTCCATTGTTGACTTTGCAAGCTTGCCCTTCCTCCTCCATTCCTCCCATGATTCTTGGATATTTTTGAGGGAAAAGAGAGAGGAGATCTAGATCTATATTTCCACCAATCACTTTCTCCTCTTTGTGAGGGGAACCCATTGAATCTAGATCTTGGAGTTCTTTGTGGATTTCCTTTGTTCTTCCTCTCATATCTCTCCATAGCATTAGTTGCTTTGGTAGGATTTGAGTGAGAAGGATTTGAGCACCTTGTGTGCTCTTGCCATTGCATAAGTTGCATCGGTTTGAGTTCTCCCCGGAGATTCGAGTAAGTGAAAGTTTGTGAGCTTATTACTCTTGGGTTCTTGGAACCCTAGACGGCTTTGTGGCTTTGTGGTGCCTTTGTGGCTATTCTTGGGAGCCTCCAATTAAGTTGTGGATGCGTGCCCCAAGCTTTGTGTAAAGGCCCGGTTCCGCCTTGAGGAACCCCTTAGTGGAAGAGTGAGCTAGGCCTTTGTGGCGCAAGCTCACACCGGAGAATAGGGTGAGGCCTTTGTGGCGTTGGTTAGGCCTTTGTGGCGATACCACACCCCTCCAACGAGACGTACTCCCTTTCAAGGGAGGAACTCGGGAATACATCATCGTCTCCGCGTGCCTCGGTTATTTCTATACCCGAGCTCTTTACTTATGCACTTTACATTGTGATAGCCTTCGTGCTTGAAGTCATATATCTTGCTATCACCTTGTTACTTGTATTGCTTAGCATAAGTTGTTGGTGCACATAGGTGAGCCTAGCTTATTTAGGTTTTATGTGCTTGACAAAATAAACGCTAGTTTAATTCCGCTTTTGTTCAAGCCATTCGTAAAATTTGATATCGCCTATTCACCCCCCCCCCTCTAGGCGACATATGTGTCCTTTCAATTGGTATCAGAGCCCGGTCTCTCATTTTAGGCTTCACCGCCTTGAGAGCAAAGATGTCGGCTAGGGGATTAGTGCACAATAACACTTCTATTTTTGATGGCACAAATTATGATACTTGGAAAATTCACATGCTTAATTATTTTCGGGTCACGGACCCATCTATGGAGCGAATTGTAGATGCGGGTTTTTCTCCTCCAAAGGATACTCAAAATCTATCTTTAGAGGATGAGAAAAACTTGTATCTCAATGCTCAAGCTACTCATGTGATTGTTAATGCTTTGAGCGATGTAGTTACCTTCTCCATCACACCTTTTCGGAGCGCTCATGAGATATGGACAAAGCTTCAAGAAAAATATGGTGTGTCCAAGATTATTGAGGATGATTGTATTCCTTCCACGTCCGGCCGCAATGAACTTTCATCCACTTCACCAAAGTGTGGCAAGACACAAGGTGATGATATGGTGAATGGTGATGAAACTTGCAATGGTGATAGTATGCTTACTTTTGATGATCCTTCATCTCTATCTCATTGCAATGCTTCATCTTTGGACTTAAACACTTGTAGCCCCATAAATGTTTTACATGCTTGTGTTGATAGTCCTTGCATATCATGTGTAAATTTCTCGAATAAATCTCATGATGATATGCTTGCTTTGTCTTGTTGCCATGATACAAATGCTTCTATTTTCTCTAGTATTTGTGATGCTAACCATATAGAGGAAACCGAAGAGTCTTTGGGCCAAGACAAGGTCTTGAATGGAGCTTCATGTATTTCTTCATCTTCCTCTTCTCACGGTTCCCACATATGCCTTATGGCTAGGTCTTCAAATCATAATGATGTTGAGGACAATGGTGAGGATGAGGAAAATGAAGAAGACTATATTGAGTATTTAAACAAGAAGGGTAAGGTGGTCTTTGATGCTTTGCATAACCATAAAAATGTTTTGCCCAACTTCTTTGAAATCATGAGTTGTGCTATTGAGAGCACAAAACTCATTGAGATGAAGGAAGAACAAATTGATAAAATGTTTTCTCTTGAGCGTGAGTATGCCAATGATATCCATGATTTAAAATATGCTCTAGAGGAAGAGCAAGAGCTTCGGGTTTCTCTTGAGGAGAAGCTTGAATCCTTTGAGGAGTCATGTAATGAAATTATTTCTAAACTCACTAAAGAACGTGACCTCGCTCTTGCCAAGTTGTCTTCTCCTATTCATAATGATAATGATGCATGTGCTACTAACTCTACTTCTTGTGAAGCATCTATTTTGAAGGAGAATGTTGAGCTAAGGGCTCAACTTGAATTGCTAACTAGCAAGTATGGGAAATTGGAAGAAATTCATGAAAAGCTATCTAGCTCTAATGAGGATCTTCTAGTGTCCCATGCTCGCCTAAAGTTAGCTCATGAGGCTATATCTACAAAGGTAACATCTTGTGAGCCTCATGTGGGCACTAGCACTATTTCCCAAAATGCAATATTGCCATGTGCTAGTACTAGTAATTCATCCACTCATACTATTTCTACATCTAGTGATGAATTACCCTTCTTGCCTTGTTGCTCTAACAATGTAGCCTCTACTTCCACTAGTACTTGTGTTGTCACTAACCATGTAGAGGAAATCAAAGAGCTCAAGGCCCAAGTTACTTCATTGAAGAAAGACTTGGAAAAACGTCATGAAGGGAAGTCCACACTCAACAAGATCTTGAGTGTGCAACAATCCCCCAATGACAAGAGTGGACTTGGATTTATCTCTAACAACAAGAAGAAGTCCAAAATATACAAGAAGAAGAAGGGCCAAGAACAAGTCAAGAATTTGGCCAAGATTGTTTGCTTCAAGTGCAAAATTGAAGGGCACCATGTTAGATCTTGCCCTTTGAAGAAAAAGGCACTTAGTGAGAAGCAACAAGGGAAGCGGCCTCAAGTTCAAGCCCTTGCTCAACCTCAAGTTGAAGAAAGGTCACTTCCCAAGAAAATTCAAGCTAATGCTCCCCTTGTAGAGAAATCAAGTGAGAAGAAGGTGAAGAAAAGAACTTGCTACATATGCCATGAGAAGGGTCACCTATCTTCTTCATGCACTAGTGGTAACTCATCCAACCCTATCATAATTGAAGATGCTTATTCACTTTGCAAGGATAAGGTTGGCAATGTGTTTGCCAAATTTGTTGGTGCTCAAAGTGGTGTCAAGAAAAGAACCATTTGGGTTGCCAAACCTATTGTTTCTAACTTCTTAGGACCCAACTTGGTTGGGGACCAACAAGCCATTACTTGAACAATAGGTGTTGTTGGAGGGCATTGGAGACTCGGCTATATCATGAAGAATTAAGGGATCTTCATCAATTATATTTTCTCAAGTCAAGTCATTTGGATTATCTTATTTCTATCATATATCCAATGTTCCTCCTTGCGGTAACATGTATTTAACTTATCTACCTTGAAAGTTACTCGCCCCTTTACATGTGTTGGGTTTTGTATCTTGCATATGTTTGTATATGTTGTGCTTCCTACTTGCTTCATTTTGAGTAATCAAGTATGTGCATGTTGGTTTGCACACCATGTATGGGTGTTCTTGTTGAGCCTATTTCATCTTGTTTTATCTTACTTGGCTCTTGTGAGAGATTATTGGACCATCCCATTTTGGGAGAGTGATATGCTTTGCACCTCACAATCCTAAAAATGTGTGTACATGAGGAATACCACTTAGTGTTGATATTTAAAGATTATCTAGTTTCTATGTGGTATGTCATTCTCATGAGAAATTCAAATTCTATAATGTCCATTAATCATCTTGTTGGATTTTATTTGCCTCTTGTGAAAAATAAATGTTTTATCACATTATGGGGGAGTAATATGCTTTGTGCATACTACAAACCAATATAATGTGTATATTTGAGGTTGTGTCACATAGTGTTGATATTGTAAATTATCTTGCTTCTATGTGGCATGTTTTCTCAAACAAATTCCAATTTGCCAAATTGTTTTATTGCTCTTGTTTTGGATCTTGTTTGTGAGATACTTTCTTGGTAGGGTTTTCCTAAAATGTGGAATTCTACATCAAAGTTGGAAAACCATTCGCTTCAAGTTATCCTAATCATTGCCTTGCATGATTGTTTAACTATTTGAGTCTATCAAGAATATCTTCTTTAGCATGGTTTTTAATTCTTATCCTTCTCCGTATGTTTCTTTGTTGTGAAGATGATCTTGGATTTATATGTAATCTACCATCGGGAAATAAATCCAAATACCTCTTGTTCTTGGACAATTGGTACTATATCATGTGGCACATGTATATTGATCATCTTTACATTGGCTATTTCTTTTAATTGCCTTATCTCTACCCAAAAAAAATGTATTTGTTTTAGCTCCCATTGTCTTCCATGACTTTTGTTATTCCATTTGATTTTGTTGAACTTATTTTGTGTTATTTATATGTAGGTAGATGTGATGATCCCACTTGTGTGCATTTTGTATTCAAATGCAAAATCATAAATAATGCACTAATCTTGGGGGAGCTCTCCTATATTTGTTATAACACACTCTTTGTGCTTATTTCAATTGGTATTGGTTTTTTGTTGGAAGACAAATCTTTTCTTTTTGGTACTTAGTGTGCCATCATAAAAAGTGTGGAGAGTTTGGTTTGTTTGTTTGAACCTTGCTCTCTTTGGGAGTTGGTGATCTCATTCCTTATTATTTATTTCTTACTCTTAAAATGAGATATGACTTTGAGCATGTGTGTTTTAGTTATGCTTTATGCTCATTGGCTTTTGCTTGGTTCACTAGTTGAACTTTGGAGTCAATCTTGTGTTGATTTGATTCTTTGATATAATTTGGACAACCTTTTGTAGCTTCACAATTTTGTGTGCTCGCTTGTCCTTCTTGGTGTTTTGTCCAAATCGTATCTCCTTTGGCTCTTGAAAGTCATGTGCATGCATATTTACTAAATGTATACTTTATGGCATGCTTTGCTTTCTTTGATCAAATATATAGGAGAAGCTCCATCAAATCCCAAATCGGCTAAGATGTGCATGAAATTCTATTTCATATATATATACACATATTTATGTGGAGTTTGTCCTATATGTTGTAGTTTCTAACTACTTTGGACCCAATGAGTTTGGGGACCATCTTGTACTTAAACTTTGTTTTAGGTACATGGAGATATATTGGTGCTTGTCTCAATAATAAGGATGAAGTGGTGACTAAATGATAATTTGAGGCAAGCTAGGATTATTGAAGAACTCCTATCTACTACATCCTACCTTTAATATCTCGGTAACAAGTATCTTTTTATGCATACTTTTCTAGCGTCCAACCTTGTGTAGGTTGTTTCTTGGCATGGATATCTTTATTTGAAAATCATGTGGTTCTTGCAAGGATTCTAATGAAACCTCTTTATTGCAAATGTGAGCAAGTTGAGATGAGGACATATTATTGGGAACATATAAAAATCATGCTCATGATTCTCCTATCCCATATATGTCAACTTAGCAATCTTTTTGCATATCAATTCCTCAATAAGCTCGCATGTGCAAAATTGATGAAATTGCAAATTTATTTCTTCCGTTTGGTATACTTCATTTTGATACTTGTTGCTTTTATCAAAGCATCACAACTATCTTCTTTCCCTTGTTGATATTTGCGATGTCTTTGACATGTTTGTGGTTGAAGTTCATCAATATACAATAAGATAAATTGAGCCTTTGGCCATGCTCTAAAAGCAAAAATCTCATTGGTATATGGCATGCCTTCATTTTGGATATCATGTTCTATTCTTAGTATCTATTTTGTGTGTACATGGTTCTTTATGATAATTATCTTTGTGATATTGTCTACTTAGAATCTTATACACATGAGAGATGATATCTCATTATTTGATATCTTATTTGAACCTTATGTGTTGGGATGGAATGCTAAGCAACATCATTCATTGAAGACTATGTGGATGCTCTATGCTAATCCTTGTATTAGTTTTATAATATGTTGTGTCATTTCTCTCACACATTCCTTGGTTGAGCCTTTTATATGTTATCTCTTACTTTTTGCTCAACCATTTCTTTGATGCAAGTGTTAAGCTTAATTTCTTCTCTATGATCTCTTGCAAATGGTTGCGCTTTAAATGTTATTGAGGGAGTGAGGATTCCATGTTGTGCAAATTGTATTCAAATACAAACATTCCAATTTTTGCACGTACCTTGGGGAGCTTCCTCATTTCATTTAAAGCACCATTTTGCGGTTAGCATAGTATTTAATTTCACTTGGTATCATTTTATGTTGAATAATATTGAGGGAGTGATGATTCCATGTGTGTGCACCTTATCTTCAACTCAATAGAATATTTTGTGCACACACCTTGGGGAGCTTCCTCATATTATTTAGAGCACCTTTTCGATCTTATCATAAAATCTTTATTCAGTTTGTTCTTTGGATTGTTTGATTGCTCTCTTCATTTGTTGAAGTTTATCCATCGTGTTATCTTATTTTTTGTTGCAATCTTTGATCCTCAATATAGTTTGGTTTCCTTCATATATTTGTCTTTGTATATGTGCATGTGTCTTCACTTATTTCTTTTGGATATGCACACCGTTTTGGAGGAACTCACACTATATTGGCCTTCTAATTTTTTCGCCCATTTTGGCAATGGATGCCAATGGGGGAGAAGTTTCGAGGGTTTAAAGGGAATTGGCTTTTATGCTTTGGTTTGTTCTTAAGCATTTGCCTTGCATGCTTTGCATGGTTGAGTATATAGTGGAAACTCCACCAACAACCTTGGTTGGCAATATATGCAATGAAATCAAGATCATTCACACGTGCATAGATTGTGGGGGAGTTTGCTCTATATATGGTGGTTTTACTAACATCACATACTTTTGTAGTATTTGATGTTAGTACAACCATTTTGGTTCTTTGAATTCATTATATACACCCTCTCAAAGAGATTGTCATCAATTACCAAAATGGGGGAGATTGAAAGATCATATCGAGCCCCATGTGTGGTTTTGGTAATTAATGACAATCCCTATGGACTAATGGTTGCATTGAGTTATATGTGTAGGACTTGTCCATAGACAATGCTTGAACCATTTGTTGGAGTCAAGGTTGTAAGAAGAAGATTATGTGTTAACCAAGGTGTTATTCAAGGAGTGATCCAAAGATTGGTCTTAAGGGAGTTGAGCTTATCTCAAGTGTGTCTTGAAGAATAAGATTGAGTGAGCTCTCATGTGTATCCTCAAGACACCATCATTATGGAGAAAGAAGAATTGATTCGAGGATTGATCAAGTCAAAGCGCAAGTTCAAGATGAGCAACTAGAAGAGAACATATGCTTGAAGATTGCCATCTATATTGTGATCATGGATATGTGAAGATATGCTTAAAGAGAGTCTCTTCCATAGTAGAGTATGGGGGAGCAATCCGCAAGACTTCACCAAGCAAGCTCAATCAAGAAAGGTGGTCCAACTTGAGAAGATCAAGATCGTCTTTATCCACCTCAAGTGGAATGCTCAAGGCAAAGGTATGATAGTGTTAGGGTTTCTTTCTTACCGGTCTCATGGTGTTATTTGTGAGACCGGGTTATAGGATCGGTAGCCGTACTATCAAGAGGGGCTCTCGAGTGAGTAACTTAATTGTATCATTCGGAGAGAGCTCAAACCTTTGCATACTTGGCATCATATTTCTTGGTTCTTATTTGGGTTTTATCCATGTGAGGTTCTAGAGCTTGTGGTTATTTCCATGACAAGCTCTAGCTCATCAAAAACGGATTTCGCATGAAGCTCTTATTGCGTTTTTGATGTTTGGAGGTTTTACTGGTTTGCCTTCAAAGAGAGGTCAAACCTTTCATCATTTGGTTTTATACTCCCTTGTTGGACTATGATGTTTCTATGGATGAAGTTGTAGAGCTCGTTGTGGTGATTCCAACGAGCCCAAGATCATCGAAAACGGAGTCCGGATGAAAAAGTTATCACCGTTTTCGTATTGCAGTTTCTGCTCGGCGTCACCCAGTAAGGGGGGCGGATATTCCGGCCCAGGGGGGCGGATAATCCGGCCTGGGGGCGAAAATTTCGTTCCGAAATTTCTGCTAAGGACCAGAGTCGGCGTCACCCAGTATGGGGGGCGGATAATCCGGCCTGGGGGCCGGATAATCCGGCCAGACGGATATTCCGGCCATATTCCTAAAGTCCTGCAACGGCCATATTTCGTGGGGGGGTATAAATACCCCTTCTTCCACCTTGGGCTGCACACGTTTTTGGGCTCTCTCTCCTCCATTGTTGACTTTGCAAGCTTGCCCTTCCTCCTCCATTCCTCCCATGATTCTTGGATATTTTTGAGGGAAAAGAGAGAGGAGATCTAGATCTATATTTCCACCAATCACTTTCTCCTCTTTGTGAGGGGAACCCATTGAATCTAGATCTTGGAGTTCTTTGTGGATTTCCTTTGTTCTTCCTCTCATATCTCTCCATAGCATTAGTTGCTTTGGTAGGATTTGAGTGAGAAGGATTTGAGCACCTTGTGTGCTCTTGCCATTGCATAAGTTGCATCGGTTTGAGTTCTCCCCGGAGATTCGAGTAAGTGAAAGTTTGTGAGCTTATTACTCTTGGGTTCTTGGAACCCTAGACGGCTTTGTGGCTTTGTGGTGCCTTTGTGGCTATTCTTGGGAGCCTCCAATTAAGTTGTGGATGCGTGCCCCAAGCTTTGTGTAAAGGCCCGGTTCCGCCTTGAGGAACCCCTTAGTGGAAGAGTGAGCTAGGCCTTTGTGGCGCAAGCTCACACCGGAGAATAGGGTGAGGCCTTTGTGGCGTTGGTTAGGCCTTTGTGGTGATACCACACCCCTCCAACGAGACGTACTCCCTTTCAAGGGAGGAACTCGGGAATACATCATCGTCTCCGCGTGCCTCGGTTATTTCTATACCCGAGCTCTTTACTTATGCACTTTACATTGTGATAGCCTTCGTGCTTGAAGTCATATATCTTGCTATCACCTTGTTACTTGTATTGCTTAGCATAAGTTGTTGGTGCACATAGGTGAGCCTAGCTTATTTAGGTTTTATGTGCTTGACAAAATAAACGCTAGTTTAATTCCGCTTTTGTTCAAGCCATTCGTAAAATTTGATATCGCCTATTCACCCCCCCCCTCTAGGCGACATCTGTGTCCTTTCAAAGGGCCTCCAATGTGGAGGTTGAAAAGAACGCCATGGAGGCGTCTTGATGGACCGCCCTTTCGGCCAAGGATCGCGCTGCCAATGATGGCCACCGCGTAGTACACGCTCAATTTTACAGCAAATTTCACCACCGTGAAGCAACAGACGACGTCTAGCTTCCTCGAATCCTCCCCTGACCGCCACGGCCGTCCGAAAGAAGCTTTACCTGCCCACCCTCTCCACATCTTACGGTGGCCTCCAACAACTCCCCAGAAAGAGGGGATCTTTGAGCTTATTTGATGAGCCACCAGATCCCCACATACTCGGGTCAAACTCCCACCACAGGAGCTTCACGAGAGGAAGAAGACCTAGCTTCCTCCGGCCCTAGCTCGGATGCACAAGAGAGAAGCTCGACGATGGCTTATTGATGGAGATCCCTGCCCTCAGCTCTTCACCCACCAGCCACACTCGTTGGAGCACAACTATGCAGAGGAACCAGGACATGCTGCTCCATATACGACTGGGGAGACTTGGAACCCTACTCCCAAACGACGGCATAAAGCCGATACACAGGGCTAATCCCAAACCTAGACTACTTCTATCTAAAAATGAACGCATCATTGACATAAGTTAAAAATCAAGAGTTTTGTGATACAAAGTGTTTTAGTTGTGATATTTTGCGTTGGAATAGTGGATTTCCCTGATTAAATCACAACAATATTTAATGAAGAAGGAGCATGACATGCGGGACATCGCAAGATGTGAAGTCCGACAAACCAAGATGAGTGTGTTGACGTGTCCAAAGGGTGCAAAGTCTATCAAAAGTTCAACCGAAAACAATTGCCTCTAGAAGATTATCCACTATGCTCAACGTTCTACGTCATGGCATGGAGGTTACTCATCTAAGTGCCTAACCTAACTCCCTAAGGTCTAGACGCGGACATGTCGGCTCAGGTCCAACATCGATCGTCTTAGTGCCATGCAACCCATGCGTCTAGACACGGCATACACGAAGTTGAGGTGCAAGGCTGAACACATGTACTTAACCCAAAGTTATATAGTTCTCCATTCACCAAAGCCCAACAAACAAACAAAATAAGCAACCATATGTTGGGTGTTTATATTCGAGTCGGAAGGAACATGGCCCTTTGAATCTATTATACATGTTGTTAGTGGATCGCGCCATCAACGAGCAAGAAATGTCCCAAATGGCTGGGAGGATAATAGGTCAACCACCATGGGGAATGTAACTAATCGAGGATGACTCCAACGTGAACAAGGGAATGGCAGGCCACAGACAAACATGTGATATTTGCCTCTTATGGACATACTCCTCCCCTCGATCATATGGTGGAATGCTTGATAGCCACAAAGAGAAATTCTAAAATGATGGTGCTAGCACGAGCGGTAGGATGTGGCTAAAGTGGGAAAAGAAATGGTGATAGGGCGAGGGTGGCTAAAGTGGGAAAAGGACATGGTGATAGGATGGGAGGCTAGTTGAAAAGCATAATTGTGAAAGAGGATCAAATGAAGACCTCACTTGAGGTAGAAAAAAAGGAAACTCAAAGTTGATGAGAGCAATGCACTTTCAACAACCAAAAGGAGGTTGAGCCCAATGCACATATGACCAAGGAATTTAAGCTCAAGTCTATGGAAATAGGGCTCAAGCTACTCAAGGAAGAGAGCCGAATCATGATGGATCCAACTTGAGCATCATGGACCTAGTTAGAAGGTTTTGGTTCGAGAAGACGCTAAAAATATGATCCAAGAACTCGATGAGTGATCTCAATTCATATTCATTCTAATTTTGTGTGTTGGTTCCGGAACTACGTGCCATTGGAGATCATTTTTGGTACTTTGGTGTATGCCTCTGCGGCTTTTTAATTGACCTGCCAATTATTTTAAATTTATCTGTTATAATTTCATGCCCTGATACCGAGTTTGGTACCGTTCCATTCACCTTTGGCACGCCATGGGCTCATGGGCCACCTCACACGCAACAAGACGAGGTAGGCTTTATGTTCAAGAATTCATTTATTGTTAACTTCTCAGTCGGCTTGAGATACGAGATTAATCGCTTATCGACCAATTAATTGATTTTATCCATCGACTATTTATCGGTAGTTTTTTTTGTAAATCCCAAGTTTTGGCACTAAAAGTTCAAAATTATGCTATGCAACACCAACGTTGGAGTATTTGACAATAGTGTTACCTTGATTCGTTACATTTGAATAGAGAAGAATGGCAAGATTTGAGCTAATGTACACTTCTACAATACTATTGGCCAGAACATTGTCTCTCAAACCGATAAATCGGTTGCCAAATCACGATAAGTGGTGAATTCAGGATATTTATGTCGATATATCAGTCTAGGCGGTAAATCATACCGATAAGCTGTAATCTTATCGCTCACCCAACAATTTACCGATTAATCAAAAGATTAATCGGCATATCGGTCAATTTTTGAACACCAATTAGAAAACCAAGTTGTGGCAAATGAAAGCGAGGGAGGTTGCCGTCATATGACAAGAGCAGACTCAAGAGAGTATGGCCATGAAGAATAAAATGTGAACTAATTGTATCGCTCGCTCGATCGGCAACGTTATTCAACACGGGTGCACTTTGAAGGAACTTGTGAGGTTTGTTAATTTAGATTACAAACATCATTTCTAAAAGCCTTCTTGCAAGATTAACAAAAGAGAAGGAGCAACCCAGACCTACCCGCGAGACACACTGGCCACAAGCATATCGTGAGCAAGTGTGTGACGCTGAGTAAAACAAAAAGGCTTTATAACCTGAGCTCGGAAATTTCACTGAGAAGAAGTGTATGCGCCAAGTGTTCTTTGGCGTTTGATATGCAGGAGCAGAATGGAATATGACGCGACGCCGGTCCGGTGAAATGGCGAATGCGGCATGCATCTTCGGTGACATCATGCTCGCGTCACGATCGCACACGCGCGGCCGCGCGGGCAAATCAAGCGGGGCCCAACCTGATCGTGCAGCAAAAGCCCTAGCGTGGAAGTTCCGCGGTGGAACATTCTCTGTACTTTTCTTCTCTCCCAAAACGTGGAGCATATTTTACGTCTTTCAAAAGTACTTTTCCCCTAAGACATAATTTGGAAGAGCCGAAGAGGTAACGCCATCAGCCATACAAACAGTTGCAGAGAAGGACAACTACCTGCAAAATGTTGTATTGCGGTACAAAAAGTTGTTATGCGGATTTGTAAAGTTTTTTTTAAAAAAAATGGGGGCAATAGCTCTGCCCCAATCTATTAATTAAGAACAAGAGAATTGTCTAATTAATTAATGGAAAACTGGATGAAAACCGATACAACAACACCACAAACGAGCAACACCGAAAGCACCAACCAACAAGCTCTCAGAATCTACTACAACAGCAAACCGACGACCCTAAGAGCACCACGCCACAAAGAAGACCAACTAAAAGAACCCGCCAACTCAAATGGGGTCCATCAATCAATTAGCCGCGGAAACTTCCATGAGAAAACCATCTTCTTTCTCTTGCTTCTGAGAGACTTCTCCACCTTTCTGATTGTGTGCTCTGAAGCCTTTCCCGCCAAGACGCAAGCAATCTCCATGCCATATCCAGGAATAGCGGCCTCCAAACTGACGAGTAAGGCAGACAACTCTTTTGCAAAGAGAGCATCGGAGTTAAGTGCCAACACACCTGCCTCGGCAACCTCGTCACTCAAAGATACCACATGCCCAATGGCCACGGACGAGTGGGTGGCCGAAGCATCCACAGGTCCACAGTCCACATGGGCAACCGGCTCGCAAGGCTCAGATGGCGGTGGTGAGTGTGTCGTGCCCACTGCCAAAGCCTCTAATGATCCTAGCTCCATTGGGAGCACCACAGATGATTCTTCACGTAGCTTCTGGCAACTCAGGCATAATCTGCAAAATTGGAGCCACGGCCTCTGTGGCCTCACACATAGAGGCAACAGACAAGGACAACGTGCAAAGGCTAGCACGAGGGGAGAAACAACCATACAAGTCCACCTTCCCCTCATCAGCAGCATCGCCAAGGGGAGCAGGGTCCGAGCCGGCAGCACGTTCCAAACAAACCTTGCAGGACGAAGCCCCCTCACACAAGGGTCGGATCGCCTCAGCCACCATGACCTGTAGTTGTGAGCGAAACGATGCCAACTGAGTTGTAAAAGCTTTGTGCAACTGATCCAGCACACTCTTATCGTAGCCAACACCGTCAACAACGTCAGCACGACGAGTATCACAAGTGTCATCACGCTCTTCAACATGGCGAAAGATGCCATGAACATAGACAAATGATACCTTTTTTAAAACAAAATCAAATATTACATTTTTAAGTCTTAAAGAAATTGAAAATTATTTGGATATAACAAACTATTTATCCCACACATGTGAAAATATTAGGTTCAAGTACTGTATATTCTGGGCTATAACAAAAATGACGAACATATATATAGACCTGAGTATGCATACTTTTACATCTAATTGTCATATTTTGTTAATTTCATAGATCCTCTTACCACTATTATTTGTCGTTAATATAGATGAGTCTGCATAACTAAAATAAATCTGAAAACATCTATGTTAAAGATAAATAATAGTGGTTGGAGGAGGGAGTAATAATTTTTGTCATGCTTGTAGGTTACATCATAGATTATGTCCATAATTTATTACTCATTTTTTAAAACTTAGATATATGATTTTTAGTTTATTAAAAATAAAAGGATCACTGTCTGGTGCAAAATCACTTTCCTGAATTTGTATCGCTACAGAGGAATGGCGCGTGCCCTTTGCCAGCCCGTGGGAAACATTGCACGAACCCCCTCTGACACTGGAAATTTGCTAGATAGATCCCCAAATCCCCATTCCCCAATTCGTCCCCTCCGCTAACACTGGCCTGAAGCGACGGCGTCGGCAACGGCGGTAAGGAGCGCGGCGAGCACCGGAGGGAGACGAGGGAAAGGGCGAGGACGAGCGAAATCGATTCCGTGGCACGGGATCGACGAGGTGCTGCGTACGGCGGCGGAGGCAGCGTGCTCGACGGCGAGGTGTGGGCTAAGCTTACCTGTCGGAGTAGCCTACTAGGACCCGCACTCGACAGAACATGTCATCTTGGATTTCCGGTTCGTGACTCTTCTCGTGGTCGCCGGATCGCTAGCCGGCTCCCTCCTCTGCTTCCTCAGCTTTGCAGTCTCTGCTACTCCAAAGTTTTGCAGAAGTTCATTTAGCAAGAATCAGAGTAACTAACAAGAAGGTAACTGAACTTTGCAATATTTCAGTCAGTAAGAATCATTAACTAATTAAACGCCGTTCAACTGTACCATACAAGCTTCCTCGAATACTTTGCCTAATTAGACAGACGTCACGTTGTTCACCAAAAAAAAACAATCTAAGTGGTAGTTACACATAGCTCCGGAAGGAACCCCAAACATCACGATCTGTATTTGTTTGACTACAGACCATATGACAGTCATGCGTGTAATCAGACCATATGACAGTCAGCATTTCGGTAGCTGTGATATACTATACTACATGATGTTGGTTTTCCACTTTTCCATCATAATGCTAGGAGGCAAATAAAAGTTGTAGTTGATCAGTAACCCCAAAACTGATTTTAAGTGGGACAAGCATGTCCCTTGTACTGGAAATACCACTCATCTGATACAAGCTCCATCAACCAGCATCGGTGAATTAAGCGTAGTACCTAGTATCAACTCCTAAAATTACGAACTGCCATTTACATTATCTAATCCCTGCTATTACAAAGTTTTTTTCAGAGCATGGTCTCCAAAATTTGTTAGTAGTTAATGAATGCTTTAGAATCCATCCTGAAATTGGTGAGCAATCCAATGTTATAGCGAAGTTACATATTCATCTCCCATGTGCTAGCTTTATGTCATGAGGCCCTGAACTTGTTACTCGGATAAAGCCTAAACTCCTGCATTTCCTAAAGCCTGTAGTTAGTCCATCTAGGTGAACACTACACGACCCAAGAAAATATGCCACCAGTTGCCTGCATCATTGATCATCACTGAAACTTCAAAAGCACTTCAGCACAACAAACCTTCTTTTATTTATACTGAATCTCTCTGGTTTTGGAACACTGAACAAGTAGTACTGAATTTCAGTGTGTTTTCTTGCATTTTCAGAATGGGAAGCAGTGTATTGAAGATGGGAAGCAGTGTATTGAAGACAGAGAGAAAGTTGAGGCAAATATTCAGAAGGCAGAGAGGAGAGCTAGGGATAGAAATTGTTTTTCTGATTTTGGTTGGTGTATATAGCATTGTATATGCTGTTTGTGGACTGTGGGTTAGAGTATATGAGTGAAAAGCATGGTATTGTAGTTCTGGTAGTAAAATACATGATTGGTTATTTAAATAAAGAAGCAGTTTGAAAAGTATGATATTGCCCTTTTGTGTACATGTTTGTTTACACCTGGTGAGTTTGACCAAAATCAGTGTGCTGACTTCGTTCAAAATCAGCCATAAGTACATGACAACCTACATGACTTGAATGCTTTAGAATCCATCCTGAAATTGGTGAGCAATCCAATGTTATAGCAAAGTTACATATTCTTTTTTTGTTTGAAACAAGGCAAAAGATTTTCCATTTTCATTGATTAAGGAGAAGAAGTTTTAAGAGGTCTTACAAACCAAACTTGACCATAGGTCAAGCCAAAAAAAAGCCTACTCTCACGGCAAAGTTACATATTCATCTCCCATGTGCTAGCTTTATGTCATGAGGAGCTGAACTTGTTACTCGGATAAAGCCTAAACTTCTGCATTTCCTAAAGCCTGTAGTTAGTCCATCCTGGTGAATGGTGAACACTACATGATCCAAGAAAATATGCCACCAGTTGCCTGCATCATTAATCATCACTGAAACTTCAAAAGCACTCCAACACAACAAACCTGCTTTTATTTATACTGAATCTCTCTGGTTTTAGGTACACTGAACAAGTAGTACTGAATTGCAGTGTTTTTTCTTGCATTTTCAGAATGGGAAGCAGTGTATTGAAGATGGGAAGCACTGTACTGAAGACAGACAGAAAGTTGAGGCAAAGATTCAGAAGGCAGAGAGGAGAGCTAGGGATAGAAATTGTATTTCTGATTTTAGTTGGTGTATGTAGCATTGTATATGCTGTTTGTGGACTGTGTGTTAGAGAATATGAGTGAAAAGCATAATATTGTAGTTCTGGACGTAAAAGACATGACTGATTATTAAAATAAAACAGCAGTTTGAAAAGTATGATATTGCCCTTTTGTGTACATGTTTGTTTGCATTTGGTGGGTTTGATCAAAATCAGTGAGATGTTGCATTTGCTGAGTTCGATCAAAATTAGCCAGAAGTTTTTCGCGAAAACGCAAAAGAGCTTTGCGTTTCGATGCATTGATAGAAAAAGAGAGTTTTGTACAAAGTTATACACAGACTCAAGACGAGCCAACACCCCCCAAACAACTCAACCCACTAAACCTAAGCTACGACGGGGATCATGGTGTTGGAATTATGCCCTAGAGGCAATAATAAAGATGTTATTATTATAATTCTTGTTCATGATAATGTTTATATTCCATGCTAGAATTGTATTAAGCGGAAACTTTAATACTTGTGTGGTTTATGAACAACACCGTGTCCCTAGTACGCCTCTATGGACTAGCTCATTGATTAATGATGGTTAAGGTTTCCTAACCATAGACATGAGTTGTCAATTAATAATGAGATCATATCATTAGGAGAATGGTGTGATGGACAGACCCAAATAAAGCAGAGCAATTAGATCGTGTCATCGTGTTCATCTTTGCGAAGCTTTTCTTATGTCAAGTATTGTATTCCTTAGACCATGAGATAATACAACTCCCTAGTATCGGAAGAAAGCTTTGAGGTCATCAAACGTCATCCTATGTGAGGGTGATAATAAAGGTGTCTCTCAGGTGATCGGAAAGTACTTGTTGGGTTGTATGTATCGAGATGGAATTTGTCCCTCCCAAGTCGGAGAGATATACTTCGGGCCCACTCGGTAATCGATATCAACACCGCTTGCAAGCATGTGGTTAAGGAGTTAATCACGAAGTGATATCGGATTACGGAACGAGTAAAGTACTTGCTGTGAACGAGATTGAACTAGGTATGCCGATACCGACGATCGAATCTCGGGCGAGTAAAATATCGTGTGACAAAGGGAATACATATACGGGATTAATTGAATCATGACATCGTGGTTCATCCGATATGATCATCGATGAATATGTGGGAGTCAATATGGGTTTCCAGATCCCGCTGTTGATTATTGATAGAAGATCATGTCTGCATATTCTCGAACCCGTAGGGTCACACACTTAACGTGCATCGACTCTAGGATAGAATGGATAATTGGTTTATGAGTTTTAGTTCGGAGTCTCGGATGAGATCCAGGACATCACGAGAGGTTCCGGAATGGTCCGAAGAATAAGATTCATATAAAGGAAAGCAGTTTTTGGATTCCGGAATCGTTTCGGAGTTTATCGGTATTGTACCGGAAGGTTCTAGAAGGTTCCGGAGTGGGACCAACGTGGGCCCACTTGTCGGAGGCCTGCGTGGGCCTAAGGGGAAGTGCCCTGGCCACCTTGGGCCAGGCGCACAAGGCCCCTAAGGCCCAGCCGGCCAGCCCTAGGGGAAACCCTAGGGGAACCTTCCAGAAAAGGGGGGGAAGACTTGCCCCCTACTCTTCCCCCCTAGCCGCCGCCCTAGGGCTTGGAGGAGGAGCCAAGGCAGCCGGCCTGCCCCCCATATAAGGGGGGGCAGGGGCGCAGCCCCCTCCTACTCCAACCCTAGCCGCCGGCCAACTGCTGCCCCTCCACCTCTCTCTCTCGCGACTGTGCGTAGGCGAAGCCCTGCCGCAGAAACTCTCCACCATAAGCACCACGCCGTCGTGCTACAGATCCAATCTATCTCTCCACCATACTTGCTGGACCAAGGAAGGAGGAGACGTTGCTGCACCATACGTGTGCATCTCTCGGAGGCGCCGCCACTTGCGGCGTAGGATCGGATTGGATCGCAAGGAGGAGACGGTGAGTACGACTACGTCAACCACGTTCTGTTGAACATTTCCGCTGTGCGATTTCTTCAAGGGTATGAAGATCTCATCTGCCTCTCTCGTTGATTACATCTCCTAGATTAGATCTTGGCTTTCTTGTTCGCATCCGTAGGAAAATTTTTGATTTACTATGCTGCGAAACCCTTCAGTGGTATCAGAGCTAGATCTATGCGTAGATGTGTTTCACGAGTAGAACGCAACATGCTTGTTGCGGGCGTTGATGTTTTCTGTTGCAAACCTCTTTGTTTTGTACTTCTTATGGCGCGGCATAGTGAGATCGAAGCGGTCCAGGCCAACTTTACGCGACCTCGTTCGCGAGACCGGCTCCGCACTTGACGTGTGGCTTGTTCCACACATGCGGCTGGTGGATGCTAGTTTCTCTCACTATAGTAGTCATGAGATTTACAACGGATGTTAGCAACCATAATATCACCGTTGTGGCTTTTCGTAGGTAAGAATCGTTCTTAGCTTGTTACTCCCATAAGCCACGTAAAACATGCAACAACAAAGTAGAGGCGTCTAACTTGTTTTTGCAGGGAGTGTTTTGTGATATGGTATGGCCACAAGATGTGATGTGATATATGTGATGTATGCGATGATCATGTTTTGTAATCTTTCACGACTTGCATGTCGATGAGTTCACAACCGGCAGGAGCCATATGGTTGTCTTTATAATTGTGTATGACCTGCGTGTCAACTTCTTATACGCCATGTAATAGCTTTACTTTATCGCTAAGTAGTTAGCAATAGTTGTAGTTGCTATTCGTGGTGGAGGCAATCATGGTGGAGTGATGGAGATCATGGCGCGGAGATTGGCTATACCATGTCACATAAAATTATATGCATGTGATGTTTATCCTTTTATGTATCTTATTATGCTTAGATCGCGACGGTAGCATTATAAGATGATTCCTCACTTAAAGATCAAGATAAAATTGTGTTCTCCCCTCGTATGCGCCGTTGCGAAAGTTCGTCGTTTTCAAGCACTTCGTGATGATCGGGTGCTATAAACTCTACGCTCACATACAACGGGTGCAAGCCAGTTTTGCACATGCGGAGATACTTGGGTTTGACTTGACGAGCCTAGCATGTACAGACATGGCCTCGGAACACACGAACCGAAAGGTTAAACATGAGTCATATGAATGATATGATCGACACTTAGTTGTCCACCATTGAAACCACATCTCTTCTCGTGAAGATCGGATTAGGTGTGGTGAATTTGGATCGTGTTCACTAAACAACTTGAGGGATGTTGAATTTAGTGGGAGTTCATCTAGTAATTTGATTAAGTTGAACTAGTTATCATGAACATAGTCTAAATTGTACTTGCAATGTTGTAGATCAAATGGCTAAGTCCAACTTCAACTTCAACGTGTTTGCTGAGAAAGAAAAGCTTAAAAACAATGGGTCTAACTTCACCAACTGGTTCCGCAATCTGAGAATCATCCTCGTTGGCGGACAAAAAGCCTATGTACTTGAGAAAGCGCTAGGTGACACCCCTGCTGCAACAGCGAAAACTGAAGAACTTGCTGACTTCAATGCTCGCAGAGATGATTGTGATGCGATTATGAGTACCATGCTGTTTTCTATGGAACCGAAACTTCAAAATCGTTTTGAGAAGTACCGTGGGCCTTTTGAGATACTTGAGGAACTGAAAACCATGTTTCAGACTCAAGCCCGTTCTGAGAGATATGCGATCTCTGAGAAGTTCTTTAACTGCAAGATGGAGGAAGGGAGTTCCGTTAGTGAGCACGCCATTAAGATGTCGGGCTACACTCAACGCCTTGAGCAACTGGACTGCAAGATTCCAGAGGAGCTCAAGATTGACAGAGTTCTGCAATCACTCCCTCCTAGCTACAAAGGTTTTCTAGTTACTCATAATCAAATTGGTTCCACTGATACGATCACTGAGCTCTTCGCAAAGCTGAAAGCTGCGGAGGTGGATATCAAGAAAGACAATCATGTGTTGATGGTCAACAAGACCACTAGCTTTAAGAAAGCTAAGGGTGCAAAGGGATCCTTCAAGAAAGGCAGCGGCAAGCGCGTTGCCCCTGTTGAGAAGAAGCTCAAGTCTGGACCTAAGCCGGACACTGAGTGCTTCTATTGCAAGGTCAAGGGTCACTGGAAGCGCAACTGTCCGAAGTACTTAGCGGATAAGAAGGCTGGCACCATTAAAGGTATATTTGATATACATGTTATTGATGTTTACCTTACTAGCGCTCGTTGTAGTGCCTGGGTATATGATACTGGTTCAGTTGCTAATATTTGTAACTCGAAACAGGAGCTACGGAATAGACGGCGGCTAGCAAGGGATGAGGTGACGATGCGCGTTGGCAATGGATCAAAAGTTGATGTGATGGCCGTCGGCACGCTCTCCTTAGTTTTACCTTCGGGATTAGTTTTAAACCTTAATAAATGTTATTATGTGCCTGCGTTGAGCATGAACATTATATCTGGATCGTGTTTATTGAAAGACGGTTATTCATTTAAATCTGAGAATAATGGTTGTTCTATTTATATGAATAACATCTTTTATGGTCATGCACCTGTTGTGAATGGTTTATTTCTTCTGAATCTCGAAAGCAATGAAACGCACATCCATAACATTGAGGCTAAAAGATGCAAAGTAGATAGTGATAATCCAACTTATTTGTGGCACTGCCGTCTAGGTCATATTGGTGTAAAACGCATGAAGAAACTCCATTCTGATGGACTTTTGGAGTCTCTTGATTTTGAATCATTTGACACGTGCGAACCGTGCCTCATGGGCAAGATGATCAAAACCCCGTTCTCCGGTATAATGGAGCGAGCAACGGACTTATTGGAAATCATACATACCGATGTGTGCGGACCAATGAGTGTTTCGATGCGCGGTGGATATCGCTATTTTCTCACTTTTACTGATGACTTAAGTAGATATGGGTATATCTATTTAATGAAACATAAATCTGAAACGTTTGAAAAGTTCAAAGAATTTCAGAACGAAGTGGAAAACCATTGTAATAGGAAAATTAAATTTCTGCGATCCGATCGTGGAGGTGAGTATTTGAGTTATGATTTTCTCACGCATCTTAAAGCAAGCGGAATCGTTTCGCAACTCACGCCACCCGGAACACCATAGCGCAATGGTGTGTCTGAACGCCGGAATCGAACTCTATTAGATATGGTGCGATCAATGATGTCTCTTACAGATTTGCCGTTATCATTTTGGGGTTATGCATTAGAAACCGCTGCATTCACTTTAAATAGGGCACCATCTAAATCCGTTGAGACGACACCGTATGAACTATGGTTTGGTGCTAAACCTAAGCTGTCGTTTCTTAAAGTTTGGGGATGCGAAGCTTACGTCAAGAAGTTGATGCCGGACAAGCTCGAACCCAAAGCGGAGAAATGCATCTTCATAGGATACCCTAAGGAAACGATTGGGTATACCTTCTACCACAGATCCGAAGGCAAAGTGTTTGTTGCTAAGAACGGATCCTTTCTTGAGAAGGAGTTTCTCTCGAAAGAAGTGAGTGGGAGGAAGGTAGAGCTAGACGAGGTTATTGAACCTTCTCTCGAGTTGGAGAGTAGCGCAGCACCTGAAGTTGTTCCGGTGCCGTCTGCACCAACAAGAGAGGAAGCTAATGATGAGGATCATGAAACTTCGAACGATGCTACTACTGAACTTCGCAGGTCGACAAGGTCGCGTGCCACTCCTGAATGGTACGGCAACCCTGTCTTAACCGTCTTGTTGTTAGACAACAGTGAACCTGCGAACTATGAGGAAGCGATGATGAGCCCAGACTCTGAGAAATGGCTAGAGGCCATGAAATCCGAATTGGGATCCATGAGCGAAAACCAAGTATGGACTTTGGTGGACCCTCCTAGCGACCCTCCTAGCGACCGTAAGGCCGTTGAGTGCAAATGGATTTTCAAGAAGAAAACGGACGCGGATGGTAATGTTACTGTCTATAAAGCTCGGCTTGTCGCAAAAGGTTTTCGGCAAGTTCAAGGTGTTGACTACGATGAGACTTTCTCTCCCGTAGCGATGTTTAAGTCCATTCGGATTTTATTAGCAATTGCTGCGTTTCATGATTATGAAATATGGCAGATGGATGTCAAGACTGCGTTCCTCAATGGCAACATTGATGAAGAGTTGTATATGATGCAACCCGAAGGTTTTGTCGATCCTAAGGATGCTAATAAGGTGTGCAAACTTCAGCGTTCCATTTATGGACTGAAGCAAGCATCTCGGAGTTGGAACCTTCGTTTTGATCAAGTGATCAAGAGTTTTGGATTTGTTCCAAATTGCTACGAAGCTTGTATCTACAAGAAAGTGAGTGGGAGCTCGGTGACATTTTTAGTACTATATGTGGATGACATATTGATTATTGGAAATGACATCGGTATGCTTAACGATGTGAAGAGTTATTTGAATAAATGTTTTTCAATGAAAGACCTAGGTGAAGCTGCTTATATATTAGGCATCAAAATCTATAGAGATAGAGAAAGACGCCTAATAGCTTTAAGCCAAAGTACATACCTGGACAAAGTTCTGAAGAGGTTCGGAATGGATAAAGCAAAGAAAGGTTCATTGCCCATGTTGTCAGGTAAGATATTGAGCAAGGCTCAGTGTCCAGCTACGGTAAAAGATAGAGAAACTATGAGCAAAGTGACATATGCCTCGGCCATAGGTTCTATCATGTATGCCATGCTGTGTACTAGACCGGATGTGTCCAATGCTCTTAGTTTGACGAGCAGATACCAAAGTGATCCAGGAGTGGAACACTGGACAGCCGTAAAGAACATCCTAAAGTATTTAAATAGGACTAAAGAAATGTTCTTAGTCTATGGAGGTGATGAGGAGCTCGTCGTAAAAGGTTACGTCGACGCTAGTTTCGACACCGACCCGGATGATTCTAAATCTCAGACAGGATACGTTTATATTTTGAATGGTGGAGCTGTGAGCTGGAGAAGCTGCAAGCAAAGCGTGATCGCGGGATCTACAACAGAAGCGGAATACATGGCTGCTTCGGAAGCATCAAGTGAAGGAGTTTGGATCAGAAACTTCATCACTGAGCTTGGTGTGGTTCCAAATGTCTTGGACCCACTGGAGATATTGTGTGACAACACTGGCGCCATAGCACTGGCTAAGGAACCAAGATATCATCCAAAGACCAAGCACATCAACCGCCGGTTCCATATAATTCGAGATTATATAGCAGATGGAGATCTGAAGATTAGCAAAGTACATACGGATCTGAATGTCGCAGACCCGTTGACTAAACCTCTTCCACGAGCAAAACATGATCAGCACCTTAATGCCATGGGTGTTAGATTGTTGCCAGATGTAAACTAGATTATTGACTCTAGTGCAAGTAGGAGACTGTTGGAATTATGCCCTAGAGGCAATAATAAAGATGTTATTATTATAATTCTTGTTCATGATAATGTTTATATTCCATGCTAGAATTGTATTAAGCGGAAACTTTGATACTTGTGTGGTTTATGAACAACACCGTGTCCCTAGTACGCCTCTATGGACTAGCTCATTGATTAATGATGGTTAAGGTTTCCTAACCATAGACATGAGTTGTCAATTAATAATGAGATCATATCATTAGGAGAATGGTGTGATGGACAGACCCAAATAAAGCAGAGCAATTAGATCGTGTCATCGTGTTCATCTTTGCGAAGCTTTTCTTATGTCAAGTATTGTATTCCTTAGACCATGAGATAATACAACTCCCTAGTATCGGAAGAAAGCTTTGAGGTCATCAAACGTCATCCTATGTGAGGGTGATAATAAAGGTGTCTCTCAGGTGATCGGAAAGTACTTGTTGGGTTGTATGTATCGAGATGGAATTTGTCCCTCCCAAGTCGGAGAGATATACTTCGGGCCCACTCGGTAATCGATATCAACACCGCTTGCAAGCATGTGGTTAAGGAGTTAATCACGAAGTGATATCGGATTACGGAACGAGTAAAGTACTTGCTGTGAACGAGATTGAACTAGGTATGCCGATACCGACGATCGAATCTCGGATGAGTAAAATATCGTGTGACAAAGGGAATACATATACGGGATTAATTGAATCCTGACATCGTGGTTCATCCGATATGATCATCGATGAATATGTGGGAGTCAATATGGGTTTCCAGATCCTGCTGTTGATTATTGATAGAAGATCATGTCTGCATATTCTCGAACCCGTAGGGTCACACACTTAACGTGCATCGACGCTAGGATAGAATGGATAATTGGTTTATGAGTTTTAGTTCGGAGTCTCGGATGAGATCCAGGACATCACGAGAGGTTCCAGAATGGTCCGGAGAATAAGATTCATATAAAGGAAAGCAGTTTTTGGATTCCGAAATCGTTTCAGAGTTTATCGGTATTGTACCGGAAGGTTCTAGAAGGTTCCGGAGTGGGACCAACGTGGGCCCACTTGTCGGAGACCTGCGTGGGCCTAAGGGGAAGTGCCCTGGCCACCTTGGGCCAGGCGCACAAGGCCCCTAAGGCCCAGCCGGCCAGCCCTACACTACTAGAAAAAAGTTTATCCGTAGCGCACCTAATATGGCTACCCGTAGCGCATATGCCGTGCGCTGCGGGTAGCACGCCACTAGTAAAAAAATACCCGTAGCGCATGTGTAATGTGCTACGGGTAATATGCATACCCGTAGCGCATATGTATCTGCTGCGCTACGGGTATGCATATTACCCGTAGCGCACCAGACACACATGCGCTACGGGTAATATGCATACCCGTAGCACACCAGACACACATGCGCTACGGGTATGCATATTACCCGTAGCGCACCATACACACATGCGCTATAGGTAATATGCATACCCGTAGCGTACCAGACACACATGCGCTACGGGTATGCATATTACCCGTAGCGCACCAGACACATGCGCTACGGGTATTTTTTTTTTGATTTTCAAAAATACTCTATTTCTGCTCTGCTCCCAAATTACAGTTTTTAATACATAATATAGTACAGTATAGAGAATATAACATGTATACAGAATAATGCAATATAAATAGCATAAAACATGCATAGCATATGAATCACATTGTTTCGAAATGAAACGATCACATTCGTAGTCTAAGACACCGACACCGACCAAGTATGCAAGTTCATCATCACATCTTACATAAATGAGATAGTCTCCTACACTACGATGAAGTACACTACAACCGCAATCACCGTGGTGAGCAAGACGGCGGTGGTGACGCCGAAGATCGTCCTCCTCTCCTCTCACAGGTGGTTCCTCCACCTAGCTTCCACCTCCGCCATGGTGTTGTACCCTTTGTAGCTACTAGATTTAGGAGTGGGCCTTGGCGCACGATCCCGTTGAACTTATGCTGATTTACATTTTATATAACAAAATTAGGGCAAGGCACATGAAATCATGAAGGGAGCAAACACTTATATACCATCAGGAAAGTAGTGCAACATATTAGAAGGAAGTAACAGCAAAAGCAACATCGACATAATCTGCCTTGGCGCCCGCCTTTCATATTAATGAACAATTTATAAAACATTTAATAATAAGCTGAGAACATCATACACATGATTATTAGAACCAACCAAAAATACAAATAGATCAATCTAGCCTATCAGACAGTGGTGATAACACATCGCGTGTCAAAAGAGACAAAATGGATGAATTGAAGAGGCTATAAACAACCTTATACTGCAGGACTGCATAACAATTTTTATAGATTCAACCTTGGTTCCAAAGTTCAGAATAGAAGCTCATCCTCATTTATCCTACAGACGTTCCAAATAATCACATGCAAGAGATAAATGTTGATCAATTCAGCAAGACATTTCCTCGAATAGCCGCCTACTTGGTGACATAACTTAATATTGGTAGCCAACGAATAATCTGCCATGGGTTCAAATTGGTCAGCCGCATTGGAAGCCAAGATAAAATGTTGTACATAGCAGGGACGACAATTATTTTGGATGTCTACATTGATGTTAACAGGAAACATAGAAATGATACTCTGCTATCACCACGTAACGAAATAAAGAGCGAGTGGCAGAATAATCTTGGACAGTGGTGCCAACAAAAATAACTGAGTCTGTTTGCCCAAAGAACTGCAACATGTTTCTGTTAAAACACCATCACCATGCATGTAAGTCTATTATGAAAAAGTGACATGTTACAAATACACATAACTTAAGTCATTCAAATAGGAAGTACGGAGACAACTCAGCATGTAGGAATTGCAAAAGCAACATCCTCATAAGTTGCATACATGAACTGCTGCAATAGAAACCTAATTCATATGTGCATGCTAATCACAAAAGGAAGGAAATGGGCTTTAGAGGGCACTGATAGCTACATTGATGACAGTATTGTAAAACATTATTATTATATAGTAACCCGAGGGAACAACAAAGAGAACTTCATAAACATAATTAGTGGAACCAGCACAAAATTACACACAAATAACTTAAGCAGTAATACAAACAAATAATACGTAGTCAGTAATAAATCTACGCAGAGAATGAAAAAAAAATAGAGATAAAGATTTTGGGCCATTCACAATTTCATATTAATCTCAAAATAGAGATGTGGTTCAGATAATATCAAGTACGGTCAGATAAAGATTTTGGGCCATTCACAATCTGAGGTGGTGGCCAGGTACTCTTATCTCTAACATATAATCATCAATGTGAGATATTCTAGACAGAAACTACACACAACAATGAGAATAAATCAAATATTTTCATTTGCAGATATGTTTGCTTATAGGAATTCATATAGGAAAATTATCATAATTTGGCATAAACATACAACAAAACAAGTTGTGTGGAAAGAACACACTAGATGGTGATTACCTTGCTAGATGGTCAGGCAATGCACCTTGTGACGAACTCATGCAAACGGATCACCTTCTTTAATACTTTTTCCTTCCAATCAGGGTGTTCTTCAGCTGCCTCTAGGAGATCTTTCTGCATAATGCATTGCATTTACTTTTGTACAATTTTTAAGTGATACAAAACCTAGATGGCAAAAAGACATACAATATTTGGTGCTGCCCATGGACATGATGTCCTTTGTGAGGTCCTTTCTTTAGCACATGTGTTTTGATATTCACTTGGTCTCCCCAAGGGTCATACTGAAGTTCGTCAGCCTACAATAATTTGGTGTTTTCCTGATATGCATTAGTCCTTAAAGCATAGTGGCATATCACTTTTAATTGGGAAAATTTTCTTACCATTTCTTGGGTAACACAGGCATGACTTTTGCTGCCAGATGTACATGGCACCGTTGCCTTGGTTGATTCTCTTTGGCTCTACCATCCGCGTCTGCAACAAAAAGAATTTGCATCTGTCATGGGAATCTGCCTACTGCACTGGTACTACTTTTCAATATTGTTGAGTTATAAACTGATCCAAGATCACCATGTAGATAACCAATGCATTTCACATGTCTTTGATGATAAAAATGACCAAGAAGTCAAGTAATCAAGAACTTATAGTTAGGACAAGAGAAAATATTTGTTGCTGAGCTTTTGTTACAAGATTGTGAGGCAAGGGGTATGTGTTTCTTCCGTCCAATATTGCTTGTTGTTGTCGCTTATGTAAAACTAATACTTCTCATCTCTGACTTACTACTATTTTATTTCTTTTGAGAAAATCTCTGAAAACATGGTGAACAAAATTAGTACGGAGTACAATTGTTGAAACTAGTATAACACTAGTAGGTAGCCAGACTTACTTCAAATTCCAGATTCCAACTAGTATAATATAACACTAGTATATATAATATTGTCTGACATCTTCTCACGAGTATTGAATAGATGTTGTAAATTCACGGAAGTGATTCCAAACTGATCAGTCTTTACCCATTTGTCTTCTCTTCTACATGATTATCAACCCAGACACATTTGAACAACACTACTTTTCCTTCATGTTGATAGTTCAGCTCAATAATTCTAGTAAAGCAAAAAACATCAATAGACTACTGGCTGCTTATAAATTGGGGAGATGAGAAACTACCTAACCGTACTTTCACTCTCTCACTTTTTCGTTCTAAAAAACACCCGTAGGCAGTGTTCTCAGCTAGAATGTTAAACAAAAATAAAAGTTGCACTGCAGTCAAGCATAGAGCTGATGGATTCAATTAACCATAACTTACTAGCACTAGCACATATACAGCCGACTACTCAAACAACAAAACTGACACGTCGCCGGCTTGGCTTAGCAGTATTACAAGAAAACTTGGTCCAGCACATACATATGACCCATGGTAGAAAGTGCTAGCTAGTCTCTAATAACATGTAGCTTTCATCCCTTTCATTTATAACTGAAAAGCTAATGAACTAGCAAAATAAACAGGTACGTACAGAGTAGAAATCTTTTTTTTGAGATTCATACAGAGTAGAAATCGATGGAATATCAAGCCCATGTACAAAGAAATAGCTAATCGCCTCTCGTACTAGTTAGAAGTTATCTGATCTTAATAGCTGCCACCTTGCGCAATCTTCCGACTGAAACTGGCTAATAACAGAAATTAGCTAATATTCTGAACTTCACCTACCGCTCTGACCCATGTGCACATACGTACTGGGCTATTCATCTCTAACAGACTAAGAACAAATCTGGCAAAGGAAAATAAATTGATGTGCTGCGGTCAACAGATAGCTAGGCACGGGAGAGGGACAACGGCCTCCACACTGCCACGCACAGAGAGCAATAGCTATTGTACACGCAGAGAGAGAGGTGACCTCACTGCCTTCGGCGTATACGGAAATCCCCAAGGCTGCAGCTGGGCGTCGGCAGCGACGGCGGCAGCTTGTGAACGACTGCGCTCACATTTGCCCACCGGATGCAAGAGGGAGGGGCAGGTCATGCTCACCGGATGGGTAGCGCCACCGCTGGCTGGAAAGAGCACTTCGGGCCGTGAGGAGAGCTTGAGCGCGTGGGGAGGCGGCAGGAAGGTGTGGCGGCAAGAAGGTGTGGCTGCGGCGCACGAATTCGCGCATATTCGAGTTTGTTGGTGCAGTCAGTCACGGTGCACGCGCGGTGGAGAGGCGGGGAAGAAGATGGCCGGAGCTCAAAGTGGCGCGCCTGGGGATGGATTTGGGGATCTAGGGTTAGCTGGGGAAAATTAGAAGACCTTAATGTGGAGAAAAAGGTGAAACACTGTGCGCGGCCTAAAACTTTTCACTCCGCGGGGGCGCGGGCGCACCAATTTTCGCTGGCCCAATGTCGAATTCGCGCGCTAAAATTTCAGCAACGCGCGTTAAGTTTCTGGCCGCACAGATCTTTTCGCTGGCTCGCACCCCCAGGTTACCCGTAGCGCATGCGATATACATGCGCTACGGATAGTTCAACTACCCGTAGCGCACCTATACACATGCGCTACGGGTAACATGGCACTGCCTCTGCCCACACTTACCCGTAGCGCATGTGTATAGGTGCGCTACGGGTAGTTGAACTACCCGCAGCGCATGTATATCACATACGTTACGGGTAAGTGTGGGCAGAGCTCCCCATCCGGGCCTACATATACCCGTAGCGCATTTTATATATGGTGCGCTGCGGGTATGTGACATACCCGCAGCACATGTACACACATGCGCTATGGGTAAATACCCGCAGCGCACCACATATACGGTGCGCTATGGGTAGCTGTATTACCTATAGATATTTTCCTAGTAGTGCTAGGGGAAACCCTAGGGGAACCTTCCAGAAAAGGGGGGGGGAAGACTTGCCCCCTACTCTTCCCCCCTAGCCGCCGCCCTAGGGCATGGAGGAGGGGCCAAGGCAGCCGGCCTGCCCCCCATATAAGGGGGGGCAGGGGCGCAGCCCCCTCCTACTCCAACCCTAGCCGCCGGCCAACTGCTGCCCCTCCACCTCTCTCTCTCGCGACTGTGCGTAGGCGAAGCCCTGCCGCAGAAACTCTCCACCATAAGCACCACGCCGTCGTGCTGCAGATCCAATCTATCTCTCCACCATACTTGCTGGACCAAGGAAGGAGGAGACGTTGCTGCACCGTACGTGTGCATCTCTCGGAGGCGCCGCCACTTGCGGCGTAGGATCGGATCGGATCGCAAGGAGGAGACGGCGAGTACGACTACGTCAACCACGTTCTGTTGAACGTTTCCGCTGTGCGATTTCTTCAAGGGTATGAAGATCTCATCTACCTCTCTCGTTGATTACATCTCCTAGATTAGATCTTGGCTTTCTTGTTCGCATCCGTAGGAAATTTTTTGATTTACTATGCTGCGAAACCCTTCACATGGCCTGTAGGCCAACCGCTCCGGCACCAGCCCAAGATCGAGCTTCGGATTGAATTGTGTCGAGGAGACTTCTTGCGTTTGGGGGTGCATTATCAAAGATAATTGCGTTGCGGTGTTTCCAGAGCCACCACACCGTCAACATCACTAGCGACGATGTGCCCTTGCGTAGGGCTCGTGGTGTAGATCGGATAGCCACCAACCACCATTCAACGAAGTCGTCCTCCTCAACCGGTGGACCAGCCGTGGATCTGATCCAAGACAACACTTCATACCAAATTGCCCTAGAAAAGGAGCAACCAGTGAGAAGGTGTTGCATGGTCTCTCCTACCTGATCACAAAGCGGGCAGCGCGGGGGGTGAGGAAGTCCCCTCCTCGCTAGCCTGTCACCCGTCCAGCAGCGGTCTAAACAAGCGAGCCAAACAAAGAACTTGACTCGCGGCGGTGCCCAAGAGCGCCAGATGAGCTTCCAGTAGCTCGAAGATATGGCCCCATGGAAGAGAAACTCGTAGCAGGATTTGGAGGAGTACTGAGCATTGGCCGTCCATCTCCAAAGGAGTGTATCGGGTGTATCTGTCAGTTTCACCTCTCTCACCCTTAGCCATAGCTGTATGTATTGCCAGAGGGCTTGAGAGCTCATCGCACCCTGGATGTCTGAGATCCATCGTCGTTCTAGGAGTGCTTCCTTGACCGTGCGATGATTCCAAGCGCGCTTTGGGACCAACATGAATAGTTGTGGTGCTATGTCCCGGATAGCCTCGCCCTCCAACCATTTGTCCACCCAAAAGAGAGCTGTCTCTCCGTCACCAACCACAGTAGTTGTGGAGGTGTCTGTTGAATAAAAACAACCAGAATCAGTGTCAAACACCTGCAGCTCGGTCTTTGAGAAGTGCATGTCAATGCCGCGCCAAGGCCGCAGCGGGTCTGTACGCATCTTCCAAATCCAGCGCAAACGAAGGCTAATAGCTGTACGAGCAAGGTCCAGAATACCTAAGCCACCATAGCTCAAGGGACGACACACCCTAACCCAGTTCACATGACAGTGGCCACCATTAGCGTTTGCACGCCCCACCCATAGGAAACTCCTAACAATCCTTTCGATTTGCTTGAGAACCTTTTTATGCAAAATTAGCCAGAAGTACATGACAACCTTCAGGCATGACTTGACATACTTTGTTAGCCATCAAAATACAGGTGCTATGGAAGAGGAAAAGCCGACGGCTAATTCTCAGGACAGATCAATTCAAATGATGTGAAATCTTATATGCAAGGTCAAAATCTCTGCAAAGGTAGAGCTTTTCTCCTGGCCAGCGATCCATGGGAGATGCCTCACTGCAGATAATTTGAAAGAAAGGGTATGGCCTTAAGTGTGGATTGTCAACTCTGCAACCTGGGAGCTGAAACTGCTACCCATCTTCTTGCTGCATGTCCGTTCTCCCATGGCATATATATGGAGCTTCTGTGCTGCTGCTGTCTCCATGGAAGTGAATGTTATTCTTCCACGCCGCGGCTTCTTGCTGCTGTGACTGTGTGTCTTCTTCTCCGGTACTGGCGACGGCCAGCACCTGGATGACTACCTCCTCATTGGTTCTCGGCACCTCTTCCATCAGTGGAAACTGTGTGCTGGTAATGGCGGTGGCGGTGATGGCAGCTCGGCAGAGAGGGCAGTTGGCGTTGCCCTGGAGCCAGGTATCGACACAGTCCGCATGGAAGACGTGGAGGCAGCTCGGCAGGAGCCTGACCCTCTCCTCCTCCTGGAACTCGCCAAGGCACACCGCGCAGTCCGTCGTGTCACCACCGGTGGATTCATCCTTGGCGGCCTTGCTGTACCTGAACGCCGGCAGCGCCCGGATGGCGAGCTCCCCGAGCCCACGCGCCTCGTCGGGCGCCGGCCCGTGCACCACCGGGAGTTCATGGCCGGACGCAGAGCTGCGGCGATGCGGGCGGCGGGAGAGGGAGATGATGAGCCTGCTGCCGGAGCCGGGGGAGGAGGTGGTGTGCCAGGTGAGGCAGCAGCGGATGACGAAGACATAGTAGGTGAGGAGAAGCGCCGAGGTGGTGAGGACGCCCAGCACGGTGAGCACCAGGATCGGCAGGCTTGTGATCTCCAGCGAAGCGTGGTGGTGAGACGCCAACGCGGGAGACGCCGGAGAAGAAGATGAAGGAGTCGAGTAGTAGTAGTAAGGTGCCGACGGCGATGGGGGCAGCGGCGGAGGCGGGAACAGAAGCGCTGTCGGCATTGGGAAGACGTAGCCTCTTCCTGCACCTGTTGTATCCATGGATGCTTGCTTGGTGCAAGTCTGCAACTGCAACTAGCAAGCAGCCTTCTTCAGTTCAAAAATTACTGAAACTCAATAGACAATGGATTTAAGAAAGAATAATTTGATGACGATGTTGATGCAACTTATGTAGTGGTGGTCTAGCAGCTAGCAGCCTTCTTGAGCTCGACTCAATGGCGATGTGGCCAGGTAGGACTTAGGAGGGAAGAAAGAGGAAGAGGATAAGACAGGTAGGAAAAAAATGCAGTGAGGTGGAGGAAGAGGGGAGACGAGGTTGCAAGTTCCACTTGCTACCAGCCGCTGAACCGAACGATTCTAGAAGCATTTGGCGCGAAAAGTCTGTTTGGCTCCTGAGTCAGAGTGCTATCTTTATTTTATACAGCAACATATTTGTTTTTCCCTTATAAGATTTAAATAAATCTGAAAAATTGAACATATATCCTTCAAGCATGCAAAATGTTAATATGATTTTTTTGTATTATGGCTACAAAATAACAAAACTGATACTTTTTTTAGATTTGAAAATGTGCATTGTTCGTTATACTTAGATCCATCTTTTGTCATTTTTGTGTAGCTCAAAATATGAACTATTTAAACTTGATATGTTATATGTTTATAAGATACATCACTGGCTACATCTATATTTTCTCCAAAGTTTTTGTAACTCAAAAGTATAAATTTCGTTCTTCTTAAATAACAGATTCGGGAAACAAAAAATCCCCACTCGCATTTTCCTATGCTATTTCCTTTTCTTTTGAGTGAAAGCAACCGTTGGAATTAGGAGGTTTCTCACGTTTGTTCCTTGTCTTGCATTTGCGTTTGGTCACGTCTGTTGCCACTGCCTTTACACGTTGATTACTCTAGTGACAGCTGCCTTGCTGCCCAAATTTTTTCTTTTAGAGAAACCGACGGGCCTTTTCATTTGGACGAAAAGAGAATATGTACAAAGCGTCAGTTTTCTTAAGAAAAATCTCTGAAAACCCTTAATACCCAACAAAAAACTTGTAAAATCTTTTAAGCAAAGGTTTTGCTGATTCTCAGTCAATTAAGCATTAGTTTAATTTCCAGTAATTTTCTGCAACCACTAAATATTTCATGTATGCAAAATGTGTGTGAATGGGCCGAATCTACTGATGCCACGAGAACAGACAGATGATGTAAAACAACATTAGGGAATAAGAGACACCGGAAATGAGCACCACTGTTCGGTGGACCTAGTAGTCTTCTGGATTCACAATAAGAGCCTTGTTCTCATATTGAAAGTATAAAGGCAACCACACATTGAAAGCCTCATTTTTTTTATAAAGGACGTTTTATTACATAAAATGTTTAAGCATTACACCGGCCTCTGCATGCATTAAAATGCAAATTAGCTGTACATGAAAGTTGATCAGACAAGAGAAACAGCAAGTGGCCAGCAGGATCAAGTAGAGAAAATTCCTTATTTGACACTGAGTTAAAATGAGGTTCCTTATTTGACACTAGCAAAATATTTCTTCCTTATTTAACACCTTGTGTAAATATTTTGCCTTACATGACATCGCTGTTGGTTCCGTCACATTATTCCGTTAATTGTTTTGCAGATGGACCAAAATACCCCTCAGTGAACCAATCCAACACCGAAAAATAACCCGTGCGTGCTGTGCATAGAAGCGGCGGCGCGGACTATGCATGGGCAACCAAGGGGCCGGTGGCTGGGCGGCGGAGGTCGGGCAAGGCGGGGTTGCGGATGGCTAGCGAGACGTGGCGAAGGAGCGCCCGTCGGTACTCAGCTGCGGGCTCGCCGGTGGTCTCGACAACTCGCCCCATCGTCATCGTGCAGCTGCAGGGGTTGGACGGATGCGTGCTCGGCTAAAGGCACAGTTCGTCAGATCCACCGTATCACTGGTCGCATATGTAAACAGTATTCCCTCCGATCAGAAATAACTGTCGGTAACTTAGTACAAACTTTATACTAAGCTAGTACAAAATTGCCAACACTTATTTCCGATCGAAGGGAGTACCTACTGTCTCGGTTCAGTCTTTGACATGTTCCAATCATGTCCAATATTACTTCTAGACCCAGCATAGACACAGGCGAAGCGGCGACATCATCGATCTTGTAATGCAGTGGTCGTCGGCTGAAACGAGCTGGCCTCGTGGATGAAACAACAAACAAAGCTAGCTAGCTACGGCAGCCGCTCAATACGAGGCACTTGAAAGTAAAAGAATCTGCATAGTCTTTGTTGTTCCTGTATGAGCGCAAGGAGCGGTATAAACCTGGTAGTATTAGACTTTCCTAACGCAAGATGAATTCATTTAATTTCGGATTTATATCTTACATGTCAATTTTAGTTACATAATGCTTAAGGGGCACAATAGTCATTTCATGTCCCAGCTTAACACCGTAGAAACATAAAATGAACTAGAGTGTCATATAAGGAAAGAAATTTTGGCATGAGGTCAAATAGGGAAGAAAAACTTTTTCGGTGTCAAATAAGGAATCAGATTTTAAGGCAGTGTCAAATAAGGAATTCTCTCCTAGCTATTGTGAATCTCTAGGGTTTTTTAGAAGCGTAGTCAAGATTGGTCTCAAAAAGCAGAAAATATTTACATACTATATATAACTATTTATAGTGCACTCAACATCTTGGATGACATCATCTTAAAAAAACATCTCGGATGACATTGGAGCTACAACAAATGGCTTGGTGAAAACCCACAAGACACAAAGAAAAAACTATCTAGCAGTTGAGGTGGATAGTCACAACATTAATGTAGAACATGGATCAGTAGTAGTACATGATGCCTCTTCATTTCCTGCCCTTAGATTGAAATATGCAGGGTATTTAGGCTCATGTTGGATCATAGTCTTGTTGCTTAGCATTGCTATAACATCCAGCATGGTCGGCCGATCTGACGTATTCTCCTGTACACATAGAAGTGCAATGTTAATGCATTTCATCATTTCTGCCGACTCGCTCTTGGGAAGCAATGACACATCAACAAGTTCGGTCCATCTTCCCTCTTCCCATAACTTCCAAGCCTGTTTAAATTTCCATATCACACTTAGATACAGAACATGAGATAATCAAACAATATTTTCATGTTATATGGATGTTTATGCACTCACATATCCTATAAAATTGATGAACACTCCACATTGGTTGCTACCAGAATTCATTTTCCCGCTAAGGATCTCGAGAATTAAAACACCAAAGCTGAATACATCAGATTTGGTAGAGAAGAGGCCCTCAGAAGCATACTCTGGAGCCATGTAGCCACTAAAATGATGTAAAGATAAAAGTGCAATTAATTTATGGCAGCTTGAAATAGAGAAATTCATGAGTGGAACAAGTGATATGAAACTTACTATGTGCCAACCACTCTTGTTGTAGTGTTTTCTTCAATGTTATCTGAGCTGAAGATTTTTGCTAGTCCAAAATCTGAAATTTTAGGGTTCATTTCGTTGTCTAAGAGAATGTTGCTTGGTTTAAGATCTCGATGTATGACACGTAAGCGAGAGTGCTTATGTAGATAAAGAAGTCCTTCAGCTATTCCTTCAATTATTGTGAGGCGTTTGTTCCAATCCATTAATTTTTTTCGATTTTCATCTGCACGTGAACTAAATGTCATTCAGTTTAGAAGATAAATCATCCGAAGAACTAATGATAAGTTACAGGGAAGTACAACTATATACAAAGGCCTGGTGAAAAGAATATACTTCAATATTTTCCTCCAGATTCATATATATACCACTGGATATACCAAAAGTACAAATATATACCAAAGATGAAGAAGTCCAAGCTTTTGTTCGGCAAGTATTCATAGACCAGTATTTTCTCGTCTCCTTGAGAACAACATCCCAAGAGTCTAACCAAATTTCTATGTTGAAGCTTTGCTATGAGCTGAACTTCATTTTTGAACTCTATGAAACCTTGTCCTGAATTTGAAGCAAGTCTCTTAACTGCAATCTCTGTTCTGTCGGGAAGGTGTCCCTAGGGGATAGATGTTAAAAAAAGTCTTTAATGATATAATGTCGCAATCCAGTTTCTTTATGATGCACAAGTTCATTTACAATGACAAATTCGTGTGTAAAATTAAATGTATGTCACACTGGGTCAAATATTTATCCTCTTAATTATTGTTCTATGCTATGGAGAGGCTATGTTTGGATGCCATATTTCTTACCAGAATGTTTGACAAGAATCAATTTGATAGCCATAACATACATGAATTTTGATTGTATAAGTAGGATTTTATGTAAATTCACTTTGGTTCCCAGCTGCATATGCTCCCTTTATCAAAAAATACATTTTAAAATGTTAAAAAAATGTAAAAAAAATGTGCGCTCGTACATCTTGACATTTTATGTGCTCATGAAAGCTTTAGCAATAAAAGACATTTTTTGTTCCTAGCTTGTGTGAAAAATAAACAATATGTCTCATGAAAATCCTTATTTTAGCATACAATTTTGTCTTATACAGGCCACAAAAGAATTTAGTTATTCGTAAAACAACTTTGTGCGCACGTGCCTTGTGTTGATGTAAGTGCGACATTTTGTTTTAGAATGTTTTGACATTTAAAATATATTTTAAATAAATTAAGCATATGATATACGGACCAGAGAGCCAAAACGCCACTCTTGAATTATAGATGGATGTTATATACATACCTTATATACAGGGCCGAATCCACCTTCTCCAAGTTTGTTTTCTTCGGAAAAGTTACTGGTAGCCTGTAATATCTCATGAAAGTCGTAAACGGAGAACTCTGCTCCCATTTCCCAAACAAGTTCATGCTCTCCTCCTTGCAACCTGTGGGAACTATTTTCTCCTGATCTCACTGTGCCTGCAAGAATACATACATGTCAGCCAAATACACATAGTACAATGAGCATTTCACCAACTAAAATACCCACCTTTTCTGTATCTTCTTTTCATGCGACGACGGTAAACGGTGAAGCAGAAAGCAACTAGTGCTACAACAGCAGCTACACATATGGCGATTATCCAAGGTTGGATTCCTTAATGATATCATGGCAACAAATAAAGTTTTAGGCACGTAATTAAGCATGGATACAGGAAGTAAGCTAATTAAATTGATTTTTCATCAGAGCTCATACACATACTCTTGCCTGGTGGCGCCGGAACCATGGACGACGGACTGATCCGCCGCGTGGGTTGGTCGAAGAAATTAAACGCCTCAAACCTGAAGTTGCAGCGCAGCACGAGGATCCGCCCGCCCTGGCGCACGGAGGTGGTGGCGTTGAGCATGCCGATGAGCCGCTGGAGGCAGGCGAGGCAGTCGGGAGCGGAGAGGTCCGGCGTGCACTGCGCCAGGGAGTAGAGCGTCGTGGCGGCGTCCATGATCGTGGTGGCATACCGGCTCGCCGCATCCGCAGCTGCATCCTGGGCCGTCACCGTCAGCAGTTTGTGGACGTCAGCGGTTACGACGCTGGCATCGCCGTTGCCGGAGATGTTGTTCGGGTTCCAAGACTCGAAGAGGACGCCCTCGGTGGTACCACCGTCCGGGCTGAGGAAGCCGTCGTTGCCGGAGAAGCCGACGAGGCACCCTGGCCGCTGGGGGTTGTCGTACTCGTAGTAGACAGCGGCGGCCCTGCGGTACGGGCACGCTTGCTGCGCGTCCTGGAACGACTGTAAGACGCAGCGTCCGCACGCCGTGTCGTTGGCAAAGTTGCTGCCGCAGAACGCGAGCGCGTGCACGGCGTCAGGTGACTCGCCAGTGCTGACGGCGGCGAAGAGCTGCGGAGAGGAGTTGGCGTTACTCGCGAGCGTGGTGACGAGGGCGGCGAGGTTGGACTGGTAGGTGCTGTTGGCGGTGTAGTTGCCGCCGCTGCCGCAGAGCTCCGCCGTCGGCGTTGCCGTTGCCGACAGCGGTATCAACAGGAGGAGGAGCACGGCGCTGCACACCATGGTCGTTTTGCATCGACCATTTGCAAAAAGAAAAGACAGTACAATATAGTTATTATTCGGTGACCGGCCGGTTGTCTCTTTCATCAGTCAGTCGAACAGTCAATAACTTTGAAACCATCGACCATGGAGTAGAACAAACTCGCCACATTAAAAATGATGTTGGGACAATCCATTAAAAACCTCAAAAGTCAAGCCTTGGGTGTCATTGTACAAATTAATTTGAGATAAAAATCCTGAAAGTCTATCAGATCAACTAAGGTACTGTATAGTTATGATCTATTACCTCAGTTCCGGAGGTAGTACTTCTGATATCGCTCCAAGTTCCAGCTCTAACATGGTATAGTAAAGTTGTCCATAAACATTTCTTCCTAGCACAAGCTTCAGAACAGCATGAGCGTCTGCTCCTAGTATAACTGTGCAACAAGAATAATTGGACAAGAACCAACAAATAACGATAAGCATGATGGATAAGTCTCTGCATTGTGGTCTTTGTGGGGATGCTGCTGCACATGATTCTTGTGAAGGACTAATTGCAGCACACACACATGGTCTTTGTGAAGGACTGTCTGTTAGGATAGAATAACACTCTTGACTACTTTTAGGGGCATCAAGGACTGGCAGTTAGCATCTTAGACTAGCATCTTAGACTAGCATCTAGCATATTCGTGGCCGGCTAGCAGCTATAAATTTGTATCCCCAACCCCTCAGGTTGGCATGGCATTGTGTGAGAAATAAACCAACGAAAATTGCTCCAACTCTCCTAATGTCATCCTCTCTCAATGAGAGCAAGCCTGAAACAACTAACAAGTGGTATCAGAGCCAGGTTGTCTTGCAGCCTGAGCATCTCCTGCTCACTCCCCTCACAGGGAACGGAGCAGCCCCAGCGAGTAGCAGTCTCAACTGCTCCTGGTTACTCCCCTCCCTCCGGCTTGTCGAGCAGCAGCTCGTCAGGAGCAGCTCTCAGCCCCCCAGCAGCAAGCCATGTTCGAGGACCACTCTCAGCACACGGCTACCTCGAGCATGCGGCGTCGGCAGGAGGCCGACCGCGCCGCTGCAGAAGAGCGTGAGCGAGTGGCTGCAGCAGCCACTGTGGTGGCAGCAAGGGCGTCGAGGCTGGCAGCGGCGGAGCTGGCAGCAGCCAGAGCGGAGGTAGAAGCAGCAGCGGCAGCGGAGGCAGCACGTGCAGCGGCAGCGGAGGTCGAGGCCTTGCGCGGCAGCACCAACAGCTCCGCCTCTGCTGACAGCAACGCCGACGCAGATCTCGAGCAGCTGGCAAGGGAAGTAGCGCGAGAGCGCACGGCGCAGTGGGCAGCCAAGCACGCTCCTGCGCACGGCGGTGGCGCTCCCGGAGGAGGCGCGCTTGGTGGCGGCGGCCGGGACGACCCCTATGGAGTCCGGACCGTGGTCAGGGACGTTGGCCCCGGTGTAGGGTGGCCTACCCTCACCAAAACCAACTACGTCGAGTGGGCCGCGATCATGAGGATCAGGCTCCAGGTGCGGCACATGTGGGAGGCGGTTCAGGACGGAGACGTCGGCCAACATGAGGATCGACAGGCCCTGGATGCCCTCATCGCCGCACTCCCGCCCGAGATGCAGTTCTCGCTTTCCAGTAAGCGGACTGCCAAGGAGGCTTGGGACGCCATCGCTGCGACACGCATCGGCAGCGACCGGGCTCGCAAGTCCACACTGCAAGCACTTCGCAAGGAGTGGGAGAGCCTGGCCTTCAAGCCAGGTGAGGACGTTGATGACTTTGCTCTCCGTCTCAACACTCTGTTTCAGAAATTGGTGCAGTTTGGCGACGGCAACTACGATGAGGAAAGAGCTATCGAAAAGCTCTTTCGCGGCGTCCCCGAGAAGTACAAGCAGATGGCTTGCTCGATCGTGTCTCTGCTGGACCTCTCCACGATATCGATCGAGGAGGCGATAGGTCGCCTCAAGGTTGTCGACACCGACGAGCCACAACTCCTTTCGGGGCCCATCACCACTGGCGGGAAGCTCCTTCTCACTCGAGAGCAGTGGGATGCCTGCCAAGGTGACAGGAAGAAGGGGGAGTCTTCTTCCACGACTGGCGGCCACAAGCGTGGCAAGCCGCGCAAGGCGCGCAGAGACGCCCAGGCCAGGGCGCGAGGACGAGCCGCGGGTGATGCCCGCGGAGGCGCCCAGGGTGGCGCCGCCGGCAGGCGCGGGCCGGCACGAGACGACGCCTGCCGCACCTGCGGCCAGCTTGGCCATTGGGCCAGGGACTGTCGACAGCCACGACGCGCCTAGGCCCACGTCGCACAGGCGGAGGAGGAGCCAGCTCTGCTCATGGCACATGTGAGCATCGAAGTACCTCCAGCGGCACCGGCTGCAGCGGCTCTTCTTCACCTTGATGAGCCAAAAGCACACGCTCTCCTCGGCGACGGCTCCGGCAATGACAAGACTGACGGGTGGTGCCTTGACACCGGCGCCACCCATCACATGACCGGTCGATGGGAGTTCTTCACCGAGCTCGACTCTGACGTGCGAGGTTCCGTCAAGTTTGGGGATGCCTCCGCCGTGGAGATCAAGGGTGTCGGCTCCGTCATCCTCGTCGCCAAGACTGGAGAGCACCGGCTGCTCACCGGTGTCTACTACATCCCGGCGCTGAGGAACTCCATCATCAGCTTGGGACAGCTGGATAAGAATGGCTCGCGCGTGCTGATCGAGCATGGGATCCTACGCATCTGGGATTGCCATCAACGCCTTCTCGCCAAGGTAACCAGAGGCACAAACCGACTCTACGTCCTCAACGTGCAGGTGGCACAACCCCTCTGTCTTGCCGCTCGTCGGGACGATGAGGCGTGGCAGTGGCACGAGCGCTTCGGGCACCTTCACTTCGAGGCCCTAAAGCGGCTCAGTGCCATGGAGATGGTGCGAGGCCTGCCGTGCCTCGACCATGTGGAGCAGTTTTGCGACGTCTGTGTGGTGACGAAGCAGAGGCGACTCCCCTTTCCCCAGCGGGCTAGCTTCCGAGCCAAGGAGAGGCTCGAGCTAGTACACAGGGACTTTGTGTGGCCCAGTGACACCGGCCACACCAGGAGGACGACGCTACTTCCTGCTGCTCGTCGACGACCTCTCCCGCTACATGTGGGTACTGGTCCTTGGCAGCAAGGGAGAGGCGGCCAATGCCATCAGGTGCGCGCAGGCTGCTGCGGAGGCAGAATGCGGCCGCAAGCTGCGCGTGCTGCGCACCGACAACGGCGGCGAATTCACGACGGCTGATTTCGCGTCGTACTGCGCGGATGAGGGCATCCAGTGCCACTACTTCGCGCCATACAGCCCGCAGCAGAACGGCGTTGTCGAGCGGCGCAACTAGACGGTTGTAGGGATGGCTCGGGCCCTCCTCAAGCAGAGACTGATGCCGGCTGTCTTCTGGGGAGAGGCGGTGGTGACGGCCATCTACATCCTCAACCGCTCGCCTACCAAGGTGCTTGACGGCAGGACGTCATACAAGGCTTGGCATGGGCGCAAGCCGGCGGTCTCTCACTTGCGGGTCTTCGGCTGCCTCGCGTTCGCCAAGGAGCTTGGCCACATCAGCAAGCTCGACGACAGGAGCACTCCGGGAGTATTCATCGGCTACGTAGAGGGCTCCGCATCCTCGACCCAGAGACACAGCGTGTGCGCACGGCGTGAGACGTTGTGTTCAACAAAGGGCGGGGATGGGCGTGGGATAAGGCGGTGGACGACGGCTCGACTCCGACGTACGACGACTTCATTGTCGAGTACGTCCATTTCGAGGGAGCTGGGGGAGTTGGCAGCTCTTCTTCGCTGAGCATGCCTACCTCAGTCCCCGAGTCTTCATCGACCCCGGCGTCCGCTACACCGGCAGCACCACGCTCACCGACCGCGGCTTCAGCTGCAACGACTTCTTCACCGACTCCACCGCAGCCTGCGATGCCACGTACTCCAGCACCAGCTCACGCCGAGCACAGGCCGGTGGAGTTCGCTACTCCACTCTCTCACGACGAGGAGCGCATTGATGCGTACTATGACGACGAGCCGCTGCGGTACCGCAAGATGGAGGACCTTCTCGGCGACCAACCGGTGCCGGGACTGGCGTCACATGACCTGGAGGCACAGTTGCACCTTGCGTGTGACGACGGCGAGCCTCGGTCCTTTGCAGAGGCCGAGAGAGACGCGGCATGGCGCGCCGCGATGCAGTTGGAGATGGATGCGGTCGAGCAAAACCGCACCTAGGAGCTTGCTGACCTCCCTCATGGTCATCGCGCAATCACCCTTAAGTGGGTGTTCAAGCTGAAGAGGGATGAAGCCGGCACCATCGTCAAGCACAAGGCTCGCTTGGTGGCACGAGGCTTCTTGCAGCAGGAGGGGGTCGACTTCGACGACGCCTTCGCTCCCGTAGCACGGATGGAGTCTGTGCGACTCATCCTCGCGCTAGCTGCCCAGGAGGGCTGGCGTGTCCATCACATGGATGTCAAGTCGGCATTCCTTAATGGCGACTTGAAGGAGGAAGTCTACGTGCATCAGCCGCCGGGATTTACGATCCCCGGCAAGGAGGGCAAGGTGCTCCGCCTGCGCAAGGCCCTCTATGGCCTACGGCAAGCACCAAGGGCGTGGAATGCCAAGTTGGATTCCACGCTCAAGGGGATGGGCTTCGAGCTAAGCCCACACGAGGCAGCCGTCTACCGGCGGGGCAGTGGAGGAAAAGCCCTGCTGGTGGGCGTCTATGTCAACGACTTGGTGATCACCGGCATCAAGGATGCGGAGGTGGTGGCGTTCAAGGAAGAGATGAAGGCCACCTTCCAGATGAGTGATCTGGGGCCTCTCTCTTTCTACCTGGGCATCAAGGTGCACCAGGATGACTCCGGGATCACGCTTCGACAGACCGCCTATGCCAAGCGTGTCGTGGAGCTCGCTGGACTCACCGACTGCAACCCAGCACTCACTCCGATGGAGGAGAGGCTGATGAGCCGCGACAGCACGACGGAGGAAGTGGATGCCACACAGTACCGGCATCTTGTGGGGAGCCTTCGCTACCTCGCCCACACATGGCCAGACTTGGTGTTCTCCGTCGGCTACGTTAGTCGGTTCATGGAGCGACCGACGACGGAGCACCAGCAGGCTGTGAAGAGGATCATCCGCTATGTTGCGGGACCATGGCCTCCACTACCCTAGATGTCCTGGGGCAGCAGACTTCATCGGGTATAGCGACAGCGACCATGCCGGCGACATCGACACCAGCAAGAGCACGAGCGGGATTCTCTTCTTCCTCGGCAAGTGCCTCGTGAGCTGGCAGTCGGTCAAGTAGCAGGTGGTGGCCCTGTCCAGCTGTGAGGCCGAGTACATCGCGGCCTCCACCGCCTGCACTCAGGCGCTCTGGCTCGCTCAGCTGCTCGGTGATCTCCTCGGCCGAGACACTACAGCGGTGCAGCTTATGGTGGATAGCAAGTCTGCTCTGGCCCTGGCGAAGAACCCCGTTTTTCATGAACGGAGCAAGCACATTCGGTTGAGGTATCACTTCATCCGAAGCTGCTTGGAGGAAGGGAGCATCAAGGCAAGCTACATCAACACCACGGATCAGCTCGCGGACCTGCTCACCAAGCCTCTTGGGAGGATCAAGTTCCGTGAACTCTGCTCCCGGATCGGGATGGCTCAGCGCTCCAGCAAGACGACGTACAAGACTTAGGGGGAGAATGATGGATAAGTCTCTGTACTGTGGTCTCTGTGGGGATGCTGCTGCACATGGTCCTTGTGAAGGACTAACTGCAGCACACACACATGGTCCTTGTGAAGGACTGTCTGTTAGATGTCTGTTAGATAGGATAGCACCCTTGACTGCTTTTAGGGGCATCAAGGACTGGCAGTTAGCATCTTAGACTAGCATCTAGCATATTCGTGGCTGGCTAGCAGCTATAAATTTGTATCCCCAACCCCTCAGGTTGGCATGGCATTGTGTGAGAAATAAACCAACGAAAATTGCCCCAACTCTCCTAGTGTCATCCTCTCTCAATGAGAGCAAGCCTGAAACAACTAAAAAAGCAATTTCCAAGTTCTTGACATATATGATAGGCGAGTATTGAAAAGGCAAATCAGCTGGGGGAACCACAATGTCCAAAAATCTGTAAAGTGAAAAGGAAAAAGTAGGTAGTCTTTTGAATGTACCGTGGTCTTTCTGCTCCCACAGAGTCTCACCAATATCTTATTAAAAACAATAATGAAGTTGAAATTTCTATCTTAGATTACACCATCAGATACTTCCTTTTGTAAGAAAATGGCAGCCCACCAAACATTGATTTCTGGAACTTAAACAATTCTATCTGTTCCCATTCTTCATCACGATGAAATATAGCTTTGATTACTTTAGATAGCATATAAATCTTCTAGATGGTACAAAAGGCTACTTTACTAGGCAAGCACGGCTCACAAAATAGCTACATTTATGGTCAAATGTTTTGTTTACTACCAGACCCTGAAAATAACAAGGCGTGAACTCTGAAACTACTGTTGTGCAACTTTCTTTGAATCGACTTCCTGCTCCTGAGGTTCAGGCAACGCGGTTACTACATCAGGTGACATGAACGCTATAGCCTTCGTCTGGATCTCCTCGTAGAGGCGAATAGCTTCCTTGAGCTCATCCCTAGCGCTGGCACCATGGTTTCGCCATGAATCAATTACTCGCTTTTGGAACTCCATAGCTAGAGAATAGCTGCATTTGGAAAAAAAAGGGGTGTTAATGACCAGCACAAATTTTTAATATCATGAAAGTGACACACATTGCTCAATCAGTCTCAAGACTCCAGATAAAGAGGAAACAACACTTCACATAAAACAGCAACAAGGGGAAACAGGTTTACTTGCTTCTGTAAATGTTCCCATTTGGAATTCACATATAACAGCAACAAGGAGAAAACAGGTTTGCGTTTATAATATCAATAAGCCACTATGTTGCCTACCCACCTGCTCCCGCATATAAAGTAGATACTTAATATGAACTAAAGGATGCCGAAGAGTAGAGTACTTGAACACTGTATACTTTATACAACAATATCATATCTAACATACCTTATCGAAGCATTTCTTGCAGTAGTGACAATACATTCTCATTACACATTTAAAGTAGCTAAAGAGCAAAAAGGATGCATGAAAGAAGACCACTTGCAGACTAATATGCAATTTATTTAGCCATTCAAATTCTGCCAAGTTATATAGATTTGGGACAACAGAAATCATGTTTGTCTTTGAACAAAAGTGTCTCTGAATAAGGAATAAGAACTGTTACCTTCCCATTGTATTGTATGCATTGGCGAGGCTCTGGCAGGTCTCAATTGTATCTGAATGATGAGGCCCTAAGGAAACATCCATGACTTCCTTTGCGAGTGCAAACATCTGTGCAGCAGACTGGGGGCGGTCCATCTCCATATAGGCAGCCCCGAGATTGTTATACACATACCCAACCCCATAATGGTTTGGCCCAAAGGTCTCTTTCATCCTCTCCACCGCATCCTCTAAATAAGGGACGGCGTCAGTCACCTTCCCTGTCAGAAGCAACAGCCACCCAATCCTGGCCGCGACATTCCCCTCCAAGTGTTGTGCCTGCGGGATCCTCTCAAGCATCCCCAAACTCCTCTTCATCAAAGATATCGCCTTGTCAAACTCGTTCACCATCTCGTACAGCGAGGCGATCTCCACATACGCTTCGGCCACCTTGTCAGGTTCAGAAAGCTCCTTTTTCTCCAGGATGTTGCAAGCAGCCTCCAAGCACCTCTTGGTGTCCCCGGCCTTCTCCTGGTGCGCGAGGGCCTTGGCCATAGATATGAACACTAGGGCTCGCACCTCGCTGTCCTTCCCCGCCTTCTTAGCGACATCCTTCAGCACCCTCACGGCCTCATCAAACTTCCCCAACGCAATCTTGATGTTGGCCGCGTCGATCTCAGCGTGCATGAGATCGTCGCCGGCGACACCCCACTTCTTCATCACCTTCTGCGACATCTCGTTCTGCTCCAGCGCCTGCTCGTGCTGCTCCAGGCCGGTGTATATCACGGCGAGCAGCCGTCTGTCGTGCGCGAGCTCCACCGAGTTCTTGCCTAGCGTCGACTCGTGCAGCTCCAGCGCCTTCTGGCAGAAGGGCAGCGCCTGCTTGAAGTCGAGCACGGCTGCGTGAGCCTCGGCGAGGTCCCGGTACGCGGTGCCCAGCTCCCGGCTGCCCGGTGGCAGGATGGACTCCTTGAGGTCCACGCAGGCGCGCAAGTCGGCGAGGGCCTCCTCCCGCCTCCCCATAGCCGTCTTGACGTTGGCGAGCTGCAGCCGCACCGCGTGCGCCACGGGCCTCACGTCGAACCCTTGTTCGGCATCGGGGTCGTCCCCAGCGGCGGCGGCGGCGTCATTAGGCGGGAGGAGCGGGGATAGGAGGCGGAGGGCACGGGAGAGGAAGGCGAGCGCGTCGTGGAAGCGGGTGAGGTCCAAGGAGGCGGAGCCGGCGAGGTGGAGGGACATGGCGAGCGAGACGGCATCGGAGTCGGTCGCCCCAGAGGATCTGGGGCCGGCCTCGAGGATCCCGATGGAGCGCAGGGCGAGCTCGAGGACGCGGGAGGGGTCGGCGGAGGAGGAGGAGGACTCGAGGTGCTGGCCGAGCTTGAGGCAGGCGAGGGCGAGGCGCTTGTCGGTGGGCCGGAGCAAGGTCTCGAGGCGGGAGAAGGCGGCGAAGAGGTCTTTCGTGGTGGAGGCCGCCTCGAACGCCTCCTCGGCCGCCTCGGCGACGGCGGCGGCGGAGGCGGGGAGCGCGGGCGGCGGCCGCGGGGAGTAATGGCGGCGGGGGTGGGGAAGCAGAGGGTTTAGGGTTTTGGGGGGCGCGGGGGTCGGAGCGAGGGTACGGAGGCGCTGTCTGAGGAGGAGGGAAACGGCTCGGCGTAGCGCCATGACGAGCGTCGATCGATCGCGGCGGCGGCGGCGGCGGCGGCGGCGGCGGCGGCGGCTGAGACGGCGGCGGCCGGTGGCGAGGGTGTAAGGGCAGAATGGTGGATTGGTGGTGGGCTGGGCTTCTAGGCTTTCAGTACTCCTCCTTAACGTGTTCTAGGCTGTTCTTTTGGGCTTTCATTGATCATCATTAACTAACCAAACCACTTGGTTTTTTTGGTTGATCTCAGAACGAAAAAATTGAGGTATATGAAAATCTTCCACTCAATTTCTTCTCGAGATCCCGTCCTACAAGATGGTGACTATTAGGAGGCAATATCCGCCAACAATAGGTCTATGTGGACGACTTGGTTAATGTTGTGTTACCCTTTGTTCCATCCTCCGAGGATGAATGACAACCAAACAAAACGAGTGGTGAAGCTTTATAGAGGTTTTTGTAGGATTTGGATGTATTTCTATGTTTTCTTAGGATATTTTTCATAATTTTGGGGCCCACTTTCTTATGTTTGAATGTGTGTTTGTAATGTCTTCCTAATATAATTCATATGTTAACCCAAAAACGAATAGTGCTAGTATAAAAAGTTATTTTTCCTATAAAATCAATTCAGAGTATGTAAATGTGCTTCCATTGAGCTTGCTTGGATGTGATGTACAACAAATGCATACACTGATACACATCATGAACATTATGTGGAAACCTTTTCTACAAAAAAAATCTCTGATTTTATCAATCACTGTCTAAAAAAATTATGCAAAATTGTCTACTCTATTCCTGTATGAAATCATATGATCCCTTGTTGATGGTGTATAATATTTCTTATGTGTGGGGTTTACTTGTGTGGACACATGATCTACATTCTTATTAATGACCTTATTACAAATCTATATTTGAAAAATTAGTACTTATCTCCGATGTATACACCATTAATATACAAAAAATACAATTTGCAATGTATAAACCATTTTTTCTTCTAGTAGCGACCAGTGCAAGATTCATTTTTCCACCTTAACTTCGACATTATGACGCCCTTCACCAAGGATAACATGCAAACATCCTCTTGATCAACACTAGCTCCATCATAGCGAGATAGAACTTTGATTTCTTAGAATAATCTGATAAGAAAATATAAATATTTATGCCGAACTTTTATACTTGTTAGCTCCTTGTTTTGGACTCACAATCATAGATAATATGGTGTGTTAAGTTAAATTAACATGTTTAGTGTATTGTTTTCTCTTTCAAGACATTACACCATAAAACATATTTAAACCAAATCGTCCTAAATGTGAGAAAGTAAGATAAAACTACAAAATCCCATGCCTTCTCCGGTTAATCTATGACAATGGAAAAACTATAGTGTATATCAGTGGCGGAGCTTGGAGAAAAATTAAGCAGGGGCCATGATGCTAATTACACCATTTAGTAGCTATTAAGAGGCCTAATCATCATTAATTTAGTCTTAACAACACTACTAATTAAAGGAAATGCACAAAAGCTGGGGGGGGGGGGCATGGCCCATGTTGGCCCCCAAGAAGCTCCGCCACTGGTGTATATGTTTGTGTGTCCATCCTTAACTATTTTGGTAGATATCAATAATGAGTATGGTATAATAATATCTTGATAGAGGTTTCTAGTTTTTATTAGGTATACGCAAATAGACAATGTAGAGTATATATGGTGTTTAAGAGGACCATGTCGATGACATGTTGCTTTATCATTTCTACTTTATATATTAAATATTATATTAGGCCTTTTTATTTTCGTGACCCTGGATCCTTAGTTGTGCTCAATTATGTCCATGTCGAAAACTCAGCTTAGTTCTCTGTTGATTTAGGACTAATCTTAGCTTTTGATGATAATTTTCTTTCCAGCTGGCAATTGACGGATTTGTATTTAAGATTTTATGTTTCAAGTTATCCAGATACTCCAAGCAACTAAGATTTTTATTTCCTTGAAGAAAGGAACCTTCAGCTTATCCTTGATATCAGAAAAAGCTTACAACTGAAAAATCTTGGTTGCAATGCAACCATCAGTTCAAAGTGCATGAATTACAATTAAAATTAACAACATATGACTTGATTGAGCACTAAGTTAATTCTCAACTAGTTGGGAACTAGTTCTTTTGGAATATCTACACTATAAAAGCCCATAACAATGTGTGATATTGTGTGTCCACCGTCCCTATAAGAACTATCCAAGGGCGGACGCATGTGTAAGCTATGGTGGGGGGGGGGGCAGCTGCCCCCACTCAATTTTTACTCTCTTTATAATTTACTAAGCTAATGAGTGATTTGCCCCCACTTAGTAAAAAGATTTGCCCTATTTAGAATATTTTTGGCCCTCCTAATATATTTTTTTGAATCCGCCACTGGAACTATCAATATGGTTAGTTCTCTAATCGGCCCCCCTCATACAATATTCCTGGCTTCGACCTTGTCTACATGGCCTTCATCACCATCGATGCTCTTGATCTTATCCTGCGGTGATCGATAATGGAGGGTTCACAGCGGCTGTCCGACTACGGGCGGGGTAGAGCAGAGTGGACTCGGATTTTAGGCTTCAGTGAGTGTTTTGGGCAGGCTGTAGGGCTTATACCTTATAGTGATCAACATTAACTACTTAGCCCACTTGCGCTACATAAGAAAAATTACCAAGCCCACTTGAACCTATTTTGTTGTTTCTAAGACAGGGTGTTCGGACTAGTTTTGCACCGACAAAAGAACGTTCCTTTGATCTAGGAGAGTTCTTCCACCAAACAATTATTAAAAATAGGTTTCGTGTAAAATAAGTGTTTTCTTCTCAAGAAATAAATAATAGGGAGACAAAAGAGCAGTCGTGAGAATCTCAAAAAAAAAAGCAGTCGTGAGGTAGCTAAAAATCAATAGAAAAGGCAACAAAATATATGAAAAGCTAGTGGATGTGAATGCGATGCCATTGGGGTCTGCCTTGTTCGTTGTGGTGCACCACTGAAAGCTCATTCCGTGATGCATACACGTAACGAACATTATTGGAAGACCTTTCCAGCCAACTCCTCTGAATTTAGGCACTCATTCCCTAACATGATGCGCTTGTGCTAGCTAGCTCATACCATGATGCACACATGATCTACTCCCGTGTGAATAATAAATCAAAACCAATTGCTAAAATTCGTGTGTTGATCACTGCTAAGATACTCGCATATTTTTATTTTAGTATCCTCCATCTCCAAAATATACATTTTAGTATAAGTATACTAGTAGTAACAGCAATTGCAATTTGGCAATATGAACAACGAAAACAAGCAGTTTTCTTCCTCTTTTTTTCTCGCAACAAACAATGTGGCCAGCTGCAAGATATGGATATCATAGCTGCAGCACGCCATCGGTGAAGCACGATGCGAACCGCGCCATCTCGGCCTCCGGCAGCGCCACGCCGACCTCGATCCCTCGCAGCCCGTCGGTGCCCTCGGCCAGCGACACCGTGCCGGGCGTCTTGTCGATGGAGACCAGCTCCACCTTGCTCGGCCGGCCTAGCCCGAAGTCGGTGTCGTACACGGCGTACCGCGGCGAGCCGCCCACGGACATTGGCCGCCGGGGCACGAGAGATAGGATCTTCTGGAACCAGCCCTCCGCGCCGGCCAGCACGCCGCCCTCGTCGTCGAGGGCCCTGATGGCCGCGCCGATCGCCGCGGCGGCCGTCGCGACGCCGTCCGCCGCGAGCAGGTCCCGCGTGGCGACCTCCACGAAGCAGGGCCGTAGGCAGTTGCCCAAGTACTCCTGCGGGACCGGCGGGGCCAGGCGGCGCCTGCATTCCACCGAGAACAGCAGGTGCGCGCGGTCGTCCTCGGCGCCCGAGGCGCTCGCCAGGCAGGCCCACGCGAACGCGCACGCCACCGTGAACGCCGAGCAGTGGGTGGCCGCGCGCCCGTCGCCGCCGGCCGGCGCCGCGTCCTTGGCGGCCACGCGCTGCTTGAGCTTGTCGATGCAGCCGCGGGCGAGCGTGAAGGACGCGATGACCAGCTTCGGCGGCGGTCCCGGCGGAGGCGGAGGAGGCGGCCCGCTGGCCGCCAGCTGCCGCATTTCGTCGAGCGTCCTGGCGGCAATGCCGTCGGGGTCCCTGACGACGCCACGGTCCAAGAAGGGCGGCGGCGGCACCGCGGCCGCAGCCTCCTCCCCCACCCCGGCGGTCGCTACCCGGCAGTGGCCGGCCCAGGTCTTCACGAAATGCATGTAGCTGGAATCGTCGCAGGCCACGTGGTGTATCGACACCCCGACAGCGATCCCGCGCCCGGCGAACACGGTCACCTGCACCGCCGCGAGCGCGAACCCGCCGTCGCCCGGCGGCGGGAGCCGCGGCACGAGCGAGTAGAGCCGGGCGACGTCCCTGGGCCCGTCCCCGGAGAGCTCCAGGAAGTCGTCGTCGCTCTCGGCGACGGTGAGCTCGACGGCGTCGCCATCCCCGGAGCAGAACTCGTACCCCTCGCCGTCCGGGCGCGGGCGGACGCGGCCGAGTAGCGGGTAAAACCGGCTTAGCGCGGCGGAGAGGGAAGAGACGAGGTGCGGCAGGAGGGCGGAGCTGAATTGGTCGACGGCGTGCGGGTATGCGTAGAAGAAGACGCGCTCCACCGGGCCCGTGAAGATCCAGGGCACGTCGAAGAAGGTGAGCGGCAGCACGCCGCCGCCGCCCACCGGAGGCGGGTCTGCCGACACAGCGAGCTTGTCAAGAACCTTGGTGGCCGCCATGAGGGAGAATTCGAGATCCCCGCCTACTCTTCTTGCTGCCGCGACAGGGGGGAAGAAGAAGAAGGGGGGAAAGAGGAGAAGATGATGGTGGAAGAGTGATTCAGATCCACCAAACACAAGCGCACTACACCAAATTGTTAGTTGCTGGTGGTTGGCAGCAAATCGCTCCCTCCATCTCTCTCCGTCACTGTCCATCTCCATCTGCCCTTTTGTGAATGAGTGTCTTCCCATATTCTTTATGGCTGTCATGGCTGCTGCTGATGCCTCTGCTTTCTGAATGTGCAGAGGTTCCTATTCCAGGAGCAGACAAGACATTCTCAGAGCACTGCAGTGAAGATGCTTGAGCACAGAGAATGAACTGACACCGCCACGCATGGCACAGTGGTGGTTATTATTGTGCAGAGACTGTTGAGCTCACCAAATGGAGATTCAGTTAACATCTGGCAATGAGCTCCAACAGTTTCAGATATCCTCATATGTTCTTGCTTCTCATTTCCAGGGCAACGCTTATCGTGTTGAGCACTGAAGATCGTTGCTCCAGTTAGCTTGGCCTCCGGACTAGAAAATTAGGAGGAGGAAAATTTAGATGTCTGTTTTTTTAAAAGAAGTTGGCGACCTCGCCACCGGCTGTATCGTTTAGAAGAGACCTATTGGGTAACAGGTTAGCTGATTGGACTGCCTTACAATGACGTTTGGAGTCCATTCAGATGTCCCCAGGTCCAGATGAATTCCGTTGGAATCTCCACACAAACGGAACCTTCTCGGTAGACTCTCTTTACAAAGCAATTTTGCAATCTGATATACCAGTTGATAATAACAAGAAGATTTGGAAGATGAAAATACCGCTAAAAAACAAAATTTTTGCTTGGTATTTACGTCGGGGAGTGATCCTAACCAAAGACAACCTTGCTAGGCGTAATTGGCATGGAAGCAAAATGTGTGTGTTCTGTCAGCAAGACGAGACTATCAAACACCTTTTCTTCCAATGCCGCTTTGCCAGATCTATATGGTCAATCATCCAAGCTGCTTCCAGCCTGTACCCTCCGACTAGTGTTGCCAATGTTTTTGGAAATTGGCTTCATGGTATCGATCTCAGGTTTAGAACGCTACTTAGGGTGGGAGCGATAGCCGTTATCTGGTCGCTTTGGCTATGTAGAAATGACAAAGTTTTTGATAATAAAAATTGTTCTCTTCTGCAGGTTATTTACAGATGTACCGCTACGCTCCGTTTGTGGTCACCTCTTCAGCGGCTGGAGAACAGAGACCTGTTTACGGAGGTCTGTACACGACTGGAGGCTACGGCGAGGGATATTTTTTCCTCACATGGGTGGCCGCATAATCTTAGGATTGGTCCTCCTCCAACTACTTAGGCGATTTATAATTGCTCGCTACGATATGTATTTTGCCTTCTTTTGAATCATGAACTTTTAGATGACTGTGTGCATCTTGTTACGCAGAGGCCGGGTGTAATTGCTTGCTAAGTAATGAAAGCCCTTTATTGAAAAAAAAGTTGGCGATATGTAAGTGTCGGCGCATGTGGTGGTTAACATCGTGGGAGATGACTTTGGCTCTCAGGTCTCTCTGGTTGGTTCTCTCGTCTGAATCATGTGCTTCATCATAGAAATAATTATTAAAGAACCAGTCAAGCAAAAATACTCATGTCCCAACTACTACTACGATTGAACCAACTGCGTAAGAGGACTGCTGGTAAGGAAACAGTGCTCTCAGATGCACCAAATGCAGTTGCTGCTAGTACTGGACTCAGTTGGTAGAGCACCAGTAGACTACAAACTAAACGATGCTGCTTTGATGAGAAGCGATGAACTACTAACAATCAGCAGAAGATCGAAGAGGGCAGAGAAAAGACAAGGCTGAACTGCTTGTTACCTTTAATTGCACGAGCTGGTACTGTGATTGAGTGATGCAACTGTTAGTCAATAGCTGTTCAGTAGCGCATCAGGATGGCACATGACTTGATTACAGCCGATATACTAGGGATAACCTCAGAATGATGACTTTTCCATCATGCTTTACTTGACCACAGAATGTACTAACCATAAGATCACAAGTTAGAAATTATGAAGGTTCAAATCGCAGTAGAGGATGAGTCACTTGCGTGGTCCCTAACTTAAATCACAATACCAAGCTTCCTGACATCATTCACATACTAGATTAGATTCACATAAGACAGTTCACAAGCTCGAATGGGCAGCTGAACATTCTCCAAGAAAAAGCAACTGTACCACTACTGCCTCATACCAAATGATGGATTGCAATGATATATCTCAACTCTTTAGAGCATGTACAGTGGGTGTCGTCGCTTAGAGTTGTTATGTTAGATTTTTGCTAGTTAGAAGACCGAGAATAAAGCATAGTGGTGTCTCCGGGGTGAAAACCCAGATCGCATTGGCCAGTCAGCGGTGGCGGTGGCGGTGGCGGTGGCGGCGGCGTCTTCGACGTCGTTTCTTTCTTGAAAGCATAATTTTTGGAGACACGCACTTGTGGAGCACACCGGTTCTGGCGCGGTGTTGCTCTGGTGTTGCTGCGGCTCAAGGTTGAGCCTCCAAGGCGCAATGTACGCCGTCGCTGGCGACTCCAAGGTGGCACCTTTCTCTCAGGGATGGCCAAGTCCTGCCACCCACCGGCCGAATCTTAGACGCTCAAGAGTTGCTGGTACGTTGACGAGGAGAGTTCGGAGGAGGTTGATTCTTCGGAGTTTCTTGGCATTGGTCGTGATGCGGCTTGTTGTTCAGTTTGGGCAAGGCCTTGAATCGTTGTTGTTGTAGTGCTTGATGGCTAGTCTTCGGATTAGCGATGTGTTGTAGCCATTCTTGGCGTTGTGTATCGGCCGTCAGCCTCTTCTTCTATGTGATAGATAAGTCTCCCTGGACATATTCTCGAAAAAAAAGAGAGATTGTCTTCTCTTAGTTAGATAATAAAAAATCTTTAAAAAAATAATGGGAGATTATTTCTGCATTGTACCATATGTCTTAACATAATATCCCGCTACGACATGGGACCTCCCTCCCTTCTCTCTCTCCCTCTCTTATTGAAATTCGACTACACCGCCTGACTCCTCTCCCCTCTCCTCCGGCAGCCTCGCCGGCCAGAGTGAGAGTGAAAGAGGAGGTCGGCCCCCTTATGTCTATAGCATAAATAGATCTACCGTTAGGTTGTGGTTTGCCCAAGTAAATTTTGGCTTTATGCCATTATTCTGAAGCCTCTCCTTGCTACGCGTGAGCCGCGGTGACGAGTCAGGCGACCTCCTTTGGCCATTCTCCATGGTGGAGGCATCGGATGTTGAGTGAAACTGGCAAGGCTTCCTAAATTAGCCTGGAAACTTGCTTTTCTTGGCGATTTGGTGTTTTTTTTCTCTGTCCATCCGTCTTGGTGACTGAAAGGGCAACAATAGAGGGAATCAATCTCGACTAGTTTGGATCGGGAGCTCCATGGGGACCCGATCTCACCAGTCGGTTATGTGGGTGAACCTCCTCACTAGTACAGAGCAACGCTAAGGGACACCCTGCAAGGGAAATGACAGCTATACGATCTTTAGTTGCCCAATGAACTAGTAATTAAAGGATTACTAGGGACTCAAATTCATTTAATACCACACGTGTATAAATATTTTTAATTGATACAGTTATAGCATAGTATTAAACTTATTATGAACAAAATAGCATATGCAAATAAACCCTTTATTACTTTCCTCTAGGGCATATCTCCTTCAGGAAGGTATAAATCTTTGTGTGACCGGTTGTGATAAGGGTATGTCTATCGAGGCCCGTGGCGTTGGTAACCCGGGTGCTTATGCGGGTCAAGGCCCATGTAGAGTATGGCTTAAAGTAGAAGTCGAAGTATAGTTTGTTTGAATAAGAAAACTCCTATGTAAACCGTCATAGAGTACGAGTTTGTACCGAATCCGACAGGATCGATACTTGGCCACCTATATAAAGGGGTTAGGAGGGACCTACGAGGTTATATGAGATTTAGTTTGTATTAAGCTTTATCTCTCAAATACACAACTATCGCCTTATTTGCCTGATACTTTACCTTCGAGTTCATCTGATGCCCTCTTCCCCCGATTTAAAGTCCTTAATCTAGAACATTGCCGAGTTTAACCCTCATCAATTGGTGCCGTCTATGGGGAAAGAGAGAGAGATGGAAGAGAAGTGAGAGGGAGAATGAGAGATATTGGCGCCGTCTGTGTGGGAACCTTGGGCGTTGGATTCATGAATTCGACGACATCTGCATCTCAAAGCAACTCGATGGTTGACGAAAGCCATATCTCTTTTGGTTCCATCGACTTTCGAATCTTAGTTTATGTTATTCTTAGTTTGTTTCAAATCTGTGCTTTCTTTCAGTCTATTAAGAACTAGGCCGTCTTCATATTTAGGGCTATTCAATCTGCTTGCTGTATGTTCTTTTAGTTGGTGTCGAATCTGTGCTTCATTTAAATCTGTTATGAACTATACCATCTTCATATTTAGGGCTATTGTTTCAATCTTCTTACTTATGTTCTGCCTAGTTTGTTACGAATATGTGCTTTTTTCAATCTGCTATGGGCTCGTTTGCCAATTCATAGTATATTTTAGTGTCATTGCATAAAAGGAAACAAGCAAGAAACTCCACCCATCTAGAATTGTTATCATGTGGAGCAAGGAAAATTTAGGGGTGCTTGGCGAAGGCTCCGTTGGTCCAACGAGGAATTAAGAAGGCACATGAGTTGAACATCCATCCGTCGCAATTGTGATGTCGCAGTACACTGCATAAACTACTTTTTTGAGTAAGAGTGTTTAATGTAGTGTGACCAAGTGTTACATTGGTGATGATAGTCAGTACTCAGTATATTAGATTTCGGAGACACAACATAAAAATATTAGAGCGATTGTTGGCCCAGATGGCGAGTATTGTTGTGGTCTCATTAGTGGGCGGACTACAACAACGAAAGTTGTCTCAATGCATAGGTAACTTCTTGTTTCAACCTGTCCAAATTTAGTTGGTTTATATTTGCAGGCATACTTATTTCTTGTTGAACTTTTTCTATTGATGCATAGGTCGACAGGATGATCATTGTTGGAACTTCTTAGCATCGCATGTAATTCCTTCACGACTACATCCCTCTGAATGTGTAGTTTGTTATATTGTGATTGAAATGTGATGATGATAATTCGTAGCATGATAGGTTTAGTGAGGCATGACAATGTGTAATTTATCATGATTAAAATGTAATGATGACATTTGGTATGAATGAAACCTATTGTCGTTTTCATGCTTGTGCTGTAAGTTTTTGAAGTGCAGTGGCACCTTCATTCATATTGTCTATATACTGGAATATCTCAGCAAGGTTAAAATAGGTAAACAAGGAAAACCGTCACCGATGAACCCATCTTAAGGAAACATTTATATTTTCCAATCGGTGACATTTTATTCCACCGATGCCATAGGGGCCTTCACATCTACGATTAGTCCCCGGACACATAGCCATTTTTTGTTGTTGGTGGGGGTTTCAACCCGTGTCCATAGGGTTGCTCTGTACTAGTGTCTCTTTCTTATTCCAATAATCCCTAATTTCATCCATCTTGCTTGCTGGTTTTTGTCTTCAAAACCAGTCAATCCCAACGATGTAATCAAAGAGCTTCACTTTTGCTCACCTTTGGTTTTGGGGGAAGAGGGTCTGAGAGAGGAGCATGTGTATCTCTCATCTTCTTGGTTCCTCGCACTTCATTTTCTAGCGATGCTTTTACTGTTGTTTTGTTGTTTTGGAAGATTCCCTCTTCTGCTAGAGGTGTTATTTGTGTATTGACCCAATTTTGGAGCCTCGGTGAGTTGCAGTTGGCTGTGGCGGTGTGATCTCCGCAATATTTTCCTTCTTTGCGATCCAGGTCGATATCAGAAGAATCGAGATTTCGTGATGAGTATCTTGTTTTTTCATTGTTGTTTTAACTTTTAAGCGATGAATCATGCATGGAGTTCTTCAGATTGTTTGGCTTCAGTGTTCTTCTCCTCCATGTTTGTAGGAACCAAATCTACCTTCCTCACAGTGCCGGTGACAACTATGACTGGAACTCATGGGCTCGGTGGTCGGTGATGAGGCTTCATGGCGGACCTAGAAGAGACAACGGTGATGACACCACCCTCCTTCCTCGAGGATGGACATAAACAACTCGGAGTATGCTGTGTCAATGCACGTTTCCATCACCTTGCTGATTATGGAGGTGTGCGCTAAACATGCAGTACATGGAGTTGTTCATGGTCATCCTCTTTACCAGCTTGGAGAGCTGGAGAACTCACATGAGCATACTGCTTTAGATCTAGATGACGGAATTGTCGAGGTTGTCGCCATGTCGACCAAAATCAAGTATGGCACCATCAATGACACTGGAAGGGCTTAACTGGCCAATCGGCCCAACCTATTCTAGTTAAGAGGAGCAACACCGATGTTTTGGGTGACATGTGACAAATTTATCTCCACACTGTTACATTTGTTTCCCTTCTTTCCGAAATACATTATCTTGTGTTATATAGCTTTTTTTTAGATGTTCTTGTACAATTATCATAATTGTTATTGTTATATACTTTTAGGTCTCCACGCCCATCTCATCCTTGCCCCAACTTTGCTCGTCTCCTTTTCTATTTACTCTCATCGATGCGAGTTTATCGAATGGAAGCATAAAGGTGGTTACCAAAGATAGAATCAAGAACATCTAAAAAAAATAAGAAGATAAAATCAAGGAGTAAGACACGGAAATCATTATTACCCATGCCTAAATGCTGGTTTGTTCTTGATCTATGGCACCTCTGATAATTAACAGATTTGTGATCCCTTATGGCATTTCTGATAATTAACATACTTCTATCATTATTTTTATATGATGTGAAAAATATATTTGAAAAATTATTGATGGTTAAAAAGCAAGGTCCATGCCAGCAACACTAACAATTTCAGTGTATGCATTTATGAGTGAAAAAGTGCCCAGCAAATAGTAGAAATTGCAGAAAAGGAAGAGAAAACTATTTTTTTCCGAATAGAAGAGAAAACAATTTAACTTGTGAAACTTTGAAAGAAAATATGCAAAGGGAAATTGAAGCAATTATATAGTATGAAAAATCATCTGCCCGTTGTACATCTTGTATCAAGCTCAGAATAAGCCCATCAACAGAATGTTCGTACCATCAGATTTCCAGACATGTCATGCAAGGGGTCAATGGCTAACTCAATTTGTTAACGGACTGCAGTGAATACGGCTAACTGAAGATCTTCGGTCGGAGCAACAAGAAGGTTGTCGCTACTGATGTTCTCTTTCATTGGTCTGCTGTTTGCTGCTTCCATGAAGCTGAGTTCGTCCAATGACAATCCCAAGAGCAAACGCAGCGGCAACACCGGAAAGGCCAGCTCTTAGTGACCTCTTGTTCCTCGTTGGAGGCTTTGTGGCTGCCTGTTTTAGCTTCTCCAGTCCCCCAGATACCCTGCCAACAAGTGTCCGAGACCAGACCTTTCTCTGCATCAGCTGCTCGTACGCGACGGAGTTCTGAAACCGAACATCCAATTATTCGCAGTGCATCATAAGAGAGATAGATAATCTGGTCACCTCAGAAATGGGAATGGAGAGGATGTAAAACATGATGCCCTGAGGTTGAGAATACGGTAACATCGATGTACATTCTACAAGTGCATCAACCATGGCCGGCTTTTATTGTTTGCGGTATTATGATACAAGATAGGTGGACGAATGTAAGTAGCAGGCACTCGACCTTCGCTAACCGAAGATATTCAGAGTACAGCTTAGCTTGAGATTGGCACAAATGTCATAAAAAACAAAGCTAAAAACTGGGAGTTAGGATATTGAAAATCAAGGTGATCCACCAAATGGTCTAGTACTCTCTTCCTTTCCCTCAAATGGAAGAAATTTCACACAATAAACGTAGACTGTGCTGAGGAGACTAACCGGGATAGACACAGGCGCCATGAGGGTGGTACGTAGGTTATTCTTAAACGTATGACAAACATCACCCGCATAGTCATCCCACTTCTGGAGGGTGTCGGGATCATCGAGGAAGTGTGGGCGCGTCATCTGCAGCAGGACATCCAGCCTCTCCAACATCTGAGGCATAAGCTGGTCCACCGTCTTGGCCCGAGCACATCGCCATTCGTACTCCTCTCTGGTCATGCCGCACCGGGGGTCATATCGCTGCAATGAAGATCCAATCTGATAGACGTCAGCACCAGCCACGATTGAGAATGCAACCATCAAAACAATAAGAATTACAGTCGTTGATCCGAGAGAGCAGCACCTGTTCTTTGCTCTTGTTATCGTCTGAAAAAGATTTTGCAAGCAGCTACTATGTTAACAGGTATGAATTGTTTGTCAAACGTACATACTGCAGCAGCTAATGAAAAATAAGATCACTAGTCGTTGATCCGAGAGAGCAGCACCATGTAAAAGTATCAATCAATGAGGTGTGTGGAGGATCTAATTGGCACTATCATTTTATATTTGCAATTTCCTCAGTTTGCCTATGACGTAGATATTGAGGGTTTCCTAAAGCATGTGGAGCTTTAGTTAAGCAACACTATCATTATTACATCAAATCACGCATGAACCTGGCTAATTAATTTCACATAAAAATGATTAATGATGAGGTACCCTATTTGTTCTCATGTGCAATGGATGAATGGAATTTAAATTCAGTACCTTCGGTAGGTACCAAAATATTTTTTTCCATGAAAATATTTGAGTGACAAGTGAATTCGACCTAAATTCAAAACTAATTCAAATTTTGGGTTAATAATTCAGTCATATTAAAGTACAAAGAATTGGAACCAACATAACTGAAATTTCATTGGAAAAAATCAAAACCTCCATAGGAGGGGCAAATAATCAATTCCCTTAATACAGGAAACATGCGTTCCATAGGAGAAAGTATCATGTGGAACCAAGTTACAATGGAAATAGGTGAAAACGGAGTGAAAATTATGTTCTAAAGTTTCTACCTTTTTCTTGGAAAAATGGTATGCTAGGAATATCTATTTTTTAAATGGTATTGTTGGGGAGGTGATGTTCTACTAGCATGTAAAATTTCAACTTCAAAATACAATCCATTTAGGTGCATGGTTGGAAAAAAATCAGCAATAAATAGCGTCAAGCGTTTCGCCATCACTATTCATGCACACTTTTTTCTGACCTCCCAAAAAAATACGAGTTTGAGCTTCAAATTTTAACATCATCACATTCAAACATACAATATTTTTTTAGATTATTTAAAGACCTCAAAACAGTTTTGCCAGAGTTCTAATTGTAAATTGGTTTCCACGGGATGCTTTCTCTGTTACATGGACTATGTGAACTACATCTATCTTCTAAGCGACACTTTCCCCCTTCCTCCCCTCCCCCTGCTACAGTACCCAAGAGAGAGCCAGGGAGAGCTAGCCCGATCCAATGCCGCTCTCGCCGGTGATGTCGGTTGAGAGCAGCGGAGGAGAGGTGCCGGCGCCCGTAGTCTAGGTTTTCCTTTAGTTGTTGCAGGCCTTGTGCCTGTAGGTGGCGTTTTTCGCCGGAGAAAGTCCCCAGATCTCGCCGGTCAGATCTGGTGGTGCTGCTCTTCTTCCTCCTCTCTGCGGTGCTCTCAGGGTGAGAGCCAGATGCGGTGTGGGGCGACGGGAGCTAGTTCTCTCTGAATAAGGCTGTGGTCTATTGTACTCCTGGGTGGTGGTGTGTCGTGCCGCCCCGTTTCTCCCAGCCGGCCGTGGTGGCGGGGAGGAGAAGGGGTGCGGCGCGTGGTGCGTCTGGTGTACTACTCCTGGCCGGCCGAGGTGGCGGGAGGGGGCGGGGGGAGTTTGCTGCTATGCGCGTCCTCCGCTTCCTGGGGTGCCTGTTCCTGTTCCCTGGCTTCTCTGGCGGTGAGGTTCGTCGCCGCTTCTTCCCCCTTCGGCCGCCATGGTGGTGCGTCCAAGGTGGTCTGGAGCGGCTTCTTCCTCCCTGGCGCGCAGAGGGCTTCCTCTGGAGCTGTTCTCCAGCGGCCTTGCGGCGACTCGGCTCGTCGTCCCGCTGGACTCAATGGTGGTAGGGCCACCGCCCCGTCTGCTTCGTCGGCGCCGTTGAGGTGTCCTCCTGCTGCCCCAGCCCAAGTGGTGCTGTCCCCGGCGCTGGAGTGGTAGCCGTCATCGGAGGATCGTCGGAATCCTGGAGGAGGAAGACTGAGGACCTGATCGTGTTCTGGTTTCAATGTGGGGTCCTCTTTGCATATTTGAAGGGCTTGTACTGTAATTTTCCTTTTCTTGTGGGCCTAGATGTAAATGTTGCACCGACAATGAAATAGAAGCAGTTTGTTCGGGTGCTGCGGCACCCGTCGCCGTTCAAAAAAAAAGAACTACATCTCGCCATTGTGTCAAACCCTAATTTCTGAAGATTTTGGTTTCATGTCTGATATTTGATAGTATTCGATCTACTATTCTTGGGTTCATTCCGTGCAGCAAAGAATCACTAATGTTCTAATGGTTCATTGAATGTTTGAGGGCTCGATGAAGCAGCAGCAGCAGCAGTCTAGATGGAAGAAGAAAAAGAAGGTGGTGGGGTTGATGTTGGCGCACCTTTTCCCCGCGGGCGGATGAGCGACAGGAGGAACTTGTACATGGTGGGCGGCGAGGGGCGGCGAGAAAGCGAGAGATCTTCCAGTAGGCGGCGGCAGCGGCGGCGGCGGTTGGACTCGAGGAGGCCGCCGTCGTGGCTCACCCAGGAGACTAAGTGTTTATTTTGTTCACTAAAGAGAAACGAAACGAACACATGATCCGTTCGATTCCCACCATTTTATAGCGAGGAGCCCACTCTCCTCCCTCCGCCGCCGCCGCCGCCGCCGAGAGCGATGTCGCGCTTCCGCCCGGAGGACTGCGCGATTGATCGTACGTTCCCCGCCCTCTCTCCTTCTCCGGTGTGTTTCCATTCTTGATTGAGAACTTCTTGGTTCTGTCCTCCTGGCCCCCAAAAAACAATGTAGGCGCGACCGACCGGCACGGGATCCACGAGGTGGCGGGACCGCTCCTCGCCGGCGGGGTCAGTGTGATCGGCGGGCAAACAGGCCTAATGTACAACTGCGAAGTCCGCCACGCTCTCACCGACGAGCGCCGATTCCGGGCTCACCTCGAGTTCGAGGAGCGCGTGTTCCGGCTCGCCGCCCCCGTGCTCTATGCCGCCGCAAAATCACCAGTGCGTGCCTCTACATCGGATCTCTCCAACCATCTCTGGACTCTGATGATAATGATGATTCAAGAGAAGAGCAGATTAACCTGTGTGTTCTTGACGCAGGTCGATTTGTTCAGATTGATTGACCGGGATGGGGACCAGTTCGACGCCCGCATGGCCGAGCACATCATGATGCGCCACACCAGGCACGACGGGAGTTCCTCCCTCTTGCGGCGGCGACCAGCCGCCGTTGATGACGACGTTGGCAGCAAAGGAAGTGATGGAATTGAGGATGCCATTAATGATGACAGAGGAAGTAGTGGAGCTGGGGCCACAATTGACGACGGCGATGGAGGAAATAGTGAAACTGGGGGTGACAAGATCTCGATAATGCGGTACTTGCCTGGACGTATAATCCGTGAGATCGAGAATGTGAGTGCTCGATCCAAACAAGAACACGTGCTATATATCCTTCTTGTGTTATTATACTAAAAAAAAGTTCTGTTTATACAGTTATCTTTCAAGGTTCAACACACCTCATGGCAGAATTGTTAGTTATATATGAGAAATACTAATGCAATCCAATGAATAAACTCACATTGTCAATCGCAGGATCAGAAGTCGCTTTATGCACAATGCTGTGATGCTCAGAGATATTTTGCATATTGGAAACTTATAATGAAGCTTAACTTCATTCAGGTGCCTGCTTGCCTACCACTATCACTATTTGTGGTTATCACTATGTTAAGCTTGCGCATACCCAGGCATTCTTTTTTGCAGCCAGATAGTGATGCAGAAGATATTCTAGAAAAGCTTAAATCTTCAACAAGATGGTCGGGACTGAAAGATAATTCTGAGCTTAGACGCTGTTTAGAGGTTAATTTATCCCATGTGTTTCATATGAATAAACTCCTAAAGTTTCCATTTAATATAGTATCTTTTTTTTTCACAGAGCCACATGTCCTTCTTGAAGGAATATGAGAAGAGTAGAATGGGCATGGATTCCAGCATATCTGAGGTAGAGAAGCGGCAATCTTCATTGAATGTGGATATAGATTTATTATTATGCATAATGATTTACAACCAAAGGCAATGTTAAATCACAAATAATGTTGTTAAATTCTATAAGTTCACTTTTGCAGTATGAAAATGCAGCTTTGGAGAAGATCAATTCAGAGCTGAGTTCATTACTACAGAATCATCTAGATTTCTACGACTGGGTAAGTTCCAGTAGGATGCTATGCTTGCAGCTTCCTTCGAACATCTTGCTCATTCTTTTCCTCCGTAATTTATTTATAGAAGCTGATGGATCAATACTACGACCGTGCGCAATTCAGGCGGCTGGCTAGAGAATGTTCTACTCAAGCTCAAACAATTGGAGTTATTCTTGTTGGAGAGGCAAGTTTTGTTAATTGTCCAACTTTTTTATCATAGCGCCATTTTGCATAAACTGCATGCTGTCATAGAGAAAAAATTAATCACTAACAATTCTGTTACCATGACTATTGTTCAAAGTTGATTTCATATTATTTACCTTACATTGCCATTGTTCCTTATTTTTTACAGTTATTGTTCCGTATTGCTTTTTTACATTTATTGTTCCTTATTATTGTTATTCCAGGCTCTACCTGTAAATCCACAAGTTAGGACGCTGCCTCTGATTAAACGAATACAAGGGAAATTCAGGACTGGTGCTGCTCATCTCAGGCCGTGGCAGTTGCTTGCTCTCAGTACATTGGTAACGGTTGCAACAGCGGCAGGATTGAGCGGTAAGCTAGGGTTGGATTCTGAGAGAAGTCAAGGTTGAGTTGACGATTTTTAGTGCAATGATACACAACATGTAACAATCTATGAGGCCTCTAGATTGAAGAATGTTGTGATTTAATTGAAAACTGAAATATGTATTGGATCAGATGGCACAACATTGTTTTGTATAGCATCAGAGGAGAAACCTGTCACAAGGAAAAAGTTGTGTTGCAGGCCAAGATCAATCACAATTCACACAGGATAAAATGATAAATGCATTTATTAAAGCATTTTGATTCTACTGTCTCTTGTTGCATGTGTTACATTGATTGTCTGGTCTCTTGTCGAATCTGTCGTTCCTTGGAGCTGACATCAGTTTTCGAGGTTCATAGCCATCCACGGTAGGGTTAATTTTGTTTGCCAATTAACATTATTTTTCCCTAGGTAATGTGCAATGTGACATTTGATCATGTGTCCAAATGACATAAGATGCATCCATACATAAGATTGACATAGCTTGGTAAATTGATTTTGGCATGATGTTCTATCCATATAGGCCTCTCCCCAAGAATGTGTTATGGATAAACATGACATGCTCCCCAAGGAAAACTTTCAGGTGCAGGCGTCCACGCAGAAATCTTTACCGTCCATTTCGTCAGAATCGTGGTATGCTATGGAATGACCCGCATGAAAACTCCTTCGGACTCGATTCTGACAGAGAGTCGAATCATGTGTTCTCTCATTTCCCACTGATCTTCCACAATGAGTGCAGCTTGCATCGCTGCCCCGATGACCACGGTTTCCTCATGGTTCACCCTTGTGCGGTGCCCTGATGCTTGCCAACGATTTCGTGGATGATTCTATGTATCTTCACGGGAACTGTCAATATCCTTGTCAGTGATGTTTGCCTCTTTTAGGAGTGCCCAACACCAGTCTTGATTTTTTGCTACCAAGTTGAGAACTAACCTCTCAAACAACTTGGTAGAAAAAAAATCAATATGAGCGTATTCGTGGATGATTCTCTGTATCTTCATGGGAACTGTCAATATCCTTGTCAGTGATGTTAAAAACTTCTATTCGCCAGAAAAAAGTTGCCTACATGGGCAACGCAAGTATAATCAGTTGCTGAAAGCTGTTTTCCCAAACAACTTGTCTGTCGGGAATTCCGTGTTGTGGTGCAGTGAGTAAAATGGTTGTATGTGCATGGACTGCTTACACTAGGGTATTTCCCCTTTTGAAAAAAGACGGCACCTACCAAGGCCTACTGAAACATATTTTTAGAAATATATAAGGACTTTTTTACAAATATAGAAACATTTATTTTTATCTACGTGAATGTTTCTTTCAGTTGACACATACAAATTTCTTATTAAAATGATTTAAGAAATTAATGGAATGTAGATATAAATTTCAAAATTTGAAGAAGTAAAGTACCCTTTAATGGGCAGCGCTAACTGCACCACACAAAAAATCGTTTCAGGCTAAGGCTACAAGAGGCTTATTTGCCGCAAAGTGCAGCAAATAGATGCCCGTAAGATCAGTCTGAAATTTGAGAATACTATCTTTGCTAAGATTAAGCCATGGCCTATCAATTTTGGGCCTAAACAGTACAATGCCTTCACTATTCTCTCTGTTTCTCTAAAAAGACCACCTTCCCAATTTTTGATTTGGTGGGGTACTTTTTTTCTTTCCTGCGCGGGCAAGCAGAAGTTTTTTTTTCTTGGTAAACAAATAGAAGTTTTTAACACTATTTTAATTAGCAAAGTTCATAGTCCCGGCGACCAACAAAAACTTATAGTGAAATGTTGGAATAAAGAGCTAAAAATGTATCTTACAAAGAATTTGATAAGCAACATGGCAAAGTAGCAGTGGCCAAACAAGTTCTCGAGCTGATATGATGGCGAGGCGCCAACATGCACAACTTCCAAGGCATATGTTCATCATATTCCATTTCACTTGTCTTCATTTCGTCCAACTCTTTCTGCTTGGAACAAACTAGTGCTGGTTTTATTATCGTCTTCTCCAATTACAAGTCTCCTTGGAAAGGCCTTCTCATCTTCTTTTGGTCCAAGACTGAACCAAAAGCAGCTGCACACTCACAGAAGAAAGCACTGACTAGTTCTAATTTAATTTGCCATTACTTCTTTATGGGTTGGGATTAGTGCTAAAGCTGTCTGTGATTAGTGGGGTCTAATTACTCTCAAGTGCCATAATAAGCCTGCCTTTTTGTGCTCACCGTTGTTTGACCAATGACCATCTTCTTGACCAATTGAATCCAAACATGTTCTTTGCTGTTTGATACTACTAGTACAAAACACAAAGGGACAAAGCAACCACAAAATACTGAAATTAGCTTCAACTTTAAGAGACAATCCCTTTGTATTCTGCAAATTTTTGTTCTGCGGTCTATTTGACTAATAGTACTCCTACATACTATACAGTAGTAATATGACAAACACATCGAAAACGCTCCTGAACATCTCTTCTTCAGGTTTCTGAAATAATTGGAGTTACCTCTTCTTCACCTTAAAGCCACTGACAAGAACAAAACTTCAAATTACGGCGGCCACCTAATCACTGGTGTCTAAGCATCCTAGGCTACACCTAACCATGTGCATGTGAAGATTATGTTACACTGACCCACACTATCACGCGTTAAATCCACGGCTTTGTGCCGATCGATAAGAGGACCGATCACAAAAGTCACTGCCCTACGCAGATTGTTAAATCAGCTTGCTTGCATTGTAGGTGTTCATGTGCAGAGACTCCAGATTTTGTAGCAACCTCTGCCCCTGAATCAACTAAACAATGAGCTCATGCGCAGGTTTTTGCTTGCTTGATTGCACACAGCAGCTTTTCGTGACCTGAACAGCAGTAGCTAGCTGCTCGGTGGCTACAAATTTTGGCCCTTAATTAGCATTTAGCTTCTGACCTGAAGTTGTACTAGTTAATTACAGCCTTCCTGTAATGGATTCAGTGAAACATGTGCAGATGAATAATTTTGCAGAGTCCCAAGAAGGTAGTCCTCCCAAACCTAGAGAAGTAGCACTGTTCTTATCTGATGACTGATTAAACTAGAGGATCACTCTGTCAGCAGTAGCATTTGGCATATCTATCTCAATTATTGTCAGTAGAATGTCTAACCATTCCAACGGAGTTGTACTATACTATCTCAATATGGACATGTGGTAGCATTGTTCTATTTGGAATCTGGAGTGCTAGAGGTTCTGAATTTTCAGTGTGGTGGCAATGTAGCTTGTACTACTGTAGTACCACTAGGAATGAATTAACTACTGCTACTACTTTTACTACTAGTACGTGGTCAGTCATCTAACTGCAGTCAACTGTACAATGAAATTAGTCAACCATTGGGATCAGTGATCTTTCACCGTGTATTTGTTTGTGTGCATTGATCCATGCATGATCATGAGTGACTAAGGTCAACATTTGTGAAGAACATCACATACTCCAAAAGTAACCGTGTTGCTGAGCGGCTAAGGAGTTCATACATGTCCTTCATCGGGGGGACAGTCTATGTGCATGGCACAAAAACTAGGGTTATCAGCAGCAGTCTACGAGTTTATACAAGCCTAGCTATGGATATGTACAAGTGATTTTAGGGTCTCTAGAGAGGGAAACTTGGTGGCAACTCAAAGTTGTGAACTGGTAATAACTCTTCCTTGAACTCTTGTGGTGCATTTGTCAAACTTGCGAGTTTCCAACAGAAATAAGTCAAAGCTGTTTTGAAAGATTTACAGAAAAGCAAACATTCGTATGGAAACGGCAGCTTCAGACAGTAGAGTTGTGTTTGTGTTCATCCTGCAACTGCAAGGGTACGGCTGAGCAACAGTGAAGAAGTTTTCAGTTTCTAGTGCAGATTATTTATACTTCCGCATATGTATATCTTTTTGCAGTGATGTCATTATCAAGGTTAGCGATATATAAGCTGGTCATACAGAAGTACATAATCATCAGCTCAATCACTCATGCGGATTTGCCCACTAATATATAATGATCATATGTAACTTGTAGGATCGGAATTAACACTGATAAAAAGTTCAGTACAGGTTAATCAATTTCCTCCTCCATATTTCTAGCTCGATCTGGCGCCTCACAATTCCTTCGATCAGCATCCTGACGAGATTGTGGGAAGCGCGCGTACACGCAGAATGGTCATCTGATCCTTCGTCTACAGGGAGTAGTTGGAGCTTTGCATCATGGCCTGGGCTAGGTACTGCAGCTCCCCGGCGCCGGCGCCGTCCGCCTTAATGCCGCAATGCTGCTGCATCATCGACATCGAGACGTCGCCGCCCATGAGCTCCGGCAGGAGCGCGGTGCCGCCGGCGAAGGCGCTGCTGTTAGCGTCCTGCTGCCGGAGCATGGCCGCGATGCTGCTGCTGTCCGGCCACTGCTGGTGGTGGCCCACCGGCGAGGTGGTGCTCTGCACGCCGCACGCCAGCTGCGCCTTGGCCTGCATCAGCTGCGCCTGCAGGATCGCCACCTGTGATAAACAAGAAGTCAGGAAGCGCGTCCATGGCGGATTGGCGGATTGGCGGAACCGCGGAAGTGGCCAGCTGATCGATCGATCGGCGGAGAGTGAAGAAGAAGAGATGAGGTCACCTGTTGCTGGAGCGCGAAGATCTGTGCGACGCATCCGTAGACGGGGTCCCGGAGCCGCGACTGCGCCTCGTAGGTGATGGTGACGACGGCCTCGCAGCGGTCGGCGGCGGGGAGGTGGGCGAGCAGCTTGGCGGCGTTGCTGGCGCCGAACACCTTGTGGATGGCGGCGAACCGGGCCGCGCCCTGGTCCGTGCTGAAGTAGGGCGCGAAGACACACTCCGCCACGCACCGCCGCCGAAGGAACTTGCACGCCCCGCACGGCGACCCGGCGCCCGCCGCACCTGCCACTCCGGCATTAGCACCGCCACCACACGCAGCCATGCCTCCCTAGCGAGCTAGAAGAGCAAACAACGATCGGTCGAAGAAGAAGGAAGATGTTTGCAGTGCGCTCCACTCTACTCGAGCTACTGGCCGGTGCGAGTGGAGATCGATGTGTATTTATAGAAGGATAAGTGAGGACGAAGAAGGGAAGGAAAAGAAGTTGGGGCATTGGAGGCAAGTAGGGCAGCATGTCGGTGCAAGAGGGGGCAAACGTGTAAATGCTGTGTTGAATAGAAGGACCCGGCCGGCTTCTTCTCTTAAACTAACCGCATTGTTGGCTTAGCTTAAGAAATAAATTTAAAATGTGCATGGTACTGCTGAATTGATATTACGGAGTACTATATATCATCCATGAGATGAGACCATGCATGTGGTTTTTTTGTAATTTTTCATCACCTTTTGTTTGTTTGTCACGCACATTACGGTGCTGGTTGCAGAGAGTTGCAGGCAGATTCAAATTAATCAGATCAATCAGTCACTAGTCAAACTTGCACTTGGAAAACTAATTGTGAAACCAGGTGAGTGTGTGTGCACGAATACGTACGTGGGTGGCATAGATAAACAAAGCATTTCGCGCCGAACGGCCGCACTTTAGCTTGCATATGTCGACGACCACCACCTGCATATATGTTATATCCTCAACCTCAACCCATGGATTTATCCTGCCTTGGTGTTTAGCATCTCTCCCTGTAGTAGATGTAGATTCAGTAAGATAGCTCCGAGAACGTACGAGAAGAAACCATAGGCACATATATAGGAGCTGCTAATTCAGCGACAACTAATATGAAACAGAAGTACTTAAAAAATAATAGTACTCCCTCCGACCCATAATACTCTTCGCTAATACGAATATATCTAGATATATTTTAGTGTTTAGATACATCCGTATTGGCGAAGAGTAATATGGATCGGAGGGAGTAGTGAACAAACGCAAAAAGTTGCGAGTACAGGATAGAGAGAAAGCAGCATCACACACGCAAGTCTTATCAACATCTGATTCCAGTGGCGTTCTGTTTCCTCTTTCGCACGCATGCTCGTTTGGTTTTTGCACGAGTTTCAGACTCTCAGGTCGACCGGCCGTCTCGTTTTCTGTTCTTCTTCCTTCTCCTGGTCATCTTCCCTGAGACCGAGACACTGACGACCCAGAATACATTCATTATTATCACCAGCAACTGAAAAACCCCAAGCGCATTCACACGAACGAACGCACACGTGCACACCAAGTTAGCACGCACGAGCGCCCAGGAAATCTGTGACAGTGTACCATGGCAGATGAGATCACAGGAATGAAGATCATACAGCTCATATAGGAAAACGAATATGAAACTACAAACCGCACGCTCACCATCGCATCATCTTCTTTCAGTCACTCACGCCCTGGTCATCTTCCCTGAGACCGAGACTCTGACGACACACAATACATTCATTGTCACCAGCAACTGAAGAACCCCAAGCTCATCCACACGTGCACACCGAGGATGCACGCAAGTACGAACGCCCAAGAATTCCGTGACAATGAGATCACAGGAATGGAGATTGCACACATAGCTCATACATGAACATGAATATCAAAGTATATAAGCCGTCGCAGTTGCATCATCTCCGTCGGTAGCTCACACCCAGCAAAAGAGTTCACGCATGCGCCAACACCTCAGGTGAACGCCGTCCTTGTGGAAATCAGATCCCAGCAGGTTTTTCCATGAACCAGACACCGCCATTCAAGCTACACCACGGAATGGCGAAATCGTCGTTTTTCCTTTTTTCATTTGATGCAGCGTCACAACCATCATACGGTGCCGACCTAACCGAGCCACTGCGTGGCGCGGCGGTCACCCGCGCCGCCCACGGCGCGCCGGATGCTGATCTTCTCGTGGGAGTACTTCTCCTGGAGGCGCTCAAAGGCGTTCACGTCCAGCTTCCCGCTCACCGACTTGCCATGTTTGCGCCGGATCTGCTGCTCCTTGATCGAGTTCCACAGCTTCTCCACTGCGTCCCTCTGCACGCTCGTGAACCGGCCTACGTTGTCGTAGGCATGCCGGCCCAGGATGTCGATGGTGGTCTGCGTCCTGACAAGCAAGCCACAGAGAATTTATAACGATATAAACAAGCAAACTGCAGTATGTGGACGTGGTGCACATGTCAGGTTACTCACCAGGGTATCCTGTAGCGCCGAGCGGCAATCTCTAGGCATTTCAGGAGGGCTTCACGCCGAGACCTCAGATATCTCTTGGACTCCTCCTCGTCCGCCTTTCTGTTCAGAGTTTCTAACGCCTTCTCTCGAGCCCTCTCGGATTTCTTTGACTTCTGCTCAAGGAGATCGTCTAGACCAAAAGGATCAGAGGATTCTTCCCCTGAGTTGGAGGCTGCAGCATGTGTGCTGCTATCAGCTGATATGTTCTCCGTGGTGCCAGATTGGCTTTCAGCAACTGCTGCAAGTGTTGTTGCTTCATCATTGTCATCGTCCACTGTTGCTACTGGCAGGGCTGAGATGGCATCTTTGATCTTCCCTACAGACTTTGAGAACTGCGGAATAAAGCACAAGTACATTAGTCAAATCACACAAGCCAGTATTGCATAATTTCTGGTAACGACATTTTTTAAGGGACATGAAGGCAGACAGCTATAGCAGTCATAGCATACAGGTAAAATACAATTTTGATAACTTGAGTAGAGAAAATAAGCAACATCTGTATTTCAGCAAAACTTACCACAAAACTGTCATCAGTACAGAGATCATTAGCTACCACTGCATGAAGCATCCATACATCAAACTGATTTTTCTGCTGTTGGCTGAAACACTGCACATCAATCATAAAAGTTGTAAGTACATGCTACAATTGCACACCGAGATGCACAAAAAGGAAAAAAAAAATCTATGACACTTCACCTCTGTTACACCCTGAGCAGCATTAAACAACGCTTGGTAATCTGCACGAACAGCAGGTTCATTACAAGCTCCCAGTGAGGACATTGCAGCCTCTAATACAGCAAAGAAGTGTCCAATTGTCTCTGGCTTGACACTTCCAGCCTCAATGAGCTGTAGAGCTAGCTTTGAAGCCTTGCTGAATTTTGAAGGATTCCCTATGTGCGAAGTTATTTTCTGCATAGCTTCAATGATTTGCCTTTCTGATGCATCAACAGTAGTTCTGAAGCGAAGGCGCTTCTCAGGGACTGCAAGAAATTTTGGATTTTAGAACATTACAATGTGGCAATTAAAAAGCCTCCGTTACTGCTACAAGAATTTAGAGACTACATAACATAAGAAAAAGTTTACTTGCAAAAATTCAGGAAAACACGTGGAGAACAGCTGGATGAACCAGAATCTTTTGAAAAATGGAGATAAAAAAGAAATAATTTGTGGTTTCACCCATATATCATGGCATAGGCACAGAGCTGGACATTCAGTGCTAGGACAGCTACATAACTCTGATGTTAAACCAAGTCACTCAAGGTTTTACTTATTGGGTCAAGAGAAATAGTATCCGAATACAGCACTGACACCCAAAGGGGTTAACGGTCAGAAATGTTATCATATTCCACGAATGCACCCATCACTACATAACCTACGGAACAATGGACCTTTCCTAGGGCAGTTCTAGAAAACAATGCTAGAAAAATCCAGTGAACGATATTCGTACTTTGTCACACGGCACTAACTTTACCACTGAGATGCACTATAGTCCCAGCTAAGGTACTTCAACACAGTAGCAAATCCTGGAAGCGAGCTAGAACATACAGAATCAAGATTTAAAAGACATTCAGATTGGGACCTCAACAACCCATCTAAAACAGGTTCAGGTTCGCATCTTTGTTGCAACTGAACTAATTAATCACCTTTTATATGCCAGCTTCTAGTGGATTCCAAGTTTGTCTCTACTCCATTATATCCGTGCATCGTATATAAACGGGAGGTTTATATGTTGGCAAAAGAAGCTAGTCTTCTGAGCTTCTCATAATCCATATGGTTAGGAGTTACATTTGCTTTTAGTCTTGTTCCGAGACATGGCAACAGGTTGAAGAAATTTACTCAGCTAAGCTGTTCTAGCCTTGTAGGCGCGTCAGTCACTAATATGAAACCATCAAAAGTGGAATTTGAAAGTATGTTTGCTCTCATTGGACTCACTGTGTGACATGGGAACCCTAGTCCGGTAATCCCCACCTAGAAATCCCCTCCTATTAAAAAAACTCGCATCTCGTTCTCAACGCGAAATTAAGGGATGCAAAAAGCATCCAATTCGTAGGTAGTATTAATACCACACACAAGGAACAAATTTGCGCTAAAATCTAGTACAGCAATGCCAGTAAACTTCATCTGAAGCCGAAGCAGCAGCTAGCAAGCAAGCCGTTGGAGAGGAGAGGGGCAAAGGAACTAGAGATCTCACCGCGTCCTTCGGATGCGACATCAGCGGGGGCGGTGGTCACGGTGGCGGCGGGTGAGGAGGAGGCGGTAGCGTCCGGGGAGGAGGAGGGCTTGCTGCGCTTGAGGGAGCTCTTCAGCGCGGAAGGCCTCGGGGCCGGGGGCGCCGGCGGAGGAGGTGGTATGGGAGAGGCCGCACGGTCTTCGCCGGCGGCGGTGGCTGGCGGCGGCAGGCCTTCGAAGAGGTCGTCGGACGCCATGGATATTTTTCTTCCCTCTGTCGAGCTGCTCGGCAATATTCTTCTGCTTTGTTCAACGTTTGGGCCAGATGTGAGCCCGCGAGCCTTTGAAAATAGTACGTCCTCCGATCCATAAAAAGTGTCGCTGGTTTAGTACAACTTTCTGGGTTCAATATGGCAGTGGCCCAGTCAAGTCATTCGTTGGAAAAAATCCCAATAAATTAAGGTTCTTAAGGCTATCTGGAGCATACCTGGTGAGATGGTTGTCGTCGAGCCTGATCTCCAAATGTGGTAAAGTTGCCTAGGCTTTGGATTATTGTGCTATTGAGCACATAACTCGGTAAGCTGAGCCAGAGCGCACAAGGTTCATTTCTGATCTAAGTGTTTAGTAGCCAATCTGTTGGCAGCAGTAGCGCCCTCCTTCCTTCAGCCTTGGATTCTTCTGTGTCCAAGCCTGCTTCTGCCCCAGCAAAGACCAGGGTTCAGCCAATACCTTTCAATCAGTATGGCTCCAACATCCCCCACTCTGAGGCCTTTGTTGATGAGTCGGCCGTCAATAAAGATGCTAAGGCTGATTCTGGTGCCCGTGGCTCTCATATCCTGCTCTCCGAGGACAACTCGCCTCCTGCTCAACCTAACGTGGACAAGATCCAGAAGATGACTCCTGAGGAGCGTGCTGAGGTGGGCTGGGAAAGCCCTCCAGGCTGGGAGTTCGATAACGAAACCATTGCTGCACGTATCGCCAAGCTGAAGAAGAGGGATGGTGAGGTAGAAAATCCTGCTGTGTTGCCTTAGCAAGCTACTTCTGAGGCCTCAACTCCGGTGTCTGGCTCCCGCCGTAGCTCTCGTATCCTGGGCTCGGATGCTGAGCCGGTGCTCCAAAAGGCCATCCGTGCCACTGCCATGAAGAATGCGTCAGGTATGACTCCTTCTGAGGCCTTCGTCTCTTTCCCTGCTTTCTCCGATGCGCATTTTTTTGAAGTTGCTTCGGATAGCTCGCTTGTTTTTGATTCTGCTTTTGGCTCGCCGCGGCAAGTCATCTCTCTGGTGAGCGCGAAAGAGATCGCACAAGCTCTTCTTGCCGAAGCCATCGTCAAAGCCGACGTTCCTCAACAGGTGGCTGCTGATCCAGTGGAAGTCCCTGTCATAGTACCTTCTGTCTCCGTGCAGCCTACCGATACTTCAGAGAACAACATACCTGATTCCATTCCGCTTGCTCAGTGGGCAGTGTGCCAACAGAAGCAGGAGCTTAAATCTAGAAAGAGAAAGGCAGTGACCCAAGTGTTGGGTCCAAGATTAAACCTACGCAACACTCCAGCTCGCCAAGCACGGGCTTCTTCTCAGGTTTCCCAATGAGAGTTATGGGCTGGAATATTAGGGGCTTTGGCCGGCGTGGCAGACGTTCCCAGCTCAAAGACTACATGAGAAAAGAGAACATAGATGTGATTTGCCTTCAGGAGACAATTAAACAATCCTTTACTGATCAAGAACTCAAGAGCATTGAACCAGGGGAACCTTTCCACTGGAGCTGGGTGCCGGCTTCAGGTCACTCAGGGGGTTTGCTGCTGGGTTTCAGGGATAGCATGTTTGAAGTGGGCTCGATTGACCAGGGCCAGTTTTTCATCAGTGCAGTGGTTTTGCACCGAGCCTCTAAGGTTATTTTCGAGTATGTAGGGGTTTATGGCCCTGCTGATCATGCTAGAGCTTCTGTTATTCTTGAAGAGCTTGAGAACAAAGTCTCTAGAAGCCAACACCCAGTGGTGGTGGGTGGTGATTTTAACTTGATCAGAGGAGCTGAGGACAAAAGCAACAACAACATTAACTGGCCAAGAGTTCACTTATTCAATGATTGCATTGCTAGGTTGGCTTTGAGGGAGCTTAACCGCAGTGGGGCTAGGTTCACTTGGACTAATAAATAGGTGAATCCTGTTAGAAGTGTCTTGGACAGAGTGTTCATTTCTCCTTCATGGGAAACCCATTTCCCTATGGCTTCTTTGTCGGCTGAGACCAGAATTGGGTCTGATCACACTCCTCTCATTCTGGATTCTAGGGAGGGTCTTCTTCGCCGCTCAAACCGTTTCTTCTTTGAAACTAGCTGGCTTGCTCTACCAGATTTCAAAGAGGTGCTCCAGGGGATCTGGAATAAATTGTTGATTTCCCCGGGAAGACGTCGTGACACCATCGATAGTTGGCATATTCAGAGTGCTGGCCTGAGGCACTACCTCAAGGGCTGGGGGGCTAACAGGGGTAAATTGGAAAGGGAAGCAAAAGCCCACATTCTGGCTCAGATACAGTCTTTGGACGCGCAGGCTGATGCCTCAGGGCTGGATGAGGATGAATGGGCTCTCAAGTACCATCTGGAAGATGAGCTGATGCAGATTCTTTGCGCAGAAGAGGAATACTGGCGCCAGAGAGGCCGTCAGAATTGGTTGCTTCATGGGGATGCCAATACAGCGTACTTCCACGCTATTGCCAATGGGAGGCATCGCAAGTGTGTGATTCGCTCCTTGCAATCTGAGGAGGGCGTGATCTCAGGGCCAGTAGCCATCCAAGAACATATCTATAAGTTCTATATGGGATTAATGGGAACTGAGGATCCCAAGTTTATTTCCCTGCGCTCTAACTGCTGGTCGGGCGAGGAAAAGGTGGCCGATGTGGATAATGCAGCTCTGGCACTGTCCTTCTCCAGAGAGGAGTTAGAGGAAGTTCTCGCGGGTACCAAGACTGCCACGGCCCCGGGGCCAGATGGGTTCCCGGTGGCTTTCTTCAAAAAGAACTGGGTTCTGCTCAAGGACATGGTCTTCCAGATCCTTAATGGCTTTGCCCTAGGCACCATGGACGTTTCTCGTCTCAACTTTGGCATCTTGTCCTTACTCCCCAAGGTGGTGGGGGCAGATTCTATCAAGCAGTATCGTCCAATTGCACTCATCAACGTGATTTTCAAATTTGTTGCTAAAGCAGTGGCCAACAGGCTTGCCCCAGTGGCTAATCGTATCATTGCCCAGTCCCAGACTGCTTTTATCAAGGGACGCCTGATCCTGGACGGAGTTCTATCCTTGCATGAGATCATTCACGAGCTAAAAACTAGAAAATCAAAAGCTATCCTCCTGAAGTTAGATTTCGAAAAAGCCTATGATAGAGTAAGTTGGCGGTTTCTCAGGGAAGTCTTGATTAGAAAAGGTTTCGACAGCGGTTTTGTCCATAGAATCATGCAACTAGTCTCAGGTGGACAGACGGCTATCTCTATCAACGGGGTGGTTGGCCCTTATTTCAGAAATAAGAGGGGAGTGCGTCAGGGTGACCCTCTCTCGCCTCTGTTATTTGATTTGGTTGTGGATGCTCTTGCCCTAATTCTAAAAAAGGCCAGTGTGGCTGGTCACATTAAAGGAGTGATTTCTCACTTGTTGCCAGGTGGGGTGACACATCTTCAATATGCAGATGACACAATGATCTTGATAGAGAATGATGATAACAGCATCGCTAACTTGAAGTTTCTGCTGATCTGCTTTGAGCTCCTCTCTGGTCTCAAGATCAACTATCACAAGAGTGAGGTCATCGTGATGGGTGTGGATAGCCATGAGCAGTCCAGGGTGGCTCATCTGCTCAACTGTAAGGAAGGGGAGTTCCCCTTCAAGTATCTGGGCTTCCCTATCAGTGACAAGAAGCTCACCATCGCAGACCTCGAGCCAGTGGTGGCAATTGTGGGATCCAGGGTGGATCCCTGGCAAGGGCGGTTCATGTCTTCCGCTGCTCGCCTTATTCTGACGGAGTCCTGTCTCTCGAGCATCCCCCTGCATTCCATGAGCTTATTTTTGTTGCCTGAAGGGACGCATGCAGGGTTTGACAAACACAGAAGTAGGTTCTTCTAGGAAGGGACTAGGGATAAAAAGAAGCAGCATTGGGTGAACTGGCAGGAGGTTTGTCAACCCAAGGACCAGGGCGGCCTGGGGATTACTTACACTCGAATTATGAACATAGCCCTCTTGGTTAAATGGATCTGGAAATTGCACAACGATCCAGCTCAAGACTCTCTTTGGCAGCGTATTATTAGAGCAAAGTATCCCGGGGCGGCGGATATCTTTGGCTCTTCTGCTCAGGGAGGTTCTCCCTTTTGGCGAAGTTTGCACATCAAGCATTACTTCAAGCTGGGAGCCAAGTATTCAGTGGGAAATGGCTCCACAGTGAGGTTCTGGACTAACTTGTGGACTGGGGATGCCCCTTTGTGCTCTAGGTTTGTCAGGCTGTTCTAGATCTCGGCTGACCCTCAGGGGCTGATCTCCCAAATGTTTAGAGAGGGCAGGTGGCACATTCGGTTTAGACGCTCGTTTGGCAGAGAAGAGCAGGAGAGCTGGGTAGCCTTGCTGCAAGAAATTTCTCATATCCAGATATCTGATTCCAGTGACAGGGTGTCATGGAACCTTGATCCATCTGGGGTCTTCTCGACTAGATCTCTTTATCAGAGAATGATTCAGGGAGCCACGGTTGGCCATGCTAAAGATGTCTGGAAGGTGGCTTGCCCGTGATACGTCTCAAACGTATCTATAATTTTTGATGCTCCATGCTTGTTTTTACACCATTTGCATATTGTTTCGTTACACTTAGTGGCACTTTTATGCATTTTCCGGAACTAACCTATTGACGAAGTGCCACAGTGCCAGTTCCCTGTTTTCTGCTGTTTTTGTGTTTCAGAAGTGATACACAGGAAATATTCTCGGAATTGGACGAAACAAGTTCCCGAAGTCTTAAATCAAGGGGAAGCTTCCAGACATCCGAAGAGGTGTCAGAGGGGGGCCACCAGGGCCCCAAACACATGCCTGGCGCGGCCACCCCCTTGGCCGCGCGGGGCCCGTGTGTGGGCGCCTGGTCCACCCTCTGACATCGCCCCTTCGCCTATAAGAAGCCTCAGGATGGAAAACCCTAGGGGATTCGGCAATTTTCCAGAAGCAGTTCCGCAGCTCCGCCGCCGCCGTCGACGAATTTCGGGGGATAGAAGTCTCTGTTCCGGCACCCTGCCGGGACGGGGAAGTGCCCCCGGAGCCATCTCCATCGGTCTCCATCGCCGTCTCTGCCGTCTCCATCGACCTCACCGCCATCTCCATCAACCTTGCTGTCTCCTATGATGAGGAGGGAGTAGTTCATCCCCGGGGCTGAGGGCTCTACCGGTAGCTATGTGGTTCACCTCTCTCTCCCATGATGTGATCTTTATGTGATCGTGAGCTTTGTATCATGTTGAACAAGTACATGTTATTATTCAGATATTAGTGTACTCTAGTGGTGATTATTAAAGTAATCTATTCCTCCTGCTATGGTGTAACGGTGACAGTGCGTGCATCATGGTGGTACTTGGTTTAGGCTATGATTGTGATCTCTTGTGGATTATGAGAATAATTATTGCTATGATAGTTTGAGTGATCTATTCCTCCTTTCATGGTGTAATGTTGACAGTGTGTGCACCGTGTTAGTACTTGGTTTAAGTTGCAATGATTTCTATCTTGAATTGTGATCTGATTTGGATATCTCTATGAGTGGTGTTTGTCAAGTACTTGATGGACTTTAAGGGGTGCTTCTGTAGCCACTACACAATGATTAGTGTTATTCAATAGGAGAGTAATTCAGAGTGCCTTAGCAAAGAGAAGTTATTTGTTCAGTCATGTTATATTGTTGGGAGTGTGTCCACTAGTGAAAGTATGATCCCTAGGCCTTGTTTCCAAGCTTTGCATACCGTTTACTTCCTATTTTGTTACTTGTTTGCTCGCAGCGATATTTATTTCACATCACGTTTGCTACTTATAATCATCACTACCACTTGTATTTCACTATCTCTTCGCCGAACTAGTGCACCTATACATCTGACAAGTGTATTGGGTGTGTTGGGGACACAAGAGACTTTCTGTATCGTAATTGCAGGGTTGCTTGAGAGGGATAGCTTTGACCTCTAACCTCCCTGAGTTCGATAAACCTTGGGTGATCCACTTAAGGGAAACTTGCTGCTGTTCTACAAACCTCTGCACTTGGAGGCCCAACAAGTGTCTACAAGAATAGAAGTGCGTAGACATCAAGCTCTTTTCTGGCGCCGTTGCCGGGGAGGTAAGGTAAAAGGTACTCACATCCTCCTGTGTGAGTGCTCGGAGTTATTTCCTTTAGATTCTGCAATTATATCTTTTTGTTTCTTGTTTTTATTTTCACTAGTTAGGCTTAATGGAAAATAAAGAGTTCTTTAGTCTTTTTCCTGATTTTAGATTTGAAGAGAAAATTGAAAATCCTTTGGAGCTTATTTCGCATAGCAATGTTATTAGTACGAATGCTTTGAATACTGTTAATGCTAATGCTATAGAAAAGTCTAAGCTTGGGGAAGCTGGTTTTGTTGAGTATGATATTTTTAGTCCCCTAGCTTTAGTGGAGAAGGTTTGTTCTGATAATATTTTATCTCCCATATGTGATGTTTCTAGTGATGCTTGTGCTCCCCATCCTTTTAAAATACCTATGAAGATTGTTGAACGTGTTAGGGATAACTGCTATTTAGGAGATGGAACTGTCCATCCTGGTGATCATTTGCTCTTTATACATGAATTATGCGAGTTGTTCCAGTGTGCAGGTATTTCAATGAACCAAGTTAAGAAGAAGCTATTCTCTTTGTCACTGAAAGGCAGAGCTGAGGAATGGTATCGGCTGCTTGAAGATGGTCCATCTATTGGCTGGGAGGAAATTGTACCTCTCTTTTATTCTAAATTCTATCCTCCAAGTGAGATTCATAAAGATCGTAATCAGATATATAATTTTTGGCCTCATGAGGGAGAAAGCATTGCCCAAGCGTGGGGAAGATTGAAGTTACTAATGCATAAATGTCCTATTCATGATCTTCCCCGTAATATTGTTATTAATAATTTTTATGCAAGGCTTTCAGGATATTACAAGGACTATCTAGATGCATGCTTTGATGGGTCTTTCACAAGCAAGGATGTTGACACCAAGTGGGATCTGCTTGAGACAATTCAAAACAATATTGAAGGTTGGGATAGCGACAAAGGCAAGGGATCAGGTATGAATTACGAGTTTGATTGCATTAAGTCTTTCGCTGAAACTGCTAATTTTCAAGAGCTTAGTGCTAAATATGGTCTTGATCCTCAAATTATGGTTGATTGCTTTAAAGCCTTTGCTTCCTATATGAATGTTCCTAAAAGAAATGGGGACGTGTATCATGAACCTTTTAAGGACACTTGCATAGAAAGTGATATTGTTGTTGATGATTGCAATAAACATGCTCAAACTTCTAAAAGTACTATTTCTTATAAGCATGTTAATTTTTGCGGAGTACATAGACCTTGTGAACAGAGTTACAACAAGGAAGATTATTGCATCACCCACGCAAATGAAGAAACTACTATGTGGTACAAGGATATAGGTGAGATCGGTAAAAAGGTTTGTGAGCTTTATCCTTTTCTTTGTAAACATTGCGATGACATAGGTCATTTTAATTTCCAATGCTCAAACCCTAATAGTTACTCTTCTAGTACCTTAAGTTTGTATTGTGATGACAAGATTACTCCTAATCAGCATGCTGAGCTCACTTTGTTCTTGGCGTGTGATGAGATATCTAGAAAGATTGCTTTGATAGATATGAATGACGTTGATATTAATAGCACCCTTCGTGGTTGTCGTCTCTATTGTGCTAAAGATTGCCTTGCAAATACTTACATTCAGAATCTTATAAAACTTGATATTTTGCCAAGCTATGACAGGACTGATAGATGTTTTTATCTTATTAATAGAGAGGAGGAATCCTCCAATGTTTCTTCTGTTGTTCCTGTCAGCAAACCAGATTATGTGGAGAAGATGCCTTTCCCTCCTAGAGAATATGTGGAGAAGATGCCCTTCAAGTCTCTCCCTCCTAAAGGAGAGAGTAAGAAGAGTAAGAAGAAGAAGAAGAAGAAGAAGAGGAGTAAGAGGCGAGAGGACACGGTATCTTCCCCTAAGCGTTATGATCCTGCTATAGATTATGATAATTCTGATTGGGATGATGTTCCTATGCCTATTACTTATGTTAGTGATCATGATTGGGAAAAGCACTCTACTTTTGATATTGAAAATCTTTTTGGTACCAATTCTAAGGTTAATAATTGTTGTACCATTAGTGCTATCCATGTTCCTTCTTATGATGATATGTTTGATGAATATGCTATGCGACATAGTAGTTCTCTATCTTGTGATGATACTAAGCCTCTAGTTTATGATGATGTTTATAATGTTTTCAATTCACCTACTTTCGAGGAGAAAAATAGTTATGATTACAATATGCCTCCTATTTTTGATGATTATGGTGATGAGAATAATTATTTTGTTGAATCTGCTCCTACTACAATTGTTCATGTGGGGAGTATTAATCCTTTTATGCATGTGGCTCATGATAGGGATGTTTTATGTGATAGTTATATTGTTAGTTCTATTCATGATGCTACTGAAAGTTATTATGAGAGAGGGAAACATGGTTTGATGGACCTCAACAATATTGAGTTTCCCCTCTTTATGTTGCAATTCTTGAAGTTGTACTTGTTTTGCCTTCCTATGCTTTTTGCTTTGCACTTTCATGACTTGTCTCTTTACAAGACTATTTTTCATAGGAAGTGGTTTAGATTTAAATGTGTTCCATACTTGCTTTTTGATGCTCTCTATTGCTTTAAGTTCCTATATGGCGCCTTTGCCTCAAGCTCTTATATGGCGCCCACATGAGCATCTTTGCAAATTACTGCGCCTAGCTCAAAGGCGTTAAAGAAAAGCACTCTTGGGAGATAACCCATTGTTTTATTTTCAGTACTTTTTCTTTTATTTGAGTCTTGGAAGTTATTAATACTGTAATAACCGCTCCTTATCCTGTCTATTTCGTTTTTGTGCCAAGAGAAGCCTCTAATTTGAGTGAGGTAAGATTTGGGGATGTTGCTGTCCTGAAACAGTTTTCGGTGCTGCACCGTAAAAATTCGTGAAAATTCTCTGTATATCTTTTGGACCTGCGATTTCTTGTGCATATGCCCCAGGTTATATCCAAACTTTTGTTAGTTGAACACTTTTTGATTTGAGCAACAGAAAATCCCTCAAAAATTCGACCTTTGTCAGCTGTTCAGTTTTGACAGATTTCTGCCAATATTTGTGTTTGCCGCTTTATCGCTTTCTTTTTGAGTTCTTTTGATCATGGAACTTTTGGGGAAGTTGCTACAGTAGTTTATACTTTATATGTGGTGGTTTTGTGTTGAAACCTGAAGCAAAAAGGGTTGAATATATTTTATGCTTACACTAATGTTGCTAATAGATTTGTGTTTAGTTTTGTATGAAGGAAGTTTTCAAGTGTAGGGATTGGAGAATGATGAGATGAGTTGAAGAATGGACAAAAGCTCAAGCTTGGGGATGCCCATGCATCACCCCAAGAAATATCCAAGAAGTACAAGCGTCAAAGCTTGGGGATGCCCCCGAGGCACCCTTTCTTCATCGGCAAAAATCAGGTCACCTTTCAAAACACTATATTTTTATTGCTTCATGCACTATGTGTTTTTCTTGGAGCGTCAGTTGTTTTAGTTTTCTTAGTTGGTTAGGTTTGTTTCTTTGCTGCAATAAATGGTTAGATCACATCATGTTTCTTTTGGAGGAGATGAACCCGTTTTCATTTGCTAAGAACACTCAGTTTTTCACTCTTATCGTTCACCGAGTGTTCTTCTTTTTCTGCTACTGCTTTTGGTTTTCGTTTTCGCCTTGATTTGCGTTCAGATCTTGTCATATCTTTTCATCAAGGTGTATTTTTGCCTCTGATCTTTATTGGTTTTCATCAAAAGAGGTGTTTATAAAAATTTCAAATGGTGTTGGAAAAGAGAAAAAGCTTTGTGCAAAATAGTGGTACAAGAAGGAGCTTGTGTAGACTGCGGCTTAGGCTTTTTCATGTCATGCTTGATGTCTTTTTGATAGTATGCTTAGTGGTTTTGCTGTAGCATGACTTGTCTCAAATAACTGAGATTGCTTAATGAGCCTTTGAAAAAATCATGCGTTGTTTTTATTGTATGGAAGCATTATTTTGGTTTTCTCCTTGATGCTTTATTTGGGTTGACTTGGCGCATGCTCACACATGTTAGACTCTTACAAAGTCGCCATTAGCCTTCATGATCATTTAGTTTTTGACTTTTGATGCCATCGTATGCTTCTTTTAATGTCGCTTTGTCGCTTTGCATGATTATGGCCATTATTGCTCTCTTAGTTGGTCGCTCCCAGTCTTTTGCTAGCCCTCGCCTTGTACTGAGTATGAGCTCTACTCATGCATCCAACTCCTAAAGCCAAAGTTTTCCAAAGTGTCCACCATACATACCTACTAGCAATTTGCTATTCCAAGTAAATTTGACTTGCTTTTATATTCTCTTCAAATTAAACTCTTACCAGTGTTATGCGAAATTCGGTCAGTAAAGCTCTCACGAACCGGAAGGCACACTTTACTTTTTCCTGTTCTTAAAAATTTGACATTGTGGTCTTTTATGCTGAGTTGTTATGCTTGCAAGTTGTAAGTTGGATTCTAGCCCAGCCATGCTGTCATGGGGCAAGCTTTCAACATTGCACTTCTTTTTGAGTTGATATCGTGATCTTTTGTTTATGGATGCCCGCTGTGTGAAATGAATTGGGAATCTTGTGAGGATCATGGAGTTTTTATATGTGTTAGGGAAACGCCGGGCCGCTAATCTAAGCCATGCATAATTCATGGTGGAAATTTGCAGCATACCCATGGTGAACATTCGACGACGCATCTCACAATAAAAAGCTAAACAATATAGCAAATAAAAGAGATGTCGAGGTGTTCATTGTCTGCTTGTCCTGTCATTTTGGTGTGGGCTTGTTCCATGTCATCGGGCACGGAGGTACCCCATTGGCGGTTCTCAATGATATGCATATACTTACAATGACAAGAGCCTTGCTTGGGACTCTAAGTAAATTAGCATGGTTTGGGTACTCGTATTCACGGGACACGAGGTTTTCAACTTATGATTTGTCAAGCATATGCATCATAATTGTTCTCGCATTAACTTTAACCATTCAAGATGCTTATGATGGGGGCAATGAGAGCTCAAAGCCGGTAAGTACCATAATTTTTGAAGGTTATAAAACTTGCAATCACTGCTTCCCTCTGCGAAGGGCCTTTCTTTTACTTTTATGTTGAGTCACCACCTTCTTTCTTTATGCACCATTAAGAGAGCATAGTTGTCATTCTTAGTGTGATATGCATTGTCCCAAAGTTCATTGATTGACTCATATTGTTGGTTTCACTTGTTCTTAAATTATTTGTATCTAGTCGCCCTCTTAAACTTTGAGGTGTCCTATGCATTTATGTTTTGCTCTCTTTGAAGGACAAGCTGAAAACCATTTGTATGTTTTTCCTTATGATTTGAACACACGTTTGACTTTCATTGTTTCATTATCATGATCTTTTGTTTGTGTTCATTTACATGTTTACAACATGGTTGCTAAGTTCTTATTGTCATGATTATATCTTTCATGCCCATGTTTTAAGTTCTATTGATCCCAGCTCATCAATGCTTACATATATGATCAAGATTGTGTAGGTGCATGTCACCTCAAAAATTATTCTTTTGTTATCACTTACCTACTCGAGGACGAGCAGGAGTTAAGCTTGGGGATGCTTGATACGTCTCAAACGTATCTATAATTTTTGATGCTCCATGCTTGTTTTTACACCATTTGCATATTGTTTCGTTACACTTAGTGGCACTTTTATGCATTTTCCGGAACTAACCTATTGACGAAGTGCCACAGTGCCAGTTCCCTGTTTTCTGCTGTTTTTGTGTTTCAGAAGTGATACACAGGAAATATTCTCGGAATTGGACGAAACAAGTTCCTGAAGTCTTAAATCAAGGGGAAGCTTCCAGACATCCGAAGAGGTGTCAGAGGGGGGCCACCAGGGCCCCAGACACATGCCTGGCGCGGCCACCCCCTTGGCCGCGCGGGGCCCGTGTGTGGGCGCCTGGTCCACCCTCTGACATCGCCCCTTCGCCTATAAGAAGCCTCGGGACGGAAAACCCTAGGGGATTCGGCAATTTTCCAGAAGCAGTTCCGCAGCTCCGCCGCCGCCGTCGACGAATTTTGGGGGACAGAAGTCTCTGTTCCGGCACCCTGCCGGGACGGGGAAGTGCCCTCGGAGCCATCTCCATCGGTCTCCATCGCCGTCTCCGCCGTCTCCATCGACCTCACCGCCATCTCCATCAACCTTGCTGTCTCCTATGATGAGGAGGGAGTAGTTCATCCCCGGGGCTAATGGCTCTACCGGTAGCTATGTGGTTCACCTCTCTCTCCCATGATGTGATCTTTATGTGATCGTGAGCTTTGTATCATGTTGAACAAGTACATGTTATTATTCAGATATTAGTGTACTCTAGTGGTGATTATTAAAGTAATCTATTCCTCCTGCTATGGTGTAACGGTGACAGTGCGTGCATCATGGTGGTACTTGGTTTAGGCTATGATTGTGATCTCTTGTGGATTATGAGAATAATTATTGCTATGATAGTTTGAGTGATCTATTCCTCCTTTCATGGTTTAATGTTGACAGTGTGTGCACCATGTTAGTACTTGGTTTAAGTTGCAATGATTTCTATCTTGAATTGTGATCTGATTTGGATATCTCTATGAGTGGTGTTTGTCAAGTACTTGATGGACTTTAAGGGGTGCTTCTGTAGCCACTACACAATGATTAGTGTTATTCAATAGGAGAGTAATTCAGAGTGCCTTAGCAAAGAGAAGTTATTTGTTCAGTCATGTTATATTGTTGGGAGTGTGTCCACTAGTGAAAGTATGATCCCTAGGCCTTGTTTCCTAGCTTTGCATACCGTTTACTTCCTATTTTGTTACTTGTTTGCTCGCAGCGATATTTATTTCACATCACGTTTGCTACTTATAATCATCACTACCACTTGTATTTCACTATCTCTTCGCCGAACTAGTGCACCTATACATCTGACAAGTGTATTGGGTGTGTTGGGGACACAAGAGACTTTCTGTATCGTAATTGCAGGGTTGCTTGAGAGGGATAGCTTTGACCTCTAACCTCCCTGAGTTCGATAAACCTTGGGTGATCCACTTAAGGGAAACTTGCTGCTGTTCTACAAACCTCTGCACTTGGAGGCCCAACAAGTGTCTACAAGAATAGAAGTGCGTAGACATCAGCCCGCTCAAAGTTTGCATTCTTATCTGGCAGTTGGCCAGAGATAGATTACCTTCCAATGCTCAGATTAAACATCGCCATGGCAATTCTGATGGCAATTGTGTTCTTTGTCATAGGCTTGAGGATGCTGATCACATATTTTTCACTTGTCCTCTTGCCCAATTTGTTTGGAGCTGTTGTAGGGATCTGCTCCAGGTTGACTGGAACCCCTCTTCTTTTGCGGATCTTTTCGCCATCTTTCAACGCTTTAGAGGGGTTGCCAAGAGTTTTCTCTGGATGTTGTTTGCGGCCCAGAGCTGGGCGCTCCGGACCACTAGAAATAAGTTCTCCATTGAGGCTAAATTTCCCAAACACCCAGCTAATGTTGTGTTCAAATCTTGCATCTTCTTGCAGTTCTGGAGACCGCTGGCAAAGGCAAAGGTGCACCCAATGTTGGACGAGGCAATCGCCAAGCTTAAGGACATCTACAAGCAGTCCCTCCAGTAGTGTCATCTCTGGGAGTCGCACAGTGTGTGGGCTTCATATTTATATCTATCTATTTGTGGTGTTAAGCTAGAACTATTACGCCTTCGGGCAAGTTTGTAAAACCTATAAAGTCTGGTCCGCCAGCATCTGTTACTTCTAGCTGTGAGCTTTATTAATTTAAAGCTGGGCACTGGTTGCCTTCGTTCTAAAAAAGTATGAACATCAGCGAGGAAATGGAGCAATGCCATTACCTCTATAAAAAAGCATATGTTCCTGAGCCATGTTGAGCTGAATTTGTGCATATATCAAGTTTATTATATATGTTGCTGACCTTGAGTGTTAGAAATGGGCGCAACAGGTTGTTTCCCTTGAGACTTAGTTCGTATGGCTGACGCAGGTCCTGATGCATGCTCGGTAGCACAATCTCGATGCACATGTTTTCATTGATGAAGAGGCGACGTAAGTGCTTTCACACACCAATTCATCTAGGATCGGGCCTGAGAACTTGCTGACAGAAAGCCATACATTCTAAGGGTCATTCATTGTTGTGATCACATCAATTGTGCCCGAGAGGTTGTTGTTGTTTTTATCCAAAGTGTATTATATTGGAGCCAATGAATATGGTTGGGATCATGCTAGGGAGATAGTTTTTGAACATCATGAACACATGGAAGCTTTTCATCGAGCCTATGAACTTTCATATATTGCCGATGAGGTTGTAGTCGATAAGTCCGATCATATGAAACTTCCACATCGAAGAAGCGAAGTCCACGAGCAACATCTAACCTCCCCGCCCCCTCGATGATGTACTGCAAAAATAATCGATCATGAACGTTTAGACAAGGTTCTTAAGCCTAAAGAAGAAGTCATTAGGTATGAATTCAAAGCAGAGATAGGCATGTTGGAGGCTGGACATGCAACGGAAGACGAGACATGATAGAGATGCGGATAATAGGAGAGCTTGGACTTGTAACTACAATCACATATGTAGTGAGAGGAAGGTGAAGAAAAAGGGAGGTTTCGGTTCAAAATTAATTAAACATGAGAGGGGGCAACTGCCCCCTGTCCTGATGCATGCTGAGTGGCACACAATCTCGATGTTTTTTTATCAAATAAGAGGCGATGTAGGTGCTTGCACACGCCAATTCATCTAGGATCAGGCATGAGAACTTGTTGCTAGAAACCCACAGACATTCTAGCGGCCAGTCATTGTGGTGATCACATCAATTGTGCCCGAGAGCTTGTTGTTATTTTTTATCCAAAATTTATTATATTGGAGCCAATGAATGTGGTTGGGATCATGCTAGGGAGATAGTTGTTGAACATCATGAACACATGGGAAGCTTTTCATTGATCCTAGGAATTTTGGTATATTGCCGATGAGGTTACAGTCGATGAGGCCAATCATATGAAACTTCCACATCAAAGAAGCGAAGTCCATGAGCAACATCTAACCTCCGCGCCCCCTTGATGATGTACTAAGAAAATAAACAATCATGAACGTTTAGACAAGGTTCTTCAGCCCAAAGAAGAAGTCACTAGGGATGAATTCGAAGCAGAGATAGGCATGTTGGAGGCTGGACATGCAACGGAAGACACCGTCAGGAGGCATGATAGATATGCGGATAATAGGAGAGTGTGGACTTGTAACTACAGTCACATATATAGTGAGAGGAAGATGAAGAAAAATGGATGTTTCGGTTCAAAATTAATTAGATAACATGAGAGGGGGGCAACTGCCCCCCCTCCCCGCACGTCCTGATGCATTATGAGTGGCACAATCTCGATGCACATGTTTTTATTGAATAAGAGGCGACGTAGGTGCTTGCACACGCCAATTTATCTAGGATCATGCATGAGAACTTGTTGCCAGAAACCCACGGACATTCTAGAGGCCAGTCATTGTGGTGATCATATCAATTGTGCCTGAGAGCTTATTGTTGTTCTTGATCCAAAGTTTTATTATATTAGAGCCAATGAATGTGGTTGGGATTATGCTGGAGAGATAGTTGTTGAACATCATGAACACATGGAAGCTTTTCATCAAGCCTAGGAATTTTGGTATATTGTCGATGAGGTTGTAGTCGATAAGGCTGATCGTATGCAACTTCCACATTGAAGAAGTGAAGTCCTTGGGCAACATTTAGACAAGGTTCTTAAGACTAGAGAAGAAGTCACTAAGGATGGATTCGAAGCCATTGTAGTTGAGATATGCATGTCAGAGGTTGGACATGCAACGGAAGACACCGTTTGGAGGCATGATAGAGATACGGATAAAGAGGAGAGTGTGGACTTGTATCTTCAAAACGCATAAATAGTGAGAGGAAGATGAAGAAAAAGGGAGGTTTCGGTTCAAAATTGATTAGAAGCTGCATCCATGTGCCTCCTCCAGCATACATGATACGCTGACTCCATTCTTTTTGCTACTAATAATTCTCCACTGCAAATGGAGAATGAAGCAAGGGTCTCGGCAGCTTCATGCATGACCATTCCATTGGTTGCTGAAATGCAAATTTTTCATTTGGTTGGCGGCTAAATACAGATTACCCACTTCAAACCGAAGATTCAGACATCGACTACTGGCACAGCGGGACACACGCTACTTGTGGGACGAGGACAACGTGGATAATATTCTGATGCAGACATGCAGTGTAGCTTTCGCCAGAGAAGTGTGCTTCGGTTGAGGAATGCACGAGCACGTATTTGGGAATCAGAGGGGGAGGGAGAGAAAACATGACGCGAGAGTAGGCGAGTAGGTGTGGAGTTGTAATTCTCGGTGTGGGCTGGATCTTGTTTGCAATTGATCTAGCTTTCTTGTAAATCTGTTACTCCCCTTGTATAAATTTATGGCACGTAATTTGCATGCCCTAAAAAAAGACATTCTTCAGGAATCAGGATACCGATAAATGCATGCATATGGTACAACATCACAAGTCTAAACTAGCTTTGCGTTTGCAGCTGTCTGAACACAAGCAACACGTAGAACAAGAACAGTATGTCTAATCGTGGGTTAGGCCAGATCCTCCAGGGTTGTTGTATGCTCCAGTATTGATCTATGCAGTTGTTTATTTGCAATTCCTTTTCAGTTTCCACTCGATGGAAAACATTTCTGTTGACTGAAATAATATAGTATATGTACTATCCTTTGATCCAGTAGCCAGGCAAACTGAGCCTGACTGTTTGTAGATTACAAGATTTGGTACAGAACCGATACAAAATTTAAACGAGCATCACCATCACCCTGATTATGGTTTAGCCGGTACTTTCACTGATTTCAGGTTTCAATAATTCATACACTTCCAATGCATTGCCAACAGAGTCAGACAATTCATTGCTATATGGTAAATTATGAAATCTTCGGCAGCATTATCTTCTACTAGCATTGAAGGGTAAAATGCTCTAACAATATCGAGCCAGAATATGTAGGTCAGTTTGGCGGCAGATGTTGCCAACATTTAAGTTGGGCTCAGGATTCCTGCTGCACCAGAGGAGTCTGTAGAAACAGGAACTGCATCGAGAAATTACACATGTTAATTTTTTTTGCTGGGGACACAGGTTAATATTTTACGTGAGCGAATGATTGACCATGACAGTTATGTTTGTTGATTCGGGCCAGACGTGTTACCTCGAATGACTTCCCAGATCTCTCGTACTCGAGCATACTGAGAGCTACTTCACAGCTCTCGGAGACGATGGGCTCAGGGTCCTTGGCGAATTCCTCCAGAAGTGCAATGCTTTCTTGATCTACATCCACAGCATGAACATATACCAGGGAACATAAAACATATGTGCACGGACTGGAGTACCGAACCAACACTCTGCCCAATCATGTTGTATTAGTTACCTGCAATTGAACCAAGGGCCTCGGCAGCTTCGTGCCTGACCATGGGGTGCTCATCGACATTCTTCAGAACACCAGAAAGTGCATCTGAAGCTGCTTTGTTCTGCAGCTGACCTAACACATAAGCAACCTGCGAAATAGTAGAAGAAAAAATATCATACTTGAGAAAACAATAGGTACAAGAAACAGCAAAATTAACATGAAATGGCTATGTTAAAAAATAATTTCTTAGTGATCCTGTCTACAAGAAGTTTGAGAACACGAGTACTTTTGATGTATGCATCTCTGTTCTTAAGCAAGACAGGCAACTCTAATGATTTGAAAGAAGATCTGAAAGGAACAAACAGAACTTGGTTAAAATTCAAGCAAACCTCATGGCGTAGAAGAGCACTTTTGACACCAAGAGCTTCAACGATAGCAGAAACAGCATAATCTCCGCCATCATTCCTAAGCGCAAAAAGTGCTGCATATCGTTCATACATGTTTTCTTGATCGTTGAGGAGAAGCTCCCTGAAAAAATCCACAATGCTAGTAATATCAAGAAGATGTATCAAAGACAATGAACACATATAGAACTGTCTTCGAAGACATACCTTAGTTGTTCTACCGAAAGACCTTGCTTGGCAGGCAGTGCTGGATCAACTGATAGATAAGGCGAAATTGTTGTGCTTTCAACGCTAATATCATTCTTCTGCTCTTCTATCCGTCTAAGAGCCAACTCGCATGTTTCTTGCACCTCAACGGCAGGATCAGCTGCTAAACTCTCTTTCAACAGGGAAATGCTCTTTTCCAGGCCAATAGCTCCAAGGGCTTCAGCAGCCTGACCAATAAACATACCGAGCTTCTCAAATGGATAGTGAAGCACTAGAAACAGCAGACAGGATTTAATTATGTGCTAGTAACTACCTCATGGCGGACAATTGGGTGCAGTGAAAGGTCTTTGAGAACTGCCTCTAATGCAGGGATAGCCTCAGCATCCTGCATTTGTCCAAGTGCAAATGCAGCCTCATGGGCAAGCAAGTTAGAAGAATCCCTTGCAGCTGAGCAGTTGAGAAACCACATGAGATTTTCTAAACCATATATTTCTAGTACATAATTTTCTATTACAGATTACTAAATATTGGTAGAATTTTAGAGCTGGGATTATCAGTAGGAGCTGCTACTAACAGAAGACCTGAAGTAAAAGAACATACAATTTCAAAATAAAGCAAAATGAACAAGGGGATCATAGTGGAGTATGATCTAGAGAGAAAACCAGCACAAAAAAGGTGGTAGACATTTTAACTTTGAGCAAATCATCGTGTATATGTGTTAATAGATAAAGAACATAGAGATAGAAAACCACAGACACTTGCACCAGGCAATGATCCTAGGTAACTAATTCATACAAAAGGTAGGTGGTAGCATTCAAGCTTTCTTAGTGATATCCGTCCAAGTATCACTGATAAGGGACAACCAAAGCTAGCACCATCCAACATGGTGAGAAGAACTTTATAAACTAAATGGAAAGGTGAAAGCAACCAAAACTACCCAACTAGTCAAATGAAGTACCAGATTTCATGGAGGATAAACCCAGGCAACCTATATTAGCACAGAAATTAAGTAATGTGGGCTTCTGGCATCTATATTCAGTCAGGGGGGGAGCTGTGAGCAGTTTACTAACAGACTAATCACTAAGCTACTGACAGACTGAAGTTCATCAACAGCTGAGTGTCATTCAATTGGGAAAAAACAAGGCAACTATGCTGAGTAAGTATCACTACAGCTAGCTGAAAATTAGCGAACCACAGAATCACAGCCGCAATACATACTCAATTAGGCCCAGGAAACACTCAAACATCCCAAATGTCTAGTATTGGTTGCTGAAACTAAGCACCAAAGCTACCAAACAATTCTTCTAGCTTATTGTACTTGAATCCAAGGAAGTTCACAAAGTGCAGCAGGAGAGACTAGCATAGCATCATCAGATACAGAAGGGGCCGATAATGGTCCCAAATGGATAGCTAAGCACTAGAAACAGTGGACACAATTTATATCTGCATTACTAACAACCTCATAGCGGAAAACTGGATGCAGTTAAAAGGTCTTGGAGAACTGCCTCTAATGCAGGGATAGCCTCAGCATCCTACATTTGTCCAAGTGCAAATGGAGCCTCATGGGCAAGCAAGTTGGAAGAATCCCTTGCCGGTGAGCATTGAAGAAAAACATCAGATTTTCTTAACCATTTCTATCTAGTACAAAATTTTCAGTATTGGATTGATGAAACATCGGTATAATTTTAGAGATATATATAGGAGCTTTAGCAGTACGATCTGCTACTAACAGCAGACCTTTAGTAAAAGAGCCCATAAGCTCAAAATAATGAAATTGAACGAGAAAATCTTAGTGGAATACCATCTAGAGAGAAACGCACAAAAAAGGTGGTAGGCATTGAAACTTTGAGGAGATCATCATGTATACATGTCTTGAATCACTAGGATCAGAGAACCAAAGAGATAAATAACCTAAGATCACAAATTCATACAAAAGGTAGGTGCTACCGTGCTAGCGTTCAAGCTTTCTTTATAGATCCCCCCAACCCCAAGTATCACTGACTTTCTTAGGTGCTTTTGTGGCTTATAAAGCCAAAGTCCAATAGCCAGAAATAAGCCCAACCAAACAGCCCCTAGATATCATTGAGGATAGTCCAAGGCAACCTATATTAGCACAGAAATTAACTAATGTGGGCTCATGGCATCTATATTCAGTCAGGGAAAAAAAACTATGAACAGACTAAAGTTCACTACTGAGCTAGTAACAGACTGAAGTTCACTACTGAGCTACTAACAGACTGAAGTTCACCACAAGTCCAGAACCGAACAGCTCAGAGCCAAAAAACGAAACCACAAAAACTTGGATGTTCGATAAGTATCAGCACTACCGGGAGAAATTTGCGAAGTACAGAATCACGGTCGTGATCTGTACCCAATTTGCTTCGGGAAATCCCAAATTCCTTCTCCTGGTTACCGAAGCTAAGCATCAGAGCTACTCCCACCCTGAGGAGACTAGACTACTAGAGACTTGGACTACACTGCAGGAGAGCTATTACCAGCAGGCTAGCATGAGGAGAATCGAAGAGAGACGAGACCTTGGAGGAGGGCTTGGCGAGGGGCGTCGCCGCGGAGGTTGCGAAGCGAGAAGAGCGCGCGGAACCGCTCCGCAATGGGCTGCGCCGCGTCCAGCAGCCGCCCGCACAAGAACCTCTCCATCTCCGGGGACGAATCGAACCCCATCGCCGGCGCGGCGCTCATGCTGCTGCTCAGCTTCCCGGCGGCGGCGGCGGCGGCGGCGGCTGGAAGCGAAGGAGAAGCCAGAAAAGAAACCGAGAGAGCTGCGCGTGAGCTCGACGCCACATCAACGGTTCCCGCGCGATCCCAGCCGTCCGATCGAGGCGGGACACGTCACCCCTCCCCTCCGGAAGCTGCCACCTACGCTACTCTCGCTGTCAGTGGGCCCTCCTTAGCTGGGTCCCACGTGGCAGTTGCTACAAGCTAAATCTCCCGTCGGCGAAGCGCTCCTACCTCCTACCATTCTCCTTCCTCGCGGCGAGCGAATCCCCACATCCATCACCGGCGCGAAGCCGAAGCGAGCGGCGAATCACGCCCGGATCCGGCGCGGAATCGAGAGGTAGAGCCCGCCTGTACTCGTCTCGGATCTGCGGATCGATCTGTCTCTCTGTGGTTTCGCTTCCTTGGTTCTGATCGGAGTGGTGTTGCAGGGGCCGTGGAATCAAGACGCGACGGCGGGCGCCATGAACGCGAGGGGGTAAGCATCCGTGCACTGCCCGCTCCCGTCTATCGTGGTTTTCGAATTTTGGTGTGCTGATTAGGGGGCGGGGGTGGGTTAGGGTTCACGGGGGCGGGGCGAGGCTTGTAATTGGGGGTCGTTTCTGACTGACTAGCTCGGGAGATCGCTTGTGCTCAGTGTTAGCATCGTTGTAATGCGGTGCTGCGATGTGGAATTCGCACGCGTTTGACGAAATTGATGCGGTGATGCATACTTCTGGTTGGGAACTTGGGGTTAGCCTCGCATGGTTTGGATGATGTTCGTAAATCCCGTGGTGAACTCGATGGGGTTCCTGGTGATACTCTTGTCCACTGACTAATTTACCACAGGCAGCCGTTGTTCTAGTTATATCTGTATTGATTTGACTCTAAAAGGTTCTTTGTCACCGCCGCGGAACTTATTTCAATAATTGGAACACGATCTATGTGGTTTTCCTGACCAGCTTAGGTTCTTATCTTTTAAAATGAATACGATGAGAGTAGCTTCCCAACTGAAGCCTCTGTTGAAGACGGGAAGCCGTTTATTATGAGTGGATTATTGAGTCTTGCACATGAGTACAGTTCTGATTTTTCATTAACACCAGATTTGCTATGATGCCCACTCCTTCCGTTGCCATAATTTCACTGCTTATTTGTCTAATCTAGTTGAAGAAAGATGCATTTAGAATTAGCATGAGTTGTGGCATACTGACATGGCATTGGTCATACCCTCCCTTCACATCAATGATCAAAAAACCTGGATTCTTGGTAGATACTAACCACTATTTTAACATTATGGCATTTCTCTATTCTCCCTAGTGAGTAAACGGTACTTGTGGCCTTATTATAGGCTATAGCAACATGAAATGTATGGCATAAGGGGTGAAGTTAATGTAGTGCGTACATTATTGCCGATCATTATGATAGGTTATGAAGATAACATGCTTTTAGCCACTTATTATTATTATTATAGAGAAAAGAAGGAATATCAAATGATATCTTGTAGAAATGAATATAAGGAGAGCAGAAGGCAATTGTAGACTTTCATTCTGATGACATGATCACAATCACATGATTCTATTGTTCTTGCCTCTCTCAAGCACTCCATCTTAGCTGGGTCAAACAGAAAGGAGCAAACAATACTTACTGAATTTAAAAGAGTGGAGATTTTTGGCTCCCGGGCACCAGTGATCCCATTGTTCTAAGAAAACCGGAAATCACATTTTTAAGTTTCAAAAATGTGTGAAAACAAATCTGGACATAGTCAATGATGTAACCTACAAGCATGCAAAATTCTGTGTTGTGGGCTACACAACAATTACAAAATCTGATAAAAGTTGGAGATTTGAAAATATGCATACTCAGATCCACATGTTTATCAGTTTTGTGTAGCTCAGAATACAAAGTATTTGACATTAATATCTTGCATGTATGTGGGATACATCATTGGCTACATCCTGAACAAAAAAATCATTTTTATTTGAAACTCGTAAATATGATTTTCGAATTTTTTTGAAATAATGGGATCACTGGTGCTCAGGAGCCAAAAACACTTTCCGAATGTAGAAGGTTCACTTTCATTTATTGGCGGAGCTAGGATTGGTACCCAGCGATGTCAAAAACCCCAAATCAAAGACATACTTGACCAGTGAGGTCATTAGCTAGTACCTGTTGTGTCAAAGGTGTGTGCTATTAGCTAGCATCTAAGGTGCTTACCAAACTTTTGTGATGTCAATTGACCAGATGAACAACACCTAGCTCTGCCACTGCTTTCATTTACTGTTAACGTTAGGTTATGTATATTTAATGTACAGCAGCCAGCAAGATTATTATGTTCCTATTGTGAAGAGATTCGTTTACTTAGTCAAAGGTGTCCAGTAACTTATCGGAATGGTATCTGGCCGACAACTATTGCATATTTCTACATGGGTTAAGGGCATTCCATTCTTGGTCCAATGCGTTTACCAAGGAGACCCATATCTTGAATGTACGAAAGCTTGAAATATTGAATGAACAAGTTCTAATGTTTCATGGGCCAATATTTATTTAGCTGTGAAGAGTTAACTAGGTGCCAGATATTTGCGGGCGAAGTAAACTCAGCAGTCAGCACCCTGCCTGATGTGGCCCTATGTATTGCAGATGCAAGCAAGAACTCTGCTAACACTAACAAACTTGTGTCAATTCAACTGATTATAATTTTTTTCTCTGATGTCATCTCATGTCTTGCATTCCATCACTGTTTTTAGTAGGTGTGAGTTGTACCTTACCTTCTGCCAGTTTTAGAGTAGATATTTAGTAGCACATTTTGCTGCATATATTTGTGAGCCTGGCTATCCAAGTTTAGTGTAACTATCTAGTGGGTGGTCTGTTCCATTAGGGCAGTGTATTGGAAAATACATAGTAACAGAGTATGGTCAATTTCTTTATCTGATACATTATGCGCTCTTCCCCTATTCGTCCTCAGATCTCAGCAATACCTGTGTTTTAGGTGATGATGTATTCATAGTTATTGACCTGTAAACTTGGAAATATATAAAAATTAGTTCTTCTCGTATGCAAAATAATATTGTTTGCGTGTGGATTTTCTGTGTCTTTCTTTTGCATATTATGTTTTTTATGCACTTCTGAAACTCCATGGACTCTTATGTAACTATATTCTGAAATTTAAGCAGCTACCGAAGCACCAGGACTGCTCTGTTCGATGGCATTGAAGAAGGTGGAATCCGCGCATCAGCTTATTCTTCACATGAGATAGATGAGCATGAGAATGAGCGAGCTATTGATGGATTGCAAGATCGAGTTAGCATTCTCAAGCGGGTAAGTGCCAATTAATGCTGAATAAATGTTCTGTCTCAGTTTATTTTTTATGCAAGAATTGCGATATTTGTAATATATTATTGTACTTATTTGTCTTTAAGCTGCATCACTGAGATAGATCATAAATAGGTGTTTCTACATGCATGTTTTGTAAAAAACATCTTTCCCTTGCAAAACGAAGAGACGAATTTTAGGGAATCCCAACTGTATTGGCAGTACTAATCGAGACATGGGATCCATGTTAAGCATGTGCTTTCTTGGACCATTTAACTTGAAAACAGGTGATGATTGATGATTTAAGTGTAGATTTTGGGCATCAATTTTTCCTTTAGTTTACTACTCCCTCCGTTTCAAAATATATGATGTTTTAGGTTTGTGAAGCAAATGTATCTAGGCACGTTTTAGTGTGTATATTCGAGTGAACCTACACACTAAAAGATGTCTAAATACATTTGCTTCACAAAGCTAAAACATCTTATATTTTGAAACAGAGGGAGTAGATGAGAAGGTACCTAAGCCACGGCCCCAAGATTTCCTTCATAAAATGGCCTCACACTCATGCTTATACCTAGTAATTCTAAGCCTTTTTGCCCCATCCAATATGATTATGCCCCTCCAAGCTTTAATGGCTGGCTCTGTCCCTGATTTGGTTGAACTGATGCATTCATCCCTTTCACCGGCCTTCTCATTTGATATGGTTTGGATCAACACCTTTTGAAGTGTGGGGATACATTTTGGTCTAAATTTTTAAGTACAAATTAGTCAATAAGTGAGCTGTTAAAGGTGCCTTTTGTAGTTCGATGAGCTTGAAAGGCACTAGGAGATTCATGTAGAATAAAAGCTGTGAACATTTGGAACCAGAGCATGATATGTTTCGTGTCTGAATTTTATACCAGAGGTGCTGAAGGTTTGGTCCTCAAATGTAAATGGAGATGAGTAGTACACTTCCATAGTTCACATCGTTTTGCTCAAACAAATTATCTGCTGGTTGCTGGCAGACCCTCCAGACTCCAGCTATTTTGCTTTCGATGTTCAAGATGTTTCAACTGTGGAATATTTCCCCTTTTATCAATATGGAGTATCAAATTACTGAAGCTCTTTCATGGCTTGTAGTTGTCAGGTGATATCAACGAAGAGGTCGAGACCCATAACCGTATGCTGGACAGAATGGTATTTTATATTTATGATGTAACCTTTTTTTCTCCCTTTGAAGACCTGAATCCATTGTTCTCCTATCTTACCATCATGCCTCGTTCAGGGGAATGACATGGACGCTTCAAGGGGTTTTCTCTCTGGAACAGTGGACAAATTCAAGACGGTGAGCTGCCAGATCAATAACTTACCATGCATATTCTCCTTCTAGTCTCCTGACACAATTCATTTCTTCATGAACGTAGGTTTTTGAGACCAAATCAAGCAGGAGGATGGGAACCCTTGTAGCATCATTTGTGGCGCTTTTTATGCTAGTATACTACCTGACCAGGTAGAAGGATCCTTGGGTTGGATCCTGTCCTGAAACTCAAGAACATGCTGAAAGTGGTTGCGCCGATCTATCTAAAATGTCGTACATACTTAGTTCTCGCAGTCGTAAAGCAAAGTACGGTGATCTGAGTGTTCGCTAATCCCTGCACTGTGTATGGATTGTGACCCTTTCCTTCTTTTTGCTCTGTGGATGTAAATTACAGAATATGGAGTCAACTCTGGTTTCTGTTTCACTATCATGCTATATGTATGATAACCACGGTTGTCAGTATCCCCATACGTATCTTAGTATCTTACGATTTTACGATACTACCACGGTAAAATGATACGTATTGTGATGGTATCTTAATCTGGGTAGTATCATACTTGTATCCCGATACATATCGTGGTATCTTTAGTATCCTGATACAAAAATGATACCATACGATCCCACACCTATAGTAAAAAATAAGGGCATGAAGCCATGGCAAGCTCAAGATTAAAATTGATTTTGTAATCTCAAGGCTAACTAAGTATATAAACAATACAACGTCCATTAGTTTGTTGATATAGATTTAAAAAAGGACTTCATACAGGCAAGAAAGAAGTCAACTAGCGAGTTGTGTGTATTTATTTTCTTAAATCCGGTATATTGTTTCGTGGGTTTCTAATTAATTATGCTTGTATTATGTATTGTATGGGTGGGCCCATATTTATATTATAAATGCATCATTTTACATAATTAGACTCTATGAAATATATAAAATATGCTTAAAATTAAAATAAAAATTAAATCTAGATATATTTTTAGGTATATTACTAATGTATACATATATTTTATTAAAAATAAAAATCTCATAGTATCGTGATATTACGATACGATTCTATGATACGATACTGCTGACAAGAAAACGATACTACCTAGTATCCCGATACTGAAAACCTTGATGATAACTAGTACTTGGAATGCTTAATGATAACTAGTACTTGGAATGCTTACTACCATAAGGTGTCTCCACACTAGTGGAAAAACGGGCTTCCATTTATCCCATTTGTCCCGAACCAAATTTGATCCGCGGCTAAAGGGTCGATCAGTCCCGGTTCATTTGAAAATGTGGGCCAGGGGGCATTAGTCCCGGTTCAAAAGGGACCTTCAGTCCCGGTTTCATCTAACAGCCGGGACTAATGCCCCATGGGCCTTTAGTCCCGGCTCGTGGCACAAACCGGGACTAAAGGTCATCCTTTAGTCCCGGTTCGTTCCACGAGCCGGGACCAATGACCCGTTTAAACGAACCGCCCACTTCGCGCCAGTTATCGATCGACGACGCTTCGGATATCGATCGACATTACGAGCGACGATCGGGAACCGGCGCTGGCGACCTTGAAACTCGCCTGCATTCACATCAACGCCGGTGTGCTCCTCATCTTCCCTCTTTCACTATATAAAGCACTCATATTTGATCATCTTCTTCCCCCAAAACATCTCCCTAGCCTCTTCTTCCCCAAAACCTCTCCCACACATCACCACATACCGCCGGCGCCCGCGAGCTCTCTCTCCCTCGACGACAATGGAGGAGCAACTTTGGCCCCGGTCTCGGATCTACTACGTGGTCATCGAAGAGATGAACTTCACCATCACGGAGACTCTCCGTGCTTCGAGGGTGGAGAAGTGGATCCGCTTGGTCAAGCGCCGGTTCCTCGACGACGCACCGGTCAAGTGCATGGGCTTGGACTGTGAGTTCACCACTCACGCGCGCCCTCAACGTGCCGCCGTCCTTCAACTCTCGGTGGCATCCGAGATATTGGTCTTTCAAATTTGCAAGGCCAATGGCGTGCCGCAACTACTCAAGGACTTCTTGAAGGACACCACCATCAAGTTTTGTGGTGCGGCTATCAACAACGATCTGCGCATGCTAAGGCCATACGGAATTGTTATTCCGTCCGCGTATGATCTTCAACAGGTTGTCCCAAACCCCACTAGCAAGCTAACGCCGAGTCTCTATGATTTGGCCAATGCTACTATTGGGACACATCTTGAGAAGAAGAAGAGGGACAATAAGAAGAAGAAGGACAAGAAGAAGAAGGAGAAGAAGTACAAGAAGAAGGGAGAAGAAGAAGATGATGATGATGAAGAAGATGAACTAATTTTTGGTTGGGAAAAAGTTCCATTGAGCTTCAACCAACTATTGTATGCCGCTTTAGACGCTCGCCTAGGCTTTGAGATTGCTAGGAGATTCTGGAAGCTAAAGGGCTACAATAGCCATGTTGATCGTCTTAACCTTAATAATTAGGTGGATGATTATGTATGGAAAAATGTTGGATGATGAGCTTGCTTGGAAAATGTACTCCCTTTGAGCCATGTCGATGAGTATATGTTTGGAAAAATGTACTCCCTTTGTTTCGGTTAACAAAGTCTACTAATTTTCGAATTTGTGATTTTTCAAGTATTTTGGCTTTTTTGAATATTTTAATCATCTAAAAATTAATAATTAAATTATACATAAAGATTATTTGAAATTCATTGGTGCTTATTATTCTTAATCATTGTTTCTTATTTTGTGAATTTATTTGGAATTTAAAAAAGTAATATTATATATTACCAAAGTGTATAGGTTAATAGAATTGGTACCATACCATTATCAAAAAGTCGCGAACGCAGTCTTGGAAGCTAGTAGGGAAGGAATGGAGAAGTTAAGCGTGCTAAGGGTGGAGCAGTGTGAGGATGGGTGACCGACTGGGAAGTGAGAACCACAAGTACTTGTAATTTGATATGAGATATGGAGTGAGAGCCATAAGTATCTAATTTGATATGAGAATAGAGATGATTAGATAATAGAGAAATAAAGAAAATACAGAAATTCCGAAACAGAAAATACAATTTTATTCCGAATGGACCTATAGTCCCGGTCCGTGTTACGAACCGGGACCAAAGGTCCTCAAGCCGCAACACATGCCCCGGGCCACGTGGAGGACCATTGGTTCTGCTTCCTAAGCAACCGGGACTAAAGGCTGGCTTTGTTAGCCCGGTTGCGGCAACCAGGATTAATGGGCTTTACAAACCGGGATTGAAGGCCTTTTTTCCACCAGTGCCAGTTCACCTTTTTTGGATCTCAAGATCTTTGTATATTTGAGTGTCTTATGGACTGCAGCTCAGTTTGTTTGGTAGTTGTGACTTGTGAGGTCGACACGTGTTGTGTGGTTTTGCGGACAGATCCAAAACCGAAAGGATAATGCAGATGCTTAAGGGAGCAACAGTATTTTTTAAGTATAACTAGGACTTCAGGTCAGCGAGTGTTTTAGTCACACGATTAGCAACTAACACAATTATCAATGGATGCAATAATGGAGGAAAAGATGCCCTAATCTTGTGGGAATAAGCACCGACACCTGTCATTAGCATAGATAGTTGCACCAACCAATCCTAATCACATGGAGCAGCTCTAAACAAAACGCATGACTCGTTTTCCTATACCTGTACCAGATACATGCACCTTGCAAACCCTAACAAAAAATATAACATACAAGCAGCCTTCTCTCATTCTGATCTTGGGATATCCAACAAATGGCTCTAGCTTGTGAACAACCCTTGATCTACTGTGCTCTCCTGCAGCTAATTAGTGCCTAATTGCTTTGTTTGGGCTGTGTTAGATATGTCATGCACACCACCCCATCAATGTTTGACAGAGCTTAGGTTATCCATCTCTGGGAGATGCCCATTAGTTTAATTAGTGGGCAGTTCTTTATTAAAAAGCTTAGGGGTTCATATACTTAATTAAACTGGTTGCACTGAACTTTTCCTTTGTGCTTTTGTTTTTCACATTGGAGTGGATCCATGAGCATGCATGGCAGGATCTTTACTTCGGTGCCTTTGATGATTTGATCTACTACTTTGCAAATCTATATGCATGAATTGTGATGCATGCCATGGACCACATGAGTTGGGCAAACCTGTAGTTAATTGCAGGTAACTTGGACATGGTGTTGTAGATTCTTGCGGACCAGACGTAATTAATTAAGTGGGATTGACACTGAGCTGCAATTTTATTTGTGGTGTTTGAAGCAAGCATACAATTAAACAGATTATGGAGTTTTTATGTTGTGAAATTATATATAGCCAAATGACTAAGATTCACAATGAGAATTGTTGGAGCATGTTATAGAAATGGATACCTAGTTAAGGTTACCAAATATAGGGTTTAATGGGTCAGTAAGGATTAATTAGTCTGGTGGGAGATGCTATTAACGAGAATCTTCTACGAGGAAAGTTTCTTAATACTGGCACAAAAACAAAACATATTTTCAGGTTCTCACGACATCATAATCATAATCGTCATCATCAGTTTGTTGTGATGCATGTACGCACAGAGATCTAACATAAGAAACATACATGTTGTTTATACGTACCTTGATTAGTTAAAGCATGCCTACTTGTAGCTCCGAAATCACATTAATTATTCTCTTCGACATGATATTAAACCACATCTCTCTTTGAACTTTGAAGTACACTAATATTCCGAACTGATTATTTAAATTTTAAAATTCAGTTATCTCCAACTCCTGAACATGTATAAAAATAACAGTAGGACTTTTTTTCTTGCTATCTGAGGCTATGAACAATTATTTGGAATAAATGACTTGCAGTTCACAGAGTTGACTACTCAATTATATGGAACTTGTTTAAGAGTTTCAAGCGCTAGCTAGTAAAAAACTTATTTTTATAAACATGTCAGCTGATTGATTACTTTGTCTAAGGCCTGGAAACATCCAACAGATCAGGAACTTGTTCTTATGTGGTAGAATTATTTCTTTTTTTGATAGTTCATGCACAGTGACATAATGATATTCTAGACATTGTTTTATCAAGAGCAAGAAAACAAATTATATCATACCTTGAACCATTTTCTTAAATACAGATCTCTTTTGTAATTGACATATTGGTTGTATGCATATTTGTACAGCTGAAACTGGATACAAATATACCACAATAAACTCAAAACTAAAACGTTAGAAAACAATACTAACAGTTGTGACGTAGATACATAAGTATATTTAACCAACTTCTCTCACTGAGTAAGTTTATCTTAAGCTCTTAACACTACAAAAGACACTGGAACTTTAATTAATTCACGGAAAATAAACAACGTAATATGGTTATAGGAGTATTATTTTTCTTGGCTGCAAGTGGTGAGAAAGATAGCAAAGAAGAAACGAAAGCTAGGGCTGGTTTTGTTTAGTTGGGATGTCGGGAGTTTTTAGAAAAGGACATGCACCGTACACCCCACCTGCATTCTTCTCCCCACGCACAAAAACCCTAAGCTTCCACTAATACACATTTTCATCCAACTCAATGCTAATTATCATCCACAACACTAGTAAAAATACTATGGCCACCCAACCTAATCACGCACCATCCTATATCAGGACCAAACACTTCACACATACAAGTGAATGATGACAATTTTACCCACCGGTACGGGTACCCGCGGGTACCATACCCGCATGGGCAGGACATGGGTACACTCTTCTAAGTCATGGGTATAATCTTGTACCCGTGGGTATACCCATACCCTACCCGTTTACACTGAAAGTGAATATGTTAAGTTTTTATCAATTGTTAATTTAGCATGTGACTCATCTACTCTTGTTGACTAATATTTTGAGTATGAGATTGTGATTTCTAAAATTTGATAATTTTTTTGTACTCTTCTACATATTATTGAGTTGGGACAAGTGATTATTTGTCCATTTGCTATTGATGATGTAAACTAGTGAATAACATGTGTAGTATTTTATCTACCCCCCGGGTACCCAACAGGTACGGTACCCGTTGGTATGGGTAAAGGTAAAGTTTCATCCCGTGCATATGGGTATGGATAGAACTTTATACCCACCGACTATACGGGTATGGGTATGGTATTGCTCTAACCTACCTATACCCTATCCATTTCCATCCTTATACAAGTGGTGTAGTACTGTCCCTCCTGATTAAAAAAAGGTACTAGGGAGTATGGGTAAATCGGTCATTTTGAACAAAAATGCAAGCTAACATATCGACCTGTCAGATTCTTACTCGTCGCATCTAGATATTAACAATTCGCGAGTACCCAATTCTCAGTCACAACTAGAGAGAGCGAAACTTTACCGATTATTTTTTCACGTCCACCAAACAGCGCACCGCCAGCTCAATAGGGGACCAGTCCAAGTGTAGATAAAAATAAGCCTATGTTTGGTAAAAATTAACTGGGACCAGTTCAAGAGTATGATTAAAAAAGCCCTACTCTAGAGTTAAATGTTAACACGTACCGGGAAATTTAATACACTTAGTCGATTTGAATTCACATGCCAATAGGGGACCAATAGACATCGAAACCTAAATAAAATCAAAAGAACCCATGGGAGGAGCATGCAAGGGGTTATTCGGGTAAGGATAGCGTAGTGCACCTTGCATAAAAAGGCTTTCCTAATTAGATGATTAGTTTATGGTGGCACCCAAAGTCTCTCCCCAGCCTCTATCAACTCTCTTTCTCCTCTTCCTTTCTTATACCCACTTGCATGCCTCTTCTCTTCTACACACTTCAGAGAGAAAGCCACACCTCCTCCTTCGGCTCCCCAATGCTTCTCTAGCTAGCTAGCTCCATAGATTACTCTAGCTAGAACACATACGCAGGTGCAACTCTCCTAGATTCATCAAGGTATGCAAATTGAATATGTCCTCATGGTTGTTCATTAGATCTCCTCAAATATTTCTGGACATACAAAAATCTTTCTTCTTCTTCTTCTTTTCCCTTTTCTTATTGAGAAAGCATAGTCAATCCCTTCTTGATGTTTTCCTTTTCTCCACTGGTATTTGTTGCACTATATTTGCATACATGGAAGCTTGCGTGATCTATGAATTTGTGCTTTGCATGTGGTAATTACACAGGCATCAAGCAGCAGCATGGCCAACCGGTGGTGGGATGGCCATTTGGGTCTGCCGGGCGTGGCGGTTGAGCAACCATCTGGCTCGTCCGGCCCCAAAGCCGAGGTGCCCACCGTCAAGGACCCCGAGCCCAGCTTGACGTCGGGTGGCGCGGTGCCGGCCGAGCACGCCGACGAGACTAAAGAGTCCGGCGGCGGCGAGCCGCGCGATCCGGGCGCGGTGGTTGCGGCCCCGAACCGTCGGCCCCGTGGCCGCCCGCCGGGCTCCAAGAACAAGCCAAAGCCGCCCATCTTTGTGACGCGCGACAGCCCCAACGCGCTGCGAAGCCACGTGATGGAGGTTGCCGGCGGGGCCGACGTGTGCGACGCCATCGCGCAGTTCTCGCGGCGCCGCCAGCGTGGTGTCTGCGTGCTCAGCGGCGCCGGGACCGTTGCCAACGTGGCCCTCCGCCAGCCTTCGGCGCCCGGGGGCGCCGTCGTGGCCCTCCACGGCCGTTTCGAGATCCTCTCTCTCACTGGCACCTTCCTGCCGGGGCCCGCGCCGCCTGGCTCCACGGGGCTCACGGTTTACCTGGCCGGCGGACAGGGGCAGGTGGTCGGCGGCAGCGTGGTGGGCCCGCTCGTCGCCGCGGGCCCCGTCATGGTGATCGCGTCCACATTCGCCAACGCCACCTACGAGCGCCTGCCGCTGGAGGAGGAGGAGGAGGGCTCGGGTCCGCCGATGCACGGCGGGGCCGAGCCACCGCCGTCGCTCATGGCCTCTGGCGGCGGGCACGGGATGCACGACCCGTCGATGTTCAACTTGCCTCCGAACAACGGGCACCTCGGCGGCGGCGGCGACGGGTTCCCGTGGGCGCCACACTCTCGCGCTCCATACTGATGACAATGGCGATCGATGGCTGAAGTGACCATGGCGTTATATGCGTGCATGGTTACTGTTCCATTGGAGATATGCATTGATTGGCGCCACTAGGTTAGTAGTAGTACATATGATGATCAAGTGGTGATTAACTAGGCTCCTGAATCTATCATTCTCCACTACTACTTTGTTTTGGTGAAATAATTAGTGAAATGTTGGTGTGTTTATTAATTGTGTAATAATTCATTATTTTCTAGAATACATTGTGCACTCGGATCAATTTATGCAATGTTTGGTTCCTAATCAGTCGTATGCTTCATGTTCAGTTGGTTTCTAGGTGATGACTTTCTCTCTACCTAGAATTTGTTTCCTTGAACTAGTGCCTGTGATCACTTAATTACTATGTAACTCATGTTCATACATGCATTTAGTTAACAAAACAAATGCATTTATCTTAGTTTGTTGATCATTTCTCCGATCCTAGTTTGAGTACTTAAAAGTAGCTTGGCGTCAATTGGTCTCAGATCTGACAGTCTCGTGTGATCTTTTTATCGGTCCCCCACTGTTAATTTGAAAACTTGAGCTGTGTTTGGGTACCGCAGATCAAGAGGAGAATCAAAACTTGACCTTTGCTTGGGCATCATTACAATGGTTTAGGTCTACTATAATCTGCACAAATGTTGGCAGAGCACGAAGAATTTCCAGCGAACTGAACTATATATACATGCACTCTAGCAGAGCATAATTTAGCGTCATATCAAACGATCAGCTCTTGACACATTAGTCATGTTCTTGCATGCAATATGCATGCCCCGGATAGTTCCACAAAGTTCTGAGCTAGTTGGCTTTCGTTTCTCTTGCAGTAATATATATGTACACATCCTTCGGATTTGATATATAGCTAACGATCTTAGTATGCACACTCTCCTTTTCGTTTCTATTTGGTGTAATTTGACGTGGTATCTGGCTGTCTGCTTGTAGATATATTTGCATTATTTTGTATTATTTAATTTAGTGTGTTCATGGTTTCAAACTCAGCTACACTCCCTCCGATAGGAAATAAGTATAATGTTGGTGATTTTGTACTAACTTAGTATAAAGTTTATACTAAGTCACCGACACTTATTTCTGATTGGAGGGAGTACCTATTAAGCAATGATAACTTCTCCATGATGCAAAATCAACACGCCAGATTTACTCTTTGAAAAAAACACTCATGCTATTATGTGATAATTTGGGTTTTTGTATGACAAAGGGCAGAATAATTAGCAAGCTAGCATATACCCACATACATTGCAATATTAATCTGGCATAATGTTAATGTTCACGCTGACATAGTTGAGCATGTAAGAAATAAATAAAAACATATCTAAAATCTAATAAATTTGGAGTAATAAACTCATAAGTTATCATAATGCATGTATGGTACTAAGGATGTGTGTAATACATATTCCTATATTACGACTTTAACTCGCCATTGTTGCAGTGTTTTTCAACAAACAGACAAAAATAACAAAGCTAGCCCAATTAATTGCAGCATAAACTTACAATTTTAGTATTTGTTAACTCATAAATTACAAACTAACAAGATGTGCAACACTTTTAACCTTACAATGATTTTGGTTACAAACATCGGTAGTAACTTTTAATACATATGAGTCATCAAATTCTTTTTTGTACAAACAAAATTGTCCAACCTTGCTGAAGGAAATATGCCCTAGAGGCAATAATAATATTGTTATTATCATATTTCTTATTCATGATAATGTTTATATTCCATACTAGAATTATATTAAGCGGAAACATTAATACTTGTGTGGTTTATGAACAACACCGTATCCCTAGTACGCCTCTACTAGACTAGCTCATTGATTAATGATGGTTAAGGTTTCCTAACCATAGACATGAGTTGTCGATTAATAATGAGGTCATGTCATTAGGAGAATGACGTGATGGACAGACCCAAATAAAGCACAGCAATTAGATCGTGTCATTGTGTTCATCTTTGCGAAGCTTTTCCTATGTCAAGTATTGTATTCCTTAGACCATGAGATAATACAACTCCCTAGTATCGGAAGAAAGCTTTGAGGTCATCAAACGTCATCCTATGTGAGGGTGATCATAAAGGTGTCTCTCAGGTGATCGGAAAGTACTTGTTGGGTTGTATGTATCGAGATGGAATTTGTCCCTCCCAAGTCGGAGAGATATACTTCGGGCCCACTCGGTAATCGATATCAACACCGCTTGCAAGCATGTGGTTAAGGAGTTAATCACGAAGTGATATCGGATTACGGAACGAGTAAAGTACTTGCTGTGAACGAGATTGAACTAGGTATGGCGATACCGACGATCGAATCTCGGGCGAGTAATATATCGTGTGACGAAGGGAATACATATACGGGATTAATTGAATCCTGACATCGTGGTTCATCCGATATGATCATCGATGAATATGTGGGAGTCAATATGGGTTTCCAGATCCCGCTGTTGATTATTGATAGAAGATCATGTCTGCATATTCTCGAACCCGTAGGGTCACACACTTAACGTGCATCGACGCTAGGATAGAATGGATAATTGGTTTATGAGTTTTAGTTCGGAGTCTCGGATGAGATCCAAGACATCACGAGAGGTTCCGGAATGGTCCGGAGAATAAAATTCATATAAAGGAAAGCAGTTTTTGGATTCCGGAATCGTTTCGGAGTTTATCGGTATTGTACCGGAAGGTTCTAGAAGGTTCCGGAGTGGGACCAACGTGGGCCCACTTGTCGGAGGCCTGCGTGGGCCTAAGGGGAAGTGCCCTGGCCACTTTGGGCCAGGCGCACAAGGCCCCAAAGGCCCAGCCGGCCAGCCCTAGGAGAAACCCTAGGGGAACCTTCCAGAAGAGGGGGGGAAAGACTTGCCCCCTACTCTTCCCCCTAGCCGCCGCCCTAGAGGCTTGGAGGAGGGGCCAAGGCAGCCGGCCAGCCCCCCATATAAGGGGGGGGGCAGGGGCGCAGCCCCCTCCCACTCCAACCCTAGCCGCCGGCCAACTGCTGCCCTCCAATCTCTCTCTCTCGCGACTGCGCGTAGGCGAAGCCCTGCCGCAGAAACTCTCCACCATAAGCACCACGCCGTCGTGCTGCAGATCCAATCTATCTCTCCACCATACTTGCTGGATCAAGGAAGGAGGAGACGTCGCTGCACCGTACATGTGCATCTCTCGGAGGCGCCGCCACTTGCGGCGTAGGATCGGATCGGATCGCGGGGAGGAGACGGCTAGTACGACTACATCATCCACGTTCTGTTGAACGTTTCCGCTGTGCGATTTCTTCAAGGGTATGAAGATCTCATCTATCTCTCTCGTTGATTACATCTCCTAGATTAGATCTTGGCTTTCTTGTTCGCATCCTTTGGAAATTTTTTGATTTACTATGCTGCGAAACCCTTCAGTGGTATCAGAGCTAGATCTATGCGTAGATGTGTTTCACGAGTAGAACGCAACATGTTTGTTGCGGGCGTTGATGTTTTCTGTTGCAAATCTCTTTGTTTTGTATTTCTTATGGCGCGGCATAGTGAGATCGAAGCGGTCCAGGCCAACTTTACGCGACCTCGTTCGTGAGACCGGCTCCGCACTTGACGTGTGGCTTGTTCCACACATGCGGCTGGTGGATGCCAGTTTCTCTCACTATAGTAGTCATGAGATTTACAACGGATGTTAGCAACCATAATATCACCGTTGTGGCTTTTCGTAGGTAAGAATCGTTCTTAGCTTGTTACTCCCATAAGCCACGTAAAACATGCAACAACAAAGTAGAGGCGTCTAACTTGTTTTTGCAGGGAGTGTTTTGTGATATGGTATGGCCACAAGATGTGATGTGATATATGTGATGTATGCGATGATCATGTTTTGTAATATTTCACGACTTGCATGTCGATGAGTTCACAACCGGCAGGAGCCATATGGTTGTCTTTATAATTGTGTATGACCTGTGTGTCAACTTCTTATACGCCATGTAATAGCTTTACTTTATCGCTAAGTAGTTAGCAATAGTTGTAGTTGCTATTCGTGGTGGAGGCAATCATGGTGGAGTGATGGAGATCATGCCGGCGCGCACAAGATGGAGATCATTGCGCGGAGATTGGCTATACCATGTCACATAAAATTATATGCATGAGATGTTTATCCTTTTATGTATCTTATTATGCTTAGATCGCGACGGTAGCATTATAAGATGATCCCTCACTCTTAATTTCAAGATAAAATGTGTTCTCCCCTCGTATGCACCATTGCGAAAGATCGTCGTTTTGAAGCATCACGTGATGATCGGGTGCTATAAACTCTACGTTCACATACAACGGGTGTAAGCCAGATTTACACAAGCAGAATACGCGGGTTAAACTTGACGAGCCTAGCATGTACAGACATGGCCTCGGAACACACGGACCGAAAGGTCAAGCATGAGTCATATGAATGATATGATCAACATGTTCATGTTCACCATTAAAGCTACATCATTCACGTGATGATCGGTCTCGGTGTAGTGAATTTGGATCATGTTTCACTAAACAACTTCGAGGGATGTTGAATTTAGTGGGAGTTCATTAGTAATTCGATTAACTTGAACTAATTATCATGAACTAAATCTTAGTATATTTGCATAAGTCGTTGTAGTCTTTGGCAACCGTTTTCCACCGATACTTAGTTTTAATTGAGTTAAAAGAACTATAGAATTTTGGATAATTACTTTTCGGACTAGTGCCGTTTAGTTAAAATGTCAAGCTCAAAGATTAAGTCCTATTGCAAACTTTAGCAAACCTCGCTTGCTCCATACGATTTAATAAGTTGTATTAATCAAAGAGCAACGATTCAAGTTTAGTATCGAAAGATCATACATTTGCCTTCATGAGAAATTGATCTTCAAAATTGTTTGAGAATCAAAGTGATCTTGGAGCTGAAAGAATTGTTTCAGAAACAAACAAGAGTTAAAAGATATTTGATGTCTAAAACTTTGATTGTTTGCAAAATGATTAAGTATAATTTAGTAAAAGAACATATGCTCATATTGTATGAATATATGCAAAGATTGAAGACGCTTGGCGTCCCGATCACCCAAAAGTTTGGGAACTAATATTATACTTGCATTCATCCTTATGAGCTATTGTAGTTTCATCATGAAAGTTATCATGATAGGATGAATAAAAAGGTATCGGCTAAATTGTTTTGCTATACCAAAAGAATGCTAAAGAATGGAATCTAGAAGAATGACAATTATATGATGATGGTGATCCACCTCAATGTGCGAAATCCAAGGTCATTAGTATTTGACTAACATCCTTTGGATCATATGTCAAATGATTGACGCCACTATTGATGTTGATAGATTCTTCTAATGGAGAGGAAACGCTAAATAAGATCTGCAAAATATTTGGTAGAAAAGGAAAAGACTGGAAATGTCCAGCTCAGGTATATAATTGATATACATGTTATAGATGTATTCTTTGCTCGTTAACAATGTAATTCTTGGGTATTCGATACTGATTTGTTGGTATGAAATGTCATACAAAGCAACACAATGCAAGAAGTACAATGGCCTAAGTAACTGGTAAAAGAATATGGTAATAATGCGCATCGAGATACAAATAAAAGTGTTATTGTGCTTCTCGTCGGCATAAAACCTAGCCTTCTAGATATGTTAAGAACTTAATAATTGTTATTTTGTTCTAGTATTATGAGAGCAATGGTTGTTCAAATTATTACCGTCTTCCATAATCGATGGATAGATTATTATTATCTTGTTGGTAAAATAGACATTTATAACACTAATGCTAAAGGTCGCAAGACAAAACAAATTTCACTTATATGTGACACCGCCGTTTAAGTCATATTGGAAACAAAACATGAAAGAAATTCTATATTGATAGATTTTCGAGTCATTTGATTTTGAATTGATTGACGCTTGTGAGACTTTTCCTAAAGATGATTAAACTCCGTTCGTGGGCCATAGAAAGAACAAGCGACTAACTACATGGAGATCGTACATGTTGATGTATGTAGTTTATGTGTGAAGTCGAGCGTGGTGTATTTTCTATTTCATCAATGACTCGAATAGATGTACGGTATATCTACTTGATGAGATAGAAGTATGAAATTGTTCAATTTATGAAGTGAAAAATTGTTGTAACAAGAATATTCAAGTTGTATGATTAGATCATAAAGAAGAATATTTGAGTTACAAGTTTAGCAAACATCTAACAGTTAGAGGAATTGTTCCACAAACTTGCATCATGATAAACACCATAGGAGTATGGAGTTTTCGATAGATGTAATCAAACCTTGTTTGACATGGTTAGATCAATGATGAAATAAACTACCAATATAATTTGTGGATTATGCTTTAGAGACTACCGCTTTTCACTGAATAGAGTGCCATCATAATCTGCCAAAATGACACCATACAAGTTATAGTTGTCCTTTCTTAAATTTTGGTATGCAAGGCATATGTGTAAAATGTTTACAACCAAAATCGGATTAGTAAATCTTTGTAGGTTATCCCAAAGAATGTCGATGGGTATTCCTTCTACTATGAACCCAAGCACATAGTGATTGTCGCTAAAAGGTGAATTTCTTATGAAGGAGTTTTCTCGCGAAAGGTTTAAGTGGGAGGATAATAGAACTTGATGAGGTTATTGAACCTGAGCAAGATGAGCAAAGTAGCGCAGCACCGAAAAATGTTCTGGAAGCGGCAACTGCATTCATGGCTCACGCGTCTACAATGTGTTGTAGTCATGGCATCAAAGTTCCTATTTAACCAAGTTGGTCGTAATCAAATAGCAAGATTTGAGGACGAGATATTATTAGATAATAGTAACCGACAATATACAAAGAAGTGGTGATGGGCCCTGACTTCGTCTTATAGATTATTCTAGCAACAATTACATATTGAGATATGATAGCTGAATAAATGAAACAACGTTCCTCTACCGGAATGCACACCAAGGACGTGTACCAGACACGACCCAATGGGTTTTGTTGATTCAAAGGTTGCTAGATATGTATGCAAACTTCAATGGTAGAAGTTAGCATAACGAAGTTGGAATCTTCAATGATGAAAATGTTAAAGAGTTTAATTTCATCAAGATATTTGAAGATGCTTGTATTTACAAGAAAGTAAGTAGGAGCGTTAAGACATAGTTCTAATGCTTTATGTAGACGACATATTGGTCATTGGAAATTATGTACTTGATATTGCGAAGATTTCATTTAAAATTAGATTTTCAATGAAAGACTTAGGTAAAACCAGAATATTAAACATCAATGTCTATGCAGATAGATTGAGGCTTAATATAGTTTTGCCATAGCACATAGATGAAATATTGAAGCTGTTCAATATTGAATCAATAAGAACGGTTCTTGTTGCATGGAAGAGGTTGAAGCAAGAATCAACTGTTTTGACATTTGATGAGTGAAACCGCAAGAATGATTTTATCAATCTTGTGTTCCATGATATGTATATCCAGATATGTCTGATGCTCTAAAGGTTACGAGCATTCATATGATGATCGTTGGATAATAGTAAGAATATTCTTATGTACTTTCAAAGAACTAAGAATATGTTCTGTATACAGAAGTGACAAATGGTTTTGTCACACATACAGGTAAATTTTTATATCAATTTTAGGCTATTTGTTTTGAGTTATAAGGTGGCACAATAAGATGGAAGAAAGTTTCATGATGACTTGGATGAGTTCCAATGTTAACATTGTGGCGGACACTGCAACGAGGGCTAAGTATATAATCGCTTTAGAAGCGGCAAGAGGACTAGGTGTAGTTCCAAGTGTGCTAGTACTATGTAGTTCTATTGTACGACAATAGTGACAACATAGTTTCGGCAAAAAGGTCTCACTAGAAGACCAAGTTTATACGATGCCATCTCATAAAAGATGAGTAACGCGTGCTGACGCAGAAGATATGCAAATACAGACGGACCTGAAAGTGTCAGACCCGTAGATAAGGTTTACCACGTGCAACGCGTATGAATAACACCGGAATGCCATAGGTGTTAAAGGCGCAAGTATAACTAGATTATTGACTCTAGTGCAAGTGGGAGACTGAAGGAAATATGCCCTAGAGGCAATAATAATATTGTTATTATCATATTTCTTATTCATGATAATGTTTATATTCCATACTAGAATTGTATTAAGCGGAAACATTAATACTTGTGTGGTTTATGAACAACACTGTATCCCTAGTACGCCTCTACTAGACTAGCTCATTGATTAATGATGGTTAAGGTTTCCTAACCATAGACATGAGTTGTCGATTAATAATGAGGTCATGTCATTAGGAGAATGACGTGATGGACAGACCCAAATAAAGCATAGCAATTAGATCGTGTCATTGTGTTCATCTTTGCGAAGCTTTTCCTATGTCAAGTATTGTATTCCTTAGACCATGAGATAATACAACTCCCTAGTATCGGAAGAAAGCTTTGAGGTCATCAAATGTCATCCTATGTGAGGGTGATCATAAAGGTGTCTCTCAGGTGATCGGAAAGTACTTGTTGGGTTGTATGTATCGAGATGGAATTTGTCCCTCCCAAGTCGGAGAGATATACTTCGGGCCCACTCGGTAATCGATATCAACACCGCTTGCAAGCATGTGGTTAAGGAGTTAATCATGAAGTGATATCGGATTACGGAACGAGTAAAGTACTTGCTGTGAACGAGATTGAACTAGGTATGGCGATACCGACGATCGAATCTCGGGCGAGTAATATATCGTGTGACGAAGGGAATACATATACGGGATTAATTGAATCCTGACATCGTGGTTCATCCGATATGATTATCGATGAATATGTGGGAGTCAATATGGGTTTCCAGATCCCGCTGTTGATTATTGATAGAAGATCATGTCTGCATATTCTCGAACCCGTAGGGTCACACACTTAACGTGCATCGACGCTAGGATAGAATGGATAATTGGTTTATGAGTTTTAGTTCGGAGTCTCGGATGAGATCCAGGACATCACGAGAGGTTCCGGAATGGTCCGGAGAATAAGATTCATATAAAGAAAAGCAGTTTTTGGATTCCGGAATCGTTTCGGAGTTTATCGGTATTGTACCGGAAGGTTCTAGAAGGTTCTGGAGTGGGACCAACATGGGCCCACTTGTCGGAGGCCTGCGTGGGCCTAAGGGGAAGTGCCCTGGCCACTTTGGGCCAGGCGCACAAGGCCCCAAAGGCCCAGCCGGCCAGCCCTAGGAGAAACCCTAGGGGAACCTTCCAGAAGAGGGGGGGGGAAGACTTGCCCCCTACTCTTCCCCCTAGCCGCCGCCCTAGAGGCTTGGAGGAGGGGCCAAGGCAGCCGGCCAGCCCCCCATATAAGGGGGGGGGGGCAGGGGCGCAGCCCCCTCCCACTCCAACCCTAGCCGCCGGCCAACTGCTGCCCTCCAATCTCTCTCTCTCGCGACTGCGCGTAGGCGAAGCCCTGCCGCAGAAACTCTCCACCATAAGCACCACGCCGTCGTGCTGCAGATCCAATCTATCTCTCCACCATACTTGCTGGACCAAGGAAGGAGGAGACGTCGCTGCACCGTACATGTGCATCTCTCGGAGGCGCCGCCACTTGCGGCGTAGGATCGGATCGGATCGCGGGGAGGAGACGGCTAGTACGACTACATCATCCACGTTCTGTTGAACGTTTCCGCTATGCGATTTCTTCAAGGGTATGAAGATCTCATCTATCTCTCTCGTTGATTACATCTCCTAGATTAGATCTTGGCTTTCTTGTTCGCATCCGTTGGAAATTTTTTGATTTACTATGCTGCGAAACCCTTCACTTGCAATATGTTTCCTTCTCCAATTAACATATTAATATGAATATTCAGTACCTTGCAATAATGTTTTGTATCTATTTGATATTTTTGGCATTCAGAATGAAAAAGTGCACCAAACTTTTTATACAACATGTGTTCAATCATCTGGGCATGCTTGTATGCTCCATCAAACTGATTTAGTTCATGTTCACACTTAAATGAGCAACGATTTGTACTGATTGTATTCGTAAAAAAGTACTATTGTCTAATTAACCTTAGAGAGTGAATATTTTCCGGTCGACTTAGAAATCACTATTTTTTTGTCTACACTCATAATCATCCGATGGTGATCCTTATCACTGTGTACTTACACATATCTGGGTGACTAGATTCTGTATTTCATGACGTTAACATGGAAAAGGCATTTTCTCAATCGCCTTACAAAATAGATAAAGTGAACTATCAATAGAATTTATGATTGCATGCATAGTTTACGGAAATTGACCCTTTCAGATCCATATATGTTTATATTGTTGATTATAGGATTCATCCGATTGACGAAGCGTAATATTTGTACTTTCTTATGTAGAATTGGTAATGTTTCCTTCGAATATACCATGGTGGTCATGGTTACACATGAATCTGAATTTTAAACCATATCAAAATTCGTAATTTAAAGTTTAGAAAAATTGAAATAAATCACTCATGTACATATTGCTTTGATACTTACTAGTGCAAATTTTAAGAGAATATGCTATTGTATGTAGCCTACACGAAAATGAGAAAATATATTTTCCTTTTTGAGGAAAGAGAAAATGGAACTTCGTACGCTTTGTACAGTAAAAATTTGGGTCATTGTACTATTTCTTGGACACTTTGTTTTTTTGCACAAGTTACATACTCCCTCCAATCAAAAATAAGTGTTGGTAATTGATGCGGCACGGTGTTGATAGTTTTTCACCATCCATTTGGGAACCCCAAGAGGAAGGTATGATGAATATAGCAGTAAGGTTTTCCCTTAGTAAGAAGCCAAGGTTTATCGATCCGAAGGGGAAGAAGCCAAACGACTGAAGGTGATGCTTGCTAGCCTAGTGACACTCCAACAAGGATGCCGTTTACGATAAAATGAGTTAGCGCGTCTTCAACTAGTAGCAACGTGGAACCTGCACACAACACAACCAAATACTTTGCTTCCAACTTACGATGAGGTTGTCAATCTCACCGGTTTGCTGTAAACAAAGGAATGAGCGTATCGAGTGGAAAATAGTAATAGTATGCGAGTAAAGTAAACAGTGCGAGTAAAGTAAACAGGTGATAGCAATATAAAGGAAATAGGACCGCGGTCCATAGTTCACTAGTGGTGTCTCTCCAAAAGATAAAATAACATATGCTAGGTAAACAAATTACAGTTGGGCAATTGATAGAATAAAGACAACGTGATATGTCAAGAGGATCACTATGAGATTTACTCTGGGCATTACAACAAGATACATAGACCGCCATCCAACTGCATCTATGACTAATAATCCACTTGTGGTGAATCAATCCGAGAACTCCACAAGTATTAAGTTGCGAACAACAGATAACTGCATTAAGCAAAGTGTGTAATGTAAACAAAGCATATGCCCTCGAGCATATGAATGTTGTTTTCCCCTAGTAGCAATAGCACATCTACAACCTTAGAGGTTTCTGTCACTCCCCCGGATTAAATAGAGGCATGAACCCACTATCGAGCATAAATACCCCCTCTTGGAGTCACTAGCAACTACTCGGCCAAGATAGCTACTAACAACGGAGAGCATGCAAGATCACAAACAACATAGAGATAACATAAGATAATATTCAGTACTTCAACTCAATCATAACACTAATATTTATCGGATCCCAACAAACACAACATGTAGAATTACATAACGGTAATCTCGATCATGTAAGGCAGCTCACGAGATCTAAACATGAAGCACATGGTGGAGAAGACAACCATCTAGCTACTGCTATGGACCCATAGTCCAAGGTAGACTACTCACTCATCATGTCGGAGGCAAGCATGGCGACAAAGAAGACCTCCGGTGGCGATTCTCCTCTCCGGTAGGGTGCCGGGAAGAGCTTCTGGACCCTCCCGATCTTCAGGTCGACGGCGGCGGCGGATCGCGATGTGTTCTGGAAAAGTGATCGGGTCTTTAGGTTTTTCCCGTCGGGGGGTCTTTATAGGCGAAGAGGCGGCGTCAGAAGTGGACCAGGGTGCCCACACCATAGGCCGGTGCGGGCCAGGGGTGGGCCGCGCCCCCTGGTGGTGTGGCAACCCTCTGGTCTGGCTTCGTCTCCTCTTCGGTCTTCTGGAAGCTCCGTGAAATATCTGGACGTCTGGCTTTGGTTTCGTCCAATTCTGAGAATATTTCCTGTGTAACTTTTCTGAAACACAAAAACAGCAGAAAACAGGGAACTGGCACTGTGGCATCTCGTTAATAGGTTAGTTCCGGAAAATGCATAAAAATGCCACGAAGTGTAACGAAACACTAAGCAAATGGTGTAAAAACAAGCATGGAGCATCAAAAATTATGGATACATTGAAGACGTATTAGCATCCCCAAGCTTAACTCTTGCTCGTCCTCGAGTAGGTAAGTGATAACAAAAGAAATAATTTTTGAGGTGACATGCGCCTACACAATCTTGATCATCTATGTAAGTGTTGTGCGCTGGGATCAAAAGAACTTAAAACATAGGCATGAAAGATATAATCTTGATAGAAGAAACTTAGCAACCATGTTATAACATGAGAATGAACACAAACAAAAGATCATGAAAATGAAACAATGAAAGTCAAACGTGTGTTCAAATCATAAGGAAAAACATACAAATGGTTTTCAGCTTGTCCCTCATGAAAGAGCAAAACATAAATGCATAGGACACCTTCAAGTTTAAGAGGGCGACTAGATACAAATAATTTAAGAACAAGTGAAACCAACAATATGAATCAATCAATGAAAACTTTGGGACAATGCACATTATACTCAGAATGACAACTATGCTCTCTTAGACGGTGCATAAAGATAGAAAGTGGAGACTCAACATAAAAGTAAATGAAAGGCCCTTCGCGGAGGGAAGCAGTGATTGCAAGTTTTATAAACCTTCAAAAATTATGGTACTTACCGGCTTTGAGCTCTCATTGCCCCCATCATAAGCATCTTGAATGGTTAAAGTTAATGCGAGTACACTTATGATGCATATGCTTGACAAATCATAAGTTGAAAACCTCGTGTCCCGTGAAGTACGAATACCCAAACCTCATGCTACTTTACTTAGAGTCCCAAGCAAGCTCTTGTCATTGTAAGTATACACGTATCATCGAGAACCGCCAACGGGGTACCTCCGTGCCCGATGACATGGAACAAGCCCACATCAAAATGACAGGACAAACAGACAATGAACACCTCGACATCTCTTTTATTTACCATTGGTATAGCTTTTTATTGTGAGATGCGTCGTCGAATGTTCACTATGGACATGCTGTAAATTTCCACCATGAATTATGCATGGCTTAGATTAGCGGCCCAGGCGTTTCTCTAACACGTATACAAACTCCATGATCCCGCAAGATTCCCAATTCATTTCACACCGCGAGTATCCATAAACAAAAGATCACGATATCAACTCAAATGAAAGATAGTGCAATATTGAAAGCTTGCCCCATGACGGCATGGCTGGGCTAATTTCCAACTTACAACTTGCAAGCATAACAACTCAACATAAGAGACCACAATGTCAAAATTTTAAAACGAGAAAAGTAAAGTGTGCCATCCGGTTCGTGAGAGCTTTACTGACCAATTTTCGCATAACACCAAAAAGAGTTTAATTTGAAGGGTAGATAAAAGCAAGTCAAATGTACTTTGGAATAGTAAATTGCTAATAGGTATGTATGGTGGACACAATGGCAAACTTGGTTTTTAGGAGTTGGATACACGAGTAGAGCTCATACTCAGTACAAAATGAGGGCTAGCAAAAGACTGGGAACGACCAACTAAGAGAGCAATAACGGCCATAATCATGCATAGCGACAAAGCGACATTAAAAGAAGCATAAGATGACATCAAAAGTCAAAAACTAAATGATCATAGAGGCAATGGCGACTTTGTATGAGTCTAACATGTGTGAGCATGCGCCAAGTCAACCCAAATAAAGCATCAAGGAGAAAACCAAAATAATGCTTCCAAATAATTAAAACAACGCATGATTTTTTCAAAGGCTCATTAAGCAATCTCAGTTATTTGAGACAAGTCATTCTACAGCAAAACCACTAAGCATGCTATCAAAAAGACATCAAGCACGACATGCAAAAGCCTAGGCCGCAGTCTATACAAGCTCCTTCTTATACCACTTTTTTGCATAAAGCTTTTTATCTTTTCCAACACCATTCGAACTTTTTATAACCAACTCTTTTGATGAAAACCAACATGGACCAGAGGTCAAAACACACCTTGATAAAAAGATATAACAAGATCTGAACAAAAATCAAGGCGAAAAATGAAAGCTAAACGCAGTTCTAGAAAAAGAGAACACTCGTTGAAATTATAAGAATGAAAAACGGAGTGTTCTTGGCAAATGAAAAGCAAGGCAACTTCTCCAAAAGGAATTTGTTAGGGTCCAACCATTTATTGCAGCAACGAAAACTAAACAAAACTGAAAACTAAAACAACTAACGCTCCAAGAAAAGCGCATAATGCATGAAGCAATAAAAATATAGTGTGTTGAAAGGTGACCTGATTTTTGCCGATGAAGAAGGGGTGCCTCGGGGGCATCCCCAAGCTTTGACGCTTGTACTTCTTGGATATTTCTTGGGGTGACATGGGCATCCCTAAGCTTGAGCTTTTTTCCATTCTTCAACTCATCTCATCATTCTCCAATCCCTACACTTGAAAACTTCCTTCATACAAAACTAAACACAAATCTATTAGCAACATAAGTGTAAGCATAACATTGAATCAACCCTTTTTTGCTTCAGGTTTCAACTCAAACCACCACATAAAAGCATATACTACTGTAGCAACTTCCCCAAAAGTTCCGTGATCAAAAGAACTCAAAAGAAAGCGATAAAGCGGCAAACATAAATATTGGCAGAAATCTGTCAAAATAGAACATTTGACAAAGGTTGAATTTTTAGAGGGTTTTCTGTTGCTCAAATCAAAAAGTGTTCAACCAATTAAAGTTTAGATATAACCTAGGGCATATGCACAAGAAATCGCAGGTCCAAAAGATATATAGAGAATTTCCACGAATTTTTACGGTGCAACACCGAAAACTGTTTCAGGACAGCAACATCCCCAAATCTTATCTCACTCAAATTAGAGGCTTCTCTTGGCACAAAAACGAAATAAAAAGGATAAGGAGAGGTCATTACTGTAGTAATAACTTCCAAGACTCAAATAAAAGAAAAAGAACTGAATGTAAAAACATTGGGTTATCTCCCAAGAGTGCTTTTCTTTAACGCCTTTGAGCTAGGCGCAGAAAGTGCGAATCAAGTAATATCAAGTGATGAAGCATCAAGCTCATAATTTGCTCTAAGAATAGAGTTAAAAAGTAATTTCTTTCTTTTCCTAGGTAAGTGTTCCATACCTTTCTTGAGTGGAAATTGATATTTGATAGTGCCTTCCCTCATATCAATGATGGCACCTACAGTTCGAAGAAAGGGTCTTCCCAAAATAATAGGACATGAAGCATTGCATTCAACATCCATGACAAGAAAATCAACGGGAACAAGGTTATTGTTAACCATAATAAGAACATCATTAATCCTTCCCAAAGGTTTCTTCTTAGCAACATCAGCAATAGGAACATCATAATAACACTTTTCAAGCGGTGGTAAATCAAGCATGTCATAAATTTTTCTAGGCATAATAGAAATACTAGCACCTAGATCACATAAAGCATGGCAATCAAAACCATTAACATGCATATCAATGATGGGTTCCCAACCATCTTCTAACTTCTTGGGAATATAAGCTTTTTGCTTTAACTTTTCATCCCTAATTTTCATAAGAGCATTGGTAATATGCTTAGTAACAGCAACATTTAAAGAACTAGCATTAGGAGTCAAAGCAAGCTTTTGCAAGAACAAAATAACTTTAGATATATTGCAGCCATCAACATCAAAATCATTAAAGGAAATAGAGCTATCATCTCCTACACTCCAAAAAAAATTAGCACTCTTTTGAGAAAAAGTTTTGGCAGTTTTAGGCTTTTTAACACAAGGAGTGGGAGTTTTCTCTACACCAATCAAAGTAAGAGGATTGCTAGCATTTGGAATAACATCATTAGAGGTAGTAATGGTACATACCTTCATCTTTCTAGCCATCTCATCTTCTCTTTCCCACCTGGCATGCAATTCTGCTGGCATCCTAACATTTTCATCAATTCTAACTTGGATAGCATTACCAATAGCAAAAACATTATGAGCAAGGCTATCAACTTTAGAAGCAAGAATATCAATTTTGCCTAACTTTTCCTCAACAGACTTGTTAAAAGCATTTTGCTTACCGATGAAGTCCTTGAGCATAACCTCAAGATCGGAGGGCGCGGCCCTAGTGTTGTTGGAGGAATTACCATAAGAATTACCATAACCATTACCATTGGTAGAAGGATACGGCCTATAATTGTTACTAGCAAAATTGTTCCTATAAGCATTGTTGTTAAAATTATTATTTCTAATGAAGTTTACATCAACATGCTCTGCTTGAGCAACCAAAGAGGCCAAAGGAACATTATTAGGATCTACATGAGTCCTATCATTTGAAAGCATAACTGCATAAGCATAATAGCATCAATCTTATCACTCAAGGAAGAGGTTTCCTCAACAGAATTTACCTTCTTACCTTGTGGAGTTCTCTCGGTGTGCCATTCAGAGTAATTTACCATCATATTGTCGAGAAGCTTTGTTGCGCCGCCCAAGGTAAGGGACATAAAAGTGCTTCCAGCAGCTGAATCAAGTAGGTTCCTTGAAGAAAAATTCAGTCCTGCATAAAAAGTTTGAACAATCATCCAAGTAGTCAGTCCATGAGTGGGACAATTCTTTATCATAGATTTCATTCTTTCCCAAGCTTGAGCAACATGTTCATTATCAAACTGACTAAACTTCATAATATTGCTATGCAAAGCTATAATCTTAGCAGGAGGATAGTATCTACCAATAAAAGCATCCTTACACTTAGCCCATGAATCAATACTATTATTAGTCAAAGAAAGCAACCAATCCTTAGCTTTTCCTCTCAAAGAAAAAGGAAACAACTTAAGCTTAATAATATCACTTCCTACATTCTTATATTTCTGCATCTCACATAGCTCAACAAAATTGTTGAGATGAGCTGCAGCATTATCAGTACTAGCACCAGAAAATTGCTCTTTCATAACAAGGTTCAACAAAGCAGGCTTAATCTCATAAAAATTTGCAGCAGGAGCAGGTGGCGCAATAGGAGTGCAGATAAAATCACTATTATTAGTGCTAGTAAAATCACACAACTTGGTGTTTTCAGGAGTAGCCATTCTAGCAAACTAAAAGCAGACAAGTAAAAACAACTATCAAGGATTCTTATTTTTTTGGGTTTTTGATAAAACGATGCAAATAAAAATAAAGTAAAGCAAAACTTAAAACAAAGTAAATGATGTACGTGCGAAACTCTCCTTGCAGAAGTCTTCTTTTTCCTCCCCGGCAACGGCGCCAGAAAAGAGCTTGATGCGGCACGGTGTTGATAGTTTTTCACCGTCCAGTTGGGAACCCCAAGAGGAAGGTATGATGAATATAGCAGCAAGGTTTTCCCTCAGTAAGAAACCAAGGTTTATTGATCCAAAGGGGAAGAAGCCAAACGACTGAAGGTGATGCTTGCTAGCCTAGTGACACTCCAACAAGGGTGTCGTTTACGATAAAACGAGTTAGCGTGTCTTCAACTAGTAGCAACGTGGAACCTGCACACAACACAACCAAATACTTTGCTCCCAACTTACGATGAGGTTGTCAATCTCACCGGTTTGCTGTAAACAAAGGAATGAGCGTATCGAGTGGAAAATAGTAATAGTATGCGAGTAAGTAAACAGTGCGAGTAAAGTAAACAGGTGATAGCAATATAAAGGAAATAGGACCGGGGTCCACAGTTCACTAGTGGTGTCTCTCCAAAAGATAAAATAACACATGTTGGGTAAACAAATTATAGTTGGGCAATTGATAGAATAAAGACAACGTGATATGTCAAGAGGATCACTATGAGATTTACTCTGGGCATTATAACAAGATACATAGACCCCCATCCAACTGCATCTATGACTAATAATCCACTTGTGGCGAATCAATCCGAGAACTCCACAAGTATTAAGTTGTGAACAACAGATAACTGCATTAAGCAAAGTGTGTAATTGATACGTCTCTGACGTATCCATAATTTTTGATGCTCCATGCTTGTTTTTACACCATTTGCCTAATGTTTCGTTACACTTCGTGGTGTTTTTATGAGATTTCCGGAACTAACCTATTGACAAGATGCCACAGTGCCAGTTCCCTGTTTTCTGCTGTTTTTGTGTTTCAGAAAAGCTACACATGAAATATTCTCGGAATTGGACGAAACAAGTTCCAGAAGTCTTATTTTTCCCGGAAGCTTCCCGAGGACCGAAAGAGAGCCGGAGGGGGGCCAGAGGCCGCCCTCACACATAGGTGGCGCGGCACAGGCCCTGGTCGCGCCACCCTGGTGTGAGGAGCCCCTGGCTGCCCCCTGACGACGCCCCTTCGCCTATATAAAGCCTCGGGACGGAAAACCCTAGGGGAGTCGACGAAATTTCCAGAACAGTTCCGTAGCGCCGCCGTCGTCGAAGCCAAATTTCGGGGGACAGAAGTCTCTGTTCCGGCACCCTGCCGGGACGGGGAAGTGCCCCCGGAGCCATCTCCATCGGTCTCCATCACCGTCTCCGCCGTCTCCATCGACCTCACCGCCATCTCCATCAACCTTGCTGTCTCCTATGATGAGGAGGGAGTAGTTCATCCCCGGGGCTGAGGGCTCTACCGGTAGCTATGTGGTTCACCTCTCTCTCCCATGATGTGATCTTTATGTGATCGTGAGCTTTGTATCATGTTGAAAAAGTAGATGTTATTATTCAGATATTATGTGTACTCTAGTGGTATTATTAAAGTAATATATTCCTCCTGCCATGGTGTAATGGTGACAGTGCGTGCATCATGGTGGTACTTGGTCTAGGCTACGATTGTGATCTCTTATGGATTATGAGAATAATTATCACTATGATAGTATTGAAGTGATCTATTCCTCCTTTCATGGTGTAATGTTGACAGTGTGTGCACCGTGTTAGTACTTGGTCTAAGTTGCAATAATATCTATCTTGAGTTGTGATTTGATTTGGATATCTCTATGAGTGGTGTTTGTCAAGTACTTGATGAACTTTAAGGAGTGCTTCGTAGCCCTACGCAATGATTAGTGTTGTTCAATAGGAGAGTAATTCAGAGTACCATAGTGAAGAGAAGTTGTTTATTTGTTCAATTATGTTATCTTTGTTGGGAGTGTGTCCACTAGTGAAAGTATGATCCCTAGGCCTTGTTTCCAAGCATTGCACACCATTTACTTGCTGTTTTGTTACATGTTTGCTCGCAGCGATACTTATTTCATATCACAGTTACTACTTATAATCATCACTACCGCTTGTATTTCACTATCTCTTCGCCGAACTAGTGCACCTATACATCTGACAAGTGTATTGGGTGTGTTGGGGACACAAGAGACTTTCTGTATCGTAATTGCAGGGTTGTTTGAGAGGGATCGATAGCTTTGACCTCTTCCTCCCTGAGTTCGATAAACCTTGGGTGATCCACTTAAGGGAAACTTGCTGCTGCTCTACAAACTTCTGCACTTGGAGGCCCAACACTGTCTACAAGAACAGACGTGTGTGTAGACATCAAGCTCTTTTCTGGCGCCGTTGCCGGGGAGGTAAGGTAAAAGGTACTCGCATCCTCCTATGTGAGTGCTCGAAGTTATTTCCTTTAGATTCTGCAATTACATCTTTTTGTTTCTTGTTTTTATTTTCACTAGTTAGGCTTAATGGAAAACAAAGAGTTCTTTAGTCTTTTTCCTGATTTTAGATTTGAAGAGAAAATTGAAAATCCTTTGGAGCTTATTTCGCATAGCAATGTTATTAGTACGAATGCTTTGAATACCGTTAATGCTAATGCTATAGAAAAGTCTAAGCTTGGGGAAGCTGGTTTTGTTAAGTATGATATTTTTAGTCCCCCAGCTTTAGTGGAGAAGGTCTGTTCTGATAATATTTTATCTCCCATATGTGATGTTTCTAGTGATGCTTGTGCTCCTCATCCTTTTAAAATACCTACGAAGATTGTTGAACATGTTAGGGATAACTGCTATTTAGGAGATGGAACTGTCCATCCTGGTGACCATTTGCTTTTTATACATGAATTATGCGAGTTGTTCCAGTGTGCAGGTATTTCAATGAACCAAGTTAAGAAGAAGCTATTCTCTTTTTCGCTGAAAGGCAGAGCTGAGGAATGGTATAAAACATTGAAGGATGGCCGATCTATTGATTGGGAGGAAATTGAACCTCTCTTTTATTCTAAATTCTATCCTTCTAGTCAGGTTTATAAAGATAGGAATTACATTTATAATTTTCATCCGCATGAGGGAGAAAGCATTGCCCAAGCTTGGGGAAGATTGAAGTTACTAATGCATAAATGTCCTATTCATGATCTTCCCCGTAATATTGTTATTAATAATTTTTATGCAAGGCTTTCAGGATATTACAAGGACTATCTAGATGCATGCTTTGATGGGTCTTTCACAAGCAAGGATGTCGACACCAAGTAGGGTCTGCTTGAGAAAATTCAAAACAATATTGAAGGTTGGGATAGCGACAAAGGTAAAGGATCAGGTATGAATTACGAGTTTGATTGCATTAAGTCTTTCGCTGAAACTGCTGATTTTCAAGAGCTTAGTGCTAAGTATGGTCTTGATCCTCAAATTATGGTTGATTGCTTTAAAGCCTTTGCTTCCCATATGAATGTTCCTAAAGGAAATGGGGACGTGTATCATGAACCTTTTAAGGACACTTGCATAGAAAGTGATATTGTTATTGATGAATCCAATAAACATGCTCAAACTTCTAAAAGTCCTACTTCTTATAAGCATGTTAATTTTTGTGGAGTACATAGATCTTGTGAACAGAGTTACAACAAGGAAGATTATTGTGTCCACCATGCAAATGAAGAAACCCGAATGTGGTACAAGGATATAGGCGAGATCGGTAAAAAGGTTTGTGAGCTTTATCCTTTTCTTCGTAAACATTGCGATGACATAGGTCATTTTAATTTCCAATGCTCAAGCCCTAATAGTTACTCTTCTAGTACCCTAAGTTTGTATTGTGATGACAAGATTACTCCCAATCAGCATGATGAGCTCACTTTGTTCTTGGCGTGTGACGAGATATCTAGAAAGATTGCTTTGATAGATATGAATGATGTTGATATTAATAGCACCCTTCGTGGTTGTCGTCTCTATTGTGCTAAAGATTGCCTTGCAAATACTTACATACAAAATCTTATAAAACTTGATATTTTGCCAAGCTATGACAGGACTGATAGATGTTTTTATCTTATTAATAGAGAGGAGGAATCCTCCAAAGTTTCTTCTGTTGTTCCTGTCAGCAAACCAGATTATGTGGAGAAGATGCCTTTCCCTCCTAAAGAATATGTGGAGAAGATGCCCTTCAAGTCTCTCCCTCCTAAAGGAGAGAGTAAGAAGAGTATGAAGAAGAAGAAGAGGAGTAAAAGGCGAGAGGACACGGTATCTTCCCCTAAGCGTTATGATCCTGCTATAGATTATGATAATTCTGATTGGGATGATATTCCTATGCCTGTTACCTATGTTAGTGATCATGATTGGGAAAAGCACTCTACTTTTGATATTGAAAATCTTTTTGGTACAAATTCTAAGGTTAATAATTGTTGTACCATTAGTGCTATCCATGTTCCTTCTTATGATGATATGTTTGATGAATATGCTTTGCGAAATAGTTGCTCTCTAGCTTGTGATGATACTAAACCTCTAGTTTATGATGGCTATGATGATGGGTATAATATTTTCAGTTCACCTACTGTTGAGGAGAAAAATAGTTATGATTACAATATGCCTCCTGTTTTTGATGATTATGGTAACGAGAATAATTATTCTATTGAATCTGCTCCTACTACTATTGTTCATGTGGGGAGTATTAATTCTTTTATGCATGTGGCTCATGATAGGGATGCTTTATGTGATAGTTATATTGTTAGTTCTATTCATGATGCTACTGAAAGTTATTATGAGAGAGGGAAACATGGTTTGATGGATCTCAACAATACTAAGTTTCCCCTCTTTATGTTGCAAATCTTGCAGTGGCACTTGTTTTATCTATCCATGCTTGCTACTATGTGCCTCGTTGATTTATTTTCTTACAAGATTCCTATGCATAGGAAGTGGTTCAGATATAAATGTCTTTCACATTTGCTTTTTGATGCTCTCTATTGCTTTAAGTTCCTATATGGCGCCTTTGCCTCAAGCTCTTATATGGCGCCCACATGAGCATCTTTGCAAATTACTGCGCCTAGCTCAAAGGCATTAAAGAAAAGCACTCTTGGGAGATAACCCATTGTTTTATTTTCAGTACTTTTTCTTTTATTTGAGTCTTGGAAGTTATTACTACTGTAATAACCGCTCCTTATCCTTTTTATTTCGTTTTTGTGCCAAGAGAAGCCTCTAATTTGAGTAAGGTAAGATTTGGGGATGTTGCTGCTCCTGAAACAGTTTTCGGTGCTGCACCGTCAAAATTCGTGAAAATTCTCTGTATATCTTCTGGACCTGCGATTTCTTGTGCATATGCCCCAGGTTATATCCAAACTTTCATTAGTTGAACACTTTTTGATTTGAGCAACAGAAAACCCCTCAAAAATTCGACCTTTGTCAGCTGTTCTATTTTGACAGATTTCTGCCAATATTTGTGTTTGCCGCTTTATCGCTTTCTTTTGAGTTCTTTTGATCACGGAACTTTTGGGGAGGTTGCTACAGTAGTATATGCTATATATGTGGTGGTTTTTAGGTTGAAACCTGAAGCAAAAAGAGGTTTATTATATTTTATGCTTACACTAATGTTGCTAATAGAATTGTGTTTAGTTTTGTATGAAGGAAGTTTTCAAGTGTAGGGATTGGAGAATGATGAGATGAGTTGAAGAATGGACAAAAGCTCAAGCTTGGGGATGCCCATGCATCACCCCAAGAAATATCCAAGAAGTACAAGCGTCAAAGCTTGGGGATGCCCCCGAGTCACCCCTTCTTCATCGGCAAAAATCAGGTCACCTTTCAAAACACTATATTTTTATTGCTTCATGCACTATGTGTTTTTCTTGGAGCGTTAGTTGTTTTAGTTTTCTTTATTATTTTAGTTTTGTTTGCTGCAATAAATAGTTAGATCACATCATGTTTCTTTTGGAGGAGATGAACTCGCTTTTCATTTGCCAAGAACACTCTAGTTTTCACTCTTATCGTTCAATGAGTGTTCTCTTTTTCTGCTACTGTGTTTAGCTTGTATTTTTCGCCTTGATTTTTGTTCAGATCTTGTTATATCTTTTCATCAAGGTGTATTTTTGCCTCTGATCTTTATTGGTTTTCATCAAAAGAGGTGTCTTAAAAAATTTCAAATGGTGTTGGAAAAGAGAAAAAGCTTTATGCAAAAAAGTGGTACAAGAAGGAGCTTGTGTAGACTGCGGCCTAGGCTTTTTCATGTCATGTTTGATGTCTTTTTGATAGTATGCTTAGTGGTTTTGCTGTAGCATGACTTGTCTCAAATAACTGAGATTGCTTAATGAGCCTTTGAAAAAATCATGCGTTATTTTTATTATATGGAAGCATTTATTTGGTTTTCTCCTTGATGCTTTATTTGGGTTGACTTGGCGCATGCTCACACATGTTAGACTCATACAAAGTTGCCAATAGCCTCTATGATCATTTAGTTTTTGACTTTTGATGCCATCTTATGCTTCTTTTAATGTTGCTTTGTCGCTATGCATGATTATGGCCGTTATTGCTCTCTTAGTTGGTCGCTCCCAGTCTTTTGCTAGCCCTCATTTTGTACTGAGTATGAGCTCTACTCGTGCATCCAACTCCTAAAAACCAAGTTTGCCATTGTGTCCACTATAAATTCCTATGCATGGTATTTGTAAGCCATTCCAAAGTAAATTTTCATGTGCTACCTTTCAAAACCTTCAAAATACTTCTCGTTTTGTGACACTGTTTTTAGCTCATGGGGACGTAGTGGTCGGATTTGCTATCTTCCATATTGCTTATTCCAAAAAGAAAAGAAAAAGAGAAAAAAGAAAGAAAAAAGGCACTCCTCCATGGAATGTGAATGTTGGTGGGCACCCGATGGAATCGGTTAGCCATGGTTTGAGAAAGGAAAAAAGGTGGGGAGGAGTGCCAAGCTTTATAAAAGAGCACAAAAGTGCCAATCTCTCTCTCAAAAACTTGCTTCATTTTTGTATGGAAGATAGTAAGAACCCCATTGCCAGTCGTTGACAAAGACAACCACCTCTCAAAACTCAAGTTTTATCTCTCTGTTTTACAAATGAAAAACTCTAGCACATGTTTAATCACTGCTTCCCTCCGCGAAGGGCCTTTCTTTTACTTTTATGTTGAGTCACCACCTTCTACCTTTATGCACCATTAAGAGAGCATAGTTGTCATTCTTAGTATAATGTGCATTGTCCCAAAGTTTTCATTGATTGATTCATATCGTTGGTTTCACTTGTTCTCAAATTATTTGTATCTAGTCGCCCTCTTAAACTTGAAGGTGTCCTATGCATTTATGTTTTGCTCTCCATGAAGGACAAGCTGAAAACCATTTGTATGTTTTTCTATATGATTTGAACACACGTTTGACTTTCATTGTTTTCATTTTCATGATCTTTTGTTTGTGTTCATTTTAATGTTTACAACATGGTTGCTAAGTTTCTTCTATCAAGATTATGTCTTTCATGCCCATGTTTTAAGTTCTTTTGATTCCAGCTCACAACGCTTACATATATGATCAAGATTGTGTAGGTGCATGTCACCTCAAAAATTATTTCTTTTGTTATCACTTACCTACTCGAGGACGAGCAGGAGTTAAGCTTGGGGATGCTGATACGTCTCTGACGTATCCATAATTTTTGATGCTCCATGCTTGTTTTTACACCATTTGCCTAATGTTTCGTTACACTTCGTGGCGTTTTTATGCGATTTCCGGAACTAACCTATTGAAAAGATGCCACAGTGCCAGTTCCCTATTTTCTGCTGTTTTTGTGTTTCAGAAAAGCTACACATGAAATATTCTCGGAATTGGACGAAACAAGTTCCAGAAGTCTTATTTTTCCCGGAAGCTTCCCGAGGACCGAAAGAGAGCCGGAGGGGGGCCAGAGGCCGCCCTCACACATAGGTGGCGTGGCCTAGGCCCTGGCCGCGCCACCCTGGTGTGAGGAGCCCCTGGCTGCCCCCTGACGATGCCCCTTCGCCTATATAAAGCCTCGGGACGGAAAACCCTAGGGGAGTCGACGAAATTTCCAGAACAGTTCCGTAGCGCCGCCGCCGTCGAAGCCAAATTTTGGGGGACAGAAGTCTCTGTTCCGGCACCCTGCCGGGACGGGGAAGTGCCCCCGGAGCCATCTCCATCGGTCTCCATCGCCGTCTCCGCCATCTCCATCGACCTCACCGTTCATCCCCGGGGCTGAGGGCTCTACCGGTAGCTATGTGGTTCACCTCTCTCTCCCATGATGTGATCTTTATGTGATTGTGAGCTTTGTATCATGTTGAACAAGTAGATGTTATTATTCAGATATTATGTGTACTCTAGTGGTATTATTAAAGTAATCTATTCCTCCTGCCATGGTGTAATGGTGACAGTGCGTGCATCATGGTGGTACTTGGTCTAGGCTACGATTGTGATCTCTTATGGATTATGAGAATAATTATCACTATGATAGTATTGAAGTGATCTATTCCTCCTTTCATGGTGTAATGTTGACAGTGTGTGCACCGTGTTAGTACTTGGTCTAAGTTGCAATAATATCTATCTTGAGTTGTGATTTGATTTGGATATCTCTATGAGTGGTGTTTGTCAAGTACTTGATGAACTTTAAGGAGTGCTTCGTAGCCCTACGCAATGATTAGTGTTGTTCAATAGGAGAGTAATTCAGAGTACCATAGTGAAGAGAAGTTGTTTATTTGTTCAATTATGTTATCTTTGTTGGGAGTGTGTCCACTAGTGAAAGTATGATCCCTAGGCCTTGTTTCCAAGCATTGCACACCGTTTACTTGCTGTTTTGTTACATGTTTGCTCGCAGCGATACTTATTTCATATCACAGTTACTACTTATAATCATGACTACCGCTTGTATTTCACTATCTCTTCGCTGAACTAGTGCACCTATACATCTGACAAGTGTATTGGGTGTGTTGGGGACACAAGAGACTTTCTGTATCGTAATTGCAGGGTTGTTTGAGAGGGATAGCTTTGACCTCTTCCTCCCTGAGTTCGATAAACCTTGGGTGATCCACTTAAGGGAAACTTGCTGCTGCTCTACAAACCTCTGCACTTGGAGGCCCAACACTGTCTACAAGAACAGACGCGTGTGTAGACATCAGTAATGTAAACAAAGCATATGCCCTCGAGCATATGAATATTGTTTTCCCCCTAGTAGCAACAGCACATCTACAATCTTAGAGGTTTCTGTCACTCCCCCAGATTAAATAGAGGCATGAACCCACTATCGAGCATAAATACCCCCTCTTGGAGTCACTAGCAACTACTCGGCCAAGATAGCTACTAACAACGGAGAGCATGCAAGATCATAAACAACATAGAGATAACATAAGATAATATTCAGTACTTCAACTCAATCATAACACCAATATTCATCGGATCCCAACAAACACAACATGTAGAATTACATAACGGTAATCTCGATCATGTAAGGCAGCTCACGAGATATAAACATGAAGCACATGGTGGAGAAGACAACCATCTAGCTACTGCTATGGACCTATAGTCCAAGGTAGACTACTCACTCATCGCACCGGAGGCAAGCATGGCGATGAAGAAGACCTCCGGTGGCGATTTCCCTCTCCGGTAGGGTGCCGGGAAGAGCTTCTGGACCCTCCCGATCTTCGGGTCGACGGCGGTGGCGAATCGCGATGTGTTCTGGAAAAATGATCGGGTCTTTAGGTTTTTCCCGTCGGGGGGTCTTTATAGGCGGAGAGGCGGCGTCAGAAGTGGACCAGGAGGCCCACACCACAGGCCGACACGGGCCAGGGGTGGGCCGCGCCCCTGGTGGTGTGGCCACCCTCTAGTCCGGCTCCGTCTCCTCTTTGGTCTTCTGAAAGCTCCGTGAAATATCTGGACGTCTGGCTTTGGTTTCGTCCAATTTCGAGAATATTTTCTGTGTAACTTTTCTGAAACACAAAAACAGCAGAAAACAGAAAACTGGCACTGTGGCATCTCGTTAATAGGTTAGTTCCGAAAAATGCATAAAAATGCCACGAAGTGTAACGAAACACTAAGCAAATGGTTTAAAAACAAGCATGGAGCATCAAAAATTATGGATACGTTGGAGACGTATCAGTAATTTAGTACAAACTTTATACTAAGTTAGTACAAAATTTTGACATTTATTTTCCGATCGAAGGAAGTAGTATTTACTTTTAACATAACATGCGCATACCTGCATACATTTTATACATGCACAATTAATGTCTTTTTCTACGAGTAGTATTTTTCATCGTGTTTTTTTTAGGGAAGTATTTTCCATCGTGTAGGCATGTCCACCAAACCTGCGTCGATGTTCCCTTCCGCTAATAAATTGGAAAGTGAGTTTGTAATTGTAAGCGAAGTCCATATCAGGCCCATACTCCAGTTTCGCGATCTTCTGCCCTGCGCCTTACACAGCTCGCAAGTATCAGGCCCAGCGGACCCATCTTCAGCCCATGGATGAAATAAGCCAGCTTTTCCTTTTCATTTCCTATACATCTTTTCTGCCAACTGTATTTCGCCATCATCATCACATGAAGCCATGGCCACTTTTTATCACGTTATAATACATAGCCATCGATGGGACGTATCCAAATTGATTGGACGGCTGAAACAAATATCTGAAAAAGGAAAACTGGAAATATAAGGGAGGAGAGAAAATATCTAAGAGAGAAATGAACAGTGGGAAAATCACTTGTATGTGGTGCTACGTACGTAGTTGTATCGGTGCATGGATTGCGATGTTGGGCTAGCCTACCCCAGCCTTCGTGTTAGATTTGTATTATGCCACCTACGATCGAAAAAGAGTTTTATACTAGCTTAGTATAAAGTTTGTACTAAGTTATCAACAGTCTTTTTCAATTGGAGGAAGTAGCTTCTCTGTATTTGACCTGTACCGTAGGAATTGTAATTTTACTTGTACATATTTTTTTTAGCAAACAGCGAGAGTTCCGACTTCTCATTAAGAAGAAGAGAAATAGCAAGCTGGTCAAAACCGATACAACATGACGCCATACAGTGGCCACAATGTCGTGTTCCAAACGAGCCGACTACTCTCATGTCTGAACAATAAGAGACAAAAATCAACAACACAGCGACCTCTTCCAAAGCCACCGCTTTGGCATCCAGACCTCTGCAACAAACAATGGTCCCAAGACCGTGTCCCTACTTGCTAGGACAACCTCTGCAACCCTTGTGACCAAAGCCAACATCCCACGACAAACGCAAACTCTTGAGCTGTTGCGCCAACATCCATACAAGCCCCGGAGCCGTGCACATGCCTAGCCGACGACAACGTTGTAAGGAGACACAAGCCAATGGCAAGAAGCAAAGTACCGGGCTTCCAAGGCGACACCCCCAAGGGGGAAACGACGATGATGTTGTCCACGCCCACTACGACCAAGGCCGAAGCTTGGGTTTTCACCTGGAGAGCCTAAAGCTCCAACGATGAGGCAGGTAAAGGGGATTCTCATCAATGCATCCACTTAGTGGAGGTGCATCTTAGGACGCCATCATCGCCTGCTAAAACCAATGTCGGTGCAAGGCTTTCATCTGTAGCTCACCAAATCAAAAGTTGTCGTTGCTTGTCTGCCTAACTCGTTGAAGCCATGCAATCGCTGCAACATGCCATTTCCCACCACCACCACCTCCGTAGAAGACCTCACCACCTCACTTTGCGGTGCTCCCTGCCAAACGGGCAGCCCTAGCTGCTGCAAGCAGCAAAAAAAAGCGCACACCCGGGGCCATCGCCTTGTCATCCTATTCTCCGGCGCTGCACCACCATCGAAACCACTCCCAAAATAGCTTGCCACTTGGGCATGACCAGCAGCTCCCCACCAAGGATGAAGAGAAGAGGGTGATGCCTCCACTGCATCCTGGCCTCCGCCCCAGCGTCCTACGCTGCCGGATGTCGCGAGCTAGCCACGTCTCAGATGGGCCAACACCACATCCTCCGGGTGCTAGATCCATGCTTTGGCCACCTGCACGTGATGTTGCGCCTAGATCTACGCACCTTTGTGTACCTCAGCCCTCGCCACCTCGAGCAGCTCCCATTGGCCCCATAGTCTACCACCATGCATCGTCATGGAGTTCCCACTGGCCTTGAAGCCCACCACCACGCCGTCCTTGTAGCCACAACGACCGACATCCACCTACCTAAGGCCGCCACCCCAGCCTTCAAACTTTTCGTGCAAGCCACGGAAGGAGGCACCTTGCCCGCCTTTGGGGACAGGGGCCACCACCACCATGGCGAGGGACATAGCGGGGAGTGGACTTGCTCGTCAAAGCTAGGGTTCGCTCCCGAGTCCTTGTACATGTTTTCTACTCCCTTGGCCCTAAATTATACTCATCGAAAGACTGCCTCGATCCCTTAGAACTTAGGGAAGACCCTTTCAGGCATTGTATTTAGCACATAGTGTCCCTGGACACAACCCACACACTGATAAGCTGAGCCCTACTACACGGTAATTCTTTCTCGACAAAGTATGTTTTTTCAAGAAGGGGAATGGAGACCCAGCCTCTGCACCTTGACAAAGTATGTGGGGAGAGTGAAATGTGCCACCTTGCCAATACGATGGAGAATTTGGTTGCTAACTTTGATGACTTTTGTTCGATCGAGGATCATTCGGTTGGATATCGATATTGAGGATATTTTGTCAATAATTGAAAATTAACTTATATTATTTTTCTCCCTAAAAAACTTATATTATCTTTCCACAAAAAATCCAAACTACCTAAATTGGATAAATATGTGCATTGCCAATTTACTTAGGAGCTGGAAACATAGATTCACTACTAGGCATTTTCCTCCCATGTGGTGTCTGGTGTGCGCTCTGTTAAGATAGAGCACCACTACTAGGCATTTGAGTGTGTTAATTCAAGCCATGAAGGTATGCAAGTAATTATGTAGGCTAGCGTTTGCTGATTAGAAGATAATCTACTTTATTATCAATAAAAAATTAAATCTCACCGGATTTATAAAACAATGCAATAACATCTGTAGAAATAAATTAATTTCATTTGATTCATTACATCCATAAAATCCGTAATCTAAATTGTAGATGCTAGTAGATTTTTTATAAATTTAGCAAGAGTCAAACCTTTTTATTTAAAATAAGTTTCAATAAAAGGCTTACACCCGGGAAACCCTTAGGAGCACCGGTGTGCTCCATTTTTTAAAATTTGAAAACGGTATGTCTAAGTCTCAAAAAGTTTGGGGGAAGATATACAAGTATGTATACATGTCCAATATGGACGTACTAACAAATTTTGTAAAAAAAATACGTATTATTTTGGGCTACAAAAAAGACAAATTTGGCTGAATATAAGAGTGTTTTGTTGCTTTATATACGGTCACATATTTGTTTTCTCCTATAGCCCAAAATAGACGTGTTTTTCTCGGAAACTTCACAGAAATTACTACGTATGTGTAGGCATCGTGGAAAGAAATTGTGATTTTTTTTCACAAAAACTCATGCAAAGTTCGATTTTTTTTTTCAAAATCCGGGGCACACTGCTGGTGCGCGGCAGCGCGGGTGTGTTTGTACAGAAAGCCACGGAAGTTACTAGGAATGCCCCTGTTTCAGCAAAAAGGAAAATGACGTCGAGTTAAGGTAGGAATAGATGTTCCTATATTTGAATCGGATTACAGTCCATGTACGATTCCAATCGGAATAGAAGATACCATATTGGGTCGACTGGAAAAGAATTCGACATCGACTCGGTCGGCTCGGCATCCATATATATGCACACGAGCAGCAGAAACCTGAGAGGGATATAGATCGAGAACCACATCGAGTACGATGAAGACGAAGAACACGATGACGATGGCCGCGCGGTCGCATGACAAGGAGGTGGTGGCCGCACGTGGGGACGGCGCCGCCGTCTCGTCCATCATCTACAGGCTGATCGCCAAGGGCGGCTCCCTCCTCGCCGCCGACACTCTGGGGAGGCTGCGGCGGCTCGAACCTGCAGCCGCGGAGATAGAGGAGCTGGTCGCCGAGCACGAAGCGCTCGTGGTCGCCCTTCGTCCCCACATGAGCAGCCTTGAGATCATCAAGCCTACGCTCTCGCAAGCCGAGGACATGCTGGACGACGTCCTGGAGCGCGAGAGGCAGATCCTGTCTCTTCCGGAGGCATCCAACCCCTTCTTCCAGCCGAGCTGGGCGAGCAAGAAGCTCCACACCGTGCTCTCCAGCCTCTTCCAGGCGAGCTGTGCCGCGGCACCGCCGGAGTTGAAGAATCTGACGAAGAAACTCCACATGGTGCAGAGCTTGATAGAGAAGGCAGACATGCAGTTCACCAGGTTCCCGCCCGACCTGGCAAGCACCGGCCGGCACCCTCCGCCGCCGAAGGTGATCGGCCGCGACGCCGAGTGCAGGAACATCGTGGGCGCGCTCTGCAGCTCGCAGCCCGACGACGGCTGGCCATACACCGTGATTGGGATCCATGGCGCCGCCGGGTCCGGGAAGACGACCCTCGCCCGGTGCGTGTACGCCCGCGCGCAGGAAGAGGACGAGAACGGCTCCGGCTTCTTCGATCTGTGCATCTGGGTCCAGGTCGGACGCCATCTCTCCCTGCACGAGGCCTTCTTCGCCATGATGGAAGCGGCCATGGGGCGGCCGCCGTCCCCTCCTCCTCCCTTGGACCGCGACGACGGCGACATCGTTTCCCTGCTGAGGAGGAGCCTCCAGGACGAGCTGCGCGGGAAGCGACTCCTCCTGGTGCTCGACGACGTCCGTTACAACGGCAACGCTGACGACCCCACGGACCTCAAGGAGATCCTCTCGCCGCTCGACGTCGCGGCGGCCGGGAGCAAGGTCCTCCTGACCGCCCGTTCCGTCGACGCGCTGCTGGCTCTCGGCGCCATGGAATCCGGCTGCCTCCAGATCCGCGACCTGGACGACGACGTGTTTCTTCGCCTGTTCATGCACTACGCGCTCGGGGACGACGGCGTGGACGAGCGGGACCGGGGTATACTCCAGGTTATCGGGGCCGACATCGCCGCCAAGCTCAACAGGTCGCCTCTCGCGGCCAAACTGGTGGGGACGGAGCTGCGCGCCACGCCTACTATTGACGTCTGGAGAAGCGTTCGAGACACAATCTCCATCGCTGCTTAATTAACACTTGCAGTGCCTCTTCTTATTTTAGCTGTTTGATTGAAACATTCTCTGCTGATGGATATGTACGATACGATGAAACACTACAGTAATCAATCAATTTGGGATACAGAGTAAGATTTCAGACTGAGATGAGCTAGCATGGTAGCATGGTGGGGAAGGATCAGAGAGATCTTGGGGATCGGGATTAACGTTCAGTCTGATCGCTCTATTCTGACGACGCTCGGCTCTATGCACACGGTTCTTGAATGTATGTACGTGTAGTGTAATTTCAGCGAGTTTAGTAGTACCAAACCTTATTAATAGACACTTCAGCTTCGTTCCTTCCTTTGGGGTAAAATTGATGTTACATTTACTTGTAAATATCATTTGCATTATGTTGTACTCCCTCCGTTTCAAAATATAAGATGTTTTAGATTTGTGAAGCAAATGTATCTAGACAGTTTTTAGTGTGTATATTCGAGTGAACCTATACACTAAAAGTTGTCTAGATACATTTGCTTCACAGACCTAAAACATCTTATATTTTGAAACCGAGGGAGTAGTATTTAAACTGATTTGATTATCTTTTCAAAGTATAGCGACCAACTAAGAAATGCTGATGTTTCCACAATGCATAATCAACATATCATATTACTCTTCGAACAAAATGTACTAAATGCTAATACTCCATCCTTCCCAAAGTAGGATACATATTAGTTTTGGTCAAAGTCAAACTTTATAAACTTTGACCAAATGTAAACATCTACAACATCAACTTAATTTTATTAGAATCACTATGAAATATATTTTCATATTATATGCATTTGATATTACGAAAGTTAGTATGTTGTTACATATAGTTGGTAAAACTTTATACAAATTGACTTTGACTAAAACTAATATGCATCCTAATTTGGGAGGGAGGGAGTACGTGATCTCTCAAGATTTCATACTACCCACGGTTGATTAATTAGCAAGTTAGCATATACCCACATACAATGGAATGTTAATTGGTGAGTGATGATTAATGTTCACTTTCACATAGTCGATGCATGAATGGATCAAATAAAACATAATTAACCAATGAGCTAAAATTATAGTAACAAATGATAAGTTATGGGGAACCCGATCTATGAGTGGAGGTTTTGATAAAAGTAGTGATTTTCAATAATTAGGTTAAAGTTTTGGTATCCGTCTTCTTTTGGTCTCCACGCCAATGAAGATGGCATCGTCTACAATATTGATCTTCGGCCTTTCGTTCGACAACGAGATCTTCATCCCGGCGTTAGTGGCAGTGCTGGAAGATCAACTTTCTCTAGTTGTGGTCCTTCACATCTTGCTTCGCCGGATCGATCTTGGAACTTTTCTCATGGTTGCCGAGAGGAGTATTATCTTCGCAATATTTGTCCCGGCTGCTACGTCCTCGACAATGGTGATTCGTGCTCTCGACTCCCCAGCGATGTTGACCAAGCTGTTCGGTTACTTTTCCCTGGCATACTAGTGTTGATACTCTTGCCGATGATGATTGCCTACTTCAATGGTTGCGCACGTGTACGTAGCCTTGTTATTACGGATCAAATTAAAATTATGGGAGAACCTTTGTTGATATTTTCAGGTCTATTGTTCGGTATCTATCTTCGGCTACCTTCAGGAAACTACAAGATTGTGTCATGGAAGAAGAAAGAATTTGAAGATCTTGAAGATTTGCTAGTTTCTTTCAGATTTTATTTTGTAATAGTTGAAGTGAGTTCGTGTATCTCTACCATGTACTATTTGTTACTATGAATATATATGGTATTGATTGTCTAAAAAAAGAGCTTCTCTGGGAGGTTAGTCGTGCCGAAGCAAATCTTTCCAAGGTTTTTTTTAGCGTAAAATCTTACCAAGGTAGGCTTTCCATGGAGATGGACCGGGATGTATCTAAACCGTTGCTAGAGTTTGCAAGGGGAGTGCTGTTCAGGCCCATATCTTGTTTCGTTTTATCTTCCGCAATGCGCAGCTCGCAAGCTATCCAGTGCAAGAGAGGCCCTTTGCAGGCTTGCAGCCCATGGAAGAAATGAGCTCTCTTTTCTTTTTTTCTTTGCTGCTAAACTGTATTTCGCCATCAGCCCATGGCCACGTCTTTTATCAGCTAGTGTTCCTTTCCTTCTAGGTAGCCATCGATGATCGTATCCTCATTGATTGGACGGCTGAAATACCTAAAAAGAGAAACACGAAAATTATACGAGAGTGGAGGAAATTATCCAGGAAGGATCGACAGATATATAAACAGGGAAAAAAATCACGTGTCTGTTTCGCCTACGTGCATGGATTGTGATGTTGCGCTATCCAGCCTTTGACCGCCCATTAGCAGTTGCTAGTGTGATGAGGCTTGCACCCATCAGCTACAGCTAGCTAGCAGTGACATGCATGATAAAAATACGCCTTTTATCATTGTTGACAAATAGATATAGCCTAGCCTTTTTTTATTACTCTCTGTTTCAAAAAAGATATCAAAATTTGTCTAGATATATCATGTTTTAGTGTATAAATATATACGAATCTAAAAAATTGAGACATTCTTTTTACTTTTTTAGAATAGAGGAAGTAGTTAAGATTTTTAGAAACTTGTTAATCATCAATTCATATGGTATTATAAGTTCATAACCAAACCGTGAGATCTCAATTTCAATACGAGGGAACCAGAAATAGCTAGTGGAACCCGGGTTCAGGCGCACCTGATTTTTCAAAAATGGAAAAAAAATCTACTTCCTCTGCTCACTAATGTAAGACCTTTTATATATTTTAAGATGGACTATCTATAGAACAAAATGAATAAATATATACACTAAAATGCGTCAAGATACATGCATTTACAAAAAAGCTATAAGGTCTCACATTAGTGAATGAAGGGAGTATTTAAAAGTTTCAAAAAATGAAATAAATTTTCACATGTACATATTATCTCGATACTTACTCGTGCAAATTTTCAAAGAATAATACGATCAGCTGGCTACACGCAAATGCCAAAATATCCAAATTACACTATAATTATTGGATTACTTATCTTTAAAGAAAACAAAATTCCATTTTCTCTTTACTGTTTAGGCCACATGCATACGATCATATTTTGTCTTGAAAATTTGCACAAGTATGTATCGAAGTGATATATACATGCCTAAATTATTTCAAATTTGTCTGAAACTTCCAAATACCATTTTTTTATTTTTAAAAAACAGGTCACCAAATCCGGGTCACGCGGGTAACACACTAGCTCCTTTTCATCGATCTCACGTCTATGTCTTTCCTATGTCCAGCCTAGCCTAGACATAAGGGAAGAGTGTTTGAATATATAGCCCTTCATCAGTTTAGCCTTTTAAGAGTAAGTACAATAAAATATAGTCAGCTGACTATAAGCATTAAATAATATATTTTGATAAGTTAGAGGAGAGAGAAACGGAGAGAGAGGAGTAGTGGACTCTTATGCAAAAACTAGCTCTAGCACGTGCTCTAGACACTTTGTAAGAGTGTTAAGTGAGTCATGCATTGATAAAATAGTACACTATTATAACTAATTATTATATATATTAAATATAAAATTAGCTGTAGATAACATGGCAATGATATATAAGCCAGCAATAGGCTTTTCTATTGTTCTTGCTCTAAGAAATTTAGCTTATATACATCAATTCAATAGTATTAACTACAGTTTGTGCATGATAAAAATCTCTTTTCTTTTTTACAGCAATGGCGGAGTGGAGTGCGGCATATGCGATGTGGAAGGAACGGAAGGCACCAACGAACGCAATTTTTTTTTAATAATACGATTTTTTAGTCATTTCTAGTAATAATATTGTAACTTAGCTTTTTCAGATCTAGCGCGACATCCCATCCGGCGAATGGGATAGGGACTAATCCTATCCGGAGAACGGGATAGGGACTAATCCTATCGGGCGGATGGACTAATCCTATCCAGCGAACGGGATAGGGACTAATCCTATCGGGCGGATGGGATAAGTCCTTTTCCCGCAGGGTCATGCATGCTGACACACCTTGTCGCGTCCAGCCGATGGAAAAGGTGCTAGTTGCGTCCGGCCGATGAAAAAGGCTAACATTATTAATTTTTTTAATGGCTATTGATGTATTTAAATAGTTAAATAGTTAAAATTAACGTTGAATGTTTGACAAGGGTATAGTTAATAGATCCCGTTAGTTGAGTACCCCTGAGGCCCGTTAAGCTAGGCCCAATTGTAATGATAGTCGAATACGAGTTCTTACCGTATATCGATATTGTAATCTGTATCGGACCCTACCCGATTCTCGAGACCTGGCCATCTATATATAGGGGCCAGGAGGGGACGGTGTGGGGCAGATTGAAAGCAAGCCAGGTTGAACACCCACGTTTATTTTCGATATACACTTATTTCGACTAACCTTTACCTTCGAGTTCATCCGACGCCCTCTTCTCCCGATCCTAAGTCCTTCATCTAGGACATTTGTCGAGTTAACCCTCGTCAATTGGCGCCGACCGTGGGGATCTAGGCGTTGGAGTCATGAATTCGACGGCTTTTTCGCTTTTAGCCAATAGCAATTCAAAACTCGACGGAAGTCAGGAGATGGAGTTAACAATTGGAAGTTTGAGCATCTACGTCGGACCATCGGGTTCATCCCGCCTCTCGGATTCGACGAAACCAGATCCGTCGGCGAGCAAGCCCAAAACAGAGGTAATACTGGAATCATCAGAAGGCTCTTCCAGCGAGGTAAACTCACCGGTCAGCTTGGAAAAAGCACCAATCGCAGAAGACGACAAAATTCGGGAAAATTTCGACTCAGAAGAAAGGGTAAGTCAAACATACAACAGTGCAAGGGACTTCGCCGTTGGAAGCAGTGGCGTCTCCAAAGTGCATCAGCTATGCGTCATTATCACCGAAGCAGAAGAAGAGAACAACAATGAAGGAAGTAAAAAGGTCGACAGGCAAGTCGACAAAATAAAAGAACACAACAAAAAGGATAAGGAGAAAGTCCACGTTTCGGCTGGCGAATGGAGAATGATCAAGTCAGCTATTAATCATGGTACAGAAGTACCCGAAGGATCGAGAAGAGAAGTTCTAATGGGATATCAGTATGCATTATACCAACATAAGAAGAAACTAAGGGAGGAAAGAGACACGGTTCTTCAAAACGATAACAGTGTATCAAGGGAGGAATAATGGGATGACTATAGTGAGGATTCCGAGTACAGTAGAGAAAGGCGCGGAGACCCAAAATACAACAGGGAGGCAGCAGCACGCAACAGAGAAGAAAGGTACTCGAGGAGCCCTACTCCACAGTTAGAAGAGGAGAAAGATGACTTCATGCAAGAAACGCCAGAAGCAGCGTTGATAGCAGCACAGGCGTATTTACTAACTACAAGGCCAGAACCCGGGGATCCACGAGAAGATATGCACCGAGCCGCGATACGAAACCTCGGAATAGTGGAGAGCAAGATCAGGGAAAAAGGTCCAGACACAAAGTCGACAAGCTACAAGGAAAAGCAAAAGGAGAAGCTCAGATACAACTTCGCAGATAACGAGTATAGTGAGTCATCAGAAGAGGAAAGGCGACAAAAGAGGAAGGAGGACGCAAGAAATATAATAGCACAGGCTTGAGTAAATAAATCATGCCACGCCTGGAGGGAAGAAAATTATGAAGACGACGATAAAGAAATGGGCGCATTATGCTTTACCCGCAGGGTTCGCAAAACTCGGGTACCCAAAGGATTCAAACTACCACATGATCAACATAAATATGATGGGTCGTGATACGTCTCCAACGTATCTATAATTTTTGATGCTCCATGCTTGTTTTTACACCATTTGCCTATTGTTTCGTTACACTTAGTGGCACTTTTATGCATTTTCCGGAACTAACCTATTAACGAGTTGCCACAGTGCCAGTTTCCTGTTTTCTGCTATTTTTGTGTTTCAGAAGTGATACACAGGAAATATTCTCGGAATTGGACAAAACAAGTTCCTGAAGTCTTATTTTACCCGGAAGCTTCCAGATATCCGAAGGAGAGTAGGAGGGCGGCCACCAGGGCCCCACACGCAGGGGTGGCGCGGCCAGGCCCCTGGCCACGCGGGCCCCGCGTGAGGGCGCCTGGCACCTCCTCTGACATCGCCCCTTCGCCTATAAAGACGCCCCGACGGAAAAAACCTAAGTACCCGATCACTTTTCCAGAACACATCGCGATCCGCCGCCACCGTCGACCCGAAGATCGGGAGGGTCCAGAAGCTCTTCCCGGCACCCTGCCGGAGAGGGGAATCGCCACCGGAGGTCTTCTTCATCGCCATGCTTGCCTTCGGAGCGATGAGTGAGTAGTCTACCTTGGACTATGGGTCCATAGCAGTAGCTAGATGGTTGTCTTCTCCACCATGTGCTTCATGTTTAGATTTCATGAGCTGCCCTATATGATTGAGATCACCGTTATGTAATTCTACATGTTTGGTTTGTTGGGATCCGATGAATATTGGTGTTTATGATTAAGTTGCTGTACTGAATATTATCTTTTGTTATCTCTATGTTGTTTATGATCTTGCATGCTCTCCGTTGTTAGTAGCTATCTTGGCCAAGTAGTTGCTAGTGACTCCAAGAGGGGGTATTTATGCTCGATAGTGGGTTCATGCCTCTATTTCACCTGGGGGAGTGACAGAAACCTCTAAAGTGGTAGATGTGCTGTTGCTACTAGGGAGAAAATAACATTCATATGCTCAAGGGCATATGCTTTGTTTACATTACACACTTTGCTTAATGCAATTATCCATTGTTCGCAACTTAATACTACTGGGGTGTTCGGATTGATATCCCCGGGAGTGGATTATTAGTCATAGATGCAGTTGGATGGCTGTCTATGTATTTTGTTGTAATGCCCAGAGTAAATCTCATAGTGATCTTCTTGACATATCACGTTTATCTTTATTCTATCAATTGCCCAACTGTAATTTGTTTACCCAGCATGTGTTATTTTATCTATGGAGAGACACCACTAGTGAACTGTGGACCCCGGTCCTATTTACATCATATTGCTATCACCTGTTTACTTTACTCGTACTGTTTACTTTACTCGCATACTTTATTGTTTTCCACTCGATACGCTCATAATCTTTGTTTCAAGCAAACCGGTGAGATTGACAACCTCATCGCAAGTTGGGAACAAAGTACTTGGTTGTGTTGTGTGCAGGTTCCGCGTTGCAGCTAGCAAGCAAAGCTTGGATGAGGCGCCATATATAAATTGTCCTGAGCTATTGCAAGCTAGCAAGCATCACCTTCAGTCGTCATTGTCTCTCCTCTCCTGATCGATAAACCTTGGTTTCTTAAACTGAGGGAAAACTAGCTGCTATACTCATCATACCTTCCTCTTGGGGTTCCCAACGGGCTGATTATCCACCACGCACAAGGACAATCTGCTCCCACGTCAACCACGCAGCAGCTTCTTTTCTGGCGCCGTTGCCGGGGATATAAAGAAGAATACTTCCAAAGATTGAAGAAAACCTCCCGCGTCAACTTAGCGCCAGCAACATCCACTTGGAGTATCAGCTTCTTTTCTGGCGCCGTTGCCGGGGAGGAAGAGAAGACTTCTGCGAGGGGAGTTTTTCGCACACACATCCTTTACCTTGTTATTGTTTTGCTTTACTTTACTTATTTTACCTGCACTGCTTTTATCAAAAACCCAAAAAAATTACAATCCTTGGTAGTTGCTATTTCTTTACTTTTAGTTTATTATGTCTAGTTCAGTTGCTACTACTATGTCGCCCAAGGACATGATTTTTACTTTTAAGCAGAAAGATGAGGAAAGCTTTAAAGAAGCTTGGTCTAGAATTTTTGATTGGCACGAAAAAACTGAACCTAAAATGGCTTTGAGTTTGCTTCTTAGTAGCTTTTACTTTGGGCTTGCTCTTCGTTATAGATATGCTTTGGATGCTACTGCAGAAGGAGATTTCCTTCATTGCGATGGAGATCAAGCCTTCAACATTATAAAAAAGTTGATTACAATTTATAGCATGCCAACCTATTTTGATTCCTCTCTTGTGTGCATTTTTAATAGACTTGATACTCTTGAGACTCGCACTGCTAGCTTGAATTCTTGCTATAATACTTTGCGCCAGCATTTTGATTATGTGCCAACAAATTCTGAACCTTCGAGTTGGTATCCTACGATAAAAATCACCATTAGTGGTGAAACTTTTCATGCTCGTTGTGATATTATGTCTGAATTTTGCCTCATGCCAAAGGATGTTTATGAATCTCTGAGCCTTTGGAAGCTTTCTGAGGGGGGAGAAGGAATTTCTCGTACTAACAATGCCACTATATTTCCCATTGGAATAGCTGAAGGAGTTTTTACAAAAGTCCTAGGAAGAATGATATCTACTGATTATCTTGTTATTGAATGTGTAGGAAAAGGACAAATCACACTTGGAAGATCCATTCTGAATCTCCTGGGCGCCATCATCGATGTGGGAAAAGGCAATATAAGATTTATCTCTCCACCTTGCAATAACCATGTCTTTCCTAGAGTCAAGAGCAACGGTAAGAAAGGAAGACGTAAGGCATGTGCTGATCCTAGCACTTCATCACTTGATATTACTTGATTCGCAATTTTCTGCGCCTAGCTCAAAGGCGTTAAAGAAAAGCACTCTTGGGAGATAACCCAATGTTTTCTTTTCAGTACTTTTTCTTTTATTTGAGTCTTGGAAGTCATTACTACTGTAATGACCGCTCCTTATCTTGTTTATTTCGTTTTTGTGCCAAGAGAAGCCTCTAATTTGAGTGAGGTAAAGATTTGGGGATGTTGCTGTCCTGAAACTGTTTTCGGTACTGCACCGTAAAAATTCGTGAAAATTCTCTGTTTATCTTTTGGACCTGCGATTTCTTGTGCATATGCCCCAGGTTATATCCAAACTTTTGTTAGATGAACACTTTTTGATTTGAGCAACATAAAATCCCTAAAAAATTCGACCTTTATCAGCTGTTCAGTTTTGACAGATTTCTGCCAATATTTGTGTTTGCCACTTTATCGCTTTCTTTTGAGTTCTTTTGATCACGGAACTTTTGGGGAGGTTGCTACAGTAGTATCTACTATATGTGTGGTAGTTTTGAGTTGAAACCTGAAGCAAATAGAGGATTGATTATATATTATGCTTGCACTAATGTTGCTAATAGAATTGTGTTTAGTTTTGTATGAAGGAAGTTTTCAAGTGTAGGGATTGGATAATGATGAGATGAGTTGAAGAATGGACAAAAGCTCAAGCTTGGGGATGCCCATGCATCACCCCAAGAAATATCCAAGAAGTACAAGCGTCAAAGCTTGGGGATGCCCCCGAGGCACCCCTTCTTCATCGGCAAAAAATCATGTCACCTTTCAAAACTCTATATTTTTATTGCTTCATGCACTATGTGTTTTTCTTGGAGCGTCAGTTGTTTTAGTTTTCTTAGTTGGTTTAGTTTGTTTGTTTGCTGCAATAAATGGTTGGACCCCAACAAATTTATTTTGGAGGAGTTATACTCGTTTTCATTTGCAAAGAACGCTCTAGTTTTCACTCTTATTAAAAATCGAGTGTTCTTCTTTTTCTGCTACTGCTTTTGGTTTTCATTTTCGCCTTGATTTGCGTTCAGACCTTGTCATATCTTTTCATCAAGGTGTATTTTTGCCTCTGATCTTTATTGGTTTTCATCAAAAGAGGTGTTTATAAAAATTTCAAATGGTGTTGGAAAAGAGAAAAAGCTTTGTGCAAAATAGTGGTACAAGAAGGAGCTTGTGTAGACTGCGGCTTAGGCTTTTTCATGTCATGCTTGATGTCTTTTTGATAGTATGCTTACTGGTTTTGCTGTAGCATGACTTGTCTCAAATAACTGAGATTTCTTAATGAGCCTTTGAAAAAATCATGCGTTGTTTTTATTGTATGGAAGCATTATTTTGGTTTTCTCCTTGATGCTTTATTTGGGTTGACTTGGCGCATGCTCACACATGTTAGACTCTTACAAAGTCGCCAATAGCCTCTATGATCATTTAGTTTTTGACTTTTGATGCCATCTTATGCTTCTTTTAATGTCGCTTTGTCGCTTTGCATGATTATGGCCATTATTGCTCTCTTAGTTGGTCGCTCCCAGTCTTTTGCTAGCCCTCGCCTTGTACTGAGTATGAGCTCTACTCATGCATCCAACTCCTAAAAGCCAAAGTTTTCCAAAGTGTCCACCATACATACCTACTAGCAATTTGCTATTCCAAGTAAATTTGACTTGCTTTTATTTTCTCTTCAAATTAAACTCTTACCAGTGTTATGCGAAATTCGGTCAGTAAAGCTCTCACGAACCGGAAGGCACACTTTACTTTTTCCTGTTCTTAAAAATTTGACATTGTGGTCTCTTATGTTGAGTTGTTATGATTGCAAGTTGTAAGTTGGATTCTAGCCCATCCATGCTGTCATGGGGCAAGCTTTCAACATTGCACTTCTTATTTGAGTTGATATCGTGATCTTTTGTTTATGGATGCCCGCGGTGTGAAATGAATTGGGAATCTTGTGGGGATCATGGAGTTTGTATATGTGTTAGGGAAACGCCGGGCCGCCAATCTAAGCCATGCATAATTCATGGTGGAAATTTGCAGCATACCCATGGTGAACATTCGACGACGCATCTCACAATAAAAAGCTAAACAAAAGGCAAATAAAAGAGATGTCGCGGTGTTCATTGTCTGCTTGTCCTGTCATTTTGGTGTGGGCTTGTTCCATGTCATCGGGCACGGAGGTACCCCATTGGCGGTTCTCAATGATATGCATATACTTACAATGACAAGAGCCTTGCTTGGGACTCTAAGTAAAGTAGCATGAGGTTTGGGTACTCGTATTCACGGGGCACGAGGTTTTCAACTTATGATTTGTCAAGCATATGCATCATAATTGTTCTCGCATTAACTTTAACCATTCAAGATGCTTATGATGGGGGCAATGAGAGCTCAAAGCCGGTAAGTACCATAATTTTTGAAGGTTATAAAACTTGCAATCACTGCTTCCCTCTGCGAATGGCCTTTCTTTTACTTTTATGTTGAGTCACCACCTTCTTTCTTTATGCACCATTAAGAGAGCATAGTTGTCATTCTTAGTGTAATATGCATTGTCCCAAAGTTCATTGATTGATTCATATTGTTGGTTTTACTTGTTCTTAAATTATTTGTATCTAGTCGCCCTCTTAAACTTGAAGGTGTCCTATGCATTTATGTTTTGCTCTCTTTGAAGGACAAGCTGAAAACCATTTGTATGTTTTTCCTTATGATTTGAACACACGTTTGACTTTCATTGTTTCATTTTCATGATCTTTTGTTTGTGTTCATTTGCATGTTTACAACATGGTTGCTAAGTTCTTATTGTCATGATTATATCTTCATGCCCATGTTTTAAGTTCTTATGATCCCAGCTCACAAATGCTTACATACATGATCAAGATTGTGTAGGTGCATGTTACCTCAAAAATTATTCTTTGTTATCACTTACCTACTCGAGGACGAGCAGGAGTTAAGCTTGGGGATGCTTGATACATCTCCAACGTATCTATAATTTTTGATGCTCCATGCTTGTTTTTACACCATTTGCCTATTGTTTCGTTACACTTAGTGGCACTTTTATGCATTTTCCGGAACTAACCTATTAACGAGTTGCCACAGTGCCAGTTTCCTGTTTTCTGCTATTTTTGTGTTTCAGAAGTGATACACAGGAAATATTCTCGGAATTGGACGAAACAAGTTCCTGAAGTCTTATTTTACCCGGAAGCTTCCAGATATCCAAAGGAGAGTAGGAGGGGGGCCACCAGGGCCCCACATGCAGGGGTGGCGTGGCCAGGCCCCTGGCCGCGCGGGCCCCACGTGAGGGCGCCTGGCTCCTCCTCTGACATCGCCCCTTCGCCTATAAAGACCCCCCGACGGAAAAATCCTAAGTACCCGATCACTTTTCTAGAACACATCGCGATCCGCCGCCACCATCGACACGAAGATCGGGAGGGTCCAGAAGCTCTTCCCGGCACCCTGCCGGAGAGGGGAATCGCCACCGGAGGTCTTCTTCATCGCCATGCTTGCCTCCGGAGCGATGAGTGAGTAGTCTACCTTGGACTATGGGTCCATTGCAGTAGCTAGATGGTTGTCTTCTCCACCATGTGCTTCATGTTTAGATCTCATGAGCTGCCCTACATGATTGAGATCACCGTTATGTAATTCTACATGTTTGGTTTGTTGGGATCCGATGAATATTGGTGTTTATGATTAAGTTGCTGTACTGAATATTATCTTTTGTTATCTCTATGTTGTTTATGATCTTGCATGCTCTCCGTTGTTAGTAGCTATCTTGGCCAAGTAGTTGCTAGTGACTCCAAGAGGGGGTATTTATGCTCGATAGTGGGTTCATGCCTCTATTTCACCTGGGGGAGTGACAGAAACCTCTAAGGTGGTAGATGTGCTGTTGCTACTAGGGAGAAAACAACATTCATATGCTCAAGGGCATATGCTTTGTTTACATTACACACTTTGCTTAATGCAATTATCCGTTGTTCGCAACTTAATACTACTGGGGTGTTCGGATTGATATCCCCGGGAGTGGATTATTAGTCATAGATGCAGTTGGATGGCGGTCTATGTATTTTGTTGTAATGCCCAGAGTAAATCTCATAGTTATCTTCTTGACATATCACGTTTATCTTTATTCTATCAATTGCCCAACTGTAATTTGTTTACCCAGCATGTGTTATTTTATCTATGGAGAGACACCACTAGTGAACTGTGGACCCCGGTCCTATTTACATCATATTGCTATCACTTGTTTACTTTACTCGTACTGTTTACTTTACTCGCATACTTTATTGTTTTCCACTCGATACGCTCATAATCTTTGTTTCAAGCAAACCGGTGAGATTGACAACCTCATCGCAAGTTGGGAACAAAGTACTTGGTTGTGTTGTGTGGAGGTTCCGCGTTGCAGCTAGCCAGCAAAGCTTGGACGAGGCGCCATATATAAATTGTCCTGAGCTGTTGCAAGCTAGCAAGCATCACCTTCAGTCGTCATTGTCTCTCCTCTCCTGATCGATAAACCTTGGTTTCTTAAACTGAGGGAAAACTAGCTGCTATACTCATCATACCTTCCTCTTGGGGTTCCCAACGGGCTGGTTATCCACCACGCACAAGGACAATCTGCTCCCACGTCAACCACGCAGCAGCTTCTTTTCTGGCGCCGTTGCCGGGGATATAAAGAAGAATACTTCCAAAGATGGAAGAAAACCTCCCGCGTCAACTTAGCGCCAGCAACATCCACTTGGAGTATCAGGTCGCAAGAACCTACCCTGTGGTTATCAGACTATTTGCAGGCAGTGCAGATATTAGGAGGAACAAAAGCAACTGCAATGCAAAGTTTGCAGCTACACCTTGATGATGCCAAGTTGACGAGGAGCTGATGCCTCTGATGGCGACCAGACTGTCCTTGTGCGTGGTGAATAACCAGCCCGTTGGGAACCCCAAGAGGAAGGTATGATGAGTGCAGCAGCAAGTTTTCCCTCAGTTTAAGAAACCAAGGTTTATCGAACAGGAGAAGAGAGACAATGACGGCTGAAGGTGTTGTGGAACCTGCACACACACAAACAAATACTTTGTTCCCAACTTGCGATGAGGTTGTCAATCTCACCGGTTTGCTTGAAACAAAGGTTATGAGTGTATCGAGTGGAAAACAATATAGTATGCGAGTAAAGTAAATAGTACGAGTAAAGTAAACAGGTGATAGCAATATGATGTAAATAGGACCGGTGTCCACAGTTCACTAGTGGTGTCTCTCCATAGATAAAATAACACATGCTGGGTAAACAAATTACAGCTGGGCAATTGATAGAATAAAGATAACGTGATATGTCAAGAAGATCACTATGAGATTTACTCTGGGCATTACAACAAAATACATAGACCGCCATCCAACTGCATCTATGACAAATAATCCACTTGTGGTGAATCAATCCGAGAACTCCACAAGTATTAAGTTGCGAACAACAGATAATTGCATTAAGCAAAGTGTGTAATGTAAACAAAGCATATGCCCTTGAGCATATGAATGTTGTTTTCTCCCTAGTAGCAACAGCACATCTACCACCTTAGAGGTTTCTGTCACTCCCCCAGGTGAAATAGAGGCATGAACCCACTATCGAGCATAAATACCCCCTCTTGGAGTCACTAGCAACTACTCGGCCAAGATAGCTACTAACAACGGAGAGCATGCAAGATCATAAACAACATAGAGATAACAAAAGATAATATTTAGGACAGCAACTTAATCATAAACACCAATATTCATCGGATCCCAACAAACCAAACATGTAGAATTACATAACGGTGATCTCAATCATGTATGGCAGCTCATGAGATCTAACCATGAAGCACATAGTGGAGAAGACAACCATCTAGCTACTGCTATGGACCCATAGTCCAAGGTAGACTACTCACTCATCGCTCCGGAGGCAAGCATGGCGATGAAGGAGACCTCTGGTGGCGATTCCCCTCTCCGGCAGGGTGCCGGGAAGAGCTTCTGGACCCTCCCGATCTTTGGGTCGACGGCGGCGGCGGATCGCGATGTATTCTGGAAAACTGATCGGGCCCTTAGGTTTTTCTCGTCGGGGGGTCTTTATAGGCGAAGGGTCGATGTCAGAGGAGGGGCCAGGCGCCCTCACGTGGACCCGGCGCGGCCAGGGGGCTGGCCGCGCCACCCACGCGTGTGGGGCCCTGGTGGCCCCCCTCCGACACTTCTTCGGATTTCTGGAAGCTTCCGGGGAAAATAAGACTTCAGGAACTTGTTTCGTCCAATTCCGAGAATATTTCCTGTGTATCACTTCTGAAACACAAAAACAGCAGAAAACAGGAAACTGGCACTGTGGCACTTGTTAATAGGTTAGTTCCGGAAAATGCATAAAAGTGCCACTAAGTGTAACGAAACAATAGGCAAATGGTGTAAAACAAGCATGGAGCATCAAAAATTATAGATACGTTTGAGACGTATCAAGCATCCCCAAGCTTAATGTCGTGGGGATGACTTAGGGGGCGTACCACGAGCCGGGCAATATGCCGGCTGGCGTCCCAGGAAATCCCACGACCTCAGCGCGAGGAGACCGGCTCCACCCGGCTGGGCCGGCTGCGCCAGCGGCCGGCTGACGACTCCACCGAGGAGGACTGGAGCCGGGCGACGGAGACAAATCTCTCAACGGTTGTCTGGCCAAAAGCAGGACGGTCCCGACAAGACCGGCAGAGGCGCAGGACAAGAGTGACGAGCGCCACGGCCACGACCGACCAATGAGAGACTGAAGCCCCTTCCCCACGATGGGATCCGAGGCAAAGGAGAGGGGATATGCCCTCAGGATGCCAGCCCAGGGAAAAGGCACTTTATAAAGTGCCTTCGCCAGAGCAGGGTCAGAGGACGACGCCAAGGAACGCCGCCGCCGAGGAGCCGGCAGCCGGCCGAAGCGTTACCAAAACCTGTAACCAGGCCCCCGTCTATATAAGGGGGCCTGGACCCTTAGCATGGGGAGATCCGATCTTCTTCTTCCTCCTCTAGCCGAACAGCTCTAGGAGCACTGTAATCGCTACTATCCAATCAATACAAAGTAGGCAGGAAGTAGGGGTTTACCTCCAACCGGGAGGGCCCTGAACCTGGGTAAACCGAGGTGTCTCTGTTGGCACAATCTCGAGCCGGACCCATCGTCACCAACGTCGAGCCCCTCCGATAAGCCTCCCCATGGCTACTGTCTCCAAATTCCCATGACAGTTGGCGCCCACCGTGGGGCAAAGCGCGGTGGCGAGCGGAGTCAAGTTCCGGCCGGGACCCTCTGGCGAGAAGGTCGCCTCCGGCCTCGTCTGGAGGTTCGGCACCTTCGACTGCGTCGACGACAACTTGGCCCACTTCAAGAACGGCTTCGGCAACGGCGTCTCCTTCCTCGACGTCGGCGGCCACCGCTTCTATGTCGCCAGGTCCTTCCCGGAGGAGATCACCGACGTCTTCGACTCCCTCCGTGACGGAGGATCGAGCTGCGGTGAAAGCAGCGACCTTGGCGACGCGGTCGAGGTGATGGCCCTGGGAGAGGATGAGGGCGGCGACCTACCGCGCCCCGAGCGCCCGTCGCTCGAGCGCCCACCTCCTCGGGAGCAAGACGCTTCACTCCCAGAGCGGGACGCCCCGGACGTCTCCGTGGTGGACCTGCGCGCTTCCCTCGACCGCGTCATCGATCCCGCTCGGGTCGCCGAGGCCTTGCAGCAGACGCGCCTCGTTCTCCTTGGCAAGGTGGCCGAGGACGAGGCCAACCGACGCCGCGCGAGCACCACGCTCGGCGAGTTCTACGACGTGCACAGAGACGCACCGACCGAGCTCGCCCGTGACCTGCGCCGCAGCTTCACCACCGCCGCCCCTGGCCAGATCCAGCGGTCGCCATCGGCAGGCAGGTCATGCTTGTCCCAGGAGTCAGCGCCAGGGTCGGAGTCCCAGGCTCACCTATCGGCGCTGCACATCCACCTGTGGCTAGACCACGTTCAGGCGTCCTCTAGGGGATCTGCTAGCTCAAAGCGAGCGGCTTCGGACCAAGGAGGCCCGGGGGCTGCAGGCAGCGGTCATGGGCGCAAAGAGGGCAAGTACACCCTCGATGCTGCGCTTGATCAGCCGTGTAAGTTTCACACCTCCCCGGGCAGGGAAGCGACCCACTCTACGCGTCAATGCCATTTCATGAGAGAGCTGGAGCAGCGCGCTCGGCAGATCCCTGGAACGCCGCAAGAACAACCGGCTGGAGGTCAGGAGGACCAACGACGCGAACCGGCTGGAGGCGAGCCGGATCAAGATGACGACTTCCCGACGGACGTGGAGCAGTATCACATCTTCACTACCCCGGGCAAGGATAAAAGGAACGACCTTTGGCATGAGGCGGAGGTGAATGCTGTGATGCCTGCAGAACCCCAGTTCATGCATTGGTCTGAGGCGGCCATTACCTGGGGGCGCGAGGACCACCCAAGGCTGATGTTCAGCCCTGGAGAATACGCCCTGGTCGTGGACCCTGTCGTGTGCTCCGATACGCACATGTGCCGGTTCTCCCGCGTGCTCATCGACGGCGGCAGTAGTATCAACCTTCTTTACCGGAGCTCTCTGGAGAAGTTGGGCATCCCGCTTGCTCAACTGAAACCTAGCCGGCTCACCTTCCATGGCGTCGTGCCTGGGCATTCTTGCACCCCTTTGGGCAAGGTGCAGCTGGAGGTTCTCTTCGGAAAGAAGGGGAATAGCCGCCGCGAGCCTATCTGGTTCGAGGTGGTGGACATCAGCAGTCCCTACCACGCGCTGCTAGGCCGACCGGCCCTGGCTAAGTTCATGGCCGTCCCGCACTACGCCTATCTGAAGATGAAGCTCCCAGGGCCCAGAGGCGTAATCACAGTCTCGGGAAGCTTCAAGAAGTCCCTGGCCTGCGCCAAGGAGAGCTCGCAGCTGGCGGAGGCGCTGGTCATCGCCGAGGAGAAAAGGCAGCTTCTGCATCGCGTAGAGCTGGCCCAACAAGACATACCAGTTCACCAGTCGCCTGTGGAGCAATTCAAGCCGGCTAATGACACCAAGAAGATCCTGCTGGACGAGAGCGACCCCTCCAAGTATGTCATCATCGGCACCGGCTTGTCTGCCAAATAGGAAAGCGAGCTCACCAGTTTCCTCCGTGAGAATCGGGACATCTTTGCATGGTCTCCAAAGGACATGCCTGGTGTGTCGAGGGAGCTGGCTGAGCACGCGCTTAACGTCCGGCCGGACGCCAAGCCGGTCAAGCAGCCGCTGCGGCGGTTCGCAGAAGAGAAGAGGAAAGCAATTGGCGAGGAGATTGCCCGGCTCCTTGCAGCCGGCTTCATCATGGAGGTGTTTTACCCAGACTGGCTCGCGAATCCAGTCTTGGTTCTGAAGAAGAACAACACTTGGCGAATGTGTATCGATTACACCAGCCTCAACAAGGCTTGCCCCAAGGATCCTTTCGCGCTGCCACGAATTGACCAGGTGATCGATTCCACAGCCGGTTGTGACCTGTTGTCATTCCTGGACGCCTATTCAGGCTACCACCAGATCCCGCTCTTCCAACCGGATCAGATCAAGACCTCCTTCATCACCCCATATGGAGCCTACTGCTACGTCACCATGCCATTCGGCCTGAAGAACGCTGGAGCCACTTACCAGCGAACCATGCAGCGATGTCTGCAAGGGCAGATTGGGAGGAACGTGCACGCCTATGTGGACGACGTGGTGGTGAAGACCAAGCAGAGCGGCACGCTCCTGGATGACCTAAGGGAGACCTTCACCAACCTGCGGCGCTATCGCATGAAGCTCAACCCTGAGAAGTGCACCTTCGGTGTGCCGGCTGGACAGCTCCTAGGTTACATCGTTTCCCAGCGAGGGATCGAGGCTAACCCCTCGAAGATAAAAGCCATCGAGGCCCTAGAGAAGCCCACCCAGCTCAGAGATGTGCAGAAGTTTGCTGGTTGCCTGGCCTCGCTTAGCCGGTTCGTTAGCCGGCTCGGGGAGAAGGCCATGCCGCTGTACCAGCTGATGAAGAAGACATACCACTTCGTTTGGTCCCAGCGCGCTAATGACGCCTTCAACGACCTCAAGCGAGCCTTGTCTACCGCGCCAGTCTTGGCAGCGCCAGCTCCGCGAGAGCCAATGCTGCTCTACATCGCAGCGACCCCCCGCGTCATCAGCGTGGTGATCGTAGTGGAACGCACCAGGTCTCAGAGGATTGGGACGCCAAGGACGCCAACATGGCCTCCTATCGCTTCTACGTGCAGCAGCTCAGCGGATACTTTGAGGGCTGCGAGTTCCACCATGTCCCCAGAGCAAACAACGAGGAGGCAGACCGGCTGTCCAAGATTGGCTCCACTAAGTAGGACATCCCAGCCGGGGTGTCCCTGGAGATCATCCACAACCCGTCCATCAAACCTTCGCCGGAATCCATATCCATCTACGTGCCTGGAGACCTAGCCCCGGCTCAGGTACCACCACCGGACTCGGGGGCTGCCGTCTCGGGGCTGGAGGAGGCAGCCGGCCAGCCCAGCGCGGCCGGCTCGACGAAGGACAAGGGTATTGCCGGCTCCACGCCCGCTCCCCCAGCCGGACAATCAAGCGAAGCCGGCTCAACGACGGACCCGGGAGCTGCTGACCCTCTGGTCGCCAGTGTCTTCCACATACGGGAGATACCTTCATGGGCGGAGCCATTCTCCAACTACCTCATCACTGGGGACCTGCCGCAAGACGAAGCGGAAGCTAGGCGAATTCAGCGCCGAGCTGGGGCATACACCATCATCAACAGCGAGATGTACAAGCGCAGTGTGTCAGGCATCTACTAGAAGTGCATCGATCCAGAAGAAGGGACAGAGCTGCTAAGAGAAATACACCAAGGGGAGTGCGGACATCACGCATCTTCCAGAGCCTTGGTGGCCAAAGCCTTCCGCCATGGTTTCTATTGGCCGACGGCCAAGCAGAATGCGGAGCAACTGGTGAAGCAATGCAACGGCTGCCAGCGCTTCTCCAAGCACAGAAACACTCCAGCGGCAGCCCTCAAGACCATCCCGCTCACCTGGCCGTTCGCTGTCTGGGGCCTGGACATGGTAGGGCCATTCAAGACCGCACCCGGGGGCTTGACACATCTGCTGGTAGCCGTGGACAAGTTCACCAAGTGGATCGAGGCCAAGCCAATCAAGAGGCTCGACGGCTCGTCCACGATCAAGTTCTTCAACGAGATCATCACAAGATACGGAGTACCCCACAACATCATCACCGACAATGGGACAAACTTTGCGAAGGGAGTCTTTGCTGATTACTGTGGTCAGAAAGGCATCCGGCTGAACCTAGCATCAGTGGCGCACCCTCAGTCAAATGGACAGGTGGAAAAGGCGAATGGGCTGATCCTGGCCGGCATCAAACCAAGACTGGTCGAGCCTCTCGAGCGCTCAGCCGGCTGTTGGGTCGAGGAACTACCCTCAGTGCTCTGGAGCCTGCGCACCATTCCAAACCGCTCTGTGGGCTTCACACCCTTCTTCCTAGTCTATGGAGCAGAGGCAGTGTTACCCACGGACATCGAGTTCGACGCGCCCAGAGTCGTCCAGTACACGGAGAAACAAGCAAAAGAAGCTCGTGCAGATGGCGTCGACCTCCTCGAGGAGGCTCGAGAGCAGGCTCTGGCTAGATCAGCGCTCTACCAGCAGCAGCTGCGACGATACCACAGCCGGAAAATTCGCCCGCTCGCGTTTCGCGAAGGTGATCTCGTACTCCGGCTGGTCCAAAGCACTAAAGGCATGCATAAGCTGTCTCCTCCCTAGGAGGGACCGTTCATTGTCAGCCGGGTGTTGGGCAATGGGGCGTATTACCTCATCGACGCACAAGAGCCCAGAAAGAACAAGGCAGATAACTCTGACAAGGAGACCGAGCGTCCCTGGAATGTCAGTCTCCTAAGACCTTTCTTCTGTTAAGGCGAAAGCTTGTACCCCGAAAAATGTGTCAATGAATAAAGGAAAACGGAGCGGCTAGTCACGGCCGGCTCCGGGGAAAAACACTTCGTGCATGTTTTGCTTCCTGCGTTATTCACTTGACCAGCAGCCGGCTCCAGGCACCGAGCCACAGCCGGCTGCCCCGAAAATGATCGATCTCTCGCCAGCCGGATGAGTACTGCGTATGACGAAGGTCTCGAGCCCAACCTCCACCTTCCGGCTCCGCGTAGCCGGACGGATAGGAGCCGGCAGGCCACATACGGGGGAAAGCCGCGGAGCAGAGCCACAAACGATAGAAAAGCCGCTCAACCAAGCGTTAAGGGCAGTGTCTGTCAACTAATCGTAGGCTAGCACGAGTCGGGGGCCCGACAGACCGAAGTACTACTTCTCACTCCATGGCACGCTCCCACCCTAGGCCGGCATTCGGCTGCCGGCCCAAGGGAGACCAACCGGCACCAGGCTGCCGGTTGGGGGTAGAAGGGCCGAAGGGTGGGGAGATTAAGGAAAAGGTTGAGGGAACCAGACAAAAGCAAAGCCGACGAATAGTTGATAGTCGCAAAACTCTTGATGTTTGGGCTGAGAAGCCACGCCCAAGAGGTTCGAAGCCAGAGCTACCTCGTTTGGCGTTGGCAGCATTTGCGAAAATTAGTTTCGAGCTAGCTGTCAGTCCAGCTACCCCAAAACTCGGGGGCTAGGGGGAAAGGGAATTGGCCCTCAGAAGCAGGCTAGCTCCAGTACCTCGCCGGCTGTTCGAGCAGCTGGCGCTGCGACACGATCGGTAAACGAGCAGTGAAATCGAAACCTAACACTCGCAAAGCAACGGCTAAAGCCGGAAACCAGGAGGCCTACTCCAATCGTGACTTGGAACGTGCGAAGGCTCGGGAAAGGGAACGCGCCGGCTCCGACCCTTGCCCGAGCCGGTACAAGATGCGGTTCCCGTTCCATTCGCGCTGGAGCCGGAGCTAGCCCATCTTTCCTGGAGCCGGCCAGCAGAAGCGCCGGTCCATCCGCGCTGGAGCCGGAGCTAGCCTGCGCTCCCCAGAGCCGGCTAGCAGGAGCATCGTTCCCTCTGCATCGAAGCCGGAGGAACCCCGCCCGAAGCGCTTGCGCAGGCCAGTGACTATCGTAGTCCCTACCTACGGATTCACGCAACAAGCGATTTCGCTAAGGGAAGAACCGTCGCGGCACAGCGGTATCAAGCAGAAGACGTCTTGCGCGATGGCAAAAGCACACAATGGAGAAAGACATTCGCGCAGCAAACAAAGATGTTCATACAGCGAGCAAAGACTTGCAGAAAACTAGAAGAGTTCATTAAGGAGCCTGACGATTACAAAAGTCCCCTAAAATACTACCCTAAGGATGCCAAGGGTCCCCAGGCGAGTCCGTGTCAGAATCGCCCGCAAGAGGAACGACAAGGAGGATGCCAAGAATCTCTCGCTCGGGAGATCCTCGCCTTGCCCAGCCTAGTGTGAGCGCCGCATGGACTTTGTCCAGGAGAAGCCCATGCCGGAGGCCGGTGAAGCCCCCGTCCTTCACGGCTGGGGGGCGTAAGTGCGGGCGGAGAGGGTGGCGTCGAAGAAGCAGGCGGTGAACTCCTTCTTCCCGTCATGGCGGGTGAGGAGGATGAACCAGCCCTCGTGCGCGCCGTAGTCAAAGAAGAACTTCGACCACCCGTCGCGGAAGTAGCACACCCCCTGGCCGTCATAGTAGACTTCGACGTGGTACGATGGCTGGCCGCCGCTGCATTCCCGCAGCTTGGCATAGGCCACCTCCTGGCCTTCCATCGAGTCCGCGAACCGGGACGGAAGGCGAAGGCGGTCCCGAGACCCGGCGAGCGCCGGAACGATGCAGGTGGACCACCCCTGGGCCGAAACATAGGTCGGCGTTTGGAGCGCCGGTCTCTCCAACCATGGCCGCGATGGGCCAAGCTGAGGAGGGGCCGCCGCGCGGGGCCCCATGGGGGTGGCTGCAACCCTGAGGACAGCCGGGGCCTTCTTGTTCTTGCTCCCCAGCGGCCGCCCACGACGGCGAGACGACGAGGGAGAAGTGGCCGCCGCGGAAGCGGCCTTCTTCCCGCTCCCCCTCGGACGGCTCGGCCCCCGCTTCTCCGGGACGCCCGCGTCGCCGGAAGCTCCAGCCGCCGGGGGCGCAGCGGAGGAAGAAGCAGCAGCAGAGGCTTTCGCCGTGAGAGCCTCCGAGGTACTCTTGTTACGGCTCCCCTTCGGGCGACCATGCTTCCGAGGCACGGGAGGCGACCCCTCCGGCGCCTCGACTTCTTTCCCGCTCCCCTCCGGGATCTTGTCATCGCTGGCAGCGGAGCCGCTAGGGGACGACATGATCGGGCTGGATTCGGAAGGGCGAAGCTCGGAGTTAGGGGAGAAGTGGGGGATGCCCTGCGCCGTTAACACGCTGGGTATTTAAAGAAGAGCGGCGAAGGGATAACCCCCGATGTTTCAGTAACCAACCTCCACGTCGTGCGCCACCGCGACGGTTGCCGCGGCGGATCGTGGGAGGGGTTGATGGGACACATCGCTGACGTATGCCGGCCCACCCCGCATGACGACCCGAGAAGTTATGGCGAAGGGGATTCCGAGGTCCAGGCGACTAGACGGGTCACTGGCGCACTGCGCCGGCCGCTGTGTGGGAACAAAACCCAAGGCGGCACAATTTCCCAAGAGGCAGCGCGTCGGCTCGCGGTCGCCAGCCGGGTCACCACCGGAGCCGGTTCGTCCCGAGACGGCCGGAGGAACCCCGCAAGGCCCAGCCTCGATGACTAGATCGACCAAGCCGAACCGGAGATCCTGGGACTTCGACGAGGACGAGCAAGACTTCGGCGAAAAGAAGAACCCGCCGAAGCCCCATGCTAGCCCATGAGACTTCGCCAGTTTCGGGGGCTAGTGTCGTGGGGATGACTTAGGGGGCGTACCACGAGCCGGGCAATATGCCGGCTGGCGTCCCAGGAAATCCCACGACCTCAGTGCGAGGAGACCGGCTCCACCCGGCTGGGCCGGCTGCGCCAGCGGCCGGCTGACGACTCCACCGAGGAGGACTGGAGCCGGGCGACGGAGACAAATCTCTCAACGGTTGTCTGGCCAAAAGCAGGACGGTCCCGACAAGACCGGCAGAGGCGCAGGACAAGAGTGACGAGCGCCACGGCCACGACCGACCAATGAGAGACTGAAGCCCCTTCCCCACGATGGGATCCGAGGCAAAGGAGAGGGGATATGCCCTCAGGATGCCAGCCCAGGGAAAAGGCACTTTATAAAGTGCCTTCGCCAGAGCAGGGTCAGAGGACGACGCCAAGGAACGCCGCCACCGAGGAGCCGGCATCCGGCCGAAGCGTTACCAAAACCTATAACCAGGCCCCCGTCTATATAAGGGGGCCTGGACCCTTAGCATGGGGAGATCCGATCTTCTTCTTCCTCCTCTAGCCGAACAGCTCTAGGAGCACTGTAATCGCTACTATCCAATCAATACGAAGCAGGCAGGAAGTAGGGGTTTACCTCCAACCGGGAGGGCCCTGAACCTGGGTAAACCGAGGTGTCTCTGTTGGCACAATCTCGAGCCGGACCCATCGTCACCAACGTCGAGCCCCTCCGATAAGCCTCCCCATGGCTACTGTCTCCAAATTCCCACGACACTTAACTCCTGCTCGTCCTCGAGTAGGTAAGTGATAACAAAAGAATAATTTTTGAGGTGACATGCACCTACACAATCTTGATCATATATGTAAGCATTGGTGAGCTGGGATCAATAGAACTTAAAACATGGGCATGAAGATATAATCATGACAATAAGAACTTAGCAACCATGTTGTAAACATGCAGATGAACACAAATAAAAGATCATGAAAATGAAACAATGAAAGTCAAACGTGTGTTCAAATCATAAGGAAAAACATACAAAAGGTTTTCAGCTTGTCCTTCAAAGAGAGCAAAACATAAATGCATAGGACACCTTCAAGTTTAAGAGGGCGACTAGATACAAATAATTTAAGAACAAGTGAAACCAACAATATGAGTCAATCAATGAACTTTGGGACAATGCATATCACACTAAGAATGACAACTATGCTCTCTTAATGGTGCATAAAGATAGAAGGCGGTGACTCAACATAAAAGTAAAAGAAAGGCCCTTCGCAGAGGGAAGCAGTGATTGCAAGTTTTATAACCTTCAAAAATTATGGTACTTACCGGCTTTGAGCTCTCATTGCCCCCATCATAAGCATCTTGAATGGTTAAAGTTAATGCGAGAACAATTATGATGCATATGCTTGACAAATCATAAGTTGAAAACCTCGTGCCCCGTGAATACGAGTACCCAAACCTCATGCTACTTTACTTAGAGTCCCAAGCAAGGCTCTTGTCATTGTAAGTATATGCATATCATTGAGAACCGCCAATGGGGTACCTCCGTGCACGATGACATGGAACAAGCCCACACCAAAATGACAGGACAAGCAAACAATGAACACCTCGACATCTCTTTTATTTGCTATATTGTTTAGCTTTTTATTGTGAGATGCGTCGTCGAATGTTCACCATGGGTATGCTACAAATTTCCACCATGAATTATGCATGGCTTAGATTGGCGGCCCGGCGTTTCCCTAACACATATACAAACTCCATGATCCCCACAAGATTCCCAATTCATTTCACACCGCGGGCATCCATAAACAAAAGATCACGATATCAACTCAAATAAGAAGTGCAATGTTGAAAGCTTGCCCCATGACAGCATGGCTGGGCTAGAATCCAACTTACAACTTGCAAGCATAACAACTCAACATAAGAGACCACAATGTCAAATTTTTAAGAACAGGAAAAAGTAAAGTGTGCCTTCCGGTTCGTGAGAGCTTTACTAACCGAGTTTCGCATAACACTGGTAAGAGTTTAATTTGAAGAGAAAATAAAAGCAAGTCAAATTTACTTGGAATAGCAAATTGCTAGTAGGTATGTATGGTGGACACTTTGGAAAACTTTGGCTTTTAGGAATTGGATGCACGAGTAGAGCTCATACTCAGTACAAGGTGAGGGCTAGCAAAAGACTGGGAGCGACCAACTAAGAGAGCAATAATGGCCATAATCATGCAAAGCGACAAAGCGACATTAAAAGAAGCATAAGATGGCATCAAAAGTCAAAAACTAAATGATCATGAAGGCTATTGGCGACTTTGTAAGAGTCTAACATGTGTGAGCATGCGCCAAGTCAACCCAAATAAAGCATCAAGGAGAAAACCAAAATAATGCTTCCATACAATAAAAACAACGCATGATTTTTTCAAAGGCTCATTAAGCAATCTCAGTTATTTGAGACAAGTCATGCTACAGCAAAACCACTAAGCATACTATCAAAAAGACATCAAGCATGACATGAAAAAGCCTAAGCCGCTGACAAGGGCATAGTTAATAGAGCCCGTTAGTTGAGTACCCCTGAGGCCCGATAAGCTAGGCCCAATTGTAATGATAGTCGAATACGAGTTAATACCGTATGTCGATATTTGTAATCTGTATCGAACCCTACCCGATCCTCGAGACCTGGCCACCTATATATAGGGGCCAGGAGGGGACGGTGTAGGGCAGATTAAAAAGCAAGCCAGGTTGAATACCCAAGTTTACTTTCGATACACACCTATTTCGACTAACTTTACCTTCGAGTTCATCCGACGCCCTATCTCCCCGATCCTAAGTCCTTCATCTAGGACATTTGTCGAGTTAACCCTCGTCAGCCGCAGTCTACACAAGCTCCTTCTTGTACCACTATTTTGCACAAAGCTTTTTCTCTTTTCCAACACCATTTGAAATTTTTATAAACACCTCTTTTGATGAAAACCAATGAAGATCAGAGGCAAAAATACACCTTGATGAAAAGATATGACAAGATCTGAACGCATATCAAGGCAAAAACGAAAACCAAAAGCAGTAGCAGAAAAAGAAGAACGCTTGATTTTTAATAAGAATGAAAACTAGAGCGTTCTTTGCAAATGAAAACGAGTACATCTCCTCCAAAGGAAATTTGTTGGGGTCCAACCATTTATTGCAGAAAACAAACCAACTAAACCAACTAAGAAAACTAAAACAACTGACGCTCCAAGAAAAACACATAGTGCATGAAGCAATAAAAATATAGTGTTTTGAAAGGTGACCTGATTTTTGCCGATGAAGAAGGGGTGCCTCGGGGGCATCCCCAAGCTTTGACGCTTGTACTTCTTGGATATTTCTTGGGGTGATTCATGGGCATCCCCAAGCTTGAGCTTTTGTCCATTCTTCAACTCATCTCATCATTCTCCAATCCCTACACTTGAAAACTTCCTTCATACAAAACTAAACACAAATCTATTAGCAACATTAGTGCAAGCATAACATATAATCAATCCTCTATTTGCTTCAGGTTTCAACTCAAAACCACCACATATATAGCATATACTACTGTAGCAACCTCCCCAAAAGTTCCATGATCAAAAGAACTCAAAAGAAAGCGATAAATTGGCAAACACAAATATTGGCAGAAATCTGTCAAAACTGAACAGCTGACAAAGGTCGAATTTTTGAGGGATTTTCTGTTGCTCAAATCAAAAAGTGTTCAACTAAGAAAAGTTTGGATATAACCTGGGGCATATGCACACGAAATCGCAGGTCCAAAAGATAAACAGAGAATTTTCACGAATTTTTACGGTGCAGCACCGAAAACAGTTTCAGGACAGCAACATCCCCAAATCTTTACCTCACTCAAATTAGAGGCTTCTCTTGGCACAAAAACGAAATAAACAAGATAAGGAGCGGTCATTACAGTAGTAATGACTTCCAAGACTCAAATAAAAAGAAAAAGTACTGAAAAGAAAACATTGGGTTATCTCCCAAGAGTGCTTTTCTTTAACGCCTTTGAGCTAGGCGCAGAAAAGTGCGAATCAAGTACCTTCAGAAGAAGCATTAAGATCAACAGAAGAGGTCTTGTCAATAAGGCATTGTATTTCATCCACATAAGTTTTTGAAGACCCTTGGTGATCATGCTTTGGTACACTATTCTCATCGAAAAGATTTTCAGGACAAATCCAGGCAAAATTATTTTCGAAAGCATCATTCAATCCCACAAGCTTGCAAGGTATAGGTATTTCGGTTCCCTCATCATGAGTATCAATAACCTTTATAGGTGAACCGAGTTTATTAAAACGTTTAAGAACTTTCCTAGCTTCAGCAACGACATCCTTAAATTCTAGGCGCAAAGTTTCCAAGATAAAAGCCTTCTTTTCGGGATCCTCAATTTCATGAAGCTTAAGGAACATATATTGCATAAAAGGATTAAGACTAGCAAACCTAGTTTCCAACATGTCAATTAATATAACAGAAGCAACTTCAATACTAGGAGCAAGCTCAACCCAAGACTTTTCCTCATCTTCCTCATGCATATTAATGTGATTAAAGAACTCCTCAATGTTACTTTTGCCAATAATCGAACCACTACCTACTGAGAGGTCCTCCAGAACGAACTTAGGGAACAGCATGATAAACTAAAGTAAAGAAATAACAACTACCAAGGATTCTAATTTTTTTGGGTTTTTGATATAAAAAAGCAATGCAGGTAAAATAAAATAAAGCAAAACAAATAACAAAGTAAAGAATGTGTGTGCGAAGAACTCCCCTCGCAGAAGTCTTCTCTCTTCCCCGGCAACGGCGCCAGAAAAATAGCTGATGATGCCAAGTTGACGAGGAGCTGATGCCTCTGATGGCGACCAGACTGTCCTTGTGCGTGGTGAATAACCAGCCCGTTGGGAACCCCAAGAGGAAGGTATGATGAGTGCAGCAGCAAGTTTTCCCTCAGTTTAAGAAACCAAGGTTTATCGAACAGGAGAAGACAGACAATGACGGCTGAAGGTGTTGTGGAACCTGCACACACACAAACAAATACTTTGTTCCCAACTTGCGATGAGGTTGTCAATCTCACCGGTTTGCTTGAAACAAAGGTTATGAGTGTATCGAGTGGAAAACAATATAGTATGCGAGTAAAGTAAACAGTACGAGTAAAGTAAACAGGTGATAGCAATATGATGTAAATAGGACCGGGGTCCACAGTTCACTAGTGGTGTCTCTCCATAGATAAAATAACACATGCTGGGTAAACAAATTACAGCTGGGCAATTGATAGAATAAAGATAACGTGATATGTCAAGAAGATCACTATGAGATTTACTCTGGGCATTACAACAAAATACATAGACCGCCATCCAACTGCATCTATGACTAATAATCCACTTGTGGTGAATCAATCCGAGAACTCCACAAGTATTAAGTTGCGAACAACAGATAATTGCATTAAGCAAAGTGTGTAATGTAAACAAAGCATGTGCCCTTGAGCATATGAATGTTGTTTTCTCCCTAGTAGAAACAGCACATCTACCACCTTAGAGGTTTCTGTCACTCCCCCAGGTGAAATAGAGGCATGAACCCACTATCGAGCATAAATACCCCCTCTTGGAGTCACTAGCAACTACTCGGCCAAGATAGCTACTAACAACGGAGAGCATGCAAGATCATAAACAACATAGAGATAACAAAAGATAATATTCAGTACAGCAACTTAATCATAAACACCAATATTCATCGGATCCCAACAAACCAAACATGTAGAATTACATAACGGTGATCTCAATCATGTATGGCAGCTCATGAGATCTAAACATGAAGCACATAGTGGAGAAGACAACCATCTAGCTACTGCTATGGACCCATAGTCCAAGGTAGACTACTCACTCATCGCTCCGGAGGCAAGCATGGCGATGAAGGAGACCTCCGGTGGCGATTCCCCTCTCCGGCAGGGTGCCGGGAAGAGCTTCTGGACCCTCACGATCTTCGGGTCGACGGCGGCGGCGGATCGCGATGTATTCTGGAAAACTGATCGGGCCCTTAGGTTTTTCTCGTCGGGGGGTCTTTATAGGCGAAGAGTCGATGTCAGAGGAGGGGCCAGGCGCCCTCACGTGGGCCCAGCGCGGCCAGGGGGCTGGCCGCGCCACCCACGCGTGTGGGGCCCTGGTGGCCCCCCTCCGACACTTCTTCGGATCTCTGGAAGATTCCGGGGAAAATAAGACTTCAGGAACTTGTTTCGTCCAATTCCGAGAATATTTCCTGTGTATCACTTCTGAAACACAAAAACAGCAGAAAACAGGAAACTAGCACTGTGGCACTTGTTAATAGGTTAGTTCCGGAAAATGCATAAAAGTGCCACTAAGTGTAACGAAACAATAGGCAAATGGTGTAAAACAAGCATGGAGCATCAAAAATTATAGATACGTTTGAGACGTATCACACCTCACCGGCGCAGCACGGTCGTGGTTGAATACCCTACCCAACGAATCCATTGGAAGTTGGGGAGAACTCGAAAGCCAATTCGTAAGAAATTTTTGTTCAACATACAAGCGCCCAGCATCACTGGAGGAAGTTAAGGCGTGTGTGCAGAGGAAAGGCGAAACTCTACGTTCTTATATACAACGATGGAGTATAATCAAAAACTCAGCAGAGGACGTCTCCGACGAACGAGCAATAGACGCTTTTTCGGCTGGACTTTGTCGCTCAGATCTCGTGGAAGAAATAGGAAGAACAAGACCTACAACAGTAGCCGAGCTAATGGAAGATGCCAACAAATTTGCTGATGGAGAAGACGCATATAATAACAAAAGGGGACGTTCACCAGAAGTCGACAGAATAAACAGACAGAGGAGACGACATCACAGCAGGGATAACCAAGGAAGGCGAAATCAGGTAGCCGTGGGCTACGCAGCAGAAGAAGAGGAAGGATATGTAAACAGGAGGTTTCAGGCAAAAGGAGTAGAAAAATCGAGATACTCTGGTCCTTCGGCCGAGGATATGTTATATGGACCTTGTCGAATCCACTACGCATATCTTGATGGAAAAAGAGTCTCAAATCACCAGATGAAGGATTGTAGAACGTTCCTAAGGCTACAAAGCGCCATGGGTTCAAACCAAGGAGGATGGCAAGAAGAGAAGCACACAACTCAAGGATATCAAATGCAAAGGCTAGCAAAGCACCTAGAGTCAAAAGTTTACATATCAGCTATGATTCAACCAGTGCCTAAGTCGAAGAAAGAGCGAAAGAGCATATCCAGGCAAGTAAACCTGGCAATATCGTCACCACCAGCTACCACAGAGTACCTGCGGTGGTCAGATCAACCAGTTAAGTTCAGTAGAGCAGACCACCCAAGGAAAGTTCCCAGGCCAGGCCACTCGCCTATGGTTCTAAAGGCACAAATAGGAGGGTATGACATCGGAAGAGTATTTATGGACGCAGGAAGTGGCATCAACCTGTTATATGCTAGAACACTGAAGGCAATGTGTATCTCGCTGTCGAGTTTAAAGCTAATAGACTGCTCCTTCCACGGAATAGTACCAGGAGCCGCAAACTATCCTTTGGGAAGAATAGAACTTGACGTCTGCTTTGGCAGTAGCAGCAATTACCGCAGAGAGAAGTTGGAATTTGAAGTTATGGATTGGCCGTCACAATACCATGCAATCCTGGGGCGCCCAGCATTTGCAAAATTCATGGCAGTGCCTCATTACGCGTATCTTACGCTAAAAATCCCAGGACCCAAAGAAACAATTACAGTACAAGGGAGCTTTGAAGTAGCAAACACATGTGACAGAGAATTCAATAGGATGGCGCAAACCTTCGGCATGACAGCAGAGTATGAGAGGCTAAAAGGAGAAACAGATCATAATGTGCTACCCGACGTTGGACGATCCCTGCCAGATCAGGCTTTCGACACAACTCAGGACTCGAAGACGATCCAGGTACACCCTACAGATCCAAACAAGACGACATCAATTGCAGTGAACTTGGATCTCGCATAGGAAGGCGCGCTCATCGAGTTCCTCGGTGAGCACTGGGAAATCTTCGCTTGGTGTCCATCAGATATGCCAGGGGTTCCCAGGGAACTCATCGAGCATGCCTTACATGTAGATCCCAAGGCAAAGCCAGTCAAGCAACCATTACGACGATTTGATGAACCTAAAAGGAAGGCGATATCATCAGAATTGCACAGGCTAGAAAATGCCGGATTTATCAGAGAAATCAAAACTTTGAGTTGGGTATCAAACCCAGTTATCGTACCCAAAAAGAACACAGACGTACAAAGAGTATGTGTCGACTACGCATCTCTCAACAAGCATTGTCCAAAGGATCCCTTCCCTCTACCCCGCATTGATCAGATAATTGATTCAACAGCGGGATGCGCGAGGCTTTCCTTTTTGGACGCATATTCTGGTTACAATCAGATCAAATTGAAGAAGGAAGACGAAGAAAAGACGACTTCATCACACCGTACGGAGTGTTTTGCTATCAAGTAATGCCGTTCGGCCTAAAAAATGCAGGAGCAACTTATCAACGGATGATGCAAAACTGCCTCGGGTGCCAAATAGGACGCAACATCCAAGTCTACATTGATGATGTAGTCATCACTACAAGAGAGGAGCAATCTTTAATCGGCGACTTGGCAGAAACCTTCGACAACCTGAACATGTATAAGCTTAAGCTTAACCCGACAAAATGTTCCTTCGGTGTATCAGCAGGACAACTTTTGGGGTTCCTGGTATCAGCACGAGGAATAGAGGCGAACCCAGAGAAGATTCATGCAATTTTAACAATAGGAAAACCCATGAAACTACACGACGTCCAGAAACTCGCAGGATGCGTCGCGGCACTAAGTCGTTTCGTTGCTCGATTGGGAGAAAAGGCGCTTCCTTTCTATGCACTTATGAAGAAATAAGATGATAAATTTGAATGGACAGAAGAAGCAGACGCAGCTTTTGCACAGTTGAAAAAAGTGTTTTCCATGCCACCAGTGCTCGTCGCACCAAAAGAAAAAGAACCACTATTACTCTACATCGCTGCAACCCATCAGGTCGTGAGTACAGTATTGGTAGTCGAAAGAAGTGAAGAAGGAAAAGCCCACGGCGTCCAGAGGCCGGTATATTTCATCAGTGAAGTGCTATCCCCGACAAAACAAAGGTACCCGCATTATCAAAAGCTTGCATATAGTGTCTTTACAACAGCACGAAAACTGTGACAGTACTTTGCGGTGCACCCAATTATAGTGGTCAATGAAGCGCCACTATCGAACATATTGAACAATCCTTCAGCAACAGGACGTGTCTCTTTGTGGGGAATCGAATTATCTCCCATGGACATCACGTATGAAAAAAGGAAGGCAATCAAGTCGCAAGTCTTACCAGATTTCACAGCAGAATGGTTGGAGCTGCAGAGCACGGGACTGCCAGATCTATCGAGTGTCTGGACAATGTACTTCGACGGTTCTAAAAGAGTACAAGGCGCAGGAGCGGGAGTAATCTTGATATCGCTGCATGGCGACAAACTAAGGTACGTCTTAAGGATGAGTTTTCCGCGGGCTTCTAACAATGAAGCAGAATACGAGGCTCTGCTACATGGAATGAAGATGGCTAAAGCATGTGGAGCAACTCGACTAAAAATATTTGGGGATTCAAACCTTGTCGTCCAACAAGTTATGAACAGATGCGACACAATCAATGACAACATGATGGCCTACAAGAACTTATATCACTACCTCGAAGGAACATTTGATGGATGCGAAGTCTCGCACATCAGCAGAAACAGCAATGAAGAAGCCGACACCTTGGCAAATATCGGGTCCCAGTGTTTACCCGTGCCATCGGGAGTATTCTGGGAGGAAATAGTAGAAAGGTCAATAAAAAGTATCAAAAGTTCGACTACTGCAGCAGGCTCGGGGGCTGCGCCGGAACCCAAGGAAATCATGATGATAGAAGAAACCTGGATGCAGCTGTATCTCGCGTATATGATAAATAAACAGTTACCAGAAGATGCAGTAGAAGCCAAGAGGATAACTCGACGATCGAAAGCGTTTGTCGTGTTGCAGGGGAAATTATACAAGAAAAGTATTACTGGCGTTTTGCAGCGTTGTGTAACGCCTCAGGAAGGACAAGTAATACTAAAAGATATACATAGCGGAGTGTGCGGCCATCATGCAAGCAACAGGGCAATAGCTGCAAAAGCATTCCGTGCAGGATTCTATTGGTTAACAGCCATCGAAGACGCAAAAGATATAGTCCGGAAGTGTGAAGCATGTCAAAGATTCGCATCTCGACCACATGCACCAGTAGCAGAGCTACAGCCAATACCATTGTCCTGGCCCTTTGCACAATGGGGCCTCGATATGGTAAGAAAATTGCACAAGTCCTGGCCAGGAGGACATGTTTACATGCTAGTGGCAGTCGATAAATTTACCAAATGGGTGGAAGCAGCCCCGGTAACAACTCAAGATTCAACAGCAGCGATCAACTTCATCAAGTCAATAGTGTTTTGCTTCGGCATACCATATAGCATCATCACGGACAATGGGACAAACTTCACTTCAAAGGAATTCAAGAGTTACTGCGAAGGACTAGGAATCAAACTCAAATTTGCATCTATGGCGCATCCGAAGACAAATGGACAAGTCGAAAAAGCCAATGGCCTGATATGTAGTGGGATAAAAAAGAGGCTCTTAGCATCTCTCGAGAAAGCCAAGAGCGCTTGGGTAGATGAATTGCCCTCCGTTCTTTGGAGTCTAAGAACCACACCCAACGCAGCAACTCAAGAAACTCCTTTCTTCCTGGTCAATGGCGCAGAAGCCGTGCTTCCAGTCGAAGTTACGCACGAGGCTCCAAGGGTGACGGCGTACGACGAAACAGCGTCAACAGAAGCATTGCAAGACGATGTCGATGCACTAGATGAAGCAAGAGATAAAGCATTAGAAAGGGCCACGCAGTATCAACAGAGTCTACGAAACTACCACAGTAGTTGAGTTCGACCACGATCCTTCGTGGTGGGGGATCTAGTTTTGCGACTCAGACAAGACAACCACGGGAAACTAGAGTCCCCTTGGGTGGGACCTTACATCGTTACAGAAGTTATACCAGGAGGAGCTTATCGACTACAAGACAAGAAGACAGGAAAAGACGAAGGCAACCCGTGGAATGCGGAGCAGCTACGACGTTTTTACGCGTAGAATAAATCTAGTGGTATAATTAAACTCGAGTTAACCTTCTGAACCCAGAACATGAGGCCATAGGTTGGGTTCCTTGGGTTGAACTCGACAAAATTGTACAAGTATCTCTACTTCTCCGCTCGGGGGCTTCAACCCTTGGGTCGTACGAAAGAAATTTTTATCGCGACATGGAGATCTTTTTTCACTATAAGGTTGTGCAGACAACCCGATAATATTCAAACAAACTGCTTCACCAAGGAACCCGATATTCTTCATACCAATTGGTTCGCAAAGAACCCGATATATAGAAAGCATACCTCAGAACAATGATTTGTTTTCATGGTACTAATAAAAACATCAGAACGAAGTACGAGTATTCATTACATATGGCACGGCAGCAAGGATATTATCAAATGAAATTACATATCCTAATGAAAGTGGACTTCAGCTTCATACTCCTTCTGGCACTGAGTGCCGTCATAGATCTTCACGTCGAACTTTGACGTGCCGATATGGAAGTCGAAGGTCATGAAGAAGCCTTGATGGATGTCGTGGTCTTCTGCAAACCGCGACCAGCCACCCTTAAAGTACTGTTCGGCGTTGCCATCATACCAAACTTCCACTTCGTATGGAGTCCCACTGCCAGATTGCTCGCGGAGAACCGCTTCTCGCAGTTCACGCCCATCCATGAACTTGGTGAAATTCAGCGGCAGACGCTGAATCTCACGGCACTGCGCCATGGCAATGCAGAAGAAAGAAAAGATTCTGGGAGGAGCAGGAGATGGAGCGCTTGGACCTGGGGCAGCGACAGTCACCTTAGGCTTGTTCTTGCTACCAGGTGGGCGGCCGGGACGACGCTTGACAGGAGCGGCCGATGATGATCCTGCGGCGGCCGGAGTTGTGTTGTTCTTGTTCTTGCTTCCACGAGGGCGACCCCGACCTCGCGGCGCCACCGGAGAGTCAAGGTTCAGACGGGAATCATCTGCGTCAGCCATGTGGACAAGGGAAAAGGCTAGAAAACCCTAGATGGAGAGAGAAGATGATGCGGCGGAGGAGGAATCTGATTAGGGTTTTTACCCTTGCCAGAAGGTGCTTTATTTATAAGCACGTATTATCGGGCCCCCGTGATAAGCAAAGCCCATCAACGTATTCTCCAAAAGAGTTAAATTTTGCACGTAGCAGACGATAAATACCAAAGAAGAAAAAATAAGAAGGGGAGAGTGTGGTTGCATGAAATAAAAGACCTCGCCTTGGGCTTGGGGGCTTGTGAACAGGAGATATTACAAGAAAGAAGACGAAGTGAATTTTGAGCCTATGCTTGACTACAAGTATTCAAACATAGCCTCGGGGGCTACTCCCATCAGGAGCGCTGAGCGCGCACCCGATAGAGGATGAGATAATCAGTATCGAGGATGAAGAAAGTATATCATACAAACTTCGGCTATATAGTCGACAAAATGCAAAGAGATTACTCCCATCGGGAGCGAGTTTTATGGTTGTTGAAACCCGAATATTTTCAGTCAAAATTTGACTGCGACATAAGATTCTCGAGTTATGTTATCGCAACGCAACTCGAATGCCGTGACCTGTCACGAAGGTAAGACCCCGGGATCCGTCCTGTGTGGCTTGGTATACGCACATGGATGCGCTCTGCTGGTATATATCCGTGTCTACGACGCGAAGAAAATCCTGGTGGACGCACTGGGTACCCTGAGAATCACTGGGATTCATTCTTTGTAAGACCTAAATGCGGCAAAAGAATGGGTTTGACCGGTATCCCGAATTCAAATCCAAGGGGATTGAATTTGAAGTAGGTGACAAGTATCTGTTCCGGCAGTTAACTGACCTCTTGATCCGTCAGAGTTGTCAGGCTTGTTCATCAAAACTCCTTGCGAAAAAATATCATGAAAGTAAGTCGAAAGACTAAGTTGAAGATTTGAAGATATAAAGAAATCAAAGAAATTGATCAAGTCGAAGATTTAAAGATTAGAGATTCAACCCAAATCTGCAATTCTGGTAGAATCTCAGGGGCTACTGACAAGGGTATAGTTAATAGATCCCGTTAGTTGAGTACCCCTGAGGCCCGTTAAGCTAGGCCCAATTGTAATGATAGTCGAATACGAGTTCTTACCGTATGTCGATATTGTAATTTGTATCGGACCCTACCCGATCCTCGAGACCTGGCCATCTATATATAGGGGGCAGGAGGGGACGGTGTGGGGCAGATTGAAAGCAAGCCAGGTTGAACACCCACGTTTACTTTTGATATACACTTATTTTGACTAACCTTTACCTTCGAGTTCATCCGACGCCCTCTTCCCCCGATCCTAAGTCCTTCATCTAGGACATTTGTCGAGTTAACCCTCGTCAATGTTACTTCAATGTTTCAAACATATTCGAAATATGAGTGCAACTTAGTAACATTCTACATATTTCAATAGTTTTCATCCACATCTCAATGTATTCTTGATTGTGAATTATTTTAAAAAAATTGATAAGTTTAGTTGAATTAAACTTCTAGGGATAAATTGTTGAAACTTGATGATATTTCTTTTAGAGAACTGCAATGGTGGCTGCGTCATTATTGTTTTAAAGAATTGTGCAATATTGTGGGTTCGATAGAAACAAATTTGCGGTAGGAAGTGTCATAGCAAGAAAAGGAATAACAAGAGAAACAAAATGAAGAAAATAATAAGTAAATAGAGCACTTTCCATAACCGTCCAACAAATTATTTATGTTTAGCAAAAATGTAGAAATAATTAGAAAATCTAATACTGTCCGAACAGGGAGATGGTAGCGCACCTTTTCCATCAGCCGGATGCGACTAGCACCTTTTCTATCGGCCCGACACGACAAGGTGTGTCAGCATGCAGGGCCCCGCGGGAAAAGGACTTATCCCATTCGCCGGATAGGATTAGTCCTTATCCCATTCACCGGATAGGAAGCTGCCCTAGATCTGAAAAAAAGCTAAGTCATAATATTATTTCTGAAAATGATTAAAAAATCGTATTATTAAACAAAAGATCGCCAAACGAACGCCGGCAAGCAACCATGTACGAATCAATATAATAGTAATCGTCGTACACGTTATAATATAATCTGGGCAGAGACCAAGCCGGGGGAGATGAACCGAACCTGGGCGGGCGAGTGATGATCACTGTCACTCTGCTATTGGTGATCCAGTCCAACTGACCGGCAGTCTCAGAGGATCGAATCCGGCAGATCGGAGGGGAGGTCTAGGTTCTCCTCACCTCATCTCCGAGTGGGCCCGCCGCGGCAAAGTGCCCGTGGCTGCTCCGGTCACGCTTCTGTTTTAGCTAGTAGTCACGAGTCATTTGTTTCGTGTTCCCATTGCCCTGTGAACGACTTCCCTCCTGGTTACTCAAACAATCTCTATATGCAAAAAATCATAGGAGTGATGTCGAATTGAATTTCCGTGTCAATCTTTCCTACCTATACTGTTTCGGTGGTCGTCCGCTTATTTTTTAGAATTCCCACAGTACAACTAGGTTCAGAATTCAAATGTAGCAAGCCTCGTCTCCACGAAGTCATGGCGACTTTGAAGCGACCATCACAATTCATATTTGATTGGAACAAAGAGAACAATATATATGTTGGTGGATATCTAATTTACATATTTTAGGTATGTTTAAATCTATGGCAAGATGTGAGAACTCTCCTGTGGGCTAGTGGTAGCCGTGCAGAGCATATAACGGCCAGGTCCCAGGTTTGAGTTCTCACCGCTCCTTAATGACAATGTCGGGTGGAACCCCCCCCCCCTCGGTCTTGTTATTTTTTTATGGCAAGATGTAACATTACAATGGTAAATCTGCTTGTTTCTAGAGTGTTCTTTGGCATGACTCTTGCATGCATAACAAGTTTCCTTGCGTAACTACTTTCGTTAAAGACACAATTCCTGATGATTCATCGACCACGCCAGCATGCGTATTGAATTCCTTGCCATGGAGGATATATATTGTGATCAAATTCACAGAGGACAAAATGATATATGGTCATATATCAGGAGGAGCCAACCGTTCTCTTCTATTAAAGCATACAAGGTCCCCATTGAACAACAACAACAAGATAATATTCGGCTTTCAAGTTATCATTGTGACACTTTGCTTTGGTAAGAGGAGGAAACCCTTGTTCATCTTTTCTATGCATGTCCATTTGTTCATCTCTTGCAGTAGAAGGAAGCTCTCAGTTTTGGAGGCTTTTAATGATATTAGGAGAAGCGAATGTGCCTTTTGCACTCAAGGTCATCATCTGAACAATAATAAAGTTTCCTAGTATGTAGAACTCATTTTTCAAAAATGAAAATCGATTATGTTTTTTTGAAGACTCGTAGAAGATCTACGGGTCTATATATTAAGACATGCGGGAAACACGTGAAAATCTATATATTTGCATGACCTAGCTCTGGATGCCCACCGGGCTAGAAGGAAATATACTCAACAATTCCACGAGTGGATAAGTAGCACTCAATAACCTTTTTCCTTTCTTTCACTTACTCTAATAATAACGTATGTAAACATTTTTGTAATCTATAAAAATTGTAGCACGATTTCCCCCACTATATGTACTAAAGAACCAATTCAATTAAAATTAGCAAGAGCTTTTAATTTTATGCTAATGTGTTAGTATTTATCGTGAAGGTAGCAGTAAGAAAAAATATTGAAAACTAGTTGTCAAGTTCTATTTACCACTCATTTTTATTTGGTTTTATATACATCGTCAAATTCTCCACAAGATATCTAACATATTGACTTGTACTTTACATATCAATTTTGAAATATTTTAATTTTAAAAAGATGATAAAAATAGAAAATTAGGTTGTTTTCCAAAAAGTCTTTCTCATGCGTATTTATAAAAATTTAGTGGGATTTCCACCCATATTTGTACTAAAGAATTAATCCTATAAAAATTAGCAATAGCTTTTATTTTTATGTAAAATGTGTTGGTATTTATTGAAAAGGGTATTAGTAAGAAAAGATATTGGAAATCAGAAGGTAAAAAAGCTTGTACCAAAATATGCCCATGTGAATACGAAGATTTCATATCTATGCACGTAATTAAAATGATATACTTCTACGAGATCAGGATGGTACAACGTCAGAATGGTCACTGCGAAAATTGGCTGTCAAGTTCTATTTTCCCCTGATTTTGATTTGGTTTTATATACATTGTCAAAGTCTCAACAAGATCTCTAACATATTGACTTGTACTTTACATATCAATATTGAGATAGTTTAATTTTAAAATGACGATAAAAATACAAAAAACTGGTTGTGTTCGAAAAGTCTTTCTGGGGTGTGTTTGGTCGTCCTGAGTAATTTTGTCGGTAAATAACACTATTGCTTCATGCACATGTGTCATCTCGATGGACAGCTATCTTTTTTTTTTAAACGGACAGCTATCTTTGATACTTGTATTTATTTTGCATAAAAATAAAAGTATATATTTCTTAAAAGTGGTGCCAAAAAAAAGAGCTCTTGTCTGTAATGTAACAAAAAGGCTAGAACAATACCTCCCTCAAATGTATACTACATCCAATACTCAAAAAATGGCTGCTACGATTTTCCATGCTAGCTTTTTAACGTCTTGTGGAACTATCTCCGAAAAGTATCTCCATGGCATTTCTTCCTAGCCTTGAAAACGAAAGTATATTTCTGAAAAGTGGTGCCAGGTAAAGAGCCGGTCACTTGCATTGCATCCTACTCCACGGATACATCCCCCTTCGCTGCCGGTAGCATTTCAGGAGAGAGGAGAGGAAAAACGGATCCTTTGCTTGCAGCTGCTGCTGCTCAGTTTCTTGTGCACGAGCAGTCAGCAGCAGTTGGCCAAGCAAGCGGAAGAGCCTGATTTGATTTGATCCGATTAAAATTTAGTGGGAAATCCCCCACCCGTCCACCGATGATGCTCCCTCCTCTCTTTTCCGCTCCCACTTGCCGATGCTTCTTCGGTTTCTTCCTCGACTAGCCCTTCCCCTTCTTGTTCTTCTTCTTCCCCACCAGACGAAGCTCCTCAGGTCAGGTGGATCCCCCTCACTCCTGCTCGCTCGCTCCGGTAAGTGGACGAGCTCTCTCCGATTGATTCATGCGGTTCTCCGGTCGGTGGTTCGTTTCTGGATCGATTTCGTTTCTGTCTCCTGGTCTAATTGGCGTTCTTGCTGGCCCCTGCTGCAGGAGGGCTGGTGTATCTTCCCATGGGTGCTCGATCGCCGCGTTTCCAGGCGAGGGCTGCAGTTGAATTCGAGGTAACGTTCCGTGTTTCTGTCCGTTCTTGATTTCATTTCATGTCCGTGATTGAACTAGAGGTGGCTGGATTCGTTCTGTCTCTCGCCCTTTCAACGATTGGAATGCTGCCGAGATCGTTTACACTGCCTCTGTTCTGCTCGTGTTAGTGTAGGACAAGTGTCAAGTTTGGGAAGTAGCCATGGATTCCTCATCCTATGACCCTGTCCCCTCTTGCCTCTTTGCCTGAATCTTGGCTCGTTCTGTTCACAAACTGATTTCTTTTGGCTCTTCTGATTGATATAGATGATGATGCGGGGTTGCTGATGCGTCGGGCGCCGCCCAGCCTGGATCTTTTCTTCTTCTTTGGTCAGATACGCCGCCGCCGCCATTTAGGACTAACCGGTGCTAAGCAATCCTCGCTTTTCCACTTGGAAGCTACCCTTGCAGCCCCAATGCGGCCAAGATTGTAAGAAAAACCACATGGTATGTTCCCTGATTTTGCATTTTTCGACGGCAACCTGGCCCAGTTTGCAGCTCTGTTTCTGACGAGATTGCTTGCTTGCTTGTGTTGGCGCAGCTGGAACGGATGGTGCCACCGAGATTCAGATGCGGAGGACGCCCGGCCGCCTTGCGCCGGCGACGACTGGTGCCGCTGCTCCTAGCCCTGGCCCTCGCGCCCGCCGCCGTCGCCGCCGCGGCCGGCGACGACGTGGAGTACGCGCACTGCAACTGCGACGGCAGCGGCGGCGGCGGGTTCTGGAGCATCGAGAACATCTTTAAGTGGCAGAAGGTGAGCGACCTGCTCATCGCTGCGGCCTACTTCTCCATCCCGCTGGAGATCCTCTACTTCGTCGCCGGCCTCCGCCACCTGCTCCCGTTCCGGTGGGTGCTCGTCCAGTTCGGCGCCTTCATCGTGCTCTGCGGCCTCACCCACCTGCTCACAGCCTTCACCTACGAGCCCCACGCCTTCGCGCTCGTCCTCCTCCTCACCGCCGCCAAGTTCCTCACCGCGCTCGTCTCCTTCCTCACCGCCATCACGCTGCTCACCCTCATCCCGCAGCTGCTCCGGGTCAAGGTCCGGGAGAGCCTGCTCTGGATCAAGGCCCGGGAACTCGACCGCGAGGTGGACCTCATGAAGCAGCAGGAGGAGGCCAGCTGGCACGTCCGGATGCTCACCCAGGAGATCCGCAAGTCGCTGGACCGCCACACCGTGCTCTACACCACCCTCATCGAGCTCTCCAGGGTGCTCGACCTCAAGAACTGTGCCGTCTGGATGCCCGCGGAGGACAAGTCCGCAATGCACCTTACACATGAGCTCCGGCGGGGCGGCAATGTCGATGGCCTTGTCGCCATTGCGGTGGACGATGCTGATGTCGTCGAGGTCAGGAGGAGCGATGACGTCAAGCTGCTCGGCCTGGACTCGGCGCTTGCTTCGGCGAGCGGTGGGGGTAAGGAGGACACCGGCACCGTGGCGGCCATAAGGATGCCCATGCTCAAGGTCTCGGATTTCAAGGGCGGCACGCCAGAGGTGATCCAGACCAGCTACGCCGTGCTGGTCCTCGTGCCTCCCAGCGGCAAGACTTGGGGGGCTCACGAGCTTGAGATCGTCGAGGTGGTCGCCGACCAGGTGGCCGTCGCGCTCTCGCATGCATCCTTGCTTGAGGAATCGCAGGCGATGCGGGACAGGCTGGCCGAGCAGAACCGTGAGCTGCTGCAGGCGAGGCGGGACACGCTCATGGCGAATGAGGCCCGGGATGCCTTCCAACATGTCATGAGCCAGGGAATGCGGCAGCCGATCCACACCATCCTTGGCCTGGTGTCCGTGGTGCAGGAGGACAACCTGACGCCCGAGCAGAAGCTCGTTGTTGACAGCATGGGGAGGACGGCGACCGTCGTCTCGACGCTCATCAACGACGTGATGGAGATGTCCGCCACCAACCGGGAGCGCTACCCCCTGGAGACACGGCCATTCCCTCTGCACTCAATGATCAGAGACGCCGCCTGCGTTTCGAGGTGTCTCTGTGACTTCAGGGGGTTTGGCTTCGCGGTGCACGTCGAGAATACACTGCCGAACCTTGTCATTGGTGATGAGAGGAGGATCTTCCATGTCCTCCTCCACATGGTTGGCAACCTCATTAGTCGAATCGACTCGGGGCATGTCACATTCCGGGTACGTGCTGATGATGAGGTGACAGATGATAGCCTTGGGCAGAGGTGGGATCCATGGAGGCCAAGCTACTCTAGTGGTTACTCGTCAGTTAAGTTCGTTATCGGGGTAAAGAGCCAGCAGGGTGCCGACTCGACCTCATCCCCAGGACAGTTCTTACGAAAGCCAATTGGTGAGGGTTTTGATCTCAGGCTTAGCTTCAGCATGTGCAGAAAGCTTGTGCAGGTATATTGTCACATTATCTATTTTGATAAGCTCATTTAAATTCATTTGACATCTGAGAGCATACAAGTAATGGATATCTTTGCTGCTCTTATTTTTGTAACAACTTCAGATGATGCGAGGGAACATATGGGCAGTTCTTGATGGGCAAGGGCTACCGGAGAGCATGACCCTGGTCCTGAGATTCCAGCTGCAACCGCCCCTTGCATCGTCGAGCACCGGTGGATCATTCGAGCAGCAATACACATCGCCGTCGTGCCAGCTAACAGGACTGAAAGTCCTGCTCATCGATGACGACGACATAAACATGGTCGTTGCCCGGAAGCTCCTGGAGAAGCTTGGCTGCGTGGTCTCCTCACTCCCCTCGGGATCAGGGTTCCTGAACTCGGTCGGTCCATCCTCATCCGTGTACCAGGTCGTCATGGTGAACCTCGAGATGACGAGGGTGAATGCGTTGGACGTCGCCGCCAGGGTCCGGCAGTACAGGAGCGGCCGCTGGCCTTTCGTGATGGCCATGACATCCGAGCAGAGCGCCTGGGAGAAATGCGCGCAGTCTGGGATCAATGGCATCCTCAGGAAGCCGGTCGTCATGCTGGAAATGAAAGAAGAGCTCACGCGGATTCTTCAGAGCACATGACGTCTGCAGGTTGTTTGCAGGCTTTGTTGTCGAGAGCTCTGATCTAAAATGGTGAAAATCGCGATCGCCATGACCGACTGACAAAGGAGGAGCCTTGCCGTCTAGCATTGCGTAAGGAAGAGCATGGAAATCGTTGATTAGAAGAAAGTCTGCTCGGATGGCGCAAATGGACATTGGCCGTTGAGGCTTTTTTCAGTTTACTGTTGTGCAGTGTTGCCTGTTGACCTCCAGCCAGGAGCTCAGTGGCAATGGCATCTGTGCCATATACCGTCAGTAAGATGGGAGGTACACCTGAGGAAGGTGCCTGCTCTTTGATTCTTCATAGAGATCTAGGATGATATGCCATGGTCAGTGGTGGCAATAAGATTTTTGTGGCGCCGAACCGGATTATTGTAAGGATGGAGGTGGCTGGAACCGGAAGACTGATTATTCTGACAGAAGAAGCACAAGAAAAGATTCATGAGAGGAATATTTAGGAAAAGATATTGATGGTTCAGTGAGGAAGCATAAGTTTCCTTTATCACTGGGTTGATTGTAGGTATGAAATGTGGTAACAGAGCATGTTGTATTCGGACAAGTTTTATGATTATAGATTATTCTGAGAAAGGAGAATTGGTTGAACAAAGCATTGTGCTGCATTTCTTCTTCTGAGCGTGAACAAGTAAATGATTTGATTTCTTATGTTCTTCTTTCAGATACAAAGAAAAGATGGCTGATGCTCTTCAGTGGTTGTAAATTCAGAAGCGCAACTTTAGGCATAGATAAATAGATAAACTATTACCCAATGTCTGAATACAAAACAATAATGTTGTGATCAGAAATACATCTTCAGGCATTTTAAATACTTTCTAGACATTATGTTCTTTCATACAGGAGGAAAATATGTTTTCTGATGATTGTATCTTCAGAAACTGTAATTTCGGCCATAGATAAATACAAAACAAAGTTTTCAATTCAGAAGAAAGATAGTGTTATCAGACATACTTAATGGTATCTATCAGGATCAGAATTTATGCTAGTGTCAGGTGGTACCCTTGATTTAAGCAGGTGCACGCATGCAATGGAGATGGGATCAGGGCAGGTGAGATGGTTGACCTGAGAATAGTAGATCGCCAGACATTAATCTCGAGTTAGGGATCAGAAGAACGTGCAGCACGTGCTAACCCGAGGAGATCGAGGCGATTATGTTAGAAAGGTAAGCACGAGGGCCGCATAATCCGATCGAGCTTAGCTCAGTTTTTCAGATCGCTTCTTTTTACTTTATGTTCTTGAGAAAATATAGCTACAATGTTTTTTTACGATCACAAGATTGGGCTCGTTATGCAGTTCATGGGCCGATTTTAGCGCAACTACCAATTAATTTTCTACTGAGCGGGCCCAATTCATTTCTTTTGGTTAATTTTATATGGAATCAGGTGCCAACTGAGCAGTCCCTAAAAAGGGGGAAAAAGTCTCAACTGTATTAACATGAAACACATTTGGCTAGATGCCAACCCGACCAGCAGGACTCGATATTAAAGTCACGTGTTGTTTATTGTAGGACTTACACCAGCTTGTTTCTTGCAACCAATATTGCAATCAATATGTTTGAGAATGACCCACTAAATGTAATGGACATATTTAATACTTCCTCTGTTCCATATTTATTCTCTCATATTTATTTAGATTTGTATGTATCTATATACTGAATCGTGTACTAATGACATATACAATGCTTGAATTATCAATGTAGATGTTGCATAGTGGATTCTCATCCTTTAGAGACTACGAGTGTAATAGAAGCATCCGTTGAAAAAAGGATGACCCTAAAATGATCATCTCATGGCTATTCCTCAAAAAGTAAAGGATTAGTAGTTCTTTTTTGAAATCAATTTAAAAATACTAATGGATTTGATCTTATACATACACGAGGAAGGTAATCAAAAAAGAAAGAAGACAAGTTCTTCTATCTTTTATCGATACATGTGAACGTACACAAAATTAAGACAATCAATTTGTAATTGAAGGAGTACACTGGGAACGAAACTTTCTACTATATACTAAAAGGAGGTTCATAGCCATGCTTTTTTTAAGAGCTAATAACACCAGCCATACAAACTTGTCCGATGGGTGCATTTTAGTACAACAACTTGCAAAAGGTGATCAGGTGGTACATAAAGTTGTTAAAATGGTGCAATCTGGTACAAGTGTGTTCTGGTGCTGACACGTGGCATTATTATTTTTGCAAAACCCCCCTCCGATTAACACAAACTCACAAAGAGCTAGACGTTCTCGATCCCCTCTTACCTGTCGCGCTGAAGGTGTTCGAGGAAATGTCAACCGCTATCGCCGTTCACACAGACTCCACACCTTGCTCATAGACTACGAACCCGAGCACCACGGTCTGACGATCATGTTGTCTACGAACTCCTAAAGCATCTCATCGGTTGACATTAACCTTTGCTCGTCGTTCCGGTGCGTGCCTACCTCCGTCGCGGCGGCCGCGGCCTGGATGCACAGCTTGCAGAGCAAGCTCCCGTGGAAGCTTTCCGTGTGCACTATGCCTGACACGCGGTCCTTGACCATGGAGAATATGTGCACCGTGCTCAGCTAAGCGTCCGCTCGTTCATGCCCCACCGGGACACCCAGGGTAACTGCGTCCCCGTGGAGGCCACACGGGGCCTTGACAATGACATGTTGCAGCAGCCACGCCGACACACCTCTGCTCCCTCCTCGCACCAGCACCATTGCTAAAGGGCAGCTTCTCTGCCTTGCACCCCGTCAGGATCACCGCGCGCACAAACACTGAACACATGCTGTTTGATCAACAATTCTCACTACAACATTGTAAACCGGAACTGAATCCAGTGCACACAACTACCTATGTCTGTAGTATACAGTCTACAGCCAAGATATTCAACACGAAGAAAAGCCTGCAGATCTTCTCCTTCGGAAATTCAGTCGGACGTTGGGCTCTCCTCTCCTCTCCTCTCCTCCTCCCAGCCGCCAGGGGGGAGACCCCAGATCCCGCCGCCGTCCAGCCCCCTCCGACCCCCTCTCCTCCCCTCGCCGCCGCCACGGGGCGCGGCCTGGCAAAGCCGGGCCGTTGCCGGCGGCGGCGGGGACGCCTCCTCCCCGTACGAGCGCCTGCGCTGTACGGGCGCGGTGCCGGGCCGGGCACCCCGGTGTCTCAGATATCCTCGTGGCGGCGCGAGGAGATGCTGCGGCGCGACGGGCGGCGCCCCTTCATCGTCCGCGGTGGAGGTTGGATCCCAGGGCGGCGGCCCTGGATATGGTGGCTGCGGCGCGCCTCCTAGCGAGGCTGGTCGCCTTCCTCGACCACGTCGTCAAGCTCTTCGCAGGAGGTGGAGACAAGGGCGGCGCTGGGCTTGGTGGATCGGATCCCGGTCTTGCGCAAAGGTCAGCCTCCGGGGGAAACCCTAGATCCTCGGATCAATTGATGGTGGCGTTCAGCGTCATTTCCTCCTTGGAGGCATCGGTTTGGAGCTGCTTTTGTGGTGATCGATTCCTGTCTACTAGTCCGGGCAACTCCGGGGGAAACCCTAAATCTGGGTCTCCCGGATTGGATGACGGTGGCGTTCAGCGTCGCTCTCCCACTTGTGGGCGTCGTTTTTGGAGTTGATACTGGTTGGAGGATCCCTGAGGCGGTGCGGTGTTCTTCTACTACGTCGACAACACTGGGTCTTGGCAGCGTGGCGCAGCGGGGTCTTGGTGTCGGATGAATGTTGATGGATTCGCGCAGGGCGGAGGCGCTGTCTGGCGTCATGGTGGCGTCGACGGGAGGTCTGTCAAGATCATTGCGGAGATCTATGCTTTGAAGAAGATGCGTGGAAGACGGTGGCGGCGACTCCTGTAGTGTGTACATAGGTGCACACTGACTGTGGTGCCGAATTGAATGATGTGCGTAGGTGTGCGGTTAGGGCATAGGTTCTAACCATGGCCATCCCCTTCATTTCTTGTTGGTATTGCGATTTGTCGCAAAGTAGGTGGCTTCAGGCTGATCGATGTGTAATCTTGTAAGGCTCTTGCGATTGCTTTTATTGAAATAAAAAGGCTGTGTGCATCATTTGGATGCAGAGGCCGGGATACCCCATTTCTAAAAAAAAAACATGAAGAAAAGCAGAATCAATCGGAAACTAATGTATGCTCATCTTCATTCACAAACAAAAGCCATACAAAAATCCATGGTCAAGCGGTTCTGCACGCACTAAATCCATAACTCTCAAGCATCAAGAACAGGCAGGCGTTCGGTTCACAACTTCAGGTAGAGACAAGAGCAGCGGCTAGGAAACTAACTTAACGGAAAAGCAGAGCAAATCGATGATGATCATGGCTGGGTGATCGATTGATTAAATGTCGAACTCAGTCGAGCACCTCGAGCTCGTTATACTTAGTCCAGTAGAGCCGGCGGGATGCGGCGGACATGTACGCTCTGGAGGCGGTGGTGTCACAGATGGGGATAACATCCATGCGCGTGTGCGTGTCTACGAACGGGCCATTGTGCAAATCAGTGCTGAGCAAGCCGTGGCAGGGAGTACGGCCGCTTAGCCTCTGTCGCCATCGGCCTCATCGCCTGTGTCCAGCACGCCCTCTCCACCCACACGCCGGTGTCTAGTGCGTTTGCCGCGGTTTCCGGGGTGCTTATCCTCGTGGACCTCTTGGAACTAGACGGCGCGGAGACGGAGAGGGCATGGCAGATCGCCGCATCCGGTCTGCTCTATCTCGTGATGGTCGACGGCGAGGTCTACGGCCGTGGGATGTAGAAACAAGCGCCACACGGCAACAGGGAAGGCCGGGGAGAAAGCGGTGTCCACGGTCCACACTCTGCTCTATATCGTGATGGTCGACGGCGAGGTGCCAATGCCTATGGTCGCGGGAAGGAGTGGCGGACCGCAGCGCAGAGTAGCAGTAGGTGGCGCCCTAGCGGCGCGGACGAGACCGAGTATGCGGCAATGAGGACGTAGGGATTTAGCCACGGCCAAACCACGAGGCAGCCAGGGAAACAAAGGAAGATCACAAGCACGAGAATATTTTTACAAGGTTTTATATGCAAAAGGAGCAATGCCATGTGTCATCATCGGAAAGATTTTGTACCAATTTGCACTCACATTACAAGTTTATGTACCATCCAATTACAGTTTGCAAGTTGTTGTACTAAGATGCACCCTCTGAACAAGTTTGTGTATGTCCGGTGTAATTAGCTCTTTTTTTAAAGGAGCCGAGGGACATATTGCACAAGAGGTGCTTGAGCCCCCCCTCCCTCCCCCCCCCCCCACACACACCACCTCCTAACATCGACTAGCATCCAACATGCTTGTCGTAGAATCATGGCCATGAATTTCATTTTTACCCCCTGTTTATGATTTAGTGACACTAGTTATCCCACCTTTTACCCCTATTTATGACAGTGTGTCGATATTTATCTTGTTTAACCATTTTTTTCCTATTTCTAATAGCTCAGGTCCACCAAGCAGGCTACATGCACGCTCTCTCGGCTATCAAATTGGATACATATGCATGTTGTATGTTTTCATCAAAAAAATCACCCAACCCACAAGACCATACTCGCTAAGACTATCCTCACTCCACACCACTGCCCCGCCTAGCGCAACGATTCAATTAGACTTAGCTGCACTACGCTGATGAAATTGCATCACTTCGAATGACGCCTCTAAACAAAGAAGGAAGAAGGTCTTTGCACCAATACCCCGGGCTAAGTGGGGCCATCGGTATGGGTATGGCTTACTAGATCAAGTGATTTTATGAGGAAAACGGGTATACTATATGCCTATGCGATGGTTGTTGATTCAACGTCCACATCGTCCATATAGTGAGCGTTGAGGCTGTCAAAACATGGAAAAATGGTTAAACGGGGCGAATATTGACACACAAACACAAATAAGTCAAAATGTGGGAGACAAAATTGAATGGGATAACTAGTGACACAACATCAGAAAAGGGGTAAAAATGGAATTCACTCTTTTCTTAACTCGTGGTTACCAAACTGATCACCTAAATTTGCAGCATGAACCGAAACATACATTGTGTAAAGGAACAAAATGGTTATAATAGGTCATCATTCATGACATTACAATGCATAGATTTTCCAATAAAAGGAAGTAGCTATGTGTTTCCAAATATAAGACCAAGAATATTGAGACCATATCTACTCTCTCAATCGTCCACATGTATATGCCCCAAAGAGATTTTCAAACTCTTGGTAGCTACAGCAATCAGACATTTGTCAACATGAGGAAATCGTTTTGGTTAAACCAAACTACTTAACCCTTTTAATTGGTATGCACACAATTCAACATGGTGTTGATTGAATTTAGTCTATCCATGGGCGAATCCCAACAACAGAAACACGAGCTTCCCCATAGATATTTCAGCCTAAAATCAAGAAACCGGATGTTTCCTTAACATGTATATATATGTTTAATCATGGCAAAAATGGTGAAGCATATATCCACAGAGAGATCAACAGAGATCGACCGATGGATCATAGAAGTAATTAAAACCCACATGGTATATGCCAAGATTATTCACTGACCGGCAGCGCTACCCAGTCTGAGCTCCAAGTCCAACTCCTCCTCTCCATGTCGTTCGCCATCCTTGGCTACGTAGTACTTCCATCGATCTCTGTTGCCGCCTTGATCCTTGCTACGGTCGGCGGCGCCATGGACATGGCCAGATTCGAACAGCCGCAGCTCCAGCGGCGGCAGCGCCCCCGGCCGTTCAGCGTGGAACAAGCTTATTTCTGCGACCGTCGACGCCCTCCCTCGATCCTTCCGGTGGATGTTCATGTGCCCGCCGAGCGCCTGCGCCGTCGGGAACCCCCTCCTGCAAAAGGTGCAGTTGTACGGCTGCCTCGTCCCCTCCTCGTCGCTGTTGTCGCCGTCGTCGTGGGGGCGCTGCTGCTTGTCATCGTCGCCCATCCGCATCCTTCTTCCACCTTCGTCCTTCGAGCCCTGATCAGCCAGCTCCATGCGTGAGATCTATCGAGCTTAGATAGGCTTGGCTGGAGCTAGAGCTGAAGCTAGGGTTTATGCTTTAGAATGCAGCTAGATCGACTAGTCTTCGATCGAGAGATGGCCAATGTAGCTATGGTCAAGGAGGATAGAGAAATGCAAAGTGTATGTCACTACTACACATTACTGTATGCTGATGTGTGTGTTTCTTTTGTTAATTGTTTCTTTCCATCATCCTGCCGGCCGGGAAACTTTGTTTTCTGTTAGCTATTTTGTTGGTTACTTCTAGCCTGCAGATGGCCGGACTGATTCTAAGTTTCCAGTTAAGGTTTGGTGTCCTGATTTGTCGGCTTGTGCTTGGAAGATCAGGAGAGATTTTATTGTTGCATGACTCGTTCAAAACATAATTGTAAAACAGCAAAGGTTTGTTGAATTACCAAAGTATCAACTCGAATGTGAAATTTCGCTGCACTTTCTTTTTGATCAACAGACGGCACACCGCCCCATTCCATTTCCGCTGAAAATGAAATGACAACATCACAGCGTTTTTTTTTTTTGAGAACCCGCAGGAGATCTGCACGTCATTGTATTAAGCTCGAAAGGAGTAGGAGAAGATTACAAGCCCGAAGGCTTAGTCCACCACAAAGATCACAGCGTTTAAGTTCATTCCTGCTTACAAAACGATCGGATAATGCCATCGATCAATATAGCACAGCTCAAACCTAATGAAATCAAAATAAAGAAGTTTTCCTGACAGTCAGAGCAGTTTGGCGCGCAGGCTTATTCATCAGGCAACATCATTCACTTGGAAGGTTAGCGAGCACCCGCCAGCGCGCATGGCACCAGAGCTTCAGGAGCCTTAGGACCAACCATCAGCAACATTTTCTTCAGTTGCTTGTAGTGTCGGGGCTTCGCCACCATCTTCACTTTCAACGGTCCCACGCATCCTTCAATGAATTTCACATTCTTTGCCGGATATAGTGGTTGACAATGTTTCAGGGGTTTCACTACTCGCATCCATAGCACACAACCGCTACATAATTAGAATACACACAACGGCTTGAGTCTAACAAACCATAAAAATAAAAAGTAGCGCAATATAAGTAATCTCAAGAAACTTTATCAGCGCTCATGGGGATGGACGACCAATCTGAAGATCAGCTGTTATCCGTGTTGGGTAAAAATATACCTCGCCGAGTCCTCTAACCCTGTAGACACCTCTATAAATAGGTCTCGATTCTCCACACGTTATAGAGACGACCATGAACAGAGCAAAAGAAGAAAGAATTATTATCATTAAAAATGTTGTCATTTCTACCTAGCCAAAATGACCAAATAATGGCAAGTGTCCATGGGTTTGCCTTGGTATCGTGTTCATACCGTCGTATTGAATGATCCGGGTCGATTACTTGCGGTGCATATAATGCACACAGCTCTAGTTTCTGGTTGGGCTGGCTCGATGGCTTTATATGAATTAGCAGTTTTTTATCCCTCTGATCCTGTTCTGGATCCAATGTGGAGACAAGGTATGTTCGTCATTCCCTTCATGACTCGTTTAGGAATAACGGATTCGTGGGGTGGTTGGAGTATTTCAGGAGGAACTGTAACAAATCCGGGTATTTCGAGTTATGAAGGTGTGGCAGGTGCGTGATACGTACATTTTGCATCATTATTTTATATCATAATTTACTGTTATTTATTGATATATTTCATATTTAGAGATGATACTTATGTCATTTCCTCTATTTTGCATGTTTGATAATTATTGGAGAATTCACTGCCGGAGTCAGGATTCTGTTGGAAAAAGGACCGTCAAGATACAATATTTCTGAAGACAGCAGTTCCAGAAAAATACCCAAAAGTTCCTATTTCATCAGAAGACAGAAGTAGCCAGAAGGAAAGGGCGAGGTGAGCCACCAGGGGCCCACACCACCTGGTGGCGCGGGCCAGCCCTAGGCCACGCCGCCTGGTGGTGTGGCCGCCCTGGCCCACCTCTGCCATCACCCCTTCGTGTATATCGTCTCCCCAAAAACTTAAGACTAGGAGAGGATTGCAGAAAGACTTCGCCACCTCTGCGGGGCGGAAAACACACAGAGAGAGAAAGCTCTCCGACAGGCAGAAATCTGCCAGGGAAATTCCTTCCCGGAGGGGGGAAATCGTCGCCATCATCATCGTCATCGAGCTGGGATTCGTCGGGATCATCACCACCAGCACCATCGCCAGCAGCACCTTCATCATCATCATCATCATCACCACGCCGTCCCGCTGTAACATCTTGGGTTGAATCTTGTCTAGTTCATAGGGGGAACTTTCCCAGTGTTGATTACTACTTGTGGTTGATGCTATTGAGTGGAACCGTTGAATTAAGGTTTATGTCCAGATTGTTATTCATTATTATTTCATCTCTGATCATGATCCATATGATGTTTTGTGAGTAGTTCATTTAGTTCTTGAGGACATGGGAGAAGTCAAGATGTTAGTAGTGGAATTGTGTTGAGTAATATTTAATGGTTTGATATTTATGTTGTGGTGCTATTCTACTAGTGGTGTCATGTGAACATCGACTACATGATACTTCACCTTTATGAGCCTAGTAGAATGCATTGTGTATTTGGCTACTAATTGTGGGGTTGCCGGATGATGTCTACGCACTTCTATTTTTGTAGACACTTGTTGGACCTCCAAGTGCAGAGGTTTGTAGAACAGCAGCAAGTTTCCCTTAAGTGGATCACCCAAGGTTTATCGAACTCAGGGAGGTTAGAGGTCAAAGCTATCCCTCTCAAGCAACCCTGCAATTACGATACAGAAAGTCTCTTGTGTCCCCAACACACCCAATACACTTGTCAGATGTATAGGTGCACTAGTTCGGCGAAGAGATAGTGAAATACAAGCGGTAGTGATGATTATAAGTAGCAAATGTAACTTGGAATAAATATAGCTGCGAGCAAACAAGTAATAAAACAGCAAGTAAACGGTATGCAATGCTTGGAAACAAGGCCTAGGGATCATACTTTCACTAGTGGACACACTCCCAACAATATAACATGACTGAACAAGTAACTTCTCTTTTCTAAGGCACTCTGAATTACTCTCCTATTGAATAACACTAATCATTGTGTAGTGGCTACAGAAGCACCCCTTAAAGTCCATCAAGTACTTGACAAACACCACTCATAGAGATATCCAAATCAGATCACAATTCAAGATAGAAATCATTGCAACTTAAACCAAGTACTAACACGGTGCACACACTGTCAACATTACACCATGAAAGGAGGAATAGATCACTCAAACTATCATAGCAATAATTATTCTCATAATCCACAAGAGATCACAATCATAGCCTAAACCAAGTACCACCATGATGCACGCACTGTCACCGTTACACCATAGCAGGAGGAATAGATTACTTTAATAATATCACTAGAGTACACAAAATATCTGAATAATAACATGTACTTGTTCAACATGATACAAAGCTCACGATCACATAAAGATCACATCATGGGAGAGAGAGGTGAACCACATAGCTACCGGTAGAGCCCTCAGCCCCGGGGATGAACTACTCCCTCCTCATCATAGGAGACAGCAAGGTTGATGGAGATGGCGATGAGGTTGATGGAGACGGCGGAGACGGCGATGGAGACCGATGGAGATGGCTCCGGGGGCACTTCCCCGTCCCGGCAGGGTGCCGGAACAGAGACTTCTGTCCCCCAAAATTCGTCGACGGTGGCGGCGGAGCTGCGGAACTGCTTCTAGAAAATTGCCGAATCCTCTAGGGTTTTCCGTCCCGAGGCCTCTTATAGGCGAAGGGGCGTCGTCAGAGGAGGGGCCAGGTGCCCACACGCGGGCCCCGCGCGGCCAGGCCCCTGGCCGCACCGGGCATGTGTCTGGGGCCCTGGTGGCCCCCCTCTAACACCTCTTCGGATGTCTGGAAGCTTCCAGGTAAAATAAGACTTCAGGAACTTGTTTCGTCCAATTCCGAGAATATTTCCTGTGTATCACTCTGAAACACAAAAACAGCAGAAAACAGGGAACTGGCACTGTGGCAACTCGTTAATAGGTTAGTTCCGGAAAATGCATAAAAGTGCCACTAAGTGTAACGAAACAATAGGAAAATGGTGTAAAAACAAGCATGGAGCATCAAAAATTATAGATACGTTTGACGTATCAAGCATCCCCAAGCTTAACTCCTGCCCATCCTCGAGTAGGTAAGTGATAAAAAAAGAATAATTTTTGAGGTGACATGCACCTACACAATCTTGATCATATATGTAAGCATTGGTGAGCTGGGATCAATAGAACTTAAAACATGGGCATGAAAGATATAATCATGACAATAAGAAACTTAGCAACCATGTTGTAAACATGCAAATGAACACAAACAAAAGATCATGATAATGAAACAATGAAAGTAAAATGTGTGTTCAAATCATAAGGAAAAACATACAAATGGTTTTCAGCTTGTCCTTCAAAGAGAGCAAAACATAAATGCATAGGACACCTTCAAGTTTAAGAGGGCGACTAGATACAAATAATTTAAGAACAAGTAAAACCAACAATATGAGTCAATCAATGAACTTTGGGACAATGCATATCACACTAAGAATGACAACTATGCTCTCTTAATGGTGCATAAAGAAAGAAGGTGGTGACTCAACATAAAAGTAAAAGAAAGGCCCTTCGCAGAGGGAAGCAGTGATTGCAAGTTTTATAACCTTCAAAAATTATGGTACTTACCGGCTTTGAGCTCTCATTGCCCCCATCATAAGCATCTTGAATGGTTAAAGTTAATGCGAGAACAATTATGATGCATATGCTTGACAAATCATAAGTTGAAAACCTCGTGTCCCGTGAATACGAGTACCCAAACCATGCTAATTTACTTAGAGTCCCAAGCAAGGCTCTTGTCATTGCAAGTATATGCATATCATTGAGAACCGCCAATGGGGTACCTCCGTGCCCGATGACATGGAACAAGCCCACACCAAAATGACAGGACAAGCAGACAATGAACACCTCGACATCTCTTTTATTTGCTATATTGTTTAGCTTTTTATTGTGAGATGCGTCGTCGAATGTTCACCATGGGTATGCTGCAAATTTCCACCATGAATTATGCATGGCTTAGATTGGCGGCCCGGCGTTTCCCTAACACATATAAAAACTCCATGATCCTCACAAGATTCTCAATTCATTTCACACAGCGGGCATCCATAAACAAAAGATCATGATATCAACTCAAAAAGAAGTGCAATGTTGAAAGCTTGCCCCATGACAGCATGGCTGGGCTAGAATCCAACTTACAACTTGCAAGCATAACAACTCAACATAAAAGACCACAATGTCAAAAATTTAAGAACAGGAAAAAGTAAAGTGTGCCTTTCGGTTCGTGAGAGCTTTACTAACCGAGTTTCGCATAACACTGGTAAGAGTTTAATTTGAAGAGAATATAAAAGCAAGTCAAATTTACTTGGAATAGCAAATTGCTAGTAGGTATGTATGGTGGACACTTTGGCAAACTTTGGCTTTAAGGAGTTGGATGCACGAGTAGAGCTCATACTCAGTACAAGGCGAGGGCTAGCAAAAGACTGGGAGCGACCAACTAAGAGAGCAATAATGGCCATAATAATGCAAAGCGACAAAGCGACATTAAAAGAAGCATACGATGGCATCAAAAGTCAAAAACTAAATGATCATGAAGGCTAATGGCGACTTTGTAAGAGTCTAACATGTGTGAGCATGCGCCAAGTCAACCCAAATAAAGCATCAAGGAGAAAACCAAAATAATGCTTCCATACAATAAAAACAACGCATGATTTTTTCAAAGGCTCATTAAGCAATCTCAGTTATTTGAGACAAGTCATGCTACAGCAAAACCACTAAGCATACTATCAAAAAGACATCAAGCATGACATGAAAAAGCCTAAGCTGCAGTCTACACAAGCTCCTTCTTGTACCACTATTTTGCACAAAGCTTTTCTCTTTTCCAACACCATTTGAAATTTTTATAAACACCTCTTTTGATGAAAACCAATAAAGATCAGAGGCAAAAAATACACCTTGATAAAAAGATATGACAAGATCTGAACGCAAATCAAGGCGAAAACGAAAACCAAAACCAGTAGCAGAAAAAGAAGAACACTCGGTGAACGATAAGAGTGAAAAACTGAGTGTTCTTAGCAAATGAAAACGAGTTCATCTCCTCCAAAAGAAACATGATGTGATCTAACCATTTATTGCAGCAAAAAAACAAACCTAACCAACTAAGAAAACTAAAACAATTGACGCTCCAAGAAAAACACATAGTGCATGAAGCAATAAAAATATAGTGTCTTGAAAGGTGATATGATTTTTGCCGATGAAGAAGGGGTGCCTCGGGGGCATCCCCAAGCTTTGACGCTTGTACTTCTTGGATATTTCTTGGGGTGATGCATGGGCATCCCCAAGCTTGAGCTTTTGTCCATTCTTCAACTCATCTCATCATTCTCCAATCCCTACACTTGAAAACTTCCTTCATACAAAACTAAACACAATTCTATTAGCAACATTAGTGTAAGCATAAAATATATTCAACCTCCTTTAGCTTCAGGTTTCAACCCAAAACCACCACATATAAAGTATATACTACTGTAGCAACTTCCACAAGAGTTCCATGATCAAAAAGAACTCAAAAGAAAGCGATAAAGTGGCAAAAACAAATATTGGCAGAAATCTGTCAAAACTGAACAGCTGACAAAGGGCGAATTTTTGAGGGATTTTCTGTTGCTCAAATCAAAAAGTGTTCAACTAAGAAAAGTTTGGATATAACCTGGGGCATATGCACAAGAAATCGCAGGTCCAAAAGATAAACAGAGAATTTTCACGAATTTTTACGGTGCAGCACCGAAAACAGTTTCAGGACAGCAACATCCCCAAATCTTTACCTCACTCAAATTAGAGGCTTCTCTTGGCACAAAACGAAATAAAAAGGATAAGGAGCGGTTATTACAGTAGTAATAACTTCCAAGACTCAAATAAAAAAAAAAGTACTGAAAGTAAAATAATGGGTTATCTCCCAAGAGTGCTTTTCTTTAACGCCTTTGAGCTAGGCGCAGTAATTTGCAAAGATGCTCATGTGGGCGCCATATAAGAGCTTGAGGCAAATGCGCCATATAGGAACTTAAAGCAATAGAGAGCATCAAAAAGCAAGTATGGAACACATTTAAATCTAAACCACTTCCTATGAAAAATAGTCTTATAAAGAGACAAGTCATGAAAGCGCAAAGCAAAAAGCATAGGAAGGCAAAACAAGTACAACTTCAAGAATTGCAACATAAAGAGGGGAAACTCAATATTGTTGAGATCCATCAAACCATGTTTCCCTCTCTCATAATAACTTGCAGTAGCATCATGAATAGAACTAACAATATAACTATCACATAAAACATCCCTATCATGAGCCATATGCATAAAAGAATTAATACTCCCCACATGAACAATAGTAGTAGGAGCAGATTCAACAGAATAATTATTCTCATCACCATAATCATCAAAAACAGGAGGCATATTGCAATCATAACTAATTTTCCCCTCAAAAGCAGGTGAACTGAAAATATTATACCCATCATCACAAGCTAGAGAACTACTATGTCGCAAAGCATACTCATCAAACATATCATCATAAGAGGGAACATGGATAGCACTAATGGTACAACAATTATTAACCTTAGAATTGGTACCAAAAAGATTTTCAATATCAAAAGTAGAGTGCTTTTCCCAATCATGATCACTAACATAGGTAATAGGCATAGGAACATCATCCCAATCAGAATTATCATAATCTATAGCAGGATCATAACGCTTAGGGGAAGATACCGTGTCCTCTCACCTCTTACTCCTCTTCTTCTTCTTCTTCTTCTTCTTCTTACTCTCTCCTTTAGGAGGGAGAGACTTGAAGGGCATCTTCTCCACATATTCTGGTTTGCTGACAGAAACAACAGAAGAAACTTTGGAGGATTCCTCCTCTCTATTAATAAGATAAAAACATCTATCAGTCCTGTCATAGCTTGGCAAAATATCAAGTTTTATTAGATTTTGAATGTAAGTATTTGCAAGGCAATCTTTAGCACAATAGAGACGACAACCACGAAGGGTGCTATTAATATCAACATCATTCATATCTATCAAAGCAATCTTTCTAGATATCTCGACACACGCCAAGAACAAAGTGAGCTCATCATGCTGATTAGGAGTAATCTTGTCATCACAATACAAACTTAAGGTACTAGAAGAGTAACTATTAGGGTTTGAGCATTGGAAATTAAAATGACCTATGTCATCGCAATGTTTACAAAGAAAAGGATAAAGCTCACAAACCTTTTTACCGATCTCACCTATATCCTTGTACCACATAGTAGTTTCTTCATTTGCGTGGGTGATGCAATAATCTTCCTTGTTGTAACTCTGTTCACAAGGTCTATGTACTCCGCAAAAATTAACATGCTTATAAGAAATAGTACTTTTAGAAGTTTGAGCATGTTTATTGCAATCATCAACAACAATATCACTTTCTATGCAAGTGTCCTTAAAAGGTTCATGATACACGTCCCCATTTCTTTTAGGAACATTCATATGGGAAGCAAAGGCTTTAAAGCAATCAACCATAATTTGAGGATCAAGACCATATTTAGCACTAAGCTCTTGAAAATTAGCAGTTTCAGCGAAAGACTTAATGCAATCAAACTCGTAATTCATACCTGATCCCTTACCTTTGTCGCTATCCCAACCTTCAATATTGTTTTGAATTGTCTCAAGCAGATCCCACTTGGTGTCGACATCCTTGCTTGTGAAAGACCCATCAAAGCATGCATCTAGATAGTCCTTGTAATATCCTGAAAGCCTTGCATAAAAATTATTAATAACAATATTACGGGGAAGATCATGAATAGGACATTTGTGCATTAGTAACTTCAATCTTTCCCACGCTTGGGCAATGCTTTCTCCCTCATGAGGCCAAAAATTATATATCTGATTATGATCTTTATGAATCTCACTTGGGGGATAGAATTTAGAATAAAAGAGAGGTACAATTTCCTCCCAGCCAATAGATGGACCATCTTCAAGCAGCCGATACCACTCCTCAGCTCTGCCTTTCAATGATAAAGTGAATAGCTTCTTCTTAACTTGGTTCATTGAAATACCTGCACACTGGAACAACTCGCATAATTCATGTATAAAGAGCAGATGATCACCAGGATGGACAGTTCCATCTCTTAAAGAGCAGTTATCCCTAATACGTTCAACAATCTCCATAGGTATTTTAAAAGGATGAGGAGCACAAGCATCATTAGAAACATCACATATGGGAGATAAAATATCATCAGAGCAAAAATTTCTCCACTAAAGCTGGGGGACTAAAAATATCATACTTAACAAAACTAGCTTCCCCAAGCTTAGACTTTTCTATAGCATTAGCATTAACAGTATTCAAAGCATTCGTACTAATAACATTGCTATGCGAAATAAGCTCCAAAGGATTTTCAATTTTCTCTTCAAATCTAAAATCAGGAAAAAGACTAAAGAACTCTTTGTTTTCCATTAAGCCTAACTAGTGAAAATAAAAACAAGAAACAAAAAGATGTAATTGCAGAATCTAAAGGAAATAACTCCGAGCACTCACACAGGAGGATGCGAGTACCTTTTACCTTACCTCCCCGGCAACGGCGCCAGAAAAGAGCTTGATGTCTACGCACTTCTATTCTTGTAGACACTTGTTGGGCCTCCAAGTGCAGAGGTTTGTAGAACAGCAGCAAGTTTCCCTTAAGTGGATCACCCAAGGTTTATCGAACTCAGGGAGGTTAGAGGTCAAAGCTATCCCTCTCAAGCAACCCTGCAATTACGATACAGAAAGTCTCTTGTGTCCCCAACACACCCAATACACTTGTCAGATGTATAGGTGCACTAGTTCGGCGAAGAGATAGTGAAATACAAGCGGTAGTGATGATTATAAGTAGCAAATGTAACCTGGAATAAATATAGCTGCGAGCAAACAAGTAATAAAATAGCAAGTAAACGGTATGCAATGCTTGGAAACAAGGCCTAGGGATCATACTTTCACTAGTGGACACACTCCCAACAATATAACATGACTAAACAAGTAACTTCTCTTTGCTAAGACACTCTGAATTACTCTCCTATTGAATAACACTAATCATTGTGTAGTGGCTACAGAAGCACCCCTTAAAGTCCATCAAGTACTTGACAAACACCACTCATAGAGATATCCAAATCAGATCACAATTCAAGATAGAAATCATTGCAACTTAAACCAAGTACTAACACGGTGCACACACTGTCAACATTACACCATGAAAGGAGGAATAGATCACTCAAACTATCATAGCAATAATTATTCTCATAATCCACAAGAGATCACAATCATAGCCTAAACCAAGTACCACCATGATGCACGCACTGTCACCGTTACACCATAGCAGGAGGAATAGATTACTTTAATAATATCACTAGAGTACACAAAATATCTGAATAATAACATGTACTTGTTCAACATGATACAAAGCTCACGATCACATAAAGATCACATCATGGGAGAGAGAGGTGAACCACATAGCTACCGGTAGAGCCCTCAGCCCCGGGGATGAACTACTCCCTCCTCATCATAGGAGACAGCAAGGTTGATGGAGATGGCGGTGAGGTCGATGGAGACGGCGGAGACGGCGATGGAGACCGATGGAGATGGCTCCGGGGGCACTTCCCCGTCCCGGCAGGGTGCCGGAACAGAGACTTCTGTCCCCCGAAATTCGTCGACGGTGGCGGCGGAGCTGCGGAACTGCTTCTGGAAAATTGCCGAATCCTCTAGGGTTTTCCGTCCCGAGGCTTCTTATAGGCGAAGGGGCGTCGTCAGAGGAGGGGCCAGGTGCCCACACGCGGGCCCCGCGCGGCCAGGCCCCTGGCCGCGCCGGGCATGTGTCTGGGGCCCTGGTGGCCCCCCTCTGACACCTCTTCGGATGTCTGGAAGCTTCCGGGTAAAATAAGACTTCAGGAACTTGTTTCGTCCAATTCCGAGAATATTGCCTGTGTATCACTCTGAAACACAAAAACAGCAGAAAACAGGGAACTGGCACTGTGGCAACTCGTTAATAGGTTAGTTCCGGAAAATGCATAAAAGTGCCACTAAGTGTAATGAAACAATAGGCAAATGGTGTAAAAACAAGCATGGATCATCAAAAATTATAGATATGTTTGAGACGTATCACCGGAGCGACAGAAACCTAAACCCCCGTTAGGAAACCATTGCACCAGGGAGTGTAGGATCTCAGAGTTTAAGGTTGTGGTTAGATTTATCTTAATTACTTTCTTGTAGTTGCGGATGCTTGCAAGGGGTATAATCACAAGTATGTATTAGTCCAAGTTGCGGTAGTGCATTAGCATAGGTTCACCCCCATAACACATATCAAACCAATGAAGATTAATCAACTGTATGAAGCGAAAGCACTTGACAGAATCTCCCGTCTGTCCTCAGGAATGTTTGGTAATCATAAGTAACACAACCGGCTTGTCCTTTGCTCTAGAAAGGATTGGGCCACTCGCAGCAATATTTATTACTGTCTTTTATTTACTCGTACTTTATTTATCTGCATTATCAAGTACTCCTAAAAACCCGTTTGCTAGTATTTACATTGATTCCTTGATCAAAACTGCATGTCAACACCTTCTACTCCTCGCTGGGTTTGACACTCTTATTTATCGGAAGTACTACGATACATCCCCTATACTTGTGGGTCATCAAGACTATTTTCTGGCGCCGTTGCCGGGGGGTGAAGCGCTATTGAAGAAAGGAATTGGTAAAGGAAACTTTTACTGTGAGTATTGTTTTTATTTATGTCTTTTATTTTATTTTATTATGGAGAAGTCTCCATTTGGTTCCCTATTTGGGAATAATACTGCCACTGTTACGGTAGTAGATGAACCACCGCCTGCTCAATTGGATCCTTTTAAAATACCTATGAAAATTGTTGAACGTGTTATGAATAACTGCTATTCAGGAGATGGAACTGTCCATCATGGTGATCATTTGCTCTTTATACATGTATTATGCGAGTTGTTCAAGTGTGCAGGTATTTCATCAAGACAAGTTAAGAGGAAGCTATTCTCTTTATCACTAAAGGGCAGAGCTGTGGAATGGTATAAGCTGCTGAAGAATGGCTGATCTATTGGCTGGGAGGAAATTGTAGCTCTCTTTTATTCTAAATTCTATCCTCCTAGTGAGATTCATAAAGATCGGAATCAGATATATAATATTTGGCCGCATGATAGAGAGAGTATTGCCCAAGCGTGGAGGAGTATTGTCCCAGTAATATTGTTATTAATAACTTCTATGCAAGGCTTTCTCTTCATGATAAGGATTTATTGGATGCTTCTTGTTCTGGAACATTTACACGTATGAAAGAAGAAGCTAAATGGGATGTTCTTGACCGTATTCAGGAAAATACTGAAGGATGGGAGAACGACAAAGGAAGAAAGTCAGGTATAAATTATGATTATGAATGCATTAAATCTTTTATGGGAACTGATGACTTTCATAATGTTAGTGTTCTCTATGGTCTTGATTCTCAAATACTTGCCAACTGTTTTAAGGCCTTTGCCTCTTATCTTGATGTTCCAAAAAAGGATTGGAACAAGTACCATGCGCCTTATAAAGATATGGTTAATTGTGTTCCTGCTAGAAATGTTGAAGTTTGTATTGTTGATCGTATTTTGCCTGAGCCTTATTTTGAGAAAACACCTTTTCCTGCTAAGGTGAAGGAGCATTCTATGTTAACTAGTGTGATTAATAAAAGTGCAAAGAAAGCTTTAGAACCTGATGAGCAAATAACTGTTAAACCTGCAGTAGCAATAGTAAAGGATCTTGTTACAAAAAATGTAGAAGATGAACACATTATCTTTTGTGAAGATGCTTCTAATATTGTTTCACATCCTAGTAGATCTAGGAAAACAAGTGTTCCTGTGCTTTCTGTCAGGATAGGTGATCATTGCTATTATGTTTTATGCAATATTAGTGCAAGTTCGAGTGCTATTCCTTATGAGCTTTACAGAGAGATCATGCATGAAATTGGTTCTTGTGACCTTGAAGAAATTGATGTGGTTATTCAGCTTGCTAACAGAGAAACTATCTCTCTAATTGGTATTGTTAGAGATGTGGAAGTTCTATGCGGTAAGACTAAATATCCTGCTGATTTTCTAGTACTTGGTTGAGCTGCTAGTAAAAATTGTCCTATTATTTTTGGTGGACCTTTCTTGAATACTTGTGGTACCATTATAGATTGTAAGAAGGAGAAATTTTTGACTAAGTTTGATGGAGAATCTTATGAGTTTAATTTTTCCAAGTTTTCCAAAGCTCCTTATGAAACTGAATTGCCTAATGAAGATTTTAGAGTTGAACAACTTGTCTCTATTGCTCTTGCTCCTAACGATGCTTTACAACAATACATGGAGGACCACGAAAGTGAGATTTTATGCAAGAAAGAAATGAGATTGACAAGATTCTTCTTCGTCAACCAGAGATGCTTAAACACAATTTACCTGTGGAAGACTTGGGTACCACATTACCACCCAAGGAAGATCCTGTTTTTGATTTAAAACCTTTACCTAATGATTTTAAATATGCTTATATTGATGATAAGAAAATATATCCTGTTATTATTAGTGCTAAACTTTTAGGAAAGGAAGAAGAAAGGTTATTGGAAATATTGAGGAAACACCAAGGAGCTATGGGATATACTCTTGATAATTTAAAAGGGATTTCCCCTACTATATGTCAGCATGCTATTAATATGGAGCCAGATGCAAAGCCAGTTGTTGAACATCAGCACCGTTTAATTCCTAAGATGAAGGAAGTGGTAAGAAATGAGGTATTAAAACTCCTTGATGCTGGTATTATTTATCCTATTGCTGATAGTAGATGGGTTAGTCATGTTCATTGTGTTCCTAAGAAAGGAGGAATTACTATTGTGCCTAATGAAAATAATGAGCTTATTCCTCAAAGAGTAGTAGTTGGTTATAGGATGTGTATCGATTTTAGAAAGGTCAACAAAGTTACTAAGAAAGATCATTATCCTTTACCGTTTATAGATCAAATGTTAGAGAGGTTATCTAAGAAAACTTATTTTTGTTTTCTTAATGGTTATTTTGGTTTCTCTCAAATTGCTATTAAAAAGCAAGATCAAGAGAAAACCACTTTTACTTGTCCTTATGGAACTTATGCTTATAGACGCATGCCTTTTGGTTTGTATAATGCTCCTGCTACATTTCAAAGATGCATGTCTGCTATTTTTTGTTGTTTTGTGAAGAAATTGTGGAGGTATTCATGGACGATTTCTCCATCTATGGAACTTCTTTTGATAACTGTTTGCACAATCTTCATAAAGTTTTGCAGAGATGTGAGGAAACTAATCTTGTTCTCAATTGGGAGAAATGCCACTTTATGGTGAATGAAGGAATTGTTCTTGGACATAAATTTTTTGAAATTGGTATTGAAATTGACAGAGCAAAAGTTGAAGCAATTGAGAAAATGCCATGTCCTAGGGATGTTAAAGGTACTCGTAGTATTCTTGGTCATGCTAGTTTTTATAGGAGGTTTATTAAAGATTTCTCTAAAATTTCAAAGCATCTTACTAATCTTCTTCAAAAAGATGTACCCTCTGTTTTTGATGATGATTGTAAGGAAGCTTTTGAAATTCTTAAGAAGGCTTTAATTACTGCCCCTATTGTCCAACCACCTGATTGGAATTTACCCTTTGAAATTATGTGTGATGCTAGTGATTTTGCTGTAGGTGTTGTTCTTGGACAGCGAGTAGATAAGAAGTTGAATGTTATTCATTATGCTAGTAAGACTCTTGATGCTGCTCAAAAGAATTATGCTACTACTGAAAAGGAGTTCCTAGCCGTTGTCTTTGCTTGTGATAAGTTTAGACCTTATATTGTTGACTCAAAATTTACTATTCATACGTATCACGCTGCTATTAGGTATCTTATGGAAAAGAAAGATGCTAAGCCTAGGCTTATTAGATGGGTGTTGCTTTTACAAGAGCTTGATTTGCATATTGTAGATAGGAAAGGTGCTAAAAATCCTGTTGCTGATAATTTGTCTAGATTGGAAAATATTTCTTATGATCCTATTCCTATTAATGATAGTTTTCCAAATGAACAGTTGGCTACAATAAAGGTAACCTCACGAGAGAATCCTTGGTATGCTGATTATGCTAACTTTATTGTTTCCAAGTATTTACCTCCAATCTTTATAGCTCAGCAGAGAAGGAAATTCTTTTATGACTTGAGGCATTATTTTTGGGATGACCCACATTTATATAAATAAGGAGTGGATGGTATTTGATGCGGGCAGATAACCACCCAGTTGGGAACCCCAAGAGGAAGGTATGATGAGCACAGTAGCAAGTCTTCCCTCAGTAAGAAACCGAGGTTTATCAAACCAATAGGAAAAAGCCAAACTTCAGAAGGTGATGCCTGCTAGCTTCGCGACAGTTCCGGACAATTTATAAGGCACCTCGTCCAAGGCTTTGCTTTGCACCAACAGCAACGTGGAACCTGCACACAACACAACCAAGAACTTTGCTCCCAACTTACGATGAGGTTGTCAATCTCACCGGTTTGCTATAAACAAAGGATTGAGTGTATCGAGTGGAAAGCAATAGTAGTATGCGAGAAAGTAAATAGTAATAGCAATATAAAGGAAATTGAACCGGGGTCCACAGTTCACTAGTGGTGTCTCTCCATAAGATAAATAACGACATGCTGGGTAAACAAATTACAGTTGGGCAATTGATAGAATAAAGATAACGTGCATATGTCACGAGGATCACTATGAGATTTACTCTGGGCATTACAACAAAATACATAGACCGCCATCCAACTGCATCTATGACTAATAATCCACTCGCGGGGAATCATCCGAGGACCCCTTGAGTATTAAGTTGCGAACAACAGATAACTGCATTAAGCAAAGTGTGTAATGTAAACAAAACAAATGTTCTTGGACACAAGATTGTTGTTTTCTCCCTAGTGGCAACAACACATCTACAACCTTAGAGGTTTCTGTCACACCCCCAGATTAAATAGAGGCATGAACCCAACTATCGAGCATAAATACCCCCTCTTGGAGTCACTAGTATCTACTTGGCCAAGATAGCTACTAACAACAGAGAGCATGCAAGATCATAAACAACATAGAGATAACATAAGATAAAATTCAGAACATCAAATTAACATAACGCCAATATTCATCGGATCCCAACAAACACAACATGTAGAATTACATAAAGATAATCTCGATCATGTAGAGCAGCTCACGAGATCTAAACATGAAGCACATGGTGGAGAAGACAACCATCTAGTTACTGCTATGGACCCATAGTCCAAGGTAGACTACTCACACATCACACCAGAGGCAAGCATGGCGATGAAGAAGACCTCCTATGGTGATTCCCCTCTCCGGTAGGGTGCCGAGAAGAGCTTCTGGACCCTCCCGATCTCGGGTCGACGACAGCGGCGGATCGCGATGTGTTTCTGGAAAATTGATCGAGTGTTTAGGTTTTTCCCGTCGAGGGGTCTTTATAGGCGAAGGGGCGGCGTCAGGAGTGGACCAGGGCGGCCTCACCACCAGGGGGCGCGGGCCAGGGGCTGGCCACGCCGCCCTATGGTGTGGCTGGCCCGTGGCCCCCCTCCGTCTCCTCTTCGGTCTTCGTGAAGCTTCGCTAAAAATCGGAGGTTCGGCTTTTGTTTCGTCCAATTCCGAGAATATTTCCTGTGTAACTTTTCTGAAACACAAAAACTGCAGAAAACAGGGAACTGGCACTGTGGCATCTTGTTAATAGGTTAGTTCCGGAAAATGCATAAAAATGCCACAAAGTGTAACAAAACTCAAAGCAAATGGTGTCATAACAAGCATAGAGCATCAAAAATTATAGATACGTTTCAGACGTATCAAGCATCCCCAAGCTTAACTCCTGCTCATCTTCGAGTAGGTAAGTGATAACAAAAGAATAATTTTTGAGGTGACATGCACCATCACAATCTTGATCATCTAAGTAAGTATTGAGTGCTGGGATCAAAAGAACTTAAAAATAGTTATGAAAGACATAATCTTGATAGAAGATACTTAGCAACCATGTTATAACATGAAAAAGAACACAAATGAAAGATCATGAAAAATGAAACATTGAAAGACAAATGTGTGTTCAAATCATATGGAAAAACATAGCAAATGGTTTTCAGCTTGTCCCTCATGGAGTAGCAAAACATAAATGCATAGGACACCTTCAAGTTTAAGAGGGTGACTAGATACAAATAATTTAAGAACAAGCAAAACCATAATCATGAATCAATCAATGATAAACTTTGGGACAATGCACATTATACTCAGAATGGAAACTATGCTCTCTTAGATAGTGCATAAAGATAGAAGTTGGAGACTCAACATACAAGTAAAAGAAAGGCCCTTTGTAGAGGGAAGCAGTGATTAAACATGTGCTAGAGCTTTTCATTTGTAAAACAGAGAGAAAAATTTGTTTTGAGAGGTGGTTGTGCTTGTCAACGACTGGCAATGGGGTTCTTACTATCTTCCATACTAAGCAAGTTTTTGAGAGAGATATTGGCACTTTTTTGCTCTTTTATAAAGCTTAGCACTCCCCACTTTTCCTTTCACAAACCATGGCTAACCGATTCCATCGGGTGCCCACCAACTTTCACATACCATGGAGGAGTGCCTTTTTTATTTTCTTTTCCTTTTTTTCTTTTTTGGAATAAAACAATATGGAAGATAGCAAATCCGACCACTACGTCCCCATGAGCTGAAAACAGTATCACAAAATAAGAAGTATTTTGAAGGTTTTTTGAAAGGTAGCACATACAAATTTACTTGGAATGGCTTGCAAATACCATGCATAGGAATTTATAGTGGACTCTTTAGAAACTTTGGTTTTGGGGGGTTGGATGCACGAGAAGTATTCCCTCTTAGTACAAAATGAAGGCTAGCAAAAGACTGGGAGCGACCAACTAAGAGAGCATTAACAGCCATAATCATGCATAGCGACAAAACATCATTAACCGAAGCATAAAGTGGTATCACAAGTCAAAAACCAAATGATCATAGAGGCTTATGGCAACTTGTTAGAGTCAAACATGTTGTAATCATGCACCAAGTCAACCCAAGTAAAGCATCAAAGGAGAAAACTACAATAATATGCTCCCATATAACAAAAACAACGCATGATTCTTTCAAAGGCACATTAAGCAATCTATGTCATTTGAGACAAGTCATGCTACAACAAAAACTACTAAGCATACTATCAAAATAACATCAAGCATGATATGCAAAAGTCTAAGCCACAGTCTAAACAAGCTCCCATTTGTACCACTATAGTCATGAAACTTTTTTCTCGTTTCCAACACCATTCAACCTTTTTGAAACAACTCTTTTGAGATGAAAACCAACATAGACCAGTGGTCTAAATACACCTTGATACAAAGATATAACAAGATCTAAACAAAAATCAAGGCGAAAAATGAAAGCTAAATGTAGTACTAGAAAAAGAGAACACTCGTTGAACGATAAGAGTGAAAACTAGAGTGTTCTTGGCAATGAGAAACAGAGTGTGTCTTCTCCAAAAGAAATTTGTTGGGGTCCAACCATTTATTGCAGCAAACAAAACAAAAGAAAACTGAAAGCGAAAGTAAAGACGCTCCAAGAAAAACGCATAGTACATGAAGCAATAAAAATATAGTGTCTCGACAGGTGACCTGATTTTTGCCGATGAAGAAGGGGTGTCTCGGGGGCATTGATACGTTGCAAACGTATCTATAATTTTTGATGCTCCATGTTTGTTTTACACCAATTGCTATATATTTTGTCTATACTTTGTGGCACTTTTATGATTTATTTGGACTAACCTACTAATAGTTGCAAAAGTGCACAATGTTCTTGTTTTACACTTTGATGTGTAGGAATTACCAAGAATACAAATGGAAACCTTGTTGGAGTCAAATTGGGACTTTCCAAAAATCTGTGCCAGAACTTTTTTTCGAAGATGGTCACGTTATGGGTCGAAGACGGCGTCAAACGGAAAACTCTTAAGTTACAAAGTTGTAGGGAATTTCACGGCGAACGTTCTGGACATAAAATTCACCTGATTCCGAGTCCGGACGACCGAGATAAGCCCGCTCCATTGCGGCCCAAGATGGGGAGACGGGAATCTGAGAGACTATATAAAGAGAGGAACCCTAGCTTGTGGGAGACACCTCCACCCACGAATTTGTAGCCACCAGAGCCACGTTTTAGCCTCCCCCATGGATCCCATCTCCATGGGGGAGGGCTCCCATGAAGCCATGAAGGAAGGGGGCTAAGGGACGGCGCTCCCCATGATGCCGGCGGCGGGGGAGTCCCCCACGCCGCCGCCGTCGCCATCCGCGCCCCTCGCTGCTCATCTCCGCCATCTTCACCGCTATCTCCATCACCAACTCCTCCTATTATGCAGTGGTTCATCCTCCCACACATCTCTGTACCGTCCTATGTAAACATGGTGTTTGATGCTATAATATTTATCCTATGATCTATGTCATGTTTGCATAGTTTATTTGTTCTTAGATTGATTTGTTGAATGTCTTTGGTTCATTAGAGTTGTATGTTTATATGGTACTGTCCTTTGGTGTCCATTATATTTATGTGCGCATGGATTAAACATCTTAGGGTTAGTAGTATGTGCAAAAGGAAGGGGGTAGTTCTGCCGGAGTGACAGAAACCTGAGGACGCAAACCAGAACGTTGCACGTATGGGAGTAAGAGGACCATTAACTTAAGGCTTTGGTTGGGGAAACCTTAATGCATTGTTAGTATTTGCGGATGCTTGCTAACAATCCAATCATATAGTACTTGTATTTCCAAGTAGTGAAGTGCTTGTATATTTAGCCTCTCCCACATAGAAAACTGCATCGAAGATAATGAACCCGATTTATTCGCTAATTGAACTTGGACAAAGCCACCACCATTACCACCACTTTTCCACACTCATGGTACTGTTAGTTTATGGTTACTTAGTATATTTTATTACTGCAGCACTAACAATTACTTTCTTGTATTTATTATCTTGCAAAGCTATCTCTCATACCCATATTGTTGCTCTAGTTTTATTTCCTAGATAATACAAACGTTTAGTGTGCGTAGAGTTGTATCATTGGTTGATAGAACTTGAGAGAACATTTATCCTACATTTAGCTCCCCGTTGGGTTCGACACTCTTACTTATCGAAAAGGCTACACACGATCCCCTATACTTGTAGGATATCAAGACCTTTTCTGGCGCCGTTGCCGGGGAGCTCTAGCGTGTGGGTGATTATTCTTGTGTGCACTTGTTTGCTTTGTCTCTAAGTAGTTTTTACTTTCAGTTTTAAGTTGTTCTCTATCTTAGTATGGATAGGGAATACGAATTACAAAAAAAATTAGTTGTACTTATTATCTAAAAACGTTTTCAAAAAGGAAAGTGATTGGAAAGATGAGTAATGGTTAAGTGGGGGTCGACCTTGAACACTTGTGTTCATGCCTATGAAACCAAAACAAATCTTCCCATGGAAGCTTTTCAGTTAAAAACTTGTATATATTGTATATATTGTACATATTCCTTTGTACCATAAAAGTAAAGTGATAATTGTAGTTCCTAGTTACTTGGAAGTTGATAGTTTTGCTTTGCTGTCCAAAAACAGATTTTTTGTGCTTCACCGTATAAAATGTTTAAAATCACCAGAACGTTATATTGACCTGAAATTTCTTGAGTGCAAAGTAATGCTTATTATATTTCTTTAATTAGACTAACTTTTTCTGATTTGAGTTACGTAGCTATCTCAAAAAATTCGATTTTCACCGACTGTTCTGTTTAGACAGATTTCTATGCTTCACTATAAAAAATCGTGAAAAATCTCAGAATAGTATTTTGATCTGAAATTTTTTGTGCATGAACCTGAGATTATGATCTGTCTTTCTTTGGTTTGGAGTTTTTCGATTTGATCTCTTAACTATCTCGTTGAGTGTCATCTTTACAGACTGTTCAGTTTTGACAGATTTCTTAGTTTATTCAATATTATACTTGGTGTTATTAGTTTCATTAGTTTTTCGACGGACAACGGAAATCATGAATACCTTAGTATATACAGTGGCTAATGTTGAGTATAGATTATGAAACTTGTCAATGCTTGAAAATTAGTGGATTTTATTTAATGAGTACTAACCCTACTAATGAGTTTTGTGAAGTTTTATGTGGATGTAGCTTATAAGTTCTAATCAATATGGTGATATGAGATGACCAAGAAGACACGAGAGCTCAAGCTTGGGGATGTTTAGGTGCATCCCAAGAATATATTCAAGAAGATACAATCATCTAAGCTTGGGGATGCCCGAGTCATCCCCTATTCCTCAACTAACATGAGGTTGTCTCCTTCATACTCTATATTACCCATCCATATGATATGTATTGTGTTAACTTGTATTATAGTTGCTTTTATATGTCTTGGTTTTATCTTCTTTAGTTTTGTTAGGCTCTTTATTTTGTTTTTATTGCTTCTTTACTTTCACTTATAAATTGAAAACAACAAAAATAGTTCCTTTTGTTTTGCTTCTTTGTTTGGTTCTCTATTTTGTGCCTAGCTCAAAGGCGTTAAAGAAAATCACTCTTAGGAGATAACCTATTGTTTTATTTTTAGTACTTTTTCTTTTATTTGAGTCTTGGAAGTTATTACCACTGTAATAACTGCTCCTTATCCTTTTTATTCCGTTGTTGTGCCAAGAGAAGCCTCTAATTCGAGTGAGGTAAGATTTGGAGATATTACTGTCCTAAAACAGATTTTCGTACTGTACTGTAAAAATTCGTGAAAAATCTCTGAAAATCTTTTGGACCTGCGATTTCTTGTGCTTATTCCTCAGGTTATATCCAAACTTTCTTTAGTTGACTACTTTTTGATTTGAGCAACAGAAAACCCCTTAAAAAATTGACCTTTGTCAGCTGTTCTATTTTGACAGATTTCTGCCACTATTCGTTGTTGCCTCTCGAACGCTTTCTTTTTAACTTCTTTCGATCACGGAACTTTTGGGGAAGTTTCTACAGTAGTATATGCTTTATATGTGGTGATTTTGAGTTGAAACCTGAAGCAAAAGAGGTTGATTCATTGTTATGCTTACACTAATGTTGCTAATAGAATTGTGTTGAGTTTTGTATGAAGGAAGTTTTCAAGTGTAGGGATTGGAGAATGATGAGATGAGTTGAAGAATGGACAAAAGCTCAAGCTTGGGTATGCCCATGCAACCCCCAAGAAATATCCAAGAAGTACAAGTGTCAAAGCTTGGGGATGCCCCCGAGGCACCCCTTCTTCATCGGCAAAAATCAGGTCACCTTTCAAGACACTATATTTTTATTGCTTCATGCACTATGCGTTTTTCTTGGAGCATCAGTTGTTTTAGTTTTCAGTTTAGTTTAGTTTAGTTTAGTTTGCTACAATAAATGGTTGAACCCCAGCAAATTTCTTTTGAAGGAGATGTACTCGTTTTCATTTGCCAAGAACACTCAGTTTTCACTCTTATCGTTCAACGAGTGTTCTTCTTTTTCTGCTACTGCGTTTAGTTTTTAGTTTTCGCCTTGATTTTTGTTCAGATCTTCTTATATCTTTTTATCAAGGTATATTTTTGCCTCTGGACCATATTGGCTTTCATCAAAAGAGTTGAGTTAAAAAAGTTCGAATGGTGTTGGAAAAGAGAAAAAGATTTATGCAAAAAAGTGGTACAAAAAGGAGCTTGTTTAGACTGCGGCTTAGACTTTTGCATGTCATGCTTGATGTCTTTTTGATTGTATGCTTAGTGATTTTTTCTGTAGCATGACTTGTCTCAAATGACTGAGATTGCTTAATGAGCCTTTGAAAAAATCATGCGTTGTTTTTATTATTTGGAAGCATTATTTTGGTTTTCTCCTTGATGCTTTATTTGGGTTGACTTGGCGCATGCTCACACATGTTAGACTCATACAAAGTCGCCATAAGCCTCTATGATCATTTAGTTTTTGACGTTTGATGCCATCTTATGCTTCTTTTAATGTTGCTTTGTTGCTTTGCATGATTATGGCCGTTATTGCTCTCTTAGTTGGTCGCTCCCAGTCTTTTGCTAGCCCTCGTTTTGTACTGACTATGAGCGCTACTCGTGCATACAACTCCTAAAAAGCAAGTTATTCCAATGTGTACACTATACTTCTCATTTTGTGACACTGTTTTCAGCTCATGGGGACGTAGTGGTCGGATTTGCTATCTTCCATATTATTTTATTCCAAAAAGAAAAGAAAAAAGAAAAAAAAGAAAGAAAAAAAGGCACTCCTCCATGGTATGTGAATGTTGGTGGGCACCCGATGGAATCGGTTAGCCATGGTTTATGAAAGGAAAAAGGAAGGGGGTAGTTCTGCCGGAGTGACAGAAACCTGAGGACGCAAACCAGAACGTTGCACGTATGGAAGTAAGAGGACCATTAACTTAAGGCTATGGTTGGGGAAACCTTAATGCATTGTTAGTATTTGCGGATGCTTGCTAACAATCCAATCATATAGTACTTGTATTTCTAAGTAGTGAAGTGCTTGTATATTTAGCCTCTCCCACATAGAAAACTGCATCAAAGATAATGAACCCGATTTATTCGCTAATTGAACGTGGACAAAGCCACCACCATTACCACCACTTTTCCACACTCATGGTACTGTTAGTTTATGGTTACTTAGTATATTTTATTGCTACAACACTAACAATTACTTTCTTGTATTTATTATCTTGCAAAGCTATCTCTCATACCCATATTGTTGCTCTAGTTTTATTTCCTAGATAATACAAACGTTTAGTGTGCGTAGAGTTGTATCATTGGTTGATAGAACTTGAGAGAACATTTATCCTACATTTAGCTCCCCGTTGGGTTCGACACTCTTACTTATCGAAAAGGCTACACACGATCCCCTATACTTGTAGGATATCAGGCATCCCCAAGCTTTGACTCTTGTACCTCTTGGGTATTTCTTGGGGTGACATGGGCATCCCCAAGCTTGAGCTTTTGTCCATACTTAATCTCATCTCATCACTCTCCTTTCCCTACACTTGAAAACTTCCATCATACAAAACTTCACACAATTCTATTAGCAACATTAGTGTAAGCATGATAGTAAATCTACTCTTTTGGTTCAGTTTCAAACTCAAATATACCATCCATTAAAGCATAAGCTACTGTAGCAACTTCCTCAAAAGTTCCGTGATCAAAAGAACTCAAAAAGAAAGCGATCGAGAGGCAAACACAAATAGTGGTAGAATCTATCAAAACAGAACAACTGATAAAGATCGATTTTTTCGAGGACCTTCTGTTGCTCAAATCAAAAAGTGCAAAACTAATAAAAGTTTGGAAATAACCTAGGGCATGTGCACAAGACATCGCAGATCAAAAATATATTCTGAGAATTTTCATGAATTTTTACGGTGCAGCACAGAAATTTGTTTCAGGACAGCAACTTCCCCAAATCTTACCTTCCTCAAATTAGAGGTTCTTCTTTGGCACAAAAATGAAATAAAAATGATAAGGAGAGGTCATTACAGTAGTAATAACTTCCAAGACTCAGCAAAAAGAAAAAGTACTGAAAAGAAAACATTGGGTTATCTCCCAAGAGTGCTATTCTTTAACGCCTTTGAGCTAGGCGCAGAAAGTGGAAATCAAAGTATTTTCAAATGAAGCATTAAGATCAATTGCAGAAGTCCTTTCAACAATGAATTATATTGTATCCAAATGAGTTTTTGAAGATCCCTTATGAACACTCTTGGGTTCACTAATTTCATCAAAAGGGTTTTCAGGAACAATCCAATCAAAATTCTTTTCCAAAGCTTCATGCAATCCTACAAGTTTGCAAGGTATTGGTACTTTGATGTCTTCTTTGGTTGTACCAACAACATTTACACGTGAGCCAAGCATATTAAAACACTCAAAAACTTTCCTAGCTTCTATAGCAACATCTCTAAATTCTCTACGTAAAGTCTCTAAAATAAAGTCTTTCTTTTGGAGTCTTCTATATCATGAAGCTTAAGAAGCATTTGTTGCATAAAAGGATTAAGGTTAACAAACCTAGCCTCCAACATGTGAACTAAATAAGCAGTTGCAACTTCATAACTAGGAGCGAGTTTGGCTAAAGATCTATCCTCAACATCTTTATGCATACTAACATGATTAAAGAACTCCTCGATGTTACCTTTCCCAATTATAGAACCACTACCTATTGTAAGGTCCTCCAGAGCGTACTTAGGGAACAACATAATAAACTAAAAGTAAAAGTAATGAAAAACCAACTATCAAAGAAACTAATTTTTGTATTTTTGATAAAAGATGCAAGCAAAAATAAAATAAAGAAAAACAATAAAAAAGTAAATGATTGGAAGCGAGAGACTCCCCTTGCAGAAATCCTCTTTCTCCCCGGCAACGGCGCCAGAAAAATTGCTAGATGGCGTGTAGATGTCCGCCCAGTTGGGAACCCCAAGAGGAAGGTATGATGAGCACAGCAGTAAGTCTTCCCTCAGTATTAAACCAAGGTTTATCAAACTAGTAGGAGAAAGAACCAACTTCCAAAGGTTGATGCTCGCTTGCTTCACGACAGCTTCGAACAATTTATATATGGTGCCTCGTCCAAGGCGTAACTTTATACCAGCAGCAACGTGGAACCTGCACACAACACAACCAAGTACTTTGCCCCAACTTATAGTGAGGTTGTCAATCTCACCGGTTTGCTGTAAACAAAGGATTAAGCGTATCGAGTGGTAAAAGATAGTAGTTTGCAAGAATGTAAATAAAGCGAGTAAATGGTAAACGGTAATAGCAATGTAAAAGAATGGACCAGGGTCCACAGTTCACTAGTGGTGTCTCTCCATAAAATAAATAACATGCTGGGTAAACAAATTACAGTTGGGCAATTGATAGAATAAAGTAAGCGTACAAATGCCATGAGGATCACTATCAGATTCACTTGGGTATTACAACATAATACATAGACCATAATCCAACTGCATCTATGACTAATAATCCACCCGCCGGATGTCATTCGAGCAACCGTTGGGTATTAAGTTGCAAGCAATAGATTATCACCTTAAGCGAAGTGTGTAATGTAAACAATACAAATGTCCTTGAACACAATATTGTTGTTTTCTCCCTAGTAGCAACAACACATCTACAACTTTAGAGGTTATTGTCACTCCCCTAAGTTACTAGAGGCATGAACCCACTATTCAGCATAAATACTCCCTCTTGGAGTCACTAGCATCTACTCGGCCAAGATATCTACTAGCAACGGAGAGCATGAAAGATCATAAACAACATAGAGATAACATAAAGATGATAAATCAATAGATCAACTTGACAAAGTACCAATATTCATCGGATCCCAACAAACACAACATGTAGAATTACACAACGATGATCTTGATCATGATAGGCAGCTCACAAGATCTAAACATGAAGCATATGGAGGAGATGACATCCATCTAGCTACTGCTATGGACCCATAGTCCAAGGAAGACTACTCACGCATCACTCCGGAGGCAGGCATGGTGATGAAGAAGGCCTCCGATGATGATTCCCCTCTCCGGCAGGGTGCCGGGAAGAGCTTCTGGACCCTCCCGATCTCGCATCAATGACGGCGGCAGCTTGCAGTATGTTTCATGGAAAATTGATCGGGTGTTTAGGGTTTTCTCGTCGAGGGGAATATACAGGCGGAAGGGCGGCGTAAGGATGTGGACCAGGGGCCCACACCAGGCCTCGGCGCGGCCAGGGGGTGGCCCGCGCCATGGGGGTGTGGCCACCCTCTGGCTCCCCTCCGTCTCAGCTTTGGACTCCGTCACGCTTCAGGAAAAATAGGAACTTTGGCTTTTATTTCGTCCAATTCCGAGAATATTTCCTGTGTAGCTTTTCTGAAACACAAAAACAACAGAAAACAGGGAACTAGCACTGTGGCATCTCGTTAATAGGTTAGTTCTAGAAAATGCATTAAAACGCCATGAAGTGTAACAAAACACAAAGCAAATGATGCATAAACAAGCATGGAGCATCAAAAATTATAGATACGTTTGAGATGTATCAGTGTTCCACGCCACTTCTTAGCTCCAAGGACATCTTCTTCAGGCACCAACCCCTTCCATACTCTAATACATGAACATCAATTCCAAAGGGTGTCTAAAGCAAAATTAGCCTCTAGTTGGGATATAGATCATTCTAACAGTGCAAAGAAAGAGAGCTTTAAGCGTGAAGAAGAGTCGGGTAATAATTCCAAGAACTAGGATTCGCAGTCCGACAGGTTCATGAACCGTATTGAGCACAATACGGAGTTGATTCGCAATCTCACCTACGAGATTGATGAGTTGAAGGAGCTGATTGAGAAGCTTATTAAAGACTCACCACTGCCACCGAAGGAGTAATTCGTCATTAGTATTGGCATCCCCTTGGCTTGTCCAAGCTTGGGGGAGTGCTGTGGTATCACATCATTACCTTTTACCCATTTACTTTTCAGTAGAGTTATATCCTGAGTAGAGAAGTTATCATATAGAATAGTTTGCAGTGTGGAAGTATCTCTCCTTTAGTTGGTTATCTATGTATCCCTTGGTGTGAGTTGCGGTTATGAAATATTAATGAGAAGTCATATCATTTACTTTCTGCACACTTCATTTTAGTTTGCAATTTTTGTTATATGATTAATCTTGTTGATTAGTATTGGTATCACTTTGGGAGCATGAGTAAATCTAGTTGGTTATGGCAAACTTAGCATTGGTCAGTAGCAACAATACTTTGAGGCTTGAGTAGAAAAGAGGGAAATACGTGTAGATACATTACTTCATTATCTTTATTTCTTGATTGGCTCATAAGCTTAGTATTCTCAAGTTAAGATCGTTTGTACTTCCAAGGAAGATTGCATGATTGTTTTCTATCACATGTATGTTTGTTTGTTTCACTCAACTCTTATGCTTGCTACCCAGCCTTGCTAGCCAAAAACCTGTACTGAGAGGGAATACTTCTCGTGCATCCAATTCCCAAAAACCAAGTTACTCCAAAGAGTCCACTATAAATTCCTATGCATGGTATTTCAAGCCATTCCAAGTAAATTTTTATGTGCTACCTTTCAAAACCTTCAAATACTTCTCATTTTGTGATACTGTTTTTAGCTCATGAGGACATAGTGGTTGGGTTTGTTATCTTCCATACTAAATTAAGTACCCCTTGACTTGCATGCTTCATCTGCTCGTCACTAATTTTGTAAGGGAGCTGGTCAGACCATTATAACTTCAAAAAAGAAAAAAAAGAAAAAAAAAGAGAAAAAGGCACTCCTCCATGGTATGAGAAAGTTGGCAGGCACCCGAAGAATTTGGTTAGCCATGGTTTGTGAAAGGAAAGGTGGGGAGGAGTGCCAAAGTATAAAAAGTGCATATAATTGCCTTTATCAACAATTCAGAACCGCTCTCAACCTGTTTAGTATGGAAGATAGCAAGAACTCTGTTGCCATTCATTGACAGGAACAACCACCTCTCAAAACAATTTTTATCTTTGTTTTACAAATGAAAAGCTCTAGCACATGATTAATCCCTTCTTCCCTCTGCGAAGGGCCTATCTTTTACTTTTATGTTGAGTCAACCTATTCCCCTCTATCTCAAGCAAGCATTTGAGTTGTTGTGATCCAACCATCTGTATGTTGATTTTTGCAACCATGTCTTTTATCCTTCCTTGTTTAGTACGATGCTTTTATCTAAATGAATATATCTTTGAAAGCTATCAATGACCGTAAAGAGATTGCTATGATTGAGCATGTGATTTTTGCGATATAAGCTCTGATATAAATGCTCTGATCAAAATATAAGTACAATTTGTTTATTATTCTCTGACCAAGAACAAAGGTTTGCCATCACCAATCATGATTTTATTTGTGCACCTTTATTGTGACTCCTTTGCTCATTGAAAGTTAAATTATATAAAGGGAAGTTGTTGTCTATTATGACTTGTGTATTGATAAGTGTGATGCTTCTTGTCTGTATTTTGTTTATCGACACTTTACTCCATAAACCTGTGGTCATGTTTACTGAGTTCAGTTTTCTAAGCTTGGGGGGTTGATATGTCCATTTTGCATCAGTATTTTGTATCATAATTTACTGTTATTCATTGATATATTTCATATTTAGAGATGATACTTATGTCATTTCCTCTATTTTGCATGTTTGATGATTATTGGAGAATTCACTGCTGGAGTTAGGATTCTGCTAGAAAAAGGACCATCAAGATACAATATTTCTAAAGACCAGCAGTTCTAGGAAAATACCCAGAAGTTCCTATTTCGCCAGAAGACGGAAGTAGCCAGAAGGAGAGGGCGAGGTGAGCCACCAGGGGCCCACACAACCTAGTGGCGCAGGCCAGCCCTAGGCCGCATCGCCTGGTGGTGTGGCCACCCTGGCCCACCTCTGCCATCGCCCCTTCTCGTATATCATCTCCCCAAAAACCTAAGACTGGGAGAGGATCGTAGAAAGACTCCGACGCCTCTGCGGGGCGGAAAACACACAGAGTGAAAAAGCTCTCCGGCAGGCAGAAATCTGCCAGGGAAATTCCTTCCCGGAGGGGGGAAATCATCGCCATCATCACTGTCATCAAGCTGGGCTTCATAGGATCATTATCACCATCACCATCGCCACTAGCACCTTCATCATCATCATCACCACATTGTCCCGCTGTAACATCTTGGGGTGAATCTTGTCTAGTTCATAGGGCAAACTTTCCCAGTGTTGATTACTACTTGTGGTTGATGCTATTGAGTGGAACCGTTGAATTAAGGTTTATGTCCAGATTGTTATTCATCATTATTTCATCTTTGGTCATGATCCATATGATGTTTTGTGAGTAGTTTGTTTAGTTCTTGAGGACATGGGAGAAGTCAAGATGTTAGTAGTGGAATTATGTTGAGTAATATTTAATGGTTTGATATTTATGTTGTGGTGCTATTCTACTAGTGGTATCATGTGAACGTCGACTACATGATACTTCACCTTTATGGGGCTAGTGGAATGCATTGTGTATTTGGCTACTAATTGTGGGGTTGCCGAAGCGGCAGAAACCTAAACCCCCGTTAGGAAACCATTGCACCAGGGAGTGTAGGATCTCAGAGTTTAAGGCTGTGGTTAGATTTATATTAATTACTTTCTTGTAGTTGTGGATGCTTGCAAGGGGTATAATCACAAGTATGTATTAGTCCAAGTTGGGGTAGTGCATTAGCATAGGTTTACCCCAATAACACCTGACGAGGGTTAACTCGACAAATGTCCAATATGAAGGACTTGGGATCGGGGGAATAGGGCGTCGGATGAACTCGAAGGTAAATTAGTCAAACAAGGTGTGTATCAAAAGTAAATGTAGGGTGAACTTTGGCTAACTCTCAATCTGTCCCTTACCGTCCTCTCCTGGCCCCTATATATAGGTAGCCAGGTCTCAAGGATCAGGAGGGGTCTGACACAGATTACAATATCGACATACGACATGAACTCGTATTTCGAATAGCATTACAACTGGGCCTAGCTTGATGGGCCTCAGGGGTACTTAACTGACGGGCTCTATTATCTATACCCTTATCAGTAGCCCCCGAGATTCTACCAGAATTGTAGATTCGGGTTGAATCTCACATCTTTATTTGTTCGACTTGATCAATCTTTCGACTTCTTCTTCCTATATTCAAAAATAAACACTTTTAATTATATCATTTCGTAAGGGGTTTTGATGAACAAGCCTGACAACTCTGACGGATCAAGAGGCCAGTTAACTGCCAGAACAGATACTTGTCACCTACTTCAAATTCAATCCCCTTGGACTTGAATTCGGGAAACCGGTCAAACCCATTCTTTTACCGCATTTAGGACTTACAAAGAATGAGTCCCAGTGGTTCTCAGGGTACCCAGTGCATCCACCAGGATTTTCTTCGCATCGTTGACACGGATAAGTACTAGCAGAGCGCATTCATGTGCGTATACCAGGCCACACAGGATGGATCCTGGGGTCTTACCTTCACGATATATTTCAATCATGGCATTCAAATTTTGTTGTGATGACACAACTCGAGAATAATATGTCGCAACCTTGTTTGACTGTTAGAATGTGCAAAATATTCGAGTTTGTTCTTTTCATTTTTTAGACTCTTATAAATAACTCCCGATGGGAGTAATCGATCATTATTTTGTCGACAATGAAGTCGAAGTTTGTTGTCGATGAAAGGTAGTTGATTGCGCCTGTATCACTTGTCAACCAGTTGGTCCTTTATCATTGGGTGCACCACCAGTGCTCTTGATGTAAGTAGCCCCTGAGGCTGTGGACGGGTATTTGTAGCCGATCACAGGCTCCAATCTCTTCATCTTTTTCCTATCGACTTCTTTTTATTGGGTGCTCGATCAGCTCTGCCGATGGGAGTAGCCCATGAGGCTATAGCTGAAATTTTTCGGGTATAGGCTCAAAAAATATAAACATGTTTGCCTAACATATTGTCTTTTTTGATATTTTTTGGCATGATTTGTGCTTAATTATTCGTCTCTTCTCTTCTCATGCCTTGAGCCCCCAAGTCCATGATGAGGTGCATTGTGCTCCTTTGATGTATACTTTTTCACTTTTACACGTATCTTTGCTTTTGATACGCTGTTTCTTCCTTATCGTCTGCTCTGGGCAGAATATAAAAGCCCATAGATGTACTTTGGACCTTGTCTCTGCGGAGGCCCATCAAGGTGTACTTATAAATAAAGCATGTTTGGCGAGGGTAGAAAACCCTAATTCTTTCATTACTATCTTCCTCCGCCGCATCATCTTCCTCTTTCTCACCTCATCTAGGATTTTTCCTCCCAGCAATTATCTCCATGGCCGATGCAGGTGGATCATAGCTGAACATTGGTGCGCCGGTGGAAAAGCAAGGTCGCGGCCGCCCTCGTGGCAGTAAAAACAAGTCCAAGGATCCTGCTATAGTGGTCTCGTCATCTGCTTCCATTAAGCGGCGCCCTGGCCACCCTCTAGGAAGCAAAAACAAGACCAAGATGACTACTGCTGCTTCAGGTCTGAGTGCTCCGCCACGTAATGCTTCTCCTCCTCCTTCGCCCAGGATATACTCCTTCTTCTACATCGCTGGCGCTCAATGCCGCGAGATTCAGCGGGTGCTGCTGAAGTTTACCAAGTTCATGGATGGGCGAGAGCTGCGAGAAGCAGTTCTTCTTGAACACTCTGGGGGAGGAACTCCCTATGAAGTGGAGGTCTGGTATGACGGGGACGGCGAGATGTACTTCAAGGGCGGCTGGTCTCAGTTTGCAGAAGACCATGACCTCCATCAAGGTTTCTTCATGATCTTTGACTACCATGTCGGTATGTCGAAGTTTGATGTGAAGATCTACGAATGTACTCAATGCCAGAAGGAGTACGAAGCTAAAGTGCATTTTCAGTAGACACTTCTTTATGTAATCTCTTGCTCTGGTTATCCTTTGGTTTGTTATCTGTAATAAGTAGTCGCGATGAATTTTATCTTGTGCCCTCTTTATTAATAGACCATGGGAATGAATCATCGTTTCGAGGTATGCTTTTGATATATTATCGGGTTACCTTGAACTGTGCTTATTTTTGTCGAATATCGGGTTGCGAACAACCTAGTAATATGTCTCAAATAATTACGGATACCGAATCTCAATAACTTGTTTGTTTTATTTCATATGACTTGAGGGTCTGAGCCCCCGAGTGGAAAGAAAAATACTCATACATATTGTCGAGTTGACCCAAAGAACCCGACCTGTGGCCTCATGTTCTGGGTTCAGAGGGTCATAACTCGAAGGTTTCTTTTTGCCATATTCCTTCTATGCATAGAACCGCCGTAGTTGCTCCGCGTTCCACGGGTTGCTCTCGTCTTTCCCCGTTTTCTTGTCTTGTGGTCGATAAGCTCCTCCCGGTATTACTTCTGTCATGATGTAAGGTCCCACCCATGGGGACTCTAATTTGCCATGATTGTCTTGCTTTAACCGCAAGACTAAATCTCCCACCACGAAAGATCGTGGACGAACTCAACTATTATGGTAGTTTCATAGATTTTGCTGGTATTGCGTAGCTCTGGCGAGTGTTACGTCTCTTGCTTCGTCAAGTGCATCAACATCATCTTGAAGTGCTTCTGTGGAGGTTGTCTCGTTGTAAGCCGCGATTCTTGGGGCTTCATGGGTGATCTCGACTGGAAGCACGACTTCTGCACCGTGGACCAGAAAGAAGGAGGTTTCTTGAGTAGTCGCGTTGGGTGTAGTTCTGAGACTCCATAGCACGGAGGGTAGTTCATCTACCCAAGCGTGTTTGGCTTTCTCGAGAGGTGCTAATAGCCTCTTTTTTATCCCGTTGCATATTAAGCCATTAGCTTTTTCGACTTGTCCATTTGTCTTTGGATGCGCTACGGAGGCGAATTTCAGTTTGATTCCCATACTTTCACAGTAGCTCTTGAATTCTTTTGATGTGAAGTTTGTCCCATTGTCCGTGATGATGCTGTGTGGTACTCCGAAGCGAAAAACTATAGACTTGATAAATTTGATTGCTGCTGTGGAATCTTGAGTTGTTACGGGGGCTGCCTCTACCCATTTTGTAAATTTGTCGACTACCACCAGCATGTAGACATGTCCTCCTGGCCAAGATTTGTGTAATTTTCCTACCATATCGAGACCCCATTGCGCGAAGGGCCGGGATAGTGGTATTGGTTGCAATTCTGCTGCTGGTGCGTGTGGTCGAGATGCAAAACGTTGACAAGCCTCGCATTTCCCCACTATATCTTTCGCGCCTTCAATGGCTGTTAACCAGTAGAACCCTGCACGAAAAGCTTTAGCTACAATGGCTCTGCTGCTAGCGTGATGTCCACATACTCTTGCATGGATGTCTTTTAATATTTCTTGTCCTTCTTGAGGAGTAACGCATCATTGCAGGACGCCTGATATACTTTTTTTGTATAATTTCCCTTGTAATATGACGAAAGCCTTGGATCATCGTATTATCCTTCTTGCTTCTACTGTGTCTTCGGGTAGTGCCTTGTTTATCATGTATGTCAGGTATGGCTGCATCCGGATTTCTTCGATCATCATAACTTCTTCTGGTTCTGTTGTGCTTCCTTGGCCAGGTTTGCCAGCCCCGAGCCTGTTGCTTGGTGCTGGGCTTGCTCTTCTGTAGTCGAAGTTTTGTTGTTCTTTATTGATCTCTCTATGATTTCTTCCCAAAAGACTCTTTGCGGTATGGGTAAGCATTGGGACCCGATATTTGCTAGGTTGTCAGCTTCCTCGTTGCTGGCCCTACTGATGTGCGAAACTTCGCATCCATCGAATGTTCCCTCTAGATAATAGTATAAGTTTCTGTATGCTGTCATATTGTCACTTATGGTGTCACACATGTTCATCACTTGTTGGACGACGAGATTCGAATCCCCAAATATTTTTAGTCGAGTCGCTCCGCATGCTTTGGCCATTTTCATTCCGTGGAGCAGAGCCTCGTATTTGGCTTCATTGTTAGAAGCTTGAGGAAAACTCATCCTTAAAACATATTTCAACTTGTCGCCTTGTGGTGATATCAGGACTACTCCTGCTCCTACGCCTTGGACTCTTTTTGATCCGTCGAAGTACATTGTCCATACGCTTGATAGATCCGGCGGTCCTGTGTTTTGTAACTCTAGCCACTCTGCTATAAAATCCGGCAGAACTTGTGATTTGATCGCCTTTCGCTTTTCATACGTGATGTCCAGGGGTGATAATTCGATTCCCCATAAGGAGACACGTCCTGTCGCCGAAGGGTTGTTCAGTATGTTGGATAGTGGTGCTTCGTTAACCACTATAATTGGGTGCACCGTGAAATATTGTTGTAGCTTTCGTGCTGTTGTGAATACACTGTACGCGAGTTTTGGGTAGTGCAGGTACCTTTATTTTGTTGGAGATAGTACTTCACTGACGAAATATACTGGCCGCTGGACTCCATGAGCTTTTCCCTCTTCACTTCTTTCGACTACTAATACTGTGCTCACCACTTGATGTGTTGCTGCAATATATAGTAGTAGCCGCTCCTTTTCATTTGGTGCGACCAACACCGGCGGTGTGGAAAGCACTTTTTTCAACTGTGCGAAAGCTGTATCCGCTTCTTCTGTCCACTCGAATTTGTCGTCTGACTTTGTCATGAGTGCATAGAAAGGAAGTGCTTTTTCTTCTAATCGTGCAACGAATCGACTTAGCGCCGTGATGCGCCCTGCGAGCTTCTATACGTCGTGTAGTTTTGTTGGTTTCCCCATTGTTAGTATCGCTTGGATCTTCTCTGGGTTTGCTTCTATTCCCCTCGCTGATACCAGGAATCCCAGTAGTTGTCCTGCCGATACGCCAAAGGAGCATTTTGTCAGGTTAAGCTTGAGCTTGTATCTGTTTAGGTTATCGAATGTTTCTGCCAAAGCACTAATTAAGGACTCTTCTTTTCTTGTGGTGATGACTATGTCGTCGATGTAAACTTGAATGTTGCATCCTATTTGACTTCCGAGGCAGTTTTGCATCATCCGCTGGTAGGTTGCTCCTGCGTTTTTTAAGCCGAAAGGCATGACTTGATAGCAGAACACGCCGTATGGTGTGATGAAAGCTGTTTTTTCCTCATCTTATTTCTTCAGCTTGATTTGGTTATAACCAGAGTATGCATCTAGGAAGGAAAGCCTTGCGCACCCCGCTGTTGAGTCTATTATTTGATCAATGCGAGGTAGAGGGAAGGGATCCTTTGGACAGTGTTTGTTGAGAGATGTGTAGTCGACGCACAATATTTGTACGTCTGTGTTTTTCTTGGGTACAATGACTAGATTAGATACCCAAGTCGATGATTTGATTTCTCGGATGAATCCGGCATTTTCTAGCCTATGTAGCTCGGATGCTATGGCTTTCCTTTTCGGTTCATCAAATCATCGCAGTGGTTGCTTGACTGGCTTTGCTTTAGGATCCACATTTAGTGCATGCTCAACAAGTTCCCTGGGAACCCTTGGCATGTCTGAAGGACACCAGGCGAAGATTTTCCAGTGCTCATGGAGGAACTCAACGAGCGCGCTTTCCTATGCGGGATCCAAGTTTACCGCTATAGAGGTGGTTTTGTTCGAGTCCGTAGGGTGGACTTGGATTTTCTTTGAGTCTTGGGTTGCATCGAAAGCCTGATCTGGCAGGGATCGCCCAACGTTGGGTAGCATGTTGTGGTCAGTTTCGCCCTTCAGCCTTGCGTACTCTGCTGTCATGCCGAAGGTTTGTGCCAGCCTGTTGAATTCTTTGTCACAAGTGTTAGATACTTCGAAGCTGCCTTGTACCGTGATTGTTCCTTTGGGTCCTGAGATTTTGAGCATAAGGTATGCATAGTGGGGTACTGCCATGAACTCTGCAAATGCTGGGCGCCCCAGGATTGCATGATACTATGAAGGCCAGTCCATGACTTCAAACTCCAGCTTTTCTCTACGATAATTGCTGCTATTGCCGAAGCAAACATCGAGTTCTATTTTCCTGAGAGGGTAATTTGCACCTCCTGGTACTATTTTGTGGAAAGAACAATCTGTTGGCTTTAGACTTTCTAGTGAGATGCACATTGCCTTCAGAGTTCTTGTGTATATTAGGTTTATGCCGCTTCCTGCGTCCATGAATACTCGCCTGATATCGTATCCCCCTATTTGCGCCTTTAGTACCATCGGCGCGTGCCCTGGCCTGGGCACTTTCCTCGGGTGGTCTGCTCTGCTGAACCTGACTGGTTGATCGGACCACTGCAGGTACTCTGTAGTAGCTGGTGGTGATGATATTGCTAGGTTTACTTGTCTGGATATGCTCTTCTGCTCTTTCTTGGATTTTGGCAATGGTTGGATCATTGCAAATATATATACTTTTGACTCCAGATGTTTTGCTAGACGCTGTATTTGGTATCCCTGACTCATACTTTTTCCTCCCTATCGTGCTCCTTGGTTCAAGTCCATGGCACTTTGCAACCTTAGGAAGATTCTGCAATCCTTCATCTGGTGGTTAGAAACTCTCTTCCCATCTAAGTACGCATAATGGATGCAACAGGGTCCATAGAGCATGTCCTCCGCCGACGGGCCGGAGTACTTTGGTTTTTCTATTCCCCGATTATCTCTTGCCTGAAACTCCCTGTTTTCGTAGCTTTCCTCATCCCTTCTGTCATATCCCGCAGCTATCTGATTTCGCCTTGCGTGGTTGTCTCCGTTGCGGTATCTTCGCCTTTGCCTGCTCGCTCTATCGACTTCTGGTGAACGTTCTCTTTTATTGTTGGGATTTCTATTTTCGTGCCCTCGGGTCCTTAGTTGTACTCAGTTTTCCCCAGCTCGTTAGTTTTTCCTCAGTTTTGTCCAAGCCCTTGTCTGAAACCGTCACAAGTGCTGGAACGGCCGGTTGCCCGACGGGTCAACACCTTTGACCGTTAACTGCTGACTAGTGGGGCCACGTAGAGCCCACAAAGACACGTCAGAGCATCCATCTTTGTTTAACCGTAAGCATCGCCGTATCCCTGACCAAAACGCGGACGAGTGGGGCTTCGGTATATCGAATGACAAGTGGGACCATGACGCTGATACAAGGGGCAATACAAGGGTAGGATTATATTTTTAAACGGAGCTCTACAGCGATGGCACGGAGGACGTGGCCTGCGGGGTGCCGAGATGAGATCGACGTCCACAAAGAACTGCATGAAGCGACACTAGACACATTAGATAGATATGAACTAGATGTGTTTAACCATGAAAAGAAGAGAAGAAATAGTCGAGGACATCGACGATGACTTCAACACTTTGACTGACGGTGTCGGACACGAACACGAGCAATGTAGAGAAAACTAGTGTCTCTCCTTTCTGGCATGTATAGATGGGTGCTAGGGGAGTGTGGTGGCGAAGGGAAAGACCTCGCAGTGGTCTGTGGCGTCCAGCATAGCGGGGCGGCGTGGCCGTGCCCACAGCGGCGTGCATGTTTGGCATTGACATCAGCATGTACGTTCGTCATTGGCCTCGGCGGTATCTCTGGTGTGTCAGTGATCGAATGAAGGGACGGGATTGAGGGTGCATCCAGACGGTGACCTAGCAGCGGCGGCGAGCATGCATAGCCGTTCTGACCATGCCGATATCGGCATCGGCATCGTTTGGAGGCTGTGGTGCTCGAATCATGGTGGAAATTGCGATTCCCTATTATTTTTACATGCATAATATATAGAAAATAGCTAGATCTCTAAATCGATGCTACATATATATTCTTAGTCATAATCCCCTTATCTAAAGGGGATAGATGCATGGCTTCACGTCGTCGTCACTTTCATCGTCAGTATCTTCGTTGTCCGTGTAGTAGTACTTCCTGCACAATATTACGTCGAACACCTTCACTGTGAGCACATCATCGCCTTCATATTTGAAGTGTAGGATGTAGCCGAAATCCACACCATGCGCGATGGCGAAATCCTCGTATCCCTTGTCGAGGTACATCCGGCCTTGTCCGTCAAATAGGACCTCCACGGTCCAGAGACAAGGACCGCAGTCAGCTACTCACAGATACACCTTTGCGGGCTCCTGGCCATCAAGATAGTCCGCAAACTTTTGTGGGAGTGCCTGCAAAGAGATCGAGCACCGATCGTTTGAAATTAAAGGCTTTTTGGAACATGCACATAATTAATCACATGCATCATATATGTGGGAACGCGTACGTACCTTCTTGGCCAAAGGGTCTTCATAGATGACGATTAAGAACTCCTCTATGATCAATGGCAGTGTTGACGGTGGTGGTGGCAATGATGATGATCCACCACCTAGGCCGCCCCTTCCCCTTCCCCTTCCCCTTCCCCTTCCCCTTCCCCTTCCCCTTCCCCTTCCCCTTCCCCTTCCCCTTCCCCTTCCGGTCGGCGTCCGAGACGTGGAAGCCATGGCAATGGATCAAGTATATGTGAACGAAGAAGAGAGAGGCAGAAATGAAGAAGAGAGGGGTAGAAACGAAGAAGAGAGAGGCAGAACCTATTGACATGAGGGATGGCCGTTGTGGGGGTTTATAAGGGAGAGATGACCATTGTGGGGTTTACACAGTAAATTAAGGACGAGATGACCGTTGTGGGTGTTTATATCACAACAAAAAAGTAATGCCTATTAGAAATGGAAATTCATGATAGTTTATTATTTTACCGTGAAAAGTAATGCCTAAAGGAAATTTGTGATAGTTTATCATTTCACCGTGAAAAGTAATGCCTACAAGAAATGGAAATGCGTGATAGTTTATCATTTTACCGTGAAAAGTAATGCCTACAAGAAATGGAAATTCGTGATAGTTTATCATTTTACCATGAAAAGTAATGCCTACAAGAAATTCGTGATTACCAAACTTGTTGAATCCGGTGGCAAACTCGTCATTTAGCATACATAGAGGGGTAGTAGTTTGCCACCGACAGATAGAGAGAGGGTGGCACGATCCTGCCCGTTAGATCATAGGATCGATGGTAGGTGGGCACGATCCGTGTGACAACAGCTCGACCAATCAGGCCAGGTTTAGGCTTCTGTGAGAAGGGAGAGGGTAAAACTGAGTAGTATCAATGATACAAGGGCAAGTAAATAGTAATCAGGCTAAGAAATTCAAATGAGAGATTTAGAAAAATAAAAACACATGTTTTGTACAATGAAACCTAGGTTGGCCTACCTCAAAGTATTAGCAATTTAAATATACATGAGTGTAAAAATTATGGCCTCATTCAGACAAACTATGTTTTGGGTATAGATGTTTTGAGAAGGGGTTTGAGTAGAAAGCCATGAACCTTCATAGCTAGTAGTGATTTGAGAAGTGGCCATTTGTGTTAAAATTTGACTTATATATGATTGTCTACGTGGCAGGTCGCGTAACAAGACTCCATGAGTAGGAGGCACTATGATTTTATTTTTTTGAATTTTTTTTCGCATGAAATGACTCAATTAGATAGCTTAATCCCATTTGTTGACTCTCTGTTGACCAGCCACTTGAGGGTAAAACTGAGTATATTTGCACTAGCCAGTATTAGTACTCGAGGGGAAAACTGAGTACAGATATTTTTCCAGTGTAAGACTCTGTTGGCACACAAAACTGCCGCGCAACACCAGGATAATCGCCGTGCTTTCGTGACGACGAACGGATGATTTCCGAGCAAATCAACAAAGATCCCCTCGCTTTCGTGGAGGAGAGACGACCGCTTTTCAGCGCAAAACGGCAAAGATGATCCAAATCCTAGGGCTGCTAGGGCATGGCAGAGAAAGAACGATAAAAGAAACAGTATAAAAGAAATAACGATAGATTGTAATTGTGTAGATTCGATTGGCTTCTCTGCTCAATCGGCCGTGGCCCTATTTAAGGCATGCAGGACTTGGCGTACGGATCAAAATTTGCGTACATGAGTTAAACACCAAAAGCTACAACCGAGTAGGATTAAACCTTCCCAGATTCGGTTAAGATACCGAATTTATACCTACCAAATCTAGTTGTAAACATGTACGTGAGACGTGAGACGTGACAGAGTTCCAAAGTTCAAGCTATAATCAAGTACGTACAAATACTATTTGGCCCACAAGTAAGGAAATAAAATATCTGGACACAATGCTAATGACATCCGACAACGAGGAACTCATACCATATGTATGCAATTGTTGCTGTTGCACCTTAGCATCGTTCAGCTTGGCATATGAAGCTGCGTCGGACTTCTCCATAAAAGCTCAGTGTATTTCAGGATTTGCCCAGGACCTGTCCTCCGTAATTGCAGTCTATGCAGAACTCCATGTGATACTCCTGGTAATAAACTTGTCTCGCCTTGTCGACCGGTGTAGCATCTATAGTGGACTATAATCAAGCCAATATTTTGAACTAAACAACAAGTTCAAATTTATAGGTCAACCAATACTTTAACTACACATGTTTATAATAATTTGGCCTATTAACACCTAGTAGCCAAATTATGTCTTCAACACATGCCCCCCTGTTTTTGGTATAATTGTATTTATCAAAAACACTATACCAATATCTTATGACGATGTTGACCAGAACCGGCCATATAATTTCTTAGGGCGATGTCTAAAGAAACACTTCAGCCAAACCTTCTATTCTGCTAAAGGCAATGTTCATATAACACACCAGTAACTTTTCTTAGGGCGATATGAATATTATATCGGCCAAATTTTTGTCTAGGGCGATACTTGAAATAATTGTTACCTTAGGATGATATATATCACCAAACATTCTTTCTCATGGTGATGTCGAAAGAACATATTGGCCAAATCTTCTGCGTACGGCTTAGGGCGATACTGCAAAATAATGTATCGGCCACAACGTGTCCAAGTTTCCCAGCACATACTAGGATGATATAGTATTTCATATATATCTGCTAAGAATTTTGGACAATTTCTTGCTTTATTGATCGGCTTTCATGTTAGCATTGGTAAATATAAGCCTTAGAATGTCTCCATCACAAGGTCAGCCGATTAATATTCATATTCAAGCTTCTCCAAAAACAAACCATCTATAATTCGGTGATATAATTCGTCAGTCGATAAAGTATATCTTAAAGTTCGTCGCCGAATATTCCAATCTCTTATCCAACTTGGATCTTTCAAATACTCAAAAAGAGAAACCCTACAATTACCTGACTCTAGATTACTTGTTAATCCGGTTATCTAGGATTTATGTACCGAATCAGGTTTGCTATGTAGCACTAGTTTCAGAACTGAATCAAGACCAGCTGCACCATGTACCGAACTAACATCCCCCAGCTCGGTCACTTTCAACAGAAGCAAGCATCAGTTTTTCTAAGTGGAGAATTTTCCTATGCTAATATTATAACCAGATGCTTGATGCGCTAAACAATTAAATCTAGAATTTGTATCTGTAGGTATAAGGTTGTTCGTAAAAATATGCAGATACTTAATCATGTCCAAACATCGGTCCAAGTAGCTATATAGTAACCTATCAAACACTGAAATTTGTCTTTTATTTGTTTTACTACCAGAACAGAATTTCATAAGCATCCATGTCTACTTAATTTTGTAAACCAAACAGTAAGGCCTCACACTCAGTTTGGTCATTAGTACAAAGATAATCCAAGGACCGATGTTTCATAAACAACATTACTATGTGAAACTAATACATGACCGATGCATTTTTATTCTCCCCTACAGACCGATTCATGATTTTATACACTACTATAACCAATATTTTCCTCACCCTTAATCCTATGATCAATAATAAAATCGGCAATACCTCGACCTTGCCTAGCATGCATTGATTCATACACTAAATCACAGTCTATTAGCACATAAGCCAAACTTCCAATCGTACCACTAAGAATCGGTCGTTTTAACATAAATATTTAAATTATCGGCTGGCAAGTTTCCACACATATACTAGAAAGTAGATAAAGCCGAAATTTAGTATATGTATAATATAAGGACAAGAATAACTTTGTAATAAACACGTACCGAGTCTCAGTGTCGAGCAAACGACGATTTAAGTATGCAATGACGTACTCCTTCCCGTCGTCTTCTTTCATGCATATCGTTCTTTCTGGAACGATAATCTTTATCACGTCTTTGTGGCCACTTATCATTAGCATCGGTCAAACATAGTATCTCGCCGTATTGCAACTCAACCGATGCCTCTGTCAACGTGAAGCGGGTCAGATTATCCACCTTTATCAATATTTATATCAATAGGTGCATCTCTTGAAATTTCTGAAATTCGATCAACAAGTATGTCATCCGCATTTATATTTTTCTTCGTCGTGATGAGCTTCTTCCTCCAAGTCATCTTAAGAGGCACCACTAGTCTATCTTGATTGAACCACTCATCGCACCTTTTCTCGGTTATTTCTTCTTGGATTAACAATTCTCGCAGCCGATGCACGCGTCGTTTTTGAGTATGTGTGAGGCTTATCGGGCACCAGCGAGGTCCGGGTTTTGTCCCTGGTGCGACCGACAAAATTTTCCTGCCCACTGATTTTCTCGGCCCATAATGCTGAAGTGCCGCTTTTGGCCGAAACTCTCTGTACTCCGGCAAGAAAACGTTCCTCTGAGTGTTAGACGGACCACCGATCTCAAAATTCCTGCTGCCTCCAAATACTCCCGGCCTGTACTCTCCGGCCGAGAAAATCCTACGCTGTTTCGATGGAACACTGGTCTCAAAAGTCTTGTAGCCTCTTGCGTAACCATCATCATATGCACCAGCTGACCTGCCAGTACTAGGACGTATAGCATATTTTTCTGGACGTGCATGCTCATCAGGCGCCAAATCATCACGCACCCTTGTACCTTTGGTAGCAATATTATCGAGGCATCCATGCTTAAGTCCATTACGTGCAACCACATGTTCTGTATGTCTCCTTATATCCTTTCCGTTCTGTGAACTAGGCCCTAAAGTTGCCTTCTTCTGAACAAGCTCAGGTCCTTTATGCTCCTGATTTACATCACTGCCAACTGGAGACATCTCAGTTAACTCTAGACTGTAGGCTCGCACGACCAGATCAATACGTACATCAGCTGATTCAAACTTTTTACCTGTAGTTGTACTAGAGGATGCACCGATTATTTCAGTACTAGCAACTTTTTCTTGAACTAACCCAGAATCAACTCCATCAACACCATTCGTGTTTGGATTAGAAATAACATTTTCAGCTGGCTGTTGTTCCCCAAATTTCAGACTATAAGCAGTATCTGAATCTTCTGAACTTTCTGAAGACTTAGGTTCAACACGCTTTACTGGCACCCACATCTGCTTGTGGCTGCCCTTATAATTTTTGCCATCTGCATAGTATCTTCCTCGCTGACAATAAGTTCTCCAAAATGGCTTCTTATCATCAATGCGAATTGCAATGACATCACGTGATCTATTCTTCTGATTGAATCGAGCCTTTTTCTCATGCAAGTATGGTCTGGACACAGGTCTCGGTGAAATCCAATGCGGGCAAAAATAAACTGTTGGCCCCGTAGGATATGGTGCCCATGGACTGCCCCACGGAGGATACTGAGGATACCGACAGCCCCAAAATGTCTGCGCCGCTGAAAAATAAGGCCAATGATTACATGAATTTTTTTGCCAGCGCTCATGCCCCCCATGTCGAGAAGGCGACCTAGGACGCTTATTATTTCCAAGCCGATTGCACACATTGTCAGCCTTTCGTGGAGTGTATTTTTTCAACAGCATGCTAACTGTCGGCTTTGGCTTTGGCACTTGATTATTCTTTTCTTTAACTTTCCAGACTTCTACTTCTGTATTTTTTGGCTTAATCATCCTCGGTGCAGCATTAATATCAATGACAACATTTTTCCCATTGGTAGATTCGGTCTGAACTGACCGAATAAGTATTTTCTTGTTGTCAAAATCAATCACGTTGGGAGAGTGTGGTCGTTGGACGAACTGAACAATATCTTGCTCCACCTCTTGATGATTTTCCAGCTTCTTGTCTTCCTTATTTTCTGGATTTTGTGCTTCTTCAATTTCATGCTCTTTTTCAACCGAAGAAGGTTCGGCCATATTTTCTTCTAGTGGATGATCATCAATTTCTTTAGCACGGAATTCATAGGGCAACATGAAAGCTCCCTCACATCCAGAAAAATCAAGCACCGTTGTTTCTTGCTCAACGAAGCTGGTATCTACCGGGTTGACAAATTCAGTGTGTGTGTCCGACTTAGCTTTACTCAAATTTAATTCAACTTGAACTAAGTCGGTCGTGGAAGACATGTCAACCATCTTTTGTTGTTTTGACTCAGCACATGTATTGTCCAACCGAGCCTTAGATGAGTTAGCCATACTGACCAAGTCAACCTTTTCCTGTTGGTTGGCTACCATAGCTCTGACTTCAACAAGCTTTTTTGCAAGATCTTCACAAGATTTCCTATATAAATCAGCCCACTCCTCTGATGATCTCCCCTCAAATCTTTCAGTATTTTTCGGCAATGACAATTGGGTGTTACCGAAATTCTGCAGTTGTTTAGGGGGTGTATCACATGCTACAGTATCAGATGAAGCCACATGAGCTCCTATTGAATTCTCACATATTCGGCTACAAGCAGTGTGAAGGTGTATAGCCGAATTATGGATATCTGAAGTTGCATATGGTGCTGAAAAATTAGTAACATAAGGTGTAACATATGATGGTTCAGAATAATTGGCCAAATAGCTACTAGTACCATAGCAAGTCGCGCTGTCCATCGGCATGTGCGAAGGTGAAGCAAAAAATTGCAAATTATTTGCCGATGAATAAAAGGGTGAAACATTATTTTGTATGTTATTAAAATTTGTAACATTAGGTGTTTCATATTGGTTAACTAAATTCATCACGTTGTTCATCGGCATATGAACTTCTGGGGCTGCCGATGCATGAGAATTTGAATATACGTGCTGCAAGTTGTCAAAATTATAACAAGTTGAAGGATGCAGATTATTTTGAATCGGCGTTTGCACATAGCAAGAATTAGGGCTAGCCGATACAGTACTCATATTAAAGAATCTAGCAACTTCAACATAAGAATTATTTGCATCTACAAAAGAAGATTGAGAATTCATGTTACCCTTGTAGACTGCAGCTTCTTGATGACGCTCTTTACGTAGCAGGAACGGGCCGGAGACCGCTCGATGCTTCGTCCCCAGCGGAGTCGCCAATTGTGTTGGCACACAAAACTGCCGCGCAACACCAGGATAATCGCCGTGCTTTCGTGACGACGAACGGATGATTTCCGAGCAAATCAACAAAGATCCCCTCGCTTTCGTGGAGGAGAGACGACCGCTTTTCAGCGCAAAACGGCAAAGATGATCCAAATCCTAGGGCTGCTAGGGCATGGCAGAGAAAGAACGATAAAAGAAACAGTATAAAAGAAATAACGATAGATTGTAATTGTGTAGATTCGATTGGCTTCTCTGCTCAATCGGCCGTGGCCCTATTTAAGGCATGCAGGACTTGGCGTACGGATCAAAACTTGCGTACATGAGTTAAACACCAAAAGCTACAACCGAGTAGGATTAAACCTTCCCAGATTCGGTTAAGATACCGAATTTATACCTACCAAATCTAGTTGTAAACATGTACGTGAGACGTGAGACGTGACAGAGTTCCAAAGTTCAAGCTATAATCAAGTACGTACAAATACTATTTGGCCCACAAGTAAGGAAATAAAATATCTGGACACAATGCTAATGACATCCGACAACGAGGAACTCATACCATATGTATGCAATTGTTGCTGTTGCACCTTAGCATCGTTCAGCTTGGCATATGAAGCTGCGTCGGACTTCTCCATAAAAGCTCAGTGTATTTCAGGATTTGCCCAGGACCTGTCCTCCGTAATTGCAGTCTATGCAGAACTCCATGTGATACTCCTGGTAATAAACTTGTCTCGCCTTGTCGACCGGTGTAGCATCTATAGTGGACTATAATCAAGCCAATATTTTGAACTAAACAACAAGTTCAAATTTATAGGTCAACCAATACTTTAACTACACATGTTTATAATAATTTGGTCTATTAACACCTAGTAGCCAAATTATGTCTTCAACAGACTCGAGGGTAGAACTGAGTACACGTAACGGTGCAGACGTGCAGGCCCACGGACGCGTGTCGCGGTGAGCAGCAGTTAGCCATGCGGTGCGCGTGTTGAGACCAAACGTCAACTGCTGAGATGAACCGTCACTTTGCCAGTACAGAGCCCCTCTCTCCCTCCCTCTGCACACAGTCTCATTATAACTCACGCACGCAACCACGCCTCTCACGTCCCATCACCTTTCTCCTAATCCAAAAAACTCCAACCGCCCTACGCGCGCTCCCCTATCGGCGATGGAGAAGAAGAATGCGCCGGCGGCCGTCGTCCCCGAGCCCGTCGCCTCCGAGCCCGTCGCATCCGAGCCCGTCGCCGCTGAGCCCGTCGCATCCGAGGGCAGCGCATCCAAGCGCGGTGCCTCCGTGAACTGGGCCTCTCTTAAGGGTGACAGACCACTGATCACTCTAAGATTTACACATATATCTGAACCTTGCAACCATAAAACTTGTCTGTTTTACCTCATTTCTACCAGTGTTGCACCAACATTTTACATCATTTGATCCTTTGTCACAGATCAATGCGCCAAGGCACTTAAATCTACAAGTCAGAGTAATTCAAACATCAGACCAAGCCACCAGGAATGGAGGAGTACATCTTGAGGAGCAAGAAAGAAGCCATCGGCAGAAACAGGCTGCCACGGCACAAGAAGACAGAAAAATCGGCAAAAGCAGAAAAGCCGATGCCGCCACCAACTTCCCACTACTCCACTTCGCCGCAGCAAGAATGCTACAAAAAGCCTTTAAAAGGAGAGGTCTAGGTTCACTCCCACAATAATCCATCTCTCACCCCATCCATCCATCACCACCCATCCACTCCATCCATCCACCACTCCACCAAAACCTTCCTCCTCCATAGTCCAACACACCGAAATCTTCACCTTTTCCACCCACTTTTCCCTCTACTCCTCTGCTGCAACAAGAACAGATCAACGGCGCAAGCAAGAACACCAAGAACACCTCCAAGAACGTCAAGATGGACAAGGCTCGAAGGATTTGAAGGCCAAGCTCTTCCTCATCCCTCTTCATCCTCTGCCACGACAGCAACATCTCTGCCTTCTTCTACTTTCTCTGCCATGACAAGCCTTCGGTGACCAACAACAACCTCTCTTCCTTTCCCTCATGCTCTGTGATCTGTTGTGTTGATCTCGCGTTGTAAAACAGTTTGAACCTTGTCCTGGATCTTTGCTATGGTTTGAGTGACACACTCCATTGTAAACTCCAAGATTACTGTGATTTCTGTGTTGCATCTGCCTGATCTGTTAGGTGCAAGACTAGCCTCTGCATCTAGTCCCAAAAACGCATCCCTGCCTCACTTGCTCGTTTGTCCTTTGTTTCCTTGCCTGACAAACAAGAAACATTGGATTTGTTATGTTAAAACTTCCCTGCCTCACTTGCTCGTTTGTCCTTTGTTTCCTTGCCTGACAAACAAGAAACATTGGATTTGTTATGTTAAAACTTCCCTGCCTCACTTGCTCGTTTGTCCTTTGTTTCCTTGCCTGACAAACAAGAAACATTGGATTTGTTATGTTAAAAACTTCCAACCTAAAACCTCCTGTTACTTTTCTGTTTACAACACCAAAAACCCCACTTTTCTGCTTAGCTTCTGGAAATTAGGAAATAGTCTCATTTGTGTTGATCCCTGTGGAGACGACTAGAAAAACCCCCCTATAATCTCACTCTGATCAAAATTGGCGCCGTTGCCGGGGATCAACTTTTGATTGTTTCCTTAGATTACAGTAGACTAAGCTGTGTAAATACTTGTTCCAATTTGCAATCTTTGATTGTCTGTTTTAATGACTTGTCTGTGATCAAGCTTAGAACTTTTATTAGGGGATTTAGTTCACTAACCCTTGATCAAGTTCTTGTCTGTGATTGTGTGTAGAACAATGATTTCATCTAATCTCCGTGGGAATTCAGTTGATGCAGTCCTCTGAAGATTCTCCACTAGCCCCATTTGATCCTGAGCCAGAGAGGACTTTGTTTGCAAGAAAGAGAGCAGCTTCTGAAGTTTCTGCTGAAGATTTGGAAACCTCTGTCTCAGATTTGGAATCGTCATCCTCAGATTTCAGCATGGGTGATAAGAAGTTGAGAGATTTGTGGATTCCCAAGGACCAGATCAACAATGCAGATGTGATTATGCCTGCAATACAAGCAAACAACTGGGAAATCAAGCCAGCTCTGATCAATATGGTGCAACATAATCCCTTCAAAGGTTCTGCTTTGGAGAGCCCCCATGAGCATATCAGAAACTTTCTGGAGTACTGCAACACTTTGAAGCACAATGGTGTTCCTCCTGAAGCCATCAGGATGCAATTGTTTCCCTTCTCACTGTCTGGACTTGCAAAAGTTTGGTTCCACTCTCTTCCTATTCACTGCAGAGACACATGGGAACATGTTCTTCAAGCCTTCTTTGAGAGATATTTCCCTCCAACCAAAGCAGCTGAGTGCAGAGACAAGATAACAAGATTTGTGCAATATGAAGGAGAAAGCCTGTATGATACTTGGCAGAGATACCAAGGTCTCATCAGGATGTGTCCCAACCATGGCCAGGAGCAATGGCTCATCTTGCAAACCTTCTACAAGGGTTTGACAGAGCAAACCAGATCATTTGTTGACTCAGCTGCTGGAGGTGGAATCATGAACAAGACCCTTGATGAAGCTACTGAGTTGATTGAGAGCATGGTATCACACAACTTCTCCTGGACAAATGAAAGAGCTGTCCACCCCAACAATCAGCTGCAGATTCAGTCAAGTGGCCAGAACGCTTTGGAAGCCAAGTTGGAGAGTTTAACAACTCAGCTTCCCAGCTCATGACAGAAAGAAACAGCCAAGCTTTGGTTCCTGTCAACCAAGTTACTTCTGCCTGTGCAATTTGTGGAAAAGAAGGCCATTCTCTCATGGAATGTACCTTGTCTGCACCTCCTGAAGCCATGATATCAGAGGTGAACTATGCCCAGAATCAAGGGCCATATTCCCAAAGTTACAACCCCTCTTGGAGAAACCACCCCAACCTTTCTTACAAGAGCAATAATCAGCAAAGTTACCCGGTACCAGGGCAGCAGCATTATGCCCAAGCATCCCAGCCGAGTTACCATCAGCCTGAACAACAAAATTTCAGACCCCAAGGTCAAGTGCAACACCCACAACAACAACACCACCCAGTACATCAGCAAACTACTTCATCCAGCAGTAGCAGCCAATCTGAGCTTGGAGAAATGATGAAGCTACAGAAGGAAATGTTCAGTGGAATGCAAGAAACTATGAAAATGCAATCTGAACTTTTCTACAAGACTATGCAGCAACTCACTGCTGGAATCCAGACCAACAACATTGGAAAACAAGCTGAAGGAAAACTGCCAGCCCAAACAGAGAAAAACCCAAAACAGTGTGGTGCCCTTTCCACTACTGAAGTTATTGATGCAGTCACCACTAGGAGTGGGGTGAACACTGAACCCTTACTCAAAACCCCACCAAATGTCACTTATGTTGCTCCACAGAGAAGACCCACCGTGCAGCAACAATCACCTCCAGAAATTGTTCTGCCAAGGCAGGAAAAATCTACAGGACAGCCTGCCCAGACAGAAAACCCTGCCAAGGCACAGATCTCTGCCACAGAACCAACAGAGAAGCCTTTGTTGATGAAAGTGCCATTTCCAGAGAGATTGGACAAGACCAAGGAGGAGAAGCAATACTCTAAATTCCTTGAGACCATGAAGGAAGTGCAAATCACCATCCCCATTTTGGATGCAGTGTTGCACATTCCCCTATATGCAAAGTTTTTCAAAGATCTGATCACAAGGAAGAGGAGTTTGGACAGCCCTGAGTTAGTAGCCTTGACAGAAGTTTGCAGTGCTGTGATCTTGAACCACATGCCCAAGAAGCTACAAGACCCTGGAAGTTTCAGCATTCCCTGTGTAGTGGGAAGAAAAACCTTCACAGCCCTTTGTGACTTAGGTTCCTCTGTGAGTGTGTTACCCTCTGCTGCAAGCCAAATTCAGCAGCTGGGAACGTTGAAGCCTACCCCAATGACACTTCAACTTGCTGATAGAACCTTGAGAAAACCAGTAGGAGTCCTTGAAGATGTGCCAGTCCAAGTTGGCAACTTTGCATATCCTGTGGACTTTGTTGTGCTAGAGATGGAAGACAATGCTGAATCAATGATTCTAGGCAGGCCATTCTTGGCAACTGCTGGTGCCATAATTGATGTCAAAGGTGGAACCCTCAAATTACAATTTGGATCAGAGCAAGCTGAATTCAGCATGAAACATGCCACTCATTTACCCAATGTTCCTGAACATTGCCATTCCATTGATATTGTTGAAAGAAGTGTGCTAGAAACTTTGCCAGAACCTGAGCAAGAAGAGCCTGAAGCTCAAGTCTTTGTTACTGCTAAAACCACCAATGTACAGCAGCTCTGTGAAGTGAAAATTTGTGAAATTGTACCTGCGTCAAGTGCAAGAGAACCAGCTCATCTAGCTCACCATTCTGTTGTGGAGCTCAAAGAATTGCCTTCCCATCTGAAATACTCATTCTTGGAGAAGGAAAAGTTACACCCTGTGATTATTAGTTCAGCCCTTTCAAGTGAGCAAGAGGAAAGTCTTATGTCTATTCTGAAGCTGTACAAGAATGTCATTGGATATTCCATTGATGACATCATGGGCATTAGTGAGAAAGTGTGTTCTCACAGGATCCACTTAGAAGAAGGCAGCAAGCCAACAAGAGAAGGACAGAGGAGACTAAACCCTGCTATGCAAGATGTAGTAAAGAAGGAAGTTCTGAAATTGTTAAAGGCTGGAATGATATACCCCATCTCTGACAGTGAGTGGGTGAGTCCTATCCACATTGTGCCCAAGAAAGGTGGCTACACTGTTGTTGAAAATGAAGAAGGAAGGCTCATGACCACAAGACCTGTTACAGGATGGAGGATGGTGAATGACTTCAGAAAATTGAACAAAGCTACAAGAAAAGATCACTTCCCTCTGCCATTCATGGACCAGATGCTAGAGAGACTTGCTGGCCAGAAGTACTACTGCTACCTTGATGGTTACTCTGGATTTCTGCAGATTCCAATCCACCCTTCTGACCAAGACAAGACCACATTCACCTGCCCATATGGAACCTTTGCTTACAAAAGGCTACCATTTGGCCTTTGCAATGCTCCAGGCACCTTTCAGAGATGCATGATGTCCATATTTTCTGATTACATTGAGAAGATTATGGAAGTTTTCATGGATGATTTCACTGTGTATGGAAAAGACTTCGAAGCCTGCTTAAAGAACCTCACCTTAGTCCTTCACAGATGCTCTGAGCAAAATTTGATTCTGAACTGGGAAAAATGTCACTTCCTTGTCTCTGAAGGCATTGTGTTGGGCCACCTTGTGTCTGCTAGAGGAATTGAGGTGGACAAGGCAAAGGTAGATGTGATTGCCAAGCTACCCCCTCCTGAAAATGTGAAGGGAATTCAAAGCTTCCTGGGCCATGCTGGCTTCTACAGGAGGTTTATCAAGAACTTCTCCTATCTTGCCAAGCCACTCACCAATCTCCTGAATCATGAAGTGAAGTTTGTGTTTGATGACACTTGTTTGCAAGCATTCAACCAATTGAAAGACGCTCTCATCACAGCCCCTGTTGTTCAACCTCCTGACTGGACACTGCCATTTGAACTTATGTGTGATGCAAGTGACTTTGCTGTTGGAGCAGTCCTTGGCCAGAGGAAAGACAAAGCTGTACATGTTATACATTATGCAAGCAAGACTTTGGATGATGCTCAGAACAATTACACCACCACAGAGAAGGAGCTGCTTGCTGTTGTGTTCTCATTTGATAAGTTTAGACCATACCTGGTTGGACACAAGTGTATTGTCTACACAGACCATGCATCAATCAGATATTTAGTGAGCAAAAAGGATGCTAAACCAAGGCTCATCAGATGGATCCTTCTGCTCCAAGAGTTTGACATAGAAATTAGAGACAAGAAAGGGTCAGAGAATTCAGTTGCTGATCACTTGTCCAGAATTAACATTGATGAAAACAGAGAGATTCAAGACTTGATGCCAGGAGAACAGCTCATGGCAGTCAGTGCCACTTCACCTTGGTATGCTGACTTTGTGAACTTCCTAGCTTGTGATATTGTGCCAGCAGATCTCTCCTACCAGCAAAAGAAAAAATTCCTCCATGATGTCAAGAGTTACTATTGGGATGAACCTTTTCTGTACAAACATTGTGCTGATGGCATTGTGAGAAGGTGTGTTCCCTCTGATGAAAAAAGTGATGTGATGTTCCAATGCCATTCAGGATTGTATGGAGGACATGCTGGAGTGCACAAGACTCAAGCCAAGATTTTGCAAGCTGGTTTCTTTTGGCCAAGTATGTTCAGAGATGTTCATGAGTACATAATGAAGTGTGATCCTTGTCAAAGAGCAGGAAAGATGTCAAAGAGAAATGAAATGCCCCAAACAGGAATCTTAGAAGTGGAATTGTTTGATGTTTGGGGAGTTGATTTTGTTGGACCCTTGCCATCTTCTCAAGGCTACAAGCATATTTTAGTTGCTGTTGACTATGTGTCAAAATGGGTTGAAGCCATTCCCACTGTTAACGCTGATGCCAAGGCAGTTTGTAGAATGTTCAAGACTGTCATTTTCCCAAGATTTGGAGTGCCAAGAGTTGTAATCAGTGATGGTGGTGCTCACTTCAACAATGACCAGTTTGAGAAGATTCTGACCAAGTATGGAGTGAAGAATCACAGAGTGACAACCCCTTATCATCCGCAGGCCAATGGCCAAGTGGAGTTGTCAAACAGGGAAATCAAGCAAATCTTGGAGAAAGTTGTGTCCAAGACCAGAGGAGATTGGTCAATGAAATTGCCCGACACTTTGTGGGCTTACAGGACAGCCTACAAGACACCCATTGGCATGTCACCTTTCAGAATTATCTATGGCAAAGCTTGCCATCTGCCAGTCGAATTGGAGCACAGAGCGCATTGGGCAATCAGGAAGCTGAACTTGGACATTGGCAAAGCAGGAAACATGAGGAAAATGCAGTTGTGTGAGCTTGAAGAGCTCAGGAATGATTCCTATGAAAGTGCAAAGATTTACAAGGAGAAGACCAAGAAATGGCACGACTCCCACATTCTGAGAAGGGAATTCAAGGAAGGGCAGTCAGTGCTTGTGTATGATTCCAAGTTACACTTATTCTCTGGAAAGTTCAAGTCCAGATGGTTTGGTCCTTGTGTTATCAAGAAAGATCTAGGCCATGGTGCCTTTGAGGTTTATAGCTCAGCTGAGGGAACATTCAAAGTAAATGGCCAGAGGTTGAAGCACTACAGGATTGGAGATTTGATTGAAAACCAAGTTGAAGAAGATGATGAATCAGAGGATGGTTCCAATGCATCCTCTACCCATGCAAACCAGTGATGATGAAGCTATAGTCAAGCTAGTGACTTTAAACAAGCTCTCTTCCAGGAGGAAACCTGGTATCCCTTGTATCATATATTTCCCTTTCACCTTTTTATGTTTTTGCCTTGTGTGTTTGTTTCTTTTTGTTGTTTCAGTAAGAACTTGGATATGGAGAAAGATTGCTGTTGATTGACAAGGCAGAGAAGCAGGAAAACCATCAGGTGAACACTTTCCATTTCCACACATTTGTTAAAATCTGAATCAGAATATCCTATACTGTTGGTTGAACTTGTGTGAAAGTACTTTGTTAAGGAATGAATCAATTTCGCTTGCTTGGACCTGAAAATATCACTTTGCATGCTATGAAGAACTTTGCTTTGAATCTGCTTATAACTCTCGCAAATGCTTTGTTCAGAGCCTAGTTCCACTTTAGAACTTTTGTATGGCTTTACTCAAAGAACCTGTGAAACATCAGTATATTTGTTAATTGCCCTAAGAATGAAGTTCATGATCCATTTCTTAGCCCCTAACCAATTGCATCTGTTGCATTTTTTGCATTAGCAAACATGATCTCTGGATTGTGATTTGTGAAGCACTAACATACTAACAGAAAGGAAAAAGTTTAGCATTAGCAACCATGATCTCTGGATTGTGGTGTGTGAAGCACTAACCTGATGATGCTAAGTAAAACTTGTTGTAAATATCCAAAGCACTAGCACCTATGATCCTGGGATTGTAGTGTGTGAAGCACTAACTAAGTTGAGCCATCAAGCTAAGTTACTAACTGACTAACTTGTCTATGCATTAGCCTATTATGTTCCTGGGAACTGTAATAGGTGAAGCACTAATTTTGCATTACATATTGGGCTATGTACTGGATCTTGAGTTTTCAATCTCAGAGTCAATTACTTTATACTCATGTGTCCATGTTGTTTGATCTAGACATACTCAAATTCTCTTGTGAAACTCGTTTTTGAATTGGCAATTGCAAGACTTATCTGCATTGAGTCAGCAATGTCCCTCATCATGCTCTGTTACATTTTGTTTGGTACAATGCACCATTCTTTACTTGAGGACAAGCAAAGGTTTTGGTCTGGGGGTTTTGATCACTCTAAGATTTACACATATATCTGAACCTTGCAACCATAAAACTTGTCTGTTTTACCTCATTTCTACCAGTGTTGCACCAACATTTTACATCATTTGATCCTTTGTCACAGATCAGTGCGCCAAGGCACTTAAATCTACAAGTCAGAGTAATTCAAACATCAGACCAAGCCACCAGGAATGGAGGAGTACATCTTGAGGAGCAAGAAAGAAGCCATCGGCAGAAACAGGCTGCCACGGCACAAGAAGACAGAAAAATCGGCAAAAGCAGAAAAGCCGATGCCGCCACCAACTTCCCACTACTCCACTTCGCCGCAGCAAGAATGCTACAAAAAGCCTTTAAAATGAGAGGTCTAGGTTCACTCCCACAATAATCCATCTCTCACCCCATCCATCCATCACCACCCATCCACTCCATCCATCCACCACTCCACCAAAACCTTCCTCCTCCATAGTCCAACACACCGAAATCTTCACCTTTTCCACCCACTTTTCCCTCTACTCCTCTGCTGCAACAAGAACAGATCAACGGCGCAAGCAAGAACACCAAGAACACCTCCAAGAACGTCAAGATGGACAAGGCTCGAAGGATCTGAAGGCCAAGCTCTTCCTCATCCCTCTTCATCCTCTGCCACGACAGCAACATCTCTGCCTTCTTCTACTTTCTCTGCCACGACAAGCCTTCGGTGACCAACAACAACCTCTCTTCCTTTCCCTCATGCTCTGTGATCTGTTGTGTTGATCTCGCATTGTAAAACAGTTTGAACCTTGTCCTGGATCTTTGCTATGGTTTGAGTGACACACTCCATTGTAAACTCCAAGATTACTGTGATTTCTGTGTTGCATCTGCCTGATCTGTTAGGTGCAAGACTAGCCTCTGCATCTAGTCCCAAAAATGCATCCCTGCCTCACTTGCTCGTTTGTCCTTTGTTTCCTTGCCTGACAAACAAGAAACATTGGATTTGTTATGTTAAAACTTCCCTGCCTCACTTGCTCGTTTGTCCTTTGTTTCCTTGCCTGACAAACAAGAAACATTGGATTTGTTATGTTAAAACTTCCCTGCCTCACTTGCTCGTTTGTCCTTTGTTTCCTTGCCTGACAAACAAGAAACATTGGATTTGTTATGTTAAAAACTTCCAACCTAAAACCTCCTGTTACTTTTCTGTTTACAACACCAAAAACCCCACTTTTCTGCTTAGCTTCTGGAAATTAGGAAATAGTCTCATTTGTGTTGATCCCTGTGGAGACGACTAGAAAAACCCCCCTATAATCTCACTCTGATCAACCACTTCACAAGATCGGCGACTGCTTACTGACGAACGAGGAGTACGTGGACACCTACGCTGCTTTGAGGCAAGTTTGTACAAATTGGCGCTCAGATCTACCTGAGCCCGACGTGCACCTGCACGAATGGATCATGGTAGAACACGCCCTTCCACGTGCCGCTGAGTTCTCCTTCCTCAACCTCCGCACATCCTGCTACGTCACCATCGATCTAACGGAAGTTCATGCAAGGTTCAAATTCCTCCATATCTATAGAGTTAATCTATTTTTATTTTCAATCGTAAACATCTTAGTGCTGAATGTTATCTTCATCAACTCCCTTTTAGATACTACTTCGTCGGCTTTTTCCGTGGCGTCATCGTGCTTGCCCAGAAGAACCTGCCGCACAAGATATGGCTTCTGAACCCACTCACAAAGACATTGAACAAAATGTTTGAGGCGCAGATGCCATCTATGATTGTGAAGTCAGTCGCTGTAATGAAGTCCCCGACTATGGTCTTCATTTGCATAGGTTACCCCAATGAAATTGCTTGGGTCGATGAGAGCTCTCTAACTAATGATATAGATGTAGATGATTGGGGAGAAGGAAGATTTACGATCGAGGACCATTCTCTGCGTTGCATTACCCCGTTCAATGGTGAATTGTATGCAATAGCTGTGAATGAGTTCGGAAGAATAGTGTGCACCAACAATGTCCAGTTGGAGCAGCGCGCGAGCACTGTCAACATGAAGACACTATTTTCATTTCCAGAACTTGGAAATGATTATGATTCCAAGTTCTACCTTGTGAAGTCGGATGGTGATCTGCTGCTTGTGTTGTTGGGCGGCAACACTGACGACAACAGGCATTTGGAGGAAGGTCAACCATTGGTGTACTGTGTGGACACTGAGAGCCGCTCTCTCCATGCCATCAGTAATATTGGCAGTCGTGCCCTCTTTGTCAATTATATCCGGTGTATCTCCATCGACACCAGAGTGCACCCGACAATTTGACCTGGCTGTATCTACTACGTGGATTTGGGTTATATCAGAGAGTACTCTGATGATAGAAAGGCCTGGGATGAGTGGCCACGATATGTGGATTCCCTAGGATATAACGGTTTGGAAAATGAACAAAGGCCATACCATTTGGAGGATGTATTGGCTGCACACTGCAGATGGAGGGAGTTCAGTGAATATTTCCTTCATCTCATGGAATGTAGCGACGACAAAATATATGATGAAGAATGAAGAACATTGTTATTGGCTGCTTTTGGCTGCTGTATGCAGTTTATGTATTATACTTAGTTTTCTGGATTTATTATGCTGCTGTGAATTTATCCTATACTAGCTTCTAGATTTGCTACTAGATTTGTTACCATATTGGGCAAAAAAGAGGGCCAAAAGACAACAATCATTGAAGAATGAACAAAATAGAAGCTTCTCTAGATTTGATACTAATTTGGTGAAAAGAGAAAGAACTGTTACAGAGAGAGAGGGGAAAAAGGCGCTCTGAAAAGGCAATGCCAATTTGGCCCGAGAGAGACAGAACCGAGCTCTCACGTACAACCAAATGCGGTCTCGTCCTGTCCCACGCGGTCCCTTTCTACCAGCCCCACGCGACACGGCCCCACACGACGCGGCCCCACATGTCGGCATGGAACGGTCAACTAAACGGGAATCTTCCCGTCCGAGCTCCTTATGAGGGTTTCAGACAAGGGCTTGGGAAAAACTGAGGAAAAACTAACGAGCTGGGGAAAACTGAGTACAACTAATGACCCGAGGGCATGAAAATAGAAATATCTTTATTGTTATACGCGTCCTCTCCATCGGCAAATCTGTTAGGTACTTCCATTAACTCCGACATCGTCCTCGGCTTTGTTCTCCCTACCTCTTCCATGAGGTCCGAACAACAAAGGCCAGCCAAAAAAGCATCTATTGCTCTCTCGTCCGAGACATCTTCTGCAGAATTTTTGATTACACTATAGCGTTGTATATAAGAGCGCAGAGTTTTGTCTTTCCTCTGTACGCACGACTTGATTTCTTCCAGTGATGTTGGGCGTTTGTATGTTGAGCGAAAATTTCTTGCGAATTGGCTCTCTAGCTCTCCCCAACTCCCAATGAAATCATTGGGTAGAGTATTCAACCAGGACCGTGTTGCGCCGGTGAGGTGTGATACGTCTCCAACGTATCCATAATTTTTGATGCTCCATGCTTGTTTTTACACCATTTGCTTAGTTTTTCGTTACACTTCGTGGCACTTTTATGCATTTTCTGGAACTAACCTATTAACAAGTCGCCACAGTGCCAGTTCCCCGTTTTCTGCTATTTTTGTGTTTCAAAAAAGCTACACAGGAAATTGAAGGGTTTCGCAGCATAGTAAATCAAAAAAATTCCTACGGATGCGAACAAGAAAGCCAAGATCTAATCTAGGAGATGTAATCAACGAGAGAGGTAGATGATATCTTCATACCCTTGAAGATATCGCACAGCGGAAACGTTCAACAGAGCGTGGATGATGTAGTCGTACTAGCCGTCTCCTCCCCGCGATCCGATCCAATCCTACGCCGCAAGTGGCGGCGCCTCCGAGAGATGCACACGTACGGTGCAGCGACGTCTCCTCCTTCCTTGGTCTAGCAAGTATGGTGGAGAGATAGATTGGATCTGCAGCACGACGCTGTGGTGCTTATGGTGGAGAGTTTCTGCGGCAGGGCTTCGCCTACGCACAGTCGCGAGAGAGGGAGGTGGAGGGGCAGCAGTTGGCCGGCGGCTAGGGTTGGAGTGGGGGGGGAGGCTGCGCCCCTGCCCTCCTTATATAGGGGGTTGGCCGGCCCCTTGACCCCTCTTCCAAGCCCTAGGGCGGCGGCCCATGGTGGAAGAGTGGGGGCAAGTTTCCCCCCTCCTTCTGGAAGGTTCCCTTAGGGTTTCCCCTAAGGGCTGGCTGGCTGGGCCTTAGGGGCCTTGTGCGCCTGGCCCAAAGTGGCCAGGACACTTCCCCTTAGGCCCACATAGGGCTCCGAAAAGTGGGCCCACGTTGGTCCCTCTCTGGAACCTTCTAGAACCTTCCGGTACAATACCGATAACCTCCGAAATGATTCCGGAATCCAAAAACTGCTTTCCTTTATATGAATCTTATTCTCCAGACCATTCCAGAACCTCTCGTGATGTCTTGGATCTGATCCGAGACTCTGACCAAAAACTCATAAACCAATTATCCATTCTATCCTAGCGTCGATGCACGTTAAGTGTGTGACCCTACGGGTTCGAGAATATGCAGACATGATCTTCTATCAATAATCAACAGCGGGATCTGGAAACCCATATTGACTCCCACATATTCATCGATGATCATATCGGATGAACCACGATGCCAGGATTCAATTAATCCCGTATATGTATTCCCTTCGTCACGCGATATTTTACTTGCCCGAGATTTGATCGTCGGTATCGCCATACCTAGTTCAATCTCGTTCATAGCAAGTACTTTACTCGTTCCATAATCCGATATCACTTTGTGATTAACTCCTTAACCACATGCTTGCAAGCGGTGTTGATATCGATTACCGAGTGGGACCGAAGTATATCTCTCTGACTCGGGAGGGACAAATTCCATCTCGATACATACAACCCAACAAGTACTTTCCGATCACCTGAGAGACACCTTTATGATCACCCTATCATAGGATGACGTTTGATGACCTCAAAGCTTTCTTCCGATACCAGGGAGTTGTATTATCTCATGGTCTAAGGAATACAATACTTGACATAGGAAAAAGCTTCACAAAGATGAACACAATGACACGATCTAATTGCTCTGCTTTATTTGGGTCTGTCCATCACATCATTCTCCTAATGATATGATCTCATTATTAATTGACAACTCATGTCTATGGTTAGGAAACCTTAACCATCATTAATCAATGAGCTAGTCCATAGAGGCATACTAGGGACACGGTGTTGTTCACAAACCACACAAGTATTAATGTTTCCGCTTAATACAATTATAGCATGGAGTATAAACATTATCATGAACAAGAAATATGATAATAACAATATTATTATTGCCTCTAGGGCATATTTCCTTCAGAAATATTCTCGGAATTGGACGAAACCAAAGCCAGCCGCCCAGAATTTCACCGAAGCTTCCAGAGAACCAAAGAGGAGACGGAGTGGGGCCACGAGGGGCCCACACACCAGGGCGGCACGGCCCAGGCCCTGGCCGCATGCCCTATGTGTGAGACCACCTCGGTCCACTCCTGATGATGCCCCTTCACCTATAAAGACCCCCCGATGGGAAAAACCTAAATACCTGATCACTTTTCCAGAACACATCGTGATCCACCGCCGCCGTTGACCCGAAGATCGGGAGGGTCCAGAAGCTCTTCCCGGCACCCTGCCGGAGAGGGGAATCACCACCGAAGGTCTTCTTCATCGCCATGCTTGCCTCCGGAGCGATGAGTGAGTAGTCTACCTTGGACTATGGGTCCAAAGCAGTAGCTAGATGGTTGTCTTCTCCACCATGTGCTTCATGTTTAGATCTCGTGAGCTGCCCTACATGATTGAGATCACCGTGATGTAATTCTACATGTTTGGTTTGTTGGGATTTGATGAATATTGGTGTTATGCTTGAGTTGATGTACTGAAATTTATCTTATGTTATCTCTATGTTGTTTATGATCTTGCATGCTCTCGTTGTTAGTAGCTATCTTGCCCGAGTAGTTGCTAGTGACTCCAAGAGGGGGTATTTATGCTCGATAGTGGGTTCATGCCTCTATTTAATCTGGGGGAGTGACAGAAACCTCTGAGGTTGTAGATGTGCTGTTGCTACTAGGGGGAAAACAACATTCATATGCTCGAGGGCATATGCTTTGTTTACATTACACACTTTGCATAATGCAATTATCAGTTATTCACAACTTAATACTTGTGGAGTTCTCGGATTGATTCGCCACAAGTGGATTATTAGTCATAGATGCAGTTGGATGGCGGTCTATGTATCTTGTTGTAATGCCCAGAGTAAATCTCATAGTGATCCTCTCATCATATGCACGTTGTCTTTATTCTATCAATTGCCCAACTATAATTTGTTTACCCAGCATGTATTATTTTATCTTATGGAGAGACACCGCTAGTGAACTATGGACCCGGTCCTATTTACTTTATATTGCTATCACCTGTTTACTTTACTCGCACTGTTTACTTTACTAGCATACTATTACTATTTTCCACTCGATACGCTCATTCCTTTGTTTCACGCAAACCGGTGAGATTGACAACCTCATCGTAAGTTGGGAGCAAAGTATTTGGTTGTGTTGTGTGCAGGTTCTGCGTTGCAGCTGGCAAAGCAAAGCTTGGACGAGGCGCCTTATAAATTGTCCGGAGCTGTCGCAAGCTAGCAAGCATCACCTTCAGTCGTTTGGCTTCTTCCCCTTCAGATCGATAAACCTTGGTTTCTTACTGAGGGAGAACCTTGCTGCTATATTCATCATACCTTCCTCTTGGGGTTCCCAATTGGATGGTGAACATTAACCGTACCGCAAGCATCAAGAATTTTTCTGGCACCGTTGCCGGGGAGAAAGAAGACTTCTGCAAAGGGAGTTATTCGCACGCACATCCTTTACTTTATTTATTATTTTGCTTTACTTTATTTTTTTTACTTGCATCATTTTATAAAAAAACCCAAAAAAATTAGAATCCTTTGTAGTTATTTTTACTTGTCTGCTTTTAGTTTGCTAGAATGGCTACTCCTGAAAACACCAAGTTGTGTGACTTTACTAGCATGAATAATAGTGATTTTATCTGCACTCCTATTACGCCACCTGCTCCTGCTGCAAATATTTATGAGATTAAGCCTGCTTTGTTGAACCTTGTTATGAAAGAGCAATTTTCTGGTGCTAGTACTTGATACGTCTCCAACGTATCTATAATTTTTGATGCTCCATGCTTGTTTTTACACCATTTGCTTAGTGTTTCGTTACACTTCGTGGCACTTTTATGCATTTTGCGGAACTAACCTATTAACAAGTCGCCATAGTGCCAGTTCCCTATTTTCTGCTATTTTTGTGTTTTAGAAAAGTTACACAGGAAATATTCTCGGAATTGGAAGAAACCAAAGCCAGTCGCCCAGAATTTCACCAAAGCTTCCAGAGAACCGAAGAGGAGACAGAGTGGGGCCACGAGGGCCCCACACACCAGGGCGGTGCGGCTAGGGGCTGGGCCGCGCCCCCTATGTGTGAGACATCCTTGGTCCACTTCTGACGATGCCCCTTCGCCTATAAAGACCCCCCGATGGGAAAAACCTAAATCCCCGATCACTTTTCCAGAACACATCGCGATCCACGGCCGCCATCGACCCAAAGATCGAGAGGGTCCAGAAGCACTTCCCGGCACCCTGCCGGAGAGGGGAATCACCACCGGAGGTCTTCTTCATCGCCATGCTTGCCTCCGGAGCGATGAGTGCGTAGTATACCTTGGACTATGGGTCCATAGCAGTAGCTAGATGGTTGTCTTCTCCACCATGTGCTTCATGTCTAGATCTCATGAGCTGCCCTACATGATTGAGATCACCGTTATGTAATTCTACAAGTTTGGTTTGTTGGGATCCGATGAATATTGGTGTTATGCTTGAGTTGATGTACTAAAATTTATCTTATGTTATCTCTATGTTGTTTATGATCTTGCATGTTCTCCGTTGTTAGTAGCTATCTTGGCCAAGTAGTTGCTAGTGACTCCAAGAGGGGGTATTTATGCTCGATAGTGGGTTCATGCCTCTATTTAATCTGGGGGAGTGACAGAAACCTCTAAGGTTGTAGATGTGCTGTTGCTACTAGGGGGAAAACAACATTCATATGCTCGAGGGCATATGCTTTGTTTACATTACACACTTTGTTTAATGCATTTATCTGTTGTTCGCAACTTAATACTTGTGGAGTTCTCGGATTGATTCGCCACAAGTGGATTACTAGTCATAGATGCAGTTGGATGGCGGTCTATGTATCTTGTTGTAATGCCCAGAGTAAATCTCATAGTGATCCTCTCATCATATGCACGTTGTCTTTATTCTATCAATTGCCCAACTGTAATTTGTTTACCCAGCATGTATTATTTTATCTTATGGAGCGACACCACTAGTGAACTGTGGACCCCGGTCCTATTTCCTTTATATTGCTATCACCTGTTTACTTTACTCGCATACTATTATCACTTTCCACTCGATACGCTCATACCCTTTGTTTCAAGCAAACCGGTGAGATTGACAACCTTATCGTAAGTTGGGAACAAAGTATTTGGTTGTGTTGTGTGCAGGTTCCACGTTGCCGCTCGCAAAGCAAAGCCTGGACGAGGCGCCCTATAAATTGTCCGGAGCTGTCGCAAGCTAGCGGGCATCACCTTCAGTCGTTTGGCTCTTTCCTCTCCTGATCGACAAATCTTGGTTTCTTACTAAGGGAAAATCTTGCTGCTATATTCATCACACCTTCCTCTTGGGGTTCCCAACTGGCCGGTTATTTTCTCGGCATCAAGCATATTTTCTAGCGCTGTTGCCGGGGAGGAAGAAGACTTCTGCGAGGGGAATTTTCGCACGCACATCCTTTACTTTGTTTTAAGTTTTGCTTTACTTTTACTTGCATCGTTTTATCAAAAACCCCAAAAAATTATAATCCTTTGTAGTTGTTTTTACTTGTCTGCTTTTAGTTTGCTAGAATGGCTACTCCTAAAAACACCAAGTTGTGTGACTTTACTAGCACGAATAATAGTGATTTTATCTGCACTCCTATTGCGCCACCTGCTCCTGCTGCAAATTTTTATGAGATTAAGCCTGCTTTGTTGAACCTCGTTATGAAAGAGCAATTTTCTGGTGCTAGTACTGATGATGCTGCAGCTCATCTCAACAATTTTGTTGAGCTATGTGAGATGCAGAAATATAAGGATGTTGAAAGTGATATTATTAAGCTTAAGTTGTTTCCTTTTTCTTTGAGAGGAAAAGCTAAGGATTGGTTGCTGTCTTTGCGTAAAAATAGTATTGATTCATGGGCTAAGTGTAAGGATGCTTTTATTGGTAGATACTATCCTCCTGCTAAGATTATAGCTTTGCGTAGCAATATTATGAAGTTTAGTCAGTTTGATAATGAACATGTTGCTCAAGCTTGGGAAAGAATGAAATCTATGATAAAGAATTATCCCACTCACGGACTGACTACTTGGATGATTGTTCAAACTTTTTATGCAGGACTGAATTTTTCTTTGAGGAACCTACTTGATTCAGCTGCTGGAGGCACTTTTATGTCCCTTACCTTGGGCGCCGCAACAAAGCTTCTTGACAATATGATTGTAAATTATTCTGAATGGCACATCGAGAGAGCTCCACAAGGTAAGAACGTAAATTCTGTTGAGGAAACCTCTTCCTTGAGTGATAAGATTGATGCTATTATGCTTATGCTTTCAAGTGATAGGACTCATGTAGATCCTAATAATGTTCCTTTGGCCTCTTTGGTTGCTCAAGAAGAGCATGTTGATGTAAACTTCATTAGAAATAATAATTTCAACAACAATGCTTATAGGAACAATTTTGCTAGTAACAATTATAGGCCGTATCCTTCTACCAATGGTAATGGTTATGGTAACTCTTATGGTAATTCCTCCAACAACACTAGGGCCACGCCCTTCGAGCTTGAGGTAATGCTCAAGGACTTCATCGGTAAGCAAAATGCTTTTAACAAGTCTGTTGAGGAAAAGTTAGGCAAAATTGATATTCTTGCTTCTAAAGTTGATAGCCTTGCTCATGATGTTGAACTTATTAAATTAAAAGTGTTGCCTAACGATGTGAAAGAGAACAATGTTTTTGCTACTGCTAATGCTATCCAAGTTAGAATTGATGAAAATGTTAGGATGCTAGCAGAATTGTATGCCAGGTGGGAAAGAGAAGATGAGATGGCTAGAGAAATGAAAGTATGTACTATTACTACCTCTAATGATGTTGATCCTAATGCTAGCAATCCTCTTACTTTGATTGGTGTAGAGAAAACTCCCACTCCTTGTGTTAAAAAGCCTAAAACAGCTAAAACTTTTTCTCAAAAGAGTGCTGAAATTTTTCGGAGTGTAGGAGATGATAGCTCTATTTCCTTTAATGATTTTGATGTTGATGGCTGCAATATATCTGAAGTTATTTTGTTCTTGCAAAATCTTGCTTTGACTCCCAATGCTAGTTCTTTAAATGTTGCTTTTACTAAGCATATTACCAATGCTCTCATGAAGATTAGGGATGAAAAGTTGAAGCAAAAAGCTTCTATTCCTACGAAGTTAGAAGATGGTTGGGAACCCATCATTGATATGCATGTTAATGGTTTTGATTGCCATGCTTTATGTGATCTAGGTGCTAGTATTTCTATTATGCCCAGAAAGATTTATGACATGCTTGATTTACCGCCGCTTGAAAAGTGCTATTATGATGTTCCTATTGCTGATGTTGCTAAGAAGAAACCTTTGGGAAGGATTAATGATGTTCTTATTGTGGTTAACAATAACCTTGTTCCCGTTGATTTTCTTGTCATGGATGTTGAATGCAATGCTTCATGTCCTATTATTTTGGGAAGACCTTTTCTTCAAACTGTAGGTGCCGTCATTGATATGCGGGAAGGCACCATCAAATATCAATTTCCACTCAATAAAGGTATGGAACACTTCCCTAGGAAAAGAAAGAAATTATTGTTTGACTCTATTCTTAGAGCAAATTATGAGCTTGATGCTTCATCACTTGATATTACTTGATTCGCAATTTTCTTCGCCTAGCTCAAAGGCGTTAAAGAAAAGCACTCTTGGGAGATAACCCAATGTTTTTACATTCAGTTTTTTTTCTTTTATTTGAGTCTTGGAAGTTATTACTACTGTAATGACCTCTCCTTATCCTTTTTATTTCGTTTTTTTGCCAAGAGAGGCCTCTAATTTGAGCGAGGTAAGATTTGGGGATGTTGCTGTCCTAAAACTGTTTTTGGTGCTGCACCGTAAAAATTCGTGAAAATTCTCTGTATATCTTTTGGACCTGAAATTTCTTGTGCATATGTCCCAGGTTATATCCAAACTTTCATTAGTTTAACACTTTTTGATTTGAGCAACATAAAACCCTCTAAAAATTCGACCTTTGTCAGCTGTTCTGTTTTGACAGATTTCTGCCAATATTTGTGTTTGTCGCTTTATCGCTTTCTTTTTGAGTTCTTTTGATCACGGAACTTTTGGGGAAGTTTCTACAGTAGTATATGCTTTATATGTGGTGGTTTTTGAGTTGAAAACTGAAGCAAAAAGAGGTTGATTCTATGTTATGCTTACACTAATGTTGCTAATAGATTTGTGTTTAGTTTTGTATGAAGGAAGTTTTCAAGTGTAGGGATCGGAGAGTGATGAGATGAGTTGAAGAATGGACAAAAGCTCAATCTTGGGGATTCCCATGCATCACCCCAAGAAATATCCAAGAAGTACAAGCGTCAAAGCTTGGGGATGCCCTCGAGGCACCCATTCTTCATCGGCAAAAATCAGGTCACCTTTCAAGACACTATATTTTTATTGCTTCATGCATTATGCGTTTCTCTTGGAGTATCAGTTGTTTTTATTTTTCAGTTTATTTTAGTTTTGTTTGCTGCAATAAATGGTTGGACCCCAATAGATTCCTTTTGGAGAAGTTGCCTTGCTTTTCATTTGCCAAGAACACTCCGTTTTTCATTCTTATAATTTCAACGAGTGTTCTTCTTTTTCTAGAACTGTGTTTAGCTTTCGATTTTCGCCTTGATATGCGTTCAGATCTTGTTATATCTTTTCATCAAGGTGTATTTTTGCCTCTGGTATTTATTGGTTTCCATCAAAAGAGGTGGTTATAAAAAGTTTGAATGGTGTTGGAAAAGAGAAAAAGCTTTATGCAAAAAAGTGGTACAAGAAGGAGCTTGTGTAGACTGCGGCCTAGGATTTTGCATGTCGTGCTTCATGTCTTTTTGATAGTATGCTTAGTGGTTTTGCTGTAGCATGACTTGTCTCAAATAACTGAGATTGCTTAATGAGCCTTTGAAAAAATCATGCGTTGTTTTAATTATTTGGAAGCATTATTTTGGTTTTCTCCTTGATGCTTTATTTGGGTTGACTTGGCGCATGCTCACACATGTTAGACTCTTACAAAGTCGCCAATAGCCTCTATGATCATTTAGTTTTTGACTTTTGATGCCATCTTATGCTTCTTTTAATGTCGCTTTGCATGATTATGGCCGTTATTGCTCTCTTAGTTGGTCGCTCCCAGTCTTTTGCTAGCCTTCGTTTTGTACTGAGTATGAGCTCTACTCGTGCATCCAACTCCTAAAAGCCAAGTTTGCCAAAGTGTCCACCATACATACCTATTAGCAATTTGCTATTCCAAAGTACATTTGACTTGCTTTTATCTACTCTTCAAATTAAACTCTTATCAGCGTTATGCGAAAATTGGTCAGTAAAGCTCTCACAAACCAGAAGGCACACTTTACTTTTCTCGTTCTTAAATTTTTTGAAATTGTGGTCTCTTATGTTGAGTTGTTATGCTTGCAAGTTGTAAGTTGGAAATTATCCCAACCATGCCATCATGGGGCAAGCTTTCAACATTGCACTTCTTATTTGAGTTGATATCGTGATCTTTTGTTTATGGATACTCATGGTGTGAAATGAATTGGGAATCTTGCGGGATCATGGAGTTTGTATATGTGTTAGAGAAACACCTGGGCTGCCAATCTAAGCCATGCATAATTCATGGTGGAAATGTGTAGCATGCCCATAGTGGACATTCGACGACGCATCTCAAAATAAAAAGCTATACAAATGGTAAATAACAGAGATGTCGAGGTGTTCATTGTCTGCTTGTCCTGTCATTTTGATGTGGGCTTGTTCCATGTCATCGGGCACGGAGGTACCCCGTTGGCGGTTCTCGATGATACGTGTATACTTACAATGACAAGAGCTTGCTTGGGACTCTAAGTAAAGTAGCATGATGTTTGGGTACTCGTATTCATGGGACACGAGGTTTTGAACTTATGATTTGTCAAGCATATGCAGCATAAGTGTTCTCGCATTAACTTTAACCATTCAAGATGCTTATGATGGGGGCAATGAGAGCTCAAAGCCGGTAAGTACCATAATTTTTGAAGGTTTATAAAACTTGCAATCACTGCTTCCCTCTGCGAAGGGCCTTTCTTTTACTTTTATGTTGAGTCATCACCTTCTATCTTTATGCACCATTAAGAGAGCATAGTTGTCATTCTTAGTATAATGTGCATTGTCCCAAAGTTTTCATTGATTGATTCATATTGTTGGTTTCACTTGTTCTTAAATTATTTGTATCTAGTCGCCCTCTTAAACTTGAAGGTGTCCTATGCATTTATGTTTTGCTCTCCATGAAGGACAAGCTGAAAACCATTTGTATGTTTTTCCTTATGATTTGAACACACGTTTGACTTTCATTGTTTCATTTTCATGATCTTTTGTTTGTGTTCATTTTTATGTTATAACATGGCTGCTAAGTTTCTTCTATCAAGACTATGTCTTTCATGCCCATGTTTTAAGTTCTTTTGATCCCAGCGTACAACGCTTACATACATGATCAAGATTGTGTAGGTGTATGTCACCTCAAAAATTATTTCTTTTGTTATCACTTACCTACTCGAGGACGAGCAGGAGTTAAGCTTGGGGATGCTGATACGTCTCCAACGTATCCATAATTTTTTATGCTCCATAATTGTTTTTACACCATTTGCTTAGTATTTCATTACACTTCGTGGTACTTTTATGCATTTTCTGAAACTAACCTATTAACAAGTCACCACAGTGCCAGTTTCCTGTTTTCTGCTATTTTTGTGTTTCAGAAAAGATACACAGGAAATATTCTCGGAATTGAACGAAACCAAAGCCAGACGCCCAGAATTTCACCGAAGCTTCCAGAGAACCGAAGAGGAGATAGAGTGGGGCCACGAGGGGCCCACACACCAGGGTGGCACGGCCCAGGCCCTGGCCGCGCCCCCTATGTGTGAGACCACCTCGGTCCACTCCTGACGATGCCCCTTCGCCTATAAAGACCCCCCGATGGGAAAAACCTAAATACCCGATCACTTTTCCAGAAGACATCGCGATCCGTCGCCGCCGTCGACCCGAAGATCGGGAGGGTCCAGAAGCTCTTCCCGGCACCCTGCCGGAGAGGAGAATCGCCACCGAAGGTCTTCTTCCTCGCCATGCTTGCCTCCGGAGCAATGAGTGAGTAGTCTACCTTGGACTATGGGTCCATAGCAGTAGCTAGATGGTTGTCTTCTCCACCATGTGCTTGATGTTTAGATCTCATGAGCTGCCCTACATGATTGAGATCACCGTTATGTAATTCTACATGTTTGGTTTGTTGGGATCCGATGAATATTGGTGTTATGCTTGAGTTGATGTACTGAAATTTATCTTATGTTATCTCTATGTTGTTTATGATCTTGCATGCTCTCCGTTGTTAGTAGCTATCTTGGCCAAGTAGTTGCTAGTGACTCCAAGAGGGGGTATTTATGCTCGATAGTGGGTTCATGCCTCTATTTAATCTGGGGGAGTGACAGAAACCTCTGAGGTTGTAGATGTGTTGTTGCTACTAGGGGGAAAACAACATTCATATGCTCGAGGGCATATGCTTTGTTTACATTACACACTTTGCATAATGCAATTATCAGTTATTCGCAACTTAATACTTGTGGAGTTCTCGGATTGATTCGCCACAAGTGGATTATTAGTCATAGATGCAGTTGGATGGCGGTCTATGTATCTTGTTGTAATGCCCAGAGTAAATCTCATAGTGATCCTCTCATTATATGCACGTTGTCTTTATTCTATCAATTGCCCAACTGTAATTTGTTTACCCAGCATGTATTATTTTATCTTATGGAGAGACACCGCTAGTGAACTATGGACCCCAGTCCTATTTACTTTATATGGCTATCACCTATTTACTTTACTCGCACTTTTTACTTTACTAGCATACTATTACTATTTTCCACTCGATACGCTCATTCCTTTGTTTCAAGCAAACCGGTGAGATTGACAACCTCATCGTAAGTTGGGAGCAAAGTATTTGGTTGTGTTGTGTGCAGGTTCCGCGTTGCAGCTGGCAAAGCAAAGCTTGGACACGGCGCCTTATAAATTGTCCGGAGCTGTCGCAAGCTAGCAAGCATCACCTTCAGTCGTTTGGCTTCTTCCCCTTCGGATCGATAAACCTTGGTTTCTTACTGAGGGAAAACCTTGCTGCTATATTCATCATACCTTCCTCTTGGGGTTCCCAACTAGACGGTGAACATTAACCGTACCGCAAGCATCAAGGTGTAGCTGCAAACTTTGCATGGCCGTTGCTCTTGTTCCTCCAAGTATTTGTACTGCTTGCAGGTAGTCTGATAACCATAGCGTGGGTTCTTGCGACCCATCATATTTTTGCTGATCGTGTGGCAACTTGAATCCTTTGGGTACCCATGTTCTGTGAACCCTGCGGGTAAAGCATGACGCACCCATCTCCTTTTCATCGTCTTCATAATTTTCTTCTTTCCACGCATAGCGCGCATTGTTTACTCTTGCTTGTGCTATTATATTCCTTGCGTCTTCCCTTCGTGTTTGATGCTTTTCGTCTCCTGACGACTCACTTGTTTTGTTTTGCAAAGTTTGGCGATTGAGTCCTTCCTTTCGCTTCTCATTATGATATCTCGCCTTTTTCTCTGGAAGATGTTTCCTTAGCTTGTCTTCTACCAACCCGAGGCTTCGTATTGCGGCTTGATGCATGTGCTCCCACGGATCTCCAGGCTTTGGTTGTGTGGTTAGTAGGTACACCTATGCTGCTACCAATGCTGCTTCTGGTGTTTCTTGCACAAAGTCCTCTTCCTTGTCTGATGGGTGTGCGCTTATACTTTTTGTATGGCTTTCTTCTCTTGTCCGTGCTGCTGTCCTCCTGATGTGCTTCAGGTCTCTGCGTCTTTCTATGCTGGACTCTGATGCATCGCTGTACTCATCTCAATATCCTCCGCTTAATGCGCTGTTGTTGTCTTGGCTTCTCATAAACATGTCTTTTTCCTCTCTTAGCTTTTTTCTGCGCTGGTGCAGTGTGTATTGATACCCTATCAGAACTTCTCTCCTTGAATCTGCGGGTACTTCTGTGCTGTGATTGATGGCTGACGTGATGATTCTCCACTCTCCGGTGGAGTCATTAATTTTCTCCTTCTCCTTCTTGCCGTTGCTCCTTGGTTTGTCGACTTCTTCATTGCCTGCGTGATTATTCTCTTCTGCTGCTTCAGTGATGATGATGAACACCTATCAAACCAATGAAGATTAATCAATTGTATGAAGCGAAAGCACTTGAAAGAAACTCTCGTGTGTCCTCAGGAATGTTTGGTAATCATAAGTAAACAACCGGCTTGTCCTTTGCTCTAGAAAGGATTGGGCCACTCGCAGCAATATTTATTACTGTCTTTTATTTACTCATACTTTATTTATCTGCATTATCAAATACTCCTGAAAACCCGTTTGCTAGTATTTACAGTGATTCCTTGATCAAAACTGCTTGTCAACACCTTTTGCTCCTCGTTTGGTTTGACACTCTTATTTATCGAAAGTACTACGATACCACCCTATACTTGTGGGTCATTAGTGCGCATATTGTGGTTTCTGGCTTGTGTTTCTTGGTAGTGATCTGGCATTGGGTATATTGGGACATAAAAATATTCTCCGATCCACAGACGGGAAAACCCTCTTTGGATTTGCCCAAGATCTTTGGAATTCATTTATTTCTTGTAAGGGTGGCTTGCTTTGGCTTTGGCGCATTTCATGTAACGGGTTAGTATGGTCCTGGGATATGGGTATCTGATCCATATGGACTAACTGGAAAAGTACAAGTTGTAGCCAATTTCCAAAAATATTAGCAACACCACATGATAGATACAAGTTAGAAGCTACTTGAATGATTGACCATATAGATCTTGCAAATTTACACGCGGAAAATAAATGTTTGAGGTCTCATCGTGATGACAAAAAGCATACTTGGTACTTCCGTGCCAGTTCCATTTTACAAGGCTGCCTTTGGTGAGTATTACTCCTCTATGAATATACCTTGCAAAGAAATGTCTTAAGTAGAATATTCATTCTTATGGAAATTTTCTTAGGCCTCGCCAAAACAAAACAATTCACTCCTATGGAAATTTTCTTTTAGACCTAAAAGTTGCTCAAAAGCTGATAAAATTAATTTCTGATTTCTTGTGTTTTCTAGACCATGCTCCATAAAGAGGATCATATCACTAGCGTATTGATGGATAGTTAACTCCCCCATCGACAAGATGTAGAACAACTCCCTCAACTGAACCCTCATTTTTTGCATGTTTGGTCGTTACGGCTAATATATCAGCTACTATATTATTGACTTTGATGGAAATACTACCTCGACATATAAAACTATTGATTAAAGTGCGCCCCTCTTTTGAAAAACCTTTCATTTTGAGAGTCTGTTGTAGGAAAGACCACTTGACTTTGTCATAAGCTTTTTCAAAGGTGATCTTTAATATCACCCCATTAAGCTTTTTCTGATGTAGTTCATGGACGGTTTCATAAAGGATTACTACCCCATCTAGGATCATTCTTCCTTGCATAAATGTTGTCTATGTGGGATGAACCACATGGTTAGCATATTGTTGGATCTTTTCTACTTCATTAACCTTTCTCAACATAATATCTCATAAAAACTTAGGCGGAATAAATCTAGTTGTCTAGCATGAAGAGTGTTGGACAAAGCTAGAATGTCCATTTTGATGACATCCCAGAAGTCTTGATAAAACTCAGCTGGGGAGCCATCCTATCATGGGGCCTTGTTGTGTTCCATTTGGAAAACCGCCTTCATCTGTGTAAGGTGAATTAAGAAGGGTATTTTTCTTCTTACGAAATCTGGGGAAATCGTCTATTCTGAAATCATTCATTGAGAGGTTACCTTCTTATGGATCGCCAAACACATTATGAAGTATAATTTGTGGTGTATGATTTGCGTATCTTGCTTCCTTTCGATCCTGGCCTCCTCCTATATAAGAGAGTGAGTAAGTTTCTTATGATGTCTACCATTTGCGACACCATGGAAGTAATATGTATTCGAATCTCCTTCCAAAATGAATTGGGACTTCAAACTTTTGTACTATTTGAGTTCCTCTTTACACACAATAGGTTTGCAATCTCCTTATTGGATTGACATTTTAGTTCATTTACTTGCGTAGACAGTTGTTGTTCTTTTTATAAGAAATGTGCCCTAGAGGCAATCATAGATATGATCATATTTCTTTATACAATGCAGATTTGCTACCACCGGTGGTAACTACGCACCCTTAGAGAGCCGTTGGATCAGCCCTATGGGGCAATCTGCACCCCACGTCAACTTAACAGAGAAAATCTGTTATAACGGCAGTTTCTCCCATCCTTCCCACCTCCTATCTTATCCACACAGCCATCACCCACCTACCCACCACTCACCTCCCACCGAGCTTGCAGTGGAACCACCGGCGTCGGCCGATGTTACCTCGACCTGCAGCGGAACCACCGGCGCCTCCTCATGAGTGGATCAGTAGGCGTTGACTTGCACTAGTAGAGAAAAATTGCTGAACCGCGTTGGCTGGCGCCACAGTCCGCTTGGGGGGCGCGGTCGTCGATGGCCCTTCTGGCTAGACATCTGACCTGGCCCGAGGTCACCCGGCCTCCCATGGTTCTACGACCATCTCCTCGCACCGGCGTGAGAGGAAGGCGGCTGGGCCGTGGAGTGGAACGGGGCCGCGCCGACGGTGGGGGGTGATACGTCTCAAACGTATCTATAATTTTTTATGCTCCATGCTTGTTTTTACACCATTTGCCTTGTGTTTCGTTACACTTCGTGGCGTTTTTATGCGATTTCCAGAACTAACCTATTGACAAGATGCCACAGTGCCAGTTCCCTGTTTTCTGCTGTTTTTGTGTTTCAGAAAAGCTACACAAGAAATATTCTTAGAATTGGACGAAACAAGTTCCAGAAGTCTTATTTTTCCCGGACGAAGGACGAGGACCAAACGAGAGCCGGAGGAGGGCCAGGGGCTGCCCTCACACTAGGGCGGCACGACCCAGGCCCTGGCCGCGCCCCCTATGTGTGAGGAGGCCCTGGCAGCCCCCTGATGACGCCCCTTCGCCTATATAAAGCCTCGGGACAGAAAACCCTAGGGGAGTCGGCAAATTTCCAAAAAGAGTTCCGCAGTTCCGCCGCCGCCACCGACGAATATCGGGGGACAGAAGTCTCTGTTCCGGCACCCTGCCGGGACAGGGAAGTGCCCCCGGAGCCATCTCCATCGGTCTCCATCGCCGTCTCCGCCGCCTCCATCGACCTCACTGCCATCTCCATCAACCTTGCTATCTCCTATGATGAGGAGGGAGTAGTTCATCCCCGGGGCTGAGGGCTCTATCGGTAGCTATGTGGTTCACCTCTCTCTCCCATGATGTGATCTTTATGTGATTGTGAGCTTTGTATCATGTTGAATAAGTAGATGCTACTCTTCATCTTTATGTGTACTCTAGTGGTGTTATTAAAATAATCTATTCCTCCTGCCATGGTATAACGGTGACAGTGTGTGCATCATGGTGGTACTTGGTCTAGGCTACGATTGTGATCTCTTATGGATTATGAGAATAATTATCACTATGATAGTATTGAAGTGATCTATTCCTCCTTTCATGGTGTAATGTTGATAGTGTGTGCACCGTGTTAGTACTTGGTCTAAGTTGCAATAATATTTATCTTGAGTTGTGATTTGATTTGGATATCTCTATGAGTGGTGTTTGTCAAGTACTTGATGAACTTTAAGGGGTGCTTCTGTAGCCACTACGCAATGATTAGTGTTATTCAATAGGAGAGTAATTCAGAGTAGCATAGTGAAGAGAAGTTATTTATTTGTCCAATTATGTTATATTTGTTGAGAGTGTGTCCACTAGTGAAAGTATGATCCCTAGGCCTTGTTTCCAAGCTTTGCACACCGTTTACTTGTTGTTTTGTTACTTGTTTGCTTGCTGCCATTTTTATTCCAGATTGCATTTACTACTTATAATCATCTATACCACTTGTATTTCACTATCTCTTTGCCGAACTAGTGCACCTATACATCTGACAAGTGTATTGGGTGTGTTGGGGACACAAGAGACTTTCTGTATCGTAATTGCAGGGTTGTTTGAGAGGGATACCTTTGACCTCTTTCTCCCTGAGTTCAATAAACCTTGGGTGATCCACTTAAGGGAAACTTGCTGCTGCTCTACAAACCTCTGCACTTGGAGGCCCAACACTGTCTACAAGAACAGAAGCATGTGTAGACATCAAGCTCTTTTCTGGCGCCATTGCCGGGGAGGTAAGGTAAAAGGTACTCGCATCCTCCTGTGTGAGTGCTCAAAGTTATTTCCTTTAGATTCTGCAATTACATCTTTTTGTTTCTTGTTTTTATTTTCACTAGTTAGGCTTAATGGAAAACAAAGAGTTCTTTAGTCTTTTTCCTGAGTTTAGATATGAAGTGTTTGAAGAGAAAATTGAAAAACCTTTGGAGCTTTATTTGCATGCTAATAGTGTTGTTAGTATGAATGCTTTGAATACCGTTGTTGCTAATGCTATAGAAAAGTCTAAGCTTGGGAAAGCTGGTTTTGTTAAGCATGATATTTTTAGTTCCCCAGCTTTAGTGGAGGAAGTTTGCTCTGATGATATTTTATCACCCATATGTGATAATTCTGATCTTGATGATGTTCCTATGCCTGTTACCTATGTTAGTGATCATGATTGGGAAAATCACTCTACTTTTGATATTGAAAATCTTTTTGGTACCAATTCTAAGGTTAATAATTGTTGTACCATTAGTGCTATCCCTGTTCCTTCTTATGATGATATGTTTGATGAGTATGCTTTGCGAAATAGTTGTTCTCTAGCTTGTGATGATACTAAACCACTAGTTTATGATGGTTATGATGATGGGTATAATATTTTTAGTTCACCTACTTCTGAGGAGAAAATTAGTTATGATTACAATATGCCTCCTGTTTTTGATGATTATGGTGATGAGAATAATTATTCTGTTGAATCTGCTCCTACTACGATTGTTCATGTGGGGAGTATTAATTCTTTTATGCATGTGGCTCATGATAGGGAAGCTTTATGTGATAGTTACATTATTAATTCTATTCATGATGCTACTGAAAGTTATTATGAGAGAGGGAAACATGGTTTGATGGATCTCAACAATATTGAGTTTCCCCTCTTTATGTTGCAATTCTTGAAGTTGTACTTGTTTTGCCTTCCTATGCTTTTTGCTTTGCGCTTTCATGACTTGTCTCTTTACAAGACTATTTTTCATAGGAAGTGGTTCAGATTTAAACGTCTTTCATACTTGCTTTTTGATGCTCTCTATTGCTTTAAGTTCCTATATGGCGCCTTTGCCTCAAGCTCTTATATGGCGCCCACATGAGCATCTTTGCAAATTACTGCGCCTAGCTCAAAGGCGTTAAAGAAAAGCACTCTTGGGAGATAACCCAATGTTTTTACATTCAGTACTTTTTCTTTTATTTGAGTCTTGGAAGTTATTACTACTGTAATAATCGCTCCTTATCCTTTTTATTTCGTTGTTGTACCAAGAGAAGCCTTTAATTTGAGTGAGGTAAGATTTGGGGATGTTGCTGTCCTGAAACAGTTTTCGGTGCTGCACCGTAAAAATTCGTGAAAATTCTCTGTATATCTTTTGGACCTGTGATTTCTTGTGCATATGCCCCAGGTTATATCAAAACTTTCATTAGTTGAACACTTTTTGATTTGAGCAACAGAAAACCCTCTAAAAATTTGACCTTTGCCAGCTGTTCTGTTTTGACAGATTTCTGTCAATATTTGTGTTTGCCGCTTTATCACTTTCTTTTTTAGTTCTTTTGATCACAGAACTTTTGGGGAAGTTGCTACAGTAGTATATACTTTATATGTGGTGGTTTTGGGTTGAAACCTGAAGCAAAAAGAGGTTGATTATGTATTATGTTTGCACTAATGTTGCTAATAGATTTGTGTTTAGGTTTGTATGAAGGAAGTTTTCAAGTGTAGGGATTGGAGAATGATGAGATGAGATGAAGAATGGATAAAAGCTCAAGCTTGGGAATGCCCATGTCACCCCAAGAAATATCCAAGAAGTACAAGCGTCAAAGCTTGGGGGTGCCCCCGAGGCACCCCTTCTTCATCGGCAAAAATCAGGTCACCTTTCAAAACACTATATTTTTATTGCTTCATGCACTATGTGTTTTTCTTGAAGCGTCAGTTGTTTTTGTTCTCAGTTTTATTTTGCTTTGTTTGCTGCAATAAATGGTTAGATCACATCATGTTTCTTTTGGAGGAGATGAACTCGCTTTTCATTTGTCAAGAACACTCTAGTTTTCACTCTTATCGTTCAATGAGTGTTCTCTTTTTCTGCTACTGTGTTTAGTTTTCATTTTTCGCCTTGATTTTTGTTCAGATCTTGTTTTATCTTTTTATCAAGGTGTATTTTTGCCTCTGGTCTTAATTGGTATTCATCAAAAGAGGTGTTTATAATTTTTTTGAATGGTGTTGGAAAAGAGTAAAAGCTTTATGCAAAAAAAAGTGGTACAAGAAGGAGCTTGTGTAGACTGTGGCTTAGACTTTTTCATGTCGTGCTTGATGTCTTTTTGATAGCATGCTTAGTGGTTTTGCTGTAGCATGACTTGTCTCAAATAACTGAGATTGCTTAATGAGCCTTTGAAAGAATCATGCGTTGTTTTTATCGTTTGAAAGCATTATTTTGGTTTTCTCCTTGATGCTTTATTTGGGTTGACTTGGCGCATGCTCACATATGTTAGACTCATACAAAGTCGCCAATAGCCTCTATGATCATTTAGTTTTTGACTTTTGATGCCATCTTATGCTTCTTTTAATGTCGCTTTGTTGCTTTGCATGATTATGGCCATTATTGCTCTCTTAGTTGGTCGCTCCCAGTCTTTTGCTAACCCTCGCCTTGTACTAAGTATGAGCTCTACTCGTGCATCCAACTCCCAAAAACCAAGTTTGCCGTTGTCTCCACTATAAATTCCTATGCATGGTATTTGCAAGCCATTCCAAGTAAATTTTCATGTGCTACCTTTCAAAAAACCTTCAAAATACTTCTCATTTTGTGACACTGTTTTCAGCTCATGGGGACGTAGTGGTCGGATTTGCTATCTTCCATATTGCTTATTCCAAAAAGAAAAAAAAGGGAAAAAAAGAAAGAAAAAGACACTCCTCCATGGTATGTGAATATTGGTGGGCACCCGATGGAATCGGTTAGCCATGGTTTGAGAAAGGAAAATAGGTGGGGAGGAGTGCCAAGTTTTATAAAAGAGCACAAAAGTGCCAATCTCTCTCTCAAAAACTTGCTTCATTTTTGTATGGAAGATAGTAAGAACCCCATTGCCAGTCGTTGACAAAGACAACCACCTCTCAAAACTAATTTTTATCTCTCTGTTTTACAAATGAAAAGCTCTAGCACATGTTTAATCACTGCTTCCCTCCGCGAAGGGCCTTTCTTTTACTTTTATGTTGAGTCACCACTTTCTATCTTTATGCACCATTAAGAGAGCATAGTTGTCATTCTTAGTATAATGTGCATTGTCCCAAAGTTTTCATCGATTGATTCATATTGTTGGTTTCACTTGTTCTCAAATTATTTGTATCTAGTCGCCCTCTTAAATTTGAAGGTGTCCTATGCATTTATGTTTTGCTCTCCATGAAGGACAAGCTGAAAACCATTTGTATGTTTTTCCTTATGATTTGAACACACGTTTGACTTTCATTGTTTCATTTTCATGATCTTTTGTTTGTGTTCTTTTTTATGTTATAACATGGTTGCTAAGTTTTTATTGTCAAGATTATATCTTTCATGCCCATGTTTTAAGTTCTTATGATCCCAGCACTCAATGCTTTACCTATATGATCAAGATTGTGATGGTGCATGTCACCTCAAAAATTATTTCTTTTGTTATCACTTACCTACTCGAGGACGAGCAGGAGTTAAGCTTGGGGATGCTGATACGTCTCAAACGTATCTATAATTTTTGATGCTCCATACTTGTTTTTACACCATTTGCCTTGTGTTTCGTTACACTTCGTGGCGTTTTTATGCGATTTCCGGAACTAACCTATTGACAAGATGCCACAGTGGCAGTTCCCTATTTTATGCTGATTTTGTGTTTCAGAAAAGCTATACAAGAAATATTTTCAAAATTGGACGAAACAAGTTCCAGAAGTCTTATTTTTCCCGGACGAAGGATGAGGACCAAACGAGAGCCGGAGGGGGGCCAGGGGCTGCCCTCACACCAGGGCGGCGCGGCCCAGGCCCTGGCCGCACCCCCTATGTGTGAGGAGGCCCTGGCAGCCCCCTGACGACACCCCTTCGCCTATATAAAGCCTCGGGACGGAAAACCCTAGGGGAGTCGGCAAATTTCCAGAAAGAGTTCCGCAGTTCCGCCGCCGCCACCGACGAATTTCGGGGGACAGAAGTCTCTGTTCCGGCACCCTGCCGGGACGGGGAAGTGCCCCCGGAGCCATCTCCATTGGTCTCCATCGCCGTCTCCGCCGCCTCCATTGACCTCACTGCCATCTCCATCAACCTTGTTGTCTCCTATGATGAGGAGGGAGTAGTTCATCCCCGGGGCTAAGGGCTCTACCGGTAGCTATGTGGTTCACCTCTCTCTCCCATGATGTGATCTTTATGTGATCGTGAGCTTTGTATCATGTTGAATAAGTAGATGCTACTCTTCATCTTTATGTGTACTCTAGTGGTGTTATTAAAGTAATCTATTCCTCCTGCCATGGTGTAACGGTGACAGTGTGTGCATCATGGTGGTACTTGGTCTAGGCTACGATTGTGATCTCTTATGGATTATGAGAATAATTATCACTATGATAGTATTGAAGTGATCTATTCCTCCTTTCATGGTGTAATGTTGACAGTGTGTGCACCGTGTTAGTACTTGGTCTAACTTGCAATAATATTTATCTTGAGTTGTGATTTGATTTGGATATCTCTATGAGTGGTGTTTGTCAAGTACTTGATGAACTTTAAGGGGTGCTTCTGTAGCCACTACGCAATGATTAGTGTTATTCAATAGGAGAGTAATTCAGAGTAGCATAGTGAAGAGAAGTTATTTATTTGTCCAATTATGTTATATTTGTTGAGAGTGTGTCCACTAGTGAAAGTATGATCCCTAGGCCTTGTTTCCAAGGTTTGCACACCGTTTACTTGTTGTTTTGTTACTTGTTTGCTTGCTGCCATTTTTATTCCAGATTGCATTTACTACTTATAATCATTTATACCACTTGTATTTCACTATCTCTTCGTCGAACTAGTGCACCTATACATCTGACAAGTATATTGGGTGTGTTGGGGACACAAGAGACTTTCTGTATCGTAATTGCAGGGTTGTTTGAGAGGGGTAGCTTTGACCTCTTTCTCCCTGAGTTCGATAAACCTTGGGTGATCCACTTAAGGGAAACTTGATGCTGCTCTACAAACCTCTGCACTTGGAGGCCCAACACTGTCTACAAGAACAGAAGCATGTGTAGACATCAGGGGGAGAAGGGGCGCGTCTGTGCTGGTGTCGGCGGGATCCGCGGGGGGCGCGCGGCTGGGCGACTGGTGCAGACTACGGAGGACTTTCGTCTGGTAAGGACAATGGCAAGCGACCTGTGCGGGGACACCGTAGCCAGCCTGCTGGACCGCTGGAGCTACCATGCCAGGGAGGAGGTGGCCGAGCCGATGCAGAGGAGGAAGGGACAGGACAGGCCAGTGCCAGGGGAACTCGTCCGTGCCTCCTCCAGAGTCCAGACCACGACCAGAGGAGAGAGAAAATGGAAGGTGAGGGGAAAAGTAGGGACGTAGGGGTTGGGTGTGAGAGAATCTACCGCTCTATATTGACGGATGTTAAATGGCATGGGCATGGGTAGATGCCACCGGTGGTAGCTCAATATTTGCATTTCTTTATATCCATGATGTATTATATGTTCCATGAATATCCATAACAGGTACTCCCTCCGATCAGAAATAACTGTTGGGGACATAGTACAAACTTTGTACTACCCTCGTACAAAATTGGCGACGGTTATTTCCAATCGGAGAGAGTAACTTGTATTGATTAGCAATTACGTGAATTGTTTGTGAAACTCTTTACATGTATGGTTTTCTAAAGTTATCCCTAGTCGGAGTTCATGTGAGGACACACATAAATATTAGACTAGCACATGTATTAGTTGATGACTATGTTTTGCAAGTCATAGACATGGAGATGTCAAACTAATGGTGTGAGCACATGTTGTGAACATGGGACCGGATTAACCCAACATGAGACATCTGCAATGCTCTCTCTTTACACAATCGAGTTAGGCCGATTAGGGAATTTCTCTCTCTTCGAACCTTGGGATCCAGTAGTCCACCCAAACTTGCTGTGCTTAAACCTTCTCCAATGCGCCAGATCAGACCCGCCAAAAGAGTTTCCCTTGCAGCACAAACACCCTTCTCCATGTGATCGAAGCCTGAGGCGGAACCTTTGCCCTTAGACAATCTCTATTCGGGTAGTCGCACCCTTGAAGCACCTGAGCACATAGAAAATCAACGGTAGTCAACAGACTTCATCTCAACTGAGTGTGCCAGTCCCAGGTTCTCCAGTGGAGTCGATATGTGTGAGTTGAGTCTAGCAGGGGCAGGGGAGTGAGAATAGTCGACAGTTGAATAGCTTGGCCAGAGAAAGAGGGAATGAATGATCGGTCTCGTTCTAGATCTCTTTCCTTGCGCCCTAGTCCATTCCATCTATCTTGACTGCAACTTGGATTCTTTCTTGACTACTATTTGGATTGGTAGTCTGTCAAATCTCTAAGCAGGTGGCTAGAAAACCTTCCGGAATAGGAGGAATATCAGATAGTTTCTCATCAGGAATGGAATTCAGTTTCCAATCTGGTCACACATGACTCTTGCCCTAAAGCAATTTCTTGATTAGGAGTAGTGGGTGGCCCATAGAAAGGAATGCCTGCCTATCCATAGCCGGGCAAATTGCTGCATATTCAAGTCACCCAATTCTCTTCTCTTGCACTATGTCTATTGGAATGGACCCTTGATTCTCCAGCAGATCCTCCTGGTATGGAAGGATATCATCCACAAAACAGATTGATGAAAATGCCATCCATGTTCGCAAAGGAGCGGTCTTCCTAATCTCTCTTTTGTTTGTGGGAATCTCTAGTGAGACCTTTTGATTTACGGGGTTTCCTACTATCTTTTTACTTTGGCGGACTCTGCATAAAATCTTGTATGGTGGTCCAGTTATTTCTAGAATATTTCACAGGATGATCGTGTGCGGCTCCTATCCAGCTAACCAAATGGATCAGTACCTGTTTGCGAATTTCTCTTTCCCAAAGTGGACACAATGATTCGAAATTCAGGAAATCTCCAAATTCTCAATGTGCATTTTTTGGTCCTTTCTTATGGACAATTCCGTTTTCCCATTGGCATAAAGACTTGTTTGACTACGATCCACAAACCAATTCACATACTCATCGGATCTATCCTTCGAAGAGAGTTGATCCGCTATTTGCAGGACTTCCGCACCCTCGATAGAATGAATGAAATGACCGAGCATAAAATCCTATATAGCAAGGATAGATTATCTTGAATAGAAGAGTCGGTTCTAAGCTAATCAAAGTATGAATTCCCATAGCAATAGCAAAGAAAAAGGAAGCCCATATCTGATATATTGATGAGGCATCTTGGGAAAGAGGTGTGTCTCGCATCCGCCGGCTATGAATTCAATGAGAAAATCCATGTGACACACGCAGATCAATACGGAAATGGCAAGGCATTCAACTCGACCCATTCATTCTCGACCATACGCCCTTAGCTCCCAACTCTCTGACCTGCCTCCCTTATACTAAGAAGAGAAGTATTTGCTTGCTTGTCGGTTGAAGTCTGCTCGTCGCATTCTAGTCGTGCGTGATAGAATAGGCCCACATAAAGAGAAAGCGCAGACCTTCCCAAGGTTACTCATCTAGATCAGGATAATCACTAGCTATATTATTTCCTGCTCCTAAATTCTCGTAAATAGAGGATAGGCCTGGCACCCCACAGTCACGGCACCTCTAAGAAGACACCTATTCCCGGCGCACTCCATGTGAAAGACACCTATTCTCGGCACTATTCCATAGCACACACTTATACTTAAGTAGGCATAGCTCCGTTAAGAGCTCATCGAACTTTACTTCTAGAGTGAGACCTGTGATAGATGGGGTAAAGGTGAATTTCAGTACTCTTTCTCTCGGAAATATACGCCACATGCCAGTGATCGATCTCTCTCAAGCTAGGTATCGGTGAAGTCCGTCATGGAATTTAAGTGGTAGAGTGGTAAGTGGGCGTACAGTCTATGGATTTCCTATCAGTGGCATTAGTTCCTTCTCTTGATAGATGGCTATTGAGCTTCTCATTCATGAGAGTCATGCGCCGGATCAAGGCCTCTCTCATCTCCTATTTGGAAATGTATAGGTTCTGTAAGTGGCCAGTGCCCGTGGGTAAAGGCTGATCATCAAAAGTCATCTAATCCATCTAAGTGCCGGTATTGCCCAGTGCTTGACTGGAGTTGTCATGATACCCGGATACTCACCTCACTATACGCCAATTCAGGGAAATGTCATGCTGGAAAGCTTCCTTGAAAGATAGTCTCAACACTCTCGATGAGAAACAAGAACCCAGCCAACGAAGGTTTATGCATATATTGGTCCGCATCCAGAGGAAGTCAAGGTTTCCATATGTGCTCATCCCTGCTTGCTGATATGCAAATCAATTGGAATTGGCAAATCATAGAGTTTGTCGCTGACAAGAGCTGTTTTGGCCATGGTGATCCTCCTCCCAATACCCATTCCTGTGAATTCCCAATCCAATTATATTAGTATAATGTGTAGAAGAAAAAGGGGAATCCATGAGAAAGCCCATATTGTTTGTGGCAATGGAACATTCCTTTCCACTTTTGTGAATGGAGATCACTGACGAGCACTCTTGCGCAAATCAAGAGTAAAGGTAGGAGCTATGAAGCTGTCCCGGGTAGGAAAGGATCCCTTTGAGTTCATATTGCTGCAGGAGAAAGAGAAGGGCACAGAGCTTCTATATACCACTAGATTCCACCAGACTGTTCTGTGGAAAACACGGCACCCTATCCCTTCCCTTACGGGAACCTGGATACCATAGCATAGGAACCTCGAAAATATGTATTATAGGTTGGTTGTATACACACTCATCCTTTAAGAAGATAAGAGAGCCCCGCGGACATTTCCTTCCTCGAAACCTGGAAACTGATACTGCCTCGATTCTGCTTCCGTCTATCATGTCCAATCTTACTTTCGTGCCGATGAAGGCAGTCCGGAAGGTGGAGTTAGCACCGGGCCTATTCTTAGAAGCTGAAGTAGGAGTAGGAGCACTCTTCTTCCTCAAGCGTAGCCGTATTAGTTGGATCTGGCATCCTTTCGACTGGAGATACCCTCGCATTACCGGCTTCCCGGCATACTGGCAAGTTTACTTGACTCACCCATTCTTGAGACTGGCCTGGCCACTACTTTGTTTGATTTCCTTGTCACTGTATTAAGCAAGCGGCACCTATTGATCTACTTCCCTCTAGCATCACTCATCCTTACGGCACTAGTCCATCCATCCCTCGACCGAAGAGAGTCTTCCTCCTCACGGAACTAGGGTTTGGTTTCATAGACAAGACTTTCGAGCGCGACGTTGCGCACATCCTCTTGCTTGGTATCTTTTCTAGTGTGCATCACATTCATTTTCCTTTCATGTAGATATGATAATCTTCGTGGCATCAACCTCATATAGGAGCTGCCAGTAGTACTTTCGCAGGATTTGAAAGCAGGCAAACTTATGATGCGAGTCTAGTTAGAATAGAACCAGTGCACTCTGAAATCCGAACCAACCAATACGCTTCGCTTTCCTCTGCTCGTATAGACTCCGTTCGTGTTAGGACATCCATAGCCAATAGTAATAGTAGCTAGTAGCTTCGCCCCCCTTGCCCCCGGAAAGGTTCTCATTCCTCACTGGATCTAGTTGACTTGCTGCTACAGCAATCTATCTATCTATATGTTCCGGACGGAGGAGAGAGCATTTCGAACTTGAGATTGTCGCATGTACTCAGGATGTGAATCGACCAGCTCTGGGGCTATCAAACGCTACACCGTGATAGGGTAGTTATAAAGTTGTCTTTCGGGTTTGTTGTGAAGCATGCTAGGAGGCATGGTCAGTCAAGATGGGATTTGTCCCTCTCTACATGATATCTCCGGGCCCCTCGAGTGATCGGATCCAGAAATTAATGGTCATGCTATATATGGTTAAGAGTTAACCTCGTAAGGGATTCCGAATCATAGTCGAGAAAGAGTGGTCAGCTTGGAGCTAGACCAAATATCGTGAGGCAAAGGGAATAGCATGTATGCAACATAGTGATGTTTGTGCGAATGATCTTTATGTGCGTTCAGGAGTTGGCACGTCTTGCTAGAGGCCACTACCAACTATTGATCGAGTAGGAGTACTCAGGTTGTATGTACGTGAACCTAAAGGGTCACACACTTAAGGTGTTGAAAGCCTAATCAGGATTAAGATCCAAATTAGACCAGGCTTAGGGTAGTAATGGGCCTCTAAAGTAGAAGCCCATTAGAGACGCATATATAAGAGAGGGTGGGGCGAGTTCTTTAGGGTTGATCACTCCACCCAGCCGCCACACCTCTCACGCCTCAGTTACACGTCCGGACCTAGCAGTCTGGCATGTGACGCTTCCACTCCGCACATGTGAATACCTCGGAGGTGCTGCATCTGTAGCACTTGGACGAGCTGTTCGTGGACGAGGTCAAGAAGGAAGTAGTACGACTACACTGTCCCGATGTGCTTCACCGATTCTGCAACTACGTGTCTAGTGGTAATCCCGTGATCAACAAACACAGCAGTTCCTGGTTTACGCGGTAGAAAAGTTTAATTTGCGCTAGTGTAGCCTACCCGTAGCCCTACACTTCTGCCAATGCCTCTAAATCATCAACGATAGATGATAGTCAATTTATTTTTTAAGTTGACCCGTTGTATGACATGCCCAACCCGCAATGTATTTTCACATAGCATGCACTTTATTGTTCCAACTCTCGATTAGTTTGTGTCCCGTGACAGGTTTCCCCATACTTTTTTAATCTTATCAGAAAGTCTCTGACGATATAGCCAACCAAGTTCAAACTTGAATTGACGCTTATACTATGGTGTGGGCGTTCCTGTGGCTAGAAGGTCAGGGCATGATTTGGCAACACATCAAATACGTTCTAGGGCACATATAGATACCAATGGAAATTCCGGCTACCATTCGGTGTCCACTAATAGGCGGTCTAGCTTCCCCTATGTAGTTTCTAGAAGACTATTCGCTAATGTGAGCTATCAAGTATCAACCAACCATTGACTTCTGTTAAATCCAACTGTCAATGACAACATTAAATAAAAAAGGTCAATAGTTGTTGAATATGCCTTTACTTTTCTCATATTAGAATCTAAGAAAATTGAAGTTCCCACCTATGAGAGTAGGATGTGGGTTATCCTTTGCTAGATTAACCAATTTCCAAAGAAAGACAGCTTTACATATTTCATGTGAAGTTATCGGACTTGTTATACGACATACCAGACCACATGTATAGCCCACAAAATGTATCATTTCTATGCTTCCAAGCTGACCATATAAGATCAATAGCAATCATATTAGTCAATTCCTCTTACTGCTAAGCGCCAATGCCTTTCTATACCATGGCAGATATGTGAAGTTAGGGGGAATGATCATGATGCATTTATAAAGACGTGAGGGAGAGAGGGGAGTATATAGACGACATGTTTTTAAATTTACATTGGGCTCTAAATGGGTCATTTAATCTATTTGTTAAGTGGTAATTAGGTCAATTGGTCTTGTATTTTTTGGATGGTATATCGAGTCTCACACTCTTACTTCACAATTTATGTTATCTTTCTTATTCCAAAAGGATGCCAAAATTGATTAGTCAGGAGTTGACACGTGGCAACACAAGATCTAGGGGTTGTCATACCTGTCACTTTTAAAATCCAAGCCCACAAATCATTCAGTCTATTTTTCAAAATCCGAATGTTTGCCCCTTACAAATTCCCTTAGAGCTTGTTTGGTTCTCATCGCTTGGGGCTGGAATCAAAAAATTCATTTGAGATTCTTAAAAATAACTTATTTAGGTGTCATAGAATTGGTACAGAATTCATCTGAAAATTCCATGGTTTTCATCCTATGCTTAAACTTAATTCTTTTTGATACCCTATCATTTATGTAGATTTGCCAAATAAAATAATATCATCTATGTCATTTTATTTCATTCCTACTAAATGAAATGAACTATAGGTGACAAGCGAGCTCTTATGGAAACAGGAATATTTACAACAAAAAAAACCAACCGGCTAGCATTGTACCAATTCCATGGTCCATCTATACTACAACCGGTTGTAGACTAAGAATCTACATCCGGCTAGCCTATAGAAAGGCGATGCGCTGAACCAAACGAACCCCCACCCCACCCGAAAAAATAATACAATTAATCCTATCGTCCCCAACCTCCATCCCCGATCCCCACCCTCTTCCTGAACCAACCCGTCATCTCGCTAGCTACCGGCGCCGCCGCGCTCCGCGCCCTACCATCGCCGCCGCGGCCCATGACCTGCCGACGCCGCCTCGCCCCGCGACCTTCCGGAGAGGCCGCAAACTACTGCTTGCCACGCCGCCCCGGGAGGCCGCGGCCCCTCTCCTCTCGCACCACCGCCGCCGGGAGGCCGCGCCCCCACTGCTCTCGCGCCACCGCTGCCGGGAGGCCGCGCCCCCGCTGCTCTCGTGCCGCCGCCGTCGGGAGGCCGCGCCCCCGCTGCCCTCGCACCGCCGCCCGCCGGGAGGCCGCGCCCCCGCTGCTCTCGCGCTGCCGCCTGGAGGTCGAAGCCCTCATGCTCCCCGCGCCACCGCTGGGAGGCCGCAACCTCCCTCACCTCCTCCCGCCATCGGACGCTGCCGTGGCCTCCCGCCGTGACCCGCAAGGGGCTGCCGCCGGCTGCTTATCTCACACTGCTGCCCCTCCAATGGGCCACGCAAGCACAGGACTGGGCGTCGAGCTCGCTGTGGTGCAGCCGCCGACGGTCAGAGGGGAGCGCCGGAGCGGATAAGCTTTTTTTCTCTTTTGCTTTTTTTTTGCGAAGAAGAAGATAGGGAGCTTTTGCTTCCAAGCAGTTTAGGTGCCCATTCCTGGAAGTACAACTTTACTTTGCGGGAAATATAACTATTCGCTCCACGGCAGTTCAACCACGAAAACTTATTTTTTTTTTATTTGTAGAAAAAAGTGAAAAGATATACATTTTGAGAAAAGCAAAAAAATATTACATGGGCAGTTTAGTTCTGTTTATAAGAAAAGTGCACGTGTAGTAAATCAGGCAGTTCAGTTGCCTAACGAGGGAAGTACAGGCGTGCACAACTTTCGAAAGTTTAGGTGCACTACCAAAGGTAGTTCATAAAAATGCAATTTTTAGACGCGACTCTTGACAGTTCAGTTATACTAGCACGGGCAGTTTAGGACGACGACCGGGAGAAGTTCACGCACACTAACGAGGAAAGTATAGGCGGGCTCGGCTCCGGAAAGTTCAAGTGCACTAAGACGACAATTACAAAAAATCGCAAATCTGATGCATGACTCCCGGCAGTTCAGGTACGCCTCACAAGGCAGTTCAGGTGGTTATAAGGGGAGTACCCGGGCAGTTCACGTAAGTTTTCGAGGGAAGTACACACAGTGATCCATCAAGACATAGTGAAAAGCGGGTAGCAGAACCCGACTCTTGGCAGTTCAATTGCACTAGCGTGGGATGTTCAGGACCGTGACGCTGGAAAGTTCAGGCGCACTAAAGAAGGAAGTATAGGCGGGCTCGACTCTAGGAAGTTCAAGCGCACTAAGAGGCAGTTCAAAAAAATTGTGAATTCGATGCATGACTCCCGACAGTTCAAGTACGCCTCTCAAGGCAGTTCAGGTGGTTATAAGGGGAGTAATCAGGCAGTTCACGTGTGTTTTCGAGGGAAGTATACACAGTGATCTATCAAGACATAGTAAAAAAGCGGGCAGTTCAGTTGCACTTACAAGAAAAGTTCACGTAGTGACTACGGGAAGTACAGGAAGGTGAATAGGAAGTACAGGTAGTGACTCCACAAAAGTAGACATAGTAAATCAAGGCAGTACAACCATGACTCGAGGCAGTTCACATGCATGCTACAAGAAAGTTCGGGTAGATGTCGAGGACAGTTCAATACTCTGTTTTTTGCTGAGGCGGAAATACGTTATACTAATTGCAATATTTTGAGCCTCAAACACATCAATCGCTAGTTGCAAAACCTTCTATGGTATAATATGAGTCTTACTTCATCGACTAGTTTACATCGCAACGAATTAAAATGGTCTAGCCTATCAATTTTATGCCATCATCTTATGTAATGCACCAAGAACATGATGTATAACTTTTAAAATTACTTTACAACGATAAGAAATTGGCGAAACTGACCAAAACGATACATGTGTGTACTATTGATGTCTTTCCAATCTGATATCATTTGCACCATTCCAGCTTGCCGTTTCAAAAATGTAACAAAAATCGTTTGCTGCCCATCACCCTAAAAAGGCAGACAGTAATTTGAAAACTGCTCTTAAGTTGTAACAAATCTGCAAAAACAGCGAAAATAAAAAATTTGCGCCTAGTCCATAGCTTTCAAACGCTATATTATTTGTAACAATCAGATAAACGGTTTAGAAATGGCGAGCAAAATACTGTCCGAAAATAGAAAATCCGCGAAAAACAGTGTTTACTATAGTTAAAATTACTTTTAAATCATCCAGAATTTAGAGAAATACTTAAAATGAATAAGTTTTGCAATTTCTTTACGAATCCAACGGTATATCATATGCATCATTCCAATGAACAGTATGAAAACCGTGATAAAAATACTCTACGATAATACAAATAGACGCAAAAATCTGATTATTAGTTTTTGAAATAACTTTAGAAATGTACAGAATTTGGGAAAACTTCCATAACATAAAAGTTTCGAAATTTGATAAGCTTTCCAACGGTATATCATTTGCATGAATCCGATAAACGGTTCAAAAACTATAATCAAAACACGTAGATTGCATATATAATAGCGAGAAGTTCAAGACAGTTTAGCATCTACTATAACGAGAAGTTCAAGCGCGTGTACAAGAAAGTTCAGAATCGGTTGTAGATCCTTAATCTACAACCGGTTGTAGAATAGATGGGCTATATATATATATATATATACTTATAAAGACACAAACTTGTTTGGATACATTTGATCACAGCCATTAAACGCGGTTGATCAAACGGCCCATATCAACCCAATGTTGAGCTCAACTCAACACGGTTTGACAAGATCCACATCTGACTTTCACATGCGCTAATCTCGCAAGAAGAAAAAACTGCGCTAATCATCCTGCACAAATGGCAATAAATCCCCTAATCCAGCACCTATCCCTCCTCACCCGTCGCTTTCTCCCAGGCTACCAGCCGCCATGCTGCCCGTCCTATCTCCGGCGAAACCACCGACAATACAGCGCCGTCGCAACACGCCTGCTCGCCTTGCATGCGCTGAAGACAGTCCTTGTCAAGGAGGCTACCCTCTTCACATCTACGTGCGCCACTTTCTGTTAACACCACAGCTCTACTAACACTTGATTCAGAGAAATATCAGAGATTACAACTCAGAGAGGAGAATTTGGGGATCGAAGAGGAGGAGGAGGCCATAGCTGCCGAGAGAGAGACGAGTGCCAGGCCAAAGCCTTCCAGTTCCAAGCCACCCCGTCCGTGTATCCATTGCCTGGTTTATGTAGTGGCTGACCCTTGTGCCTTCTGGCAGGTCCAAGACCAAGAGTGCCAGCCCAGTAACCAGCCCATGGGCCGACAATAGGGTAGGTCGCTAACAATCCCCCTGATACGTCTCCAACGTATCTATAATTTTTGATGCTCCATGCTTGTTTTTACACCATTTTCCTACTGTTTCGTTACACTTTGTGGCACTTTTATGCATTTTCTGGAACTAACCTATTAACAAGTCGCCACAGTGTCAGTTCCCTGTTTTCTGCTGTTTTTGTGTTTCAGAAGTGCTACACAGGAAATATTCTCGGAATTGGACGAAACAAGTTCCTGAAGTCTTATTTTTTCCCGGAAGCTTCCAGAGATCCGAAGAGGAGACGGTGAGGGGCCACAGGATGCCTGGGTCCACCTCTGACGATGCCCCTTTGCCTATAAAGACCCCCCGACGGGAAAAACCTAAGGACCCGATAAATTTTCCAGAAACACATCGCGATCCGCCGCCGTCGTCGACCCGAGATCGGGAGGGTCCAGAAGCTCTTCCCGGCACCCTGCCGGAGAGGGGAATCGCCACCGGAGGTCATCTTCATCGCCATGCTTGCCTCCGGAGTGATGAGTGAGTAGTCTACCTTGGACTATGGGTCCATAGCAGTAGCTAGATGGTTGTCCTCTCCACTATGTGCTTCATGTTTAGATCTCATGAGCTGCCCTACATGATTGAGATCACCGTTATGTAATTCTACATGTTTGGTTTGTTGGGATCCGATGAATATTGGTGTTATGATTGAGTTGCTATGCTGAAATATATCTTATGTTATCTCTATGTTCTTTATGATCTTGCATGCTCTCCGTTGTTAGTAGCTATCTTGGCCGAGTAGTTGCTAGTGACTCCAAGAGGGGGTATTTATGCTCGATAGTGGGTTCATGCCTCTATTTAACCTGGGGGAGTGACAGAAACCTCTAAGGTTGTAGATGTGCTGTTGCTACTAGGGAGAAAACAACATTCATATGCTCAAGGGCATATATTTTGTTTACATTACACACTTTGCTTAATGCAATTATCTGTTGTTCGCAACTTAATACTCATGGGGTGTTCGGATGATATCCCCGTGAGTGGATTATTAGTCATAGATGCCGTTGGATGGCGGTCTATGTATTTTGTTGTAATGCCCAGAGTAAATTGCATAGTGATCTTCTTGACATATCACGTTTATCTTTATTCTATCAATTGCCCAACTGTAATTTGTTTACCCAGCATGTGTTATTTTATGGAGAGATACCACTAACAAACTGTGGACCCCGGTCCTATTTCCATCATATTGCTATCACCTATTTACTTTACTCGCACTGTTTACTTTACTCACATACTTTCACTGCTTTCCACTCGATACGCTCATACCCTTTGTTTCAACCAAACCGGTGAGATTGACAACCTCATCGCAAGTTGGGAACAAAGTATTTGGTTGTGTTGTGTGCAGGTTCCACATTGCTGCTAGCAAAGCAAAGCTTGGACGAGGCGCCATATATAAATTGTCCGAAGCTGTCGCGAAGCTTGCAAGCATCACCTTCAGTCGTTTGTCTCTCCTCTCCTGAACGATAAACCTTGGTTTCTTAATTGAGAGAAAATCTTGCTGCTATATTCATCACACCTTCCTCTTGGGGTTCCCAATGGGCTGGTCATCAACCACGCATCAAGCTATTTTCTAGCGCCGTTGCCAGGGAGGAAGTAGAAGACTTCTGCGAGGGGAGTTTTCGCACGCACATCCTTTACTTTGTTATTGTTTTGCTTTACTCTATTTTTACTTGCATCGTTTTATCAAAAACCCAAAAAAATTAGAATCCTTGGTAGTTGTTTATTATGTCTAGTTCAGTTGTTACTACTATGTCGCCCGAGGATATGATTTTTAATTTTAAACAAAAGGATGAGGAAAGTTTTAAAGAAGCTTGGTCTAGAATTTATGATTGGCATGGAAAAACTGAACCTAAAATGACCTTGAGTTTGCTTCTTAGTAGTTTTTACTTTGGACTTGCTCTTCGTTATAGATATGCTTTGGATGCTACTGCAGAAGGAGATTTCCTTCATTGTGATGGAGATCAAGCCTTCAATATTATAAAAAAGTTAATTAAAATTTATAGCATGCCAACCTATTTTGATTCCTCTCTTGTGTGCATTTTTAATAGACTTGATACTCTTGAGACTCACACTGCTAGTTTAAATACTTGCTACAATACTTTGCGCCAGCATTTTGATTATGTGCCAACAAATTCTGAACCTTCGAGTTGGTATCCTACGGTAAAAATCACCATTAGTGGTGAAACTTTTCATGCTCGTTGTGATATTATGTCTGAATTTTGTCTTATGCCAAAGGATGTTTATGAATCTTTGAGTCTTTGGAAGCTTTCTGAGGGGGGAGAAGGAATTTCTCTTACTAACAATGCCACTATATTTCCCATTGGAATAGCTGAAGGAGTTTTTACAAAAGTCCTAGGAAGAATGATATCTACTGATTATCTTGTTATTGAATGTGTAGGAAAAGGACAAATCACACTTGGAAGATCCCTACTGAAGCTCCTGGGCGCCGTCATTGATGTGGGAAAAGGCAATATAAGATTTATCTCCCCACCTTGCAATAGCCATGTCTTTCCTAGAGTCAAGAGCAAAGGTAAGAAAGGAAGACGTAAGGCGCCCGCTGATCCTAGCACTTCATCACTTGATGTTACTTGATTCGCAATTTTCTGCGCCTAGCTCAAAGGCGTTAAAGAAAAGCACTCTTGGGAGATGACCCAATGTTTTGACATTCAGTACTTTTTCTTTTATTTGAGTCTTGGAAGTCATTACTACTGTAATGACCGCTCCTTATCCTTTTTATTTCATTGTTGTTCCAAGAGAAGCCGCTAATTTGAGTAAGGTAAGATTTGGGGATGTTGCTGTCCTGAAACTGTTTTCTGTGCTGCACCGTAAAAATTCGTAAAAATTCTCTGTATATCTTTTGGACCTGCGATTTCTTGTGCACATGCCCCAGGTTATATCCAAACTTTCATTAGTTGAACACTTTTTTATTTGAGCAACAGAAAACCCCTCAAAAATTCGACCTTTGTCAGCTATTCTGTTTTGACAGATTTCTGCCAATATTTGTGTTTGCCGCTTTATCGCTTTCTTTTGAGTTCTTTTGATCACGGAACTTTTGGGGAAGTTGCTACAGTAGTATATGCTATATATGTGGTGGTTTTAGGTTAAAACCTGAAGCAAAAAGAGGTTGATTATATGTTATGCTACACTAATGTTGCTAATAGATTTGTGTTTAGTTTTGTATGAAGGAAGTTTTCAAGTGTAGGGATTGGAGAATGATGATATGAGTTGAAGAATGGACAAAAGCTCAAGCTTGGGGATGCCCATGCATCACCCCAAGAAATATCCAAGAAGTACAAGCGTCAAAGCTTGGGGATGCCCCCGAGGCACCCCTTCTTCATCGGCAAAAATCAGGTCACCTTTCAAGATACTATATTTTTATTGCTTCATGCACTATGTGTTTTTCTTGGAGCGTCAGTTGTTTTATTTTTTTTATTAGTTTAGTTTGTTTGCTGCAATAAATGGTTGGACCCCAACAAATTTCTTTTAGAGAAGTTGCCTTGCTTTTCATTTGCCAAGAACGCTCCAGTTTTCACTCTTATCAAAAAACGAGTGTTCTTCTTTTTCTGCTACTGCTTTTGGTTTTCGTTTTTGCCTTGATTTGCGTTCAGACCTTGTCATATCTTTTAATCAAGGTGTATTTTTGCCTCTGATCTTTATTGGTTTTTATCAAAAGAGGTGTTTATAAAAAGTTTGAATGGTGTTGGAAAAGAGAAAAAGCTTTATGCAAAAAAAAGTGGTACAAGAAGGAGCTTGTGTAGACTGTGGCTTAGGCTTTTTCATGTCATGCTTGATGTATTTTTGATAATATGCTTAGTGGTTTTGCTGTAGCATGACTTGTCTCAAATAACTGAGATTGCTTAATGAGCCTTTGAAAAAATCATGCGTTGTTTTAATTGTTTGGAAGCATTATTTTGGTTTTCTCCTTGATGCTTTATTTGGGTTGACTTGGCGCATGCTCACACATGTTAGACTCATACAAAGTTGCCAATAGCCTCTATGATCATTTAGTTTTTGACTTTTGATGCCATCTTATGCTTCTTTTAATGTCGCTTTGTCGCTTTGCATGATTATGGCCATTATTGCTCTCTTAGTTGGTCGCTCCCAGTCTTTTGCTAGCCCTCGCCTTGTACTGAGTATGAGCTCTACGCGTGCATCCAACTCCTAAAAACCAAGTTTGCCAAAGTGTCCACCATACATACCTACTAGCAATTTGCTATTCCAAGTAAATTTGACTTGCTTTTATTTTCTCTTCAAATTAAACTCTTACCAGTGTTATGCGAAAATTGGTCAGTAAAGCTCTCACGAACCGGAAGGCACACTTTAATTTTTCCTGTTCTTAAAAATTTGATATTGTGGTCTCTTATGTTGAGTTATTATGCTTGCAAGTTTTAAGTTGGAGACTAGCCCAACCATGCTGTCATGGGCAAGCTTTCAACATTGCACTTCTTATTTGAGTTGATATCGTGATCTTTTGTTTATAGATGCCCGCTGACGAGGGGTTAACTCGACAAATGTCCTAGATGAAGGACTTAGGATCGGGGAGATAGGGCGCTGGATGAACTCGAAGGTAAAGTTAGTCGAAATAGGTGTGTGTTGAAAGTAAACTTGGGTGTTCAACCTGGCTTGCTTTCAATCTGGCCTACACCGTCCCCTCCTGACCCCTATATATAGGTGGCCAGGTCTCGAGGATCGGGTAGGGTCCGATACAGATTACAATATCGACATACGGTAAAGACTCGTATTCGACTATCATTACAATTGGGCCTAGCTTAACGGGCCTCAGGGGTACTCAACATATGGGTTCTATTAACTATACCCTTGTCAGTAGCCCCTGAGATTCTACCAGAATTGCAGATTCGGGTTGAATCTCTAATCTTTATATCTTCGACTTGATTAGTTCTTCGACTTCTTCTTATCTTCAAATCTTTGACTTGGTCTTTCGACTTATGTTCATGATAATTTGCTCGCAAGGGGTCTTGATGAACAAGCCTGACAACTCTGACGGATCAAGAGGTCAGTTAACTGCCGGAATAGATACTTGTCACCTACTTCAAATTCAATCCCCTTGGACTTGAATTCGGGATACCGGTCAAATCCACTCTTTTGCCGCATTTAGGACTTACAAAGAATGAATCCCAGTGATTCTCAGGGTACCCAGTGCGTCCACCAGGATTTTCTTCGCGTCGTAGACACGGATACATACCAGCAGAGCGCATCCATGTGCGTATACCAGGCCACACATGACGGATCCCAGGGTCTTACCTTCGTGACAAGTCACGGCATTCGAGTTGCATTGCGATAACGTAGCTCGAGAATCTCATGTCGCAGTCAAATTTTGACTGAAAATATTCGGGTTTTAACAACCATAAAACTCGCTCCCGATGGGAGTAATCTTTTTGTATTTTGTCGACTATATAGTCGAAATTTGTTTGATATACTTCCTTCATCCTTGAAATTGATTATCTCATCCTCTATCGGGTGCGCGCTCAGCGCTCCCGATGGGAGTAGCCCCCGAGGCTATGTTTGAATACTTGTAGACAAGCATAGGCTCAAAAAATTCACTTCGTCTTCTTCCTTGTAATATTTCCTGTTTACAAGCCCCCGAGTCCAAGGCGAGGTCTTTTATATCGTGCTACCACACTCCCCTCTTCTTATTTGTTCTCCTTTGGCGTTTACCGTCTGCTACGTGCAGGATTTAACTTTTTTGTAGAATACGTTGATGGGCTTTGCTTATCACGGGGGCCCGATAATACGTGCTTATAAATAAAGCACCTTCTGGCAAGGGTAAAAGCCCTAACCAGATTCTTCCTCCGCCGCACCATCTTCTCTTTCTCATCTAGGGTTTGCTAGCCTTTTCCCTTGTCCACATGGCGGACGCAGATGGTTCTCGTCTGAACCTTGGTTCTCCGGTGGCGCCGCGAGGTCGGGGTCGCCCTCGTGGAAGCAAGAATAAGAGCAACACAACTCCGACTGCCGCGGGAGCGTCATCAGCTGCTCCGGTGAAGCGTCGTCCCGGCCGCCCACCTGGTAGCAAAAACAAGCCCAAGGTAACTGGCGCTGCTCCAGGTCCAAGCGCTCCTCCTCCTGCTGCTCCTGCTGTTCTTCCCAGGATCTTCTCCTTCTTCTGCATTGCCATGGCGCAGTGCCGCGAGATTCAGCGCCTGCCACTAAATTTCACAAAGTTCATGGATGGGCGTGAACTGCGAGAAGCGGTTCTTCGCGAGCAATCTGGCAGCAGAACTCCATATGAAGTGGAAGTTTGGTATGATGGCAACGGCGAACAGTACTTTAAGGGTGGCTGGTCGCAGTTTGCAGAAGACCACGACATCCACCAAGGCTTCTTCATGGCCTTCGACTTCCACATCGGCACGTCGAAATTCGACGTGAAGATCTATGACGGCACCCAGTGCCAGAAGAAATATGAAGCTGAAGTCCACTTCCACTAGGATCTATTTTTTATGTAATTTCGTTTGATAATGTCCTTGCTGCCATGTTATCTGTAATGAATGCTCGTACTCTATTTTGATGTTACTACTAGTACCATGAAAACAAGTCACTTGTTCTGAGGTATGCTTGAGATATATCGGGTTCTTTGCGAACCAATTAGTATGAAGAATATCGGGTTCTTTTGTGAACCAAATTGTTTGAGTATTTATCGGGTTGTCTGTACAACCTTATAGTGAAAAAGATCTCCAAGTCGCGATAAAAATTCCTTTCGTACGACCCGAGGGTTAAAGCCCTCGAGCGGAGAAGTAGAAATACTTGTACAACTTTTTCGAGTTCAACCCAAAGAACCCGACCTATGGCCTCATGTTCTGGGTTCAGAAAGTGAACTCGAGTTTAATTATACCACTAGATGTAGTCTACGCGTAGAAACGTCGTAGCTGCTCTGCGTTCCACGGATTGCTCTCGTCTTTTCCCGTCTTCTTGTCTTGTAGTCGATATGCTCCTCCTGGTATTACTTCTGTGACGATGTAGGATCCTACCCAAGGGGACTCCAATTTGCCATGGCTGTCTTGCCTGAGTCGCAAAACTAGGTCTCCCACCACGAAGGATTGTGGACGAACTCGACTACTGTGGTAGTTTCGTAGGCTCTATTGATACTGCGTGGCTCTTTCTAATGCCTTATCCCTTGCTTCATCTAGTGCATCGACATCGTTTTGCAGTGCTTTTGTTGATGTTGTCTCGTCATATGCCGTCACTCTTGGGGCCTCATGTGTAACTTCGACTGGAAGTACGGCTTCTGCGCCATGGACCAGGAAGAAAGGAGTTTCTTGAGTTGTTGCGTTAGGCGTAGTTCTTAGACTCCAAAGAACGGAGGGCAATTCTATTACCCAAGCGCTCTTGGATTTCTCGAGAGGTGCTAAAAGCTTCTTTTTTATCCCACTACATATCAGGCCGTTGGCTTTTTCGACTTGCCCATTTGTCTTCGGGTGCGCCACAGATGCGAATTTGAGCTTAATCCCTAGTCCTTCGCAATAACTCTTGAATTCCTTTGAAGTGAAGTTTGTTCCGTTGTCTGTGATTATGCTATATGGTACACCAAAACGGAATACTATCGACTTGATGAAGCTGATTGCTGCTGTCGAATCCTGAGTTGTTACCGGGGCCGCTTCTACCCACTTGGTAAATTTATCGACTGCCACTAGCATATAAACATGCCCTCCTGGCCAAGATTTGTGCAATTTTCCCACCATATCGAGGCCCCATTGCGCAAAGGGCCAAGACAATGGTATTGTTTGTAGCTCTGCTGCTGGTGCATGCGGTCTAGATGCAAATCTTTGACACGCTTCACACTTTTGAACTATATCTTTTGCGTCTTCAATGGCTGTTAGCCAATAAAATCCTGCTCGGAAAGCCTTTGCTGCTATTGCTCTGCTGCTAGCATGATGGCCGCACACTCCACCGTGTATGTCTTGTAATATTGTTTGTCCTTCCTGGGGTGTTACACAACGCTGCAAAACACCGATAATACTCTTCTTGTATAATTTCCCCTGCAACACGACAAACGCCTTCGATCTTCGAGTTATCCTCTTGGCCTCCACTGCATCTTCTGGTAATTGTTTATTTAGCATGTATGCAAGGTATGGCTGCATCCATGTTTCTTCTATCATCATGACCTCCTCTGGCTCCGACGGAGCCCCCGAGTCTGCTGCAGTAGTCGAGCTTTTCCCGCTTTTTATTGATCTTTCTACTATTTCTTCCCAAAATACTCCGGACGGCACGGGTAAACACTGAGATCCGATATTTGCTAAACTGTCGGCTTCTTCATTGCCATTTCTGCTTATGTGTGAGACTTCGCATCCGTCGAATGTTCCTTCGAGATAATGATATAAATTCTTGTAGGCCATCATGTTGTCATTGATTGTGTCACATCTGTTCATAACTTGCTGTACCACAAGGTTGGAATCTCCAAATATTTTTAGGCGAGTTGCTCCACATGCTTTGGCCATCTTCATTCCGTGCAACAAAGCCTCGTACTCTGCTTCGTTATTAGAAGCCTATGGAAAGCTCATCCTTAAGACATACTTCAATTTGTCGCCGTGAGGTGATATCAAGACCACTCCTGCGCCTGCGCCTTGAACTCTCTTAGAACCGTCGAAGTATGTTGTCCAAACACTGGATAAGTCTGGTGGTCCCGTGCTTTGGAGCTCCAGCCACTCTGCCATAAAATCTGGCAAGACTTGCGACTTGATCGCCTTCCTTTTTTCGTACGTGATGTCCATGGGAGATAACTCGATTCCCCCCAAAGAGACACGTCCTGTTGCTGAAGGGTTGTTCAATATGTTTGATAGTGGTGCTTCATTGACCACTATAATTGGATGCACCGCAAAGTATTGTCGTAGTTTTCGTGCAGTTGTGAAAACACTATATGCAAGTTTCTGATAATGCGGGTATCTCTGTTTTGTCGGAGACAACACTTCACTAATGAAATACACCGGCCTCTGGACGCCGTGGGCTTTTCCTTCTTCGCTTCTTTCGACTACTAATACTGTGCTCACCACCTGATGGGTTGCGGCGATGTAGAGTAGCAGTGGTTCCTTTTCTTTTGGTGCGACCAGCACTGGCGGTGTGGAAAGCACTTTTTTCAACTGTGCAAAAGTTGCGTCTGCTTCTTCCGTCCATTCAAATTTATCATCTGACTTCTTCATAAGTGCATAGAAAGGAAGCGCATTTTCTCCCAATCGAGCAACGAAACGACTTAAAGCCGCGACGCGCCCTGCAAGTTTCTGTACGTCGTGTAGTTTCGTGGGTTTCCCCATTGTCAAAATCGCTTGAATCTTCTCTGGGTTCGCCTCTATTCCTCGTGCTGATACCAGGAACCCTAAAAGTTGTCCTGCTGATACGCCGAAGGAACACTTTGTCGGGTTAAGCTTAAGCTTGTACCTGCTTAGGTTGTCGAAGGTTTCTGCCAAGTCGCTGATTAGAGATTTCTCCTCTCTTGTGGTGATGACTACATCATCAATGTAGACTTGGATGTTGCGCCCTATTTGGCTTCCAAGACAATTTTGCATCATCCGTTGATAAGTTGCTCCTGCATTTTTTAGACCGAACGGCATCACTTGGTAGCAAAGCACTCCATATGGTGTGATGAAGGCCGTTTTTTCTTCGTCTTCTTTCTTCAATTTAATCTGATTGTAACCAGAATATGCGTCCAGAAATGAAAGCCTTGCGCATCCCGCTGTTGAATCGATTATCTGATCGATGCGGGGTAGAGGGAAGGGATCCTTTGGACAATGCTTATTGAGAGATGTGTAGTCGACACATACTCTTTGTACGTCTGTGTTCTTCTTAGGTACTATGACTGGGTTCGACACCCAACTCGAAGTTTTGATTTCTCTGATAAATCCGGCATTTTCTAGCCTGTGCAACTCTGATGCTATCGCCTTCCTCTTAGGTTCATCAAATCGTCGTAATGGCTGTTTAACTGGCTTTGCCTTGGGATCTACATTTAATGTGTGCTCGACGAGTTCCCTGGGAACCCCTGGCATGTCTGATGGACACCAGGCGAAGATTTCCCAGCGCTCATGGAGGAACTCGACGAGCGCGCTTTCCTATGCGGGATCCAAGTTCACCGCAATTGATGTTGTCTTGTTTGCATCTGTAGGGTGGACCTGGATTTTCTTCGAGTCCTGAGACGTGTCGAAAGCCTGATCTGGCAGGGATCGTCCAACGTCGGGTAGTACATTATGATCCGTTTCTCCTTTTAACCTCTCGTATTCCGCTGTCATGCCGAAGGTTTGCGCCATCCTGTTGAATTCTCTGTTGCATGTGTTGGCTACTTCAAAGCTCCCTTGTACTGTGATTGTTCCTTTGGGTCCTGGAATTTTTAACGTAAGATACACGTAGTGTGGTACTGCCATGAATTTTGCAAATGCTGGGCGCCCCAGGATTGCATGATATTGTGACGGCCAGTCCATAACTTCGAATTCCAGCTTTTCTCTTCGGTAGTTGCCGCTACTGCCAAAGCAGACATCGAGTTCTATTCTTCCCAAAGGGTAGTTTGCGGCTCCTGGTACTATTCCATGGAAGGAGCAATCTGTTGGCTTCAGACTCGACAGCGAGATGCACATTGCCTTTAGGGTTCTAGCATATATTAAGTTTATGCCACTCCCTGCATCCATGAACACTCTTCCGATGTTGTACCCTCCTATTTGCGCTTTTAGAACCATAGGCGAGTGGCCTGGCCTGGGAACTTTCTTCGGGTGGTCTGCTCTACTGAACTTGACTGATTGGTCTGACCACTGTAGGTACTCTGTGGTAGCTGGTGGTGATGATATTGCTAGGTTTACTTGCCTGGATATGCTTTTTCGCTCCTTCTTTGACCTGGGCACCGGTTGAATCATGGCTGATATGTAAACTTTTGACTCTAGGTGCCTTTCTAGCCTTTGCATTTGATATCCTTGACTTCTGTGTTGTTCTCCTTGCCTTCCTCCTTGGCTTGAACCCATGGCATTTTGCAGCCTTAGGAATGTTCTACAATCCTTCATCTGATGATTTGAAACTCTTTTCCCGTCGAGATATGTGTAGTGGATTCGACAAGGTCCGTACAGCATGTCCTCGGCCGAAGGACCGGAGTATCTCGACTTTTCTACTCTTTTTGCTTGAAACCTCCCACTGTCGTATCCTTCCTCTTTTTCTATTACGTAGCCCGTGGCTACCTGACTTCGCCTTTCTTGGTTACCCCTGCTGCGGTATCGTCTCCTCTGTCTGCTTATTCTGTCGAATTCTGGTGAACGTCCTCTTTTGTTATTGTATGCGTCTTCTCCATCAGCGAATTTGTTGACTTGTTCCATTAATTCGGCTACTGTTGTAGGTCTTGTTCTTCCTATTTCTTCCACGAGATCTGAGCGACGAAGTCCGGCCGTAAAGGCGTCTATTGCCCGTTCGTCGGAGACGTCCTCTGCTGAATTTTTGATTATGCTCCAGCGTTGTATATAAGAACGTAGAGTTTCGCCTTTCCTCTGTACGCACGCCTTAACTTCCTCCAGTGATGTCGGGCGTTTGTAAGTCGAACGAAAATTTCTTGCGAATTGACTTTCGAGTTCCCCCCAACTTCCGATGGATTCGTTGGGTAGGGTATTCAACCAGGACCGTGCTGCGCCGGTGAGGTGTAGCTGCAAACTTTGCATTGCAGTCGCCTTTGTTCCCCCTAATATCTGTACTGCCTGCAGATAGTCTGATAACCATAAGGTAGGTTCTTGCGACCCGTCATACTTATGCTGGTCGTGTGGCAGTTTGAATCCTTTGGGTACCCACGTTTTGCGAACCCTGCGGGTAAAGCATAATGCACCCATCTCTTTATCGTCGTCTTCATAATTCTCTTCCCTCTAGTCATGACGCGACTTGTTTACTCGAGCTTGCGCTATTATATTTCCTGCGTCCTCTTTCCTCTTCTGTCGCCTTTCCTCTTCTGATGACTCGTTGTACTCGTTATCTGTGAAGTTGTATCTGAACTTCTCCTTTTGATTTTCCTTGCAGCTTGTCGACTTTGTCTTTGGGCCTTTTTCCATGATCTTGCTTTCCACTATTCCAAGGCTTCGTATCGCGGCTCGGTGCATATCTTCTCGCGGGTCCCCAGGTTCTGGCCTTGTAGTTAGTAAATACGCTTGTGCTGCTACCAATGCTGCTTCTGGCGTTTCTTGTATGAAGTCATCTTCCTCCTCTTCTAGCTGTGGGGTAGGGCTCCTTGAGTACCTTTCTTCTCTGCTACGCACCGTCACCCCTCTATTGTGCTTTGGGTCTCCGTGCCTTTCTCTGCTGTACTCTGAATCTTCACTGTAGTCTTCCCAGTACTCCTCCCTTGATATACTGTTATTATCTTGAAAAACCATGTCTCTTTCTTCCCGTAGTTTCTTCCTGTGTTGGTATAAGGCATACTGATAGCCCATTAGAACTTCTCTTCTCGATCCTTCGGGTACTTCTGTACCATGATTGATAGCTGATTTGATCATTCTCCATTCGCCAGCTGAAACGTGGACTTTCTCTTTTTCCTTTTTGTTGTGTTCTTTCATTTTGTCGACTTTCCTGTCGACCTTTTTACTTCCTTCGCTGTTGTTTTCCTCTTCTGCTTTGGTGATAATAACGCATAACTGATGTACTTTGGAGACGCCGCTGCTTCCCACGGCGAAGTCCTTTGCGTTGTTGTGCGTCTGGCACGCTCTTTCTTCTGAGTCGAAATTTTCCCGAATTTTGTCGCTTTCTGCGATTGGTGCTTTGCGAAGCTGACCGGCGAGTTTACCTCGCTGGAAGAGTCTTCTGATGATTCCCACGTTTCCTCTGTTTCGGGCTTGTTTGCCGACGGATCTGATTTCATCGAATCCGAGAGGCGGGATGAACCCGACGGTCCGATGAGGATGTTTAAACTTTCGATTGTCAACTCCATCTCTTGATTTTCGTCGACTTCTGTACTGTTGTTGGCTAAAAGCGAAAAAGCCGTCGAATTCATGATTCCAACGCCCAAGGTCCCCACGGTCGGCGCCAATTGACGAGGGGTTAACTCGACAAATGTCCTAGATGAAAGACTTAGGATCGGGGAGATAGGGCGCTGGATGAACTCGAAGGTAAAGTTAGTCGAAATAGGTGTGTGTCGAAAGTAAACTTGGGTGTTCAACCTGGCTTGCTTTCAATCTGGCCTACACCGTCCCCTCCTGACCCCTATATATAGGTGGCCAGGTCTCGAGGATCGGGTAGGGTTCGATACAGATTACAATATCGACATACGGTAAAGACTCGTATTCGACTATCATTACAATTGGGCCTAGTGATCACTCTAAGATTTACACATATATCTGAACCTTGCAACCATAAAACTTGTCTGTTTTACCTCATTTCTACCAGTGTTGCACCAACATTTTACATCATTTGATCCTTTGTCACAGATCAGTGCGCCAAGGCACTTAAATCTACAAGTCAGAGTAATTCAAACCAAAGACCAAGCCACCAGGAATGGAGGAGTACATCTTGAGGAGCAAGAAAAGCAAGCACGGCAGAAAGTGGCTGGTACGGCACAAGAAGACAGGAAAAACGGCAAAAGCAGAAAAGCCGCTGCCGCCACCAACCTCCCACTACTCCTCTACGCCGCAGCAAGAATGCCACAAAAAGTCTTTAAAAGGAGAGGTCCAGGTTCACTCCCACCATCTCCATCTCTCACCTCGCATCCACAGCCACTCCATCCATCCACCACTCCACCAAAACCTTCCTCCTCCATAGTCCAACACAAAAACTTTTCCACCCTTATCCCTCTTCTCCTCTGTTGTAACAAGACTGGATCCATGGCGTCCACCAAGAACTCCAAGAACTCCCTCAGGAACCTCAAGAACACAGGATGAACATAGCCCCAAGGATCTGAAGGCCCAGCTCTCCCTCAACCTCTGCATCCTCTGCCGCGACAGCAATTCTTCTACTTTCTCTGCCACGGCAAGCCTTCGGTGACAAACAGCAAATCTCTCTTCCTTTCCCTCATGCTCTGTGATCTGTTGTGTTGATCTTGCGTTGTAAAGCAGTTTGAAACTTGTCTTTGACCTTTGCTATGGTTTGAGTGACACACTCCATTGTAAACTCTAAGATTACTGTGAAAACTGTGTTGCACTTGCTTGATCTGTAGGTGTAAGACTAGTCTCTGCACCTAGTCCCAAAAACATATCCCTGTCTAAAATTTGCTAGTTTGTTCAATGCTTTCTTGTCTGACAAACAAGAAATCCTTGAACTTGTTATGTTAAAACTTCCCTGCTCAAAACCTCCTGTTACTTTTCTAATTACAACACCAAAAACCCCACTTTTCTGCTTAGCTTCTGGAAATTAGGAAATAGTCTCATTTGTGTTGATCCCTGTGGAGACGACTAGAAAAACCCCCCCTATAATCTCAACAGATCAAAATTGGCGCCGTTGCCGGGGATCAACTTTTGATTGTTTCCTTAGATTACAGTAGACTAAGCTGTGTAAATACTTGTTCCAATTTGCAATCTTTGATTGTCTGTTTTAATGATTTGTCTGTGATCAAGCTTAGAACTTTTATTAGGGGATTTAGTTCACTAACCCTTGATCAAGTTCTTGTCTGTGATTGTGTGTAGAACAATGATTTCATCTAATCTCCGTGGGAATTCAGTTGATGCAATCCTCTGAAGATTCTCCACTAGCCCCATTTGATCCTGAGCCAGAGAGGACTTTGTTTGCAAGAAAGAGAGCAGCGTCTGAAGTTTCTGCTGAAGATTTGGAAACTTCTGTCTCAGATTTGGAATCGTCATCCTCAGATTTCAGCATGGGTGATAAGAAGTTGAGAGATTTGTGGATTCCCAAGGACCAGATCAACAATGCAGATGTGATTATGCCTGCAATACAAGCAAACAACTGGGAAATCAAGCCAGCTCTAATCAATATGGTGCAACATAATCCCTTCAAAGGTTCTGCTTTGGAGAGCCCCCATGAGCATATCAGAAACTTTCTGGAGTACTGCAACACTTTGAAGCACAATGGTGTTCCTCCTGAAGCCATCAGGATGCAATTGTTTCCCTTCTCACTGTCTGGACTTGCAAAAGTTTGGTTCCACTCTCTTCCTATTCACTGCAGAGACACATGGGAACATGTTCTTCAAGCCTTCTTTGAGAGATATTTCCCTCCAACCAAAGCAGCTGAGTGCAGAGACAAGATAACAAGATTTGTGCAATATGAAGGAGAAAGCCTGTATGATACTTGGCAGAGATACCAAGGTCTCATCAGGATGTGTCCCAACCATGGCCAGGAGCAATGGCTCATCTTGCAAACCTTCTACAAGGGTTTGACAGAGCAAACCAGATCATTTGTTGACTCAGCTGCTGGAGGTGGAATCATGAACAAGACCCTTGATGAAGCTACTGAGTTGATTGAGAGCATGGCATCACACAACTTCTCCTGGACAAATGAAAGAGCTGTCCACCCCAACAATCAGCTGCAGATTCAGTCAAGTGGCCAGAATGCTTTGGAAGCTAAGTTGGAGAGTTTAACAACTCAGCTTGCCCAGCTTATGACAGAAAGAAACAGCCAAGCTTTGGTTCCTGTCAACCAAGTTACTTCTGCCTGTGCAATTTGTGGAAAAGAAGGCCATTCTCTCATGGAATGTACCTTGTCTGCATCTCCTGAAGCCATGATATCAGAGGTGAACTATGCCCAGAATCAAGGGCCATATTCCCAAAGTTACAACCCCTCTTGGAGAAACCACCCCAACCTTTCTTACAAGAGCAATAATCAGCAAAGTTACCCAGCACCAGGGCAGCAGCACTATGCCCAAGCATCCCAGCAGAGTTACCATCAGCCTGGACAACAAAATTTCAGACCCCAAGGTCAAGTGCAACACCCACAACAACAACACCACCCAGTACATCAGCAAACTACTTCATCCAGCAGTAGCAGCCAATCTGAGCTTGGAGAAATGATGAAGCTACAGAAGGAAATGTTCAGTGGAATGCAAGAAACTATGAAAATGCAATCTGAACTTTTCTACAAGACTATGCAGCAACTCACTGCTGGAATCCAGACCAACAACATTGGAAAACAAGCTGAAGGAAAACTGCCAGCCCAAGCAGAGAAAAACCCGAAACAGTGTGGTGCCCTTTCCACTACTGAAGTTATTGATGCAGTCACCACTAGGAGTGGGGTGAACACTGAACCCTTACTCAAAACCCCACCAAATGTCACTTATGTTGCTCCACAGAGAAGACCCACCGTGCAGCAACAAACACCTCCAGAAATTGTTCTGCCAAGGCAGGAAAAATCAACAGGATAGCCTGCCCAGACAGAAAACCCTGCCAAGGCACAGATCTCTGCCACAGAACCAACAGAGAAGCCTTTGTTGATGAAAGTACCATTTCCAGAGGGATTGGACAAGATCAAGGAGGAGAAGCAATACTCTAAATTCCTTGAGACCATGAAGGAAGTGCAAATCACCATCCCCATCTTGGATGCAGTGTTGCACATTCCCCTATATGCAAAGTTTTTCAAAGATCTGATCACAAGGAAGAGGAGTTTGGACAGCCCTGAGTTAGTAGCCTTGACAGAAGATTGCAGTGCTGTGATCTTGAACCACATGCCCAAGAAGCTACAAGACCCTGGAAGTTTCAGCATTCCCTGTGTAGTGGGAAGAAAAACCTTCACAGCCCTTTGTGACTTAGGTTCCTCTGTGAGTGTGTTACCCTCTGCTGCAAGCCAGATTCAGCAGCTGGGAACGTTGAAGCCTACCCCAATGACACTTCAACTTGCTGATAGAACCTTGAGAAAACCAGTAGGAGTCCTTGAAGATGTGCCAGTCCAAGTTGGCAACTTTGCATATCCTGTGGACTTTGTTGTGCTAGAGATGGAAGACAATGCTGAATCAATGATTCTAGGCAGGCCATTCTTGGCAACTGCTGGTGCCATCATTGATGTCAAAGGTGGAACCCTCAAATTACAATTTGGATCAGAGCAAGCTGAATTCAGCATGAAACATGCCACTCACTTACCCAATGTTCCTGAACATTGCCATTCCATTGATGTTGTTGAAAGAAGTGTGCTAGAAACTTTGCCAGAACCTGAGCAAGAAGAGCCTGAAGCTCAAGTCTTTGTTACTGCTGAAACCACCAATGTACAGCAGCTCTGTGAAGTGAAAATTTGTGCAATTGTACCTGTGTCAAGTGCAAGAGAACCAGCTCATCTAGCCCACCATTCTGTTGTGGAGCTCAAAGAATTGCCTTCCCATCTGAAATACTCATTCTTGGAGAAGGAAAAGTTACACCCTGTGATTATTAGTTCTGCCCTTTCAAGTGAGCAAGAAGAAAGTCTTCTGTCTATTCTGAAGCTGTACAAGAATGTCATTGGATATTCCATTGATGACATCATTGGCATTAGTGAGAAAGTGTGTTCTCACAGGATCCACTTGGAAGAAGGCAGCAAGCCAACAAGAGAAGGACAGAGGAGACTAAACCCTGCTATGCAAGATGTAGTAAAGAAGGAAGTTCTGAAATTGTTAAAGGCTGGAATGATATACCCCATCTCTGACAGTGAGTGGGTGAGTCCTATCCACATTGTGCCCAAGAAAGGTGGCTACACTGTTGTTGAAAATGAAGAAGGAAGGCTCTTGACCACAAGACCTGTTACAGGATGGAGGATGGTGAATGACTTCAGAAAATTGAACAAAGCTACAAGAAAAGATCACTTCCCTCTGCCATTCATGGACCAGATGCTAGAGAGACTTGCTGGCCAGAAGTACTACTGCTACCTTGATGGTTACTCTGGATTTCTGCAGATTCCAATCCACCCTTCTGACCAAGACAAGACAACATTCACCTGCCCATATGGAACCTTTGCTTACAAAAGGCTACCATTTGGCCTTTGCAATGCTCCAGGCACCTTCCAGAGATGCATGATGTCCATATTTTCTGATCACATTGAGAAGATTATGGAAGTTTTCATGGATGATTTCACTGTGTATGGAAAAGACTTTGAAGCTTGCTTGAAGAACCTCACCTTAGTCCTTCACAGATGCTCTGAGCAAAATTTGATTCTGAACTGGGAAAAATGTCACTTCCTTGTCTCTGAAGGCATTGTGTTGGGCCACCTTGTGTCTGCTAGAGGAATTGAGGTGGACAAGGCAAAGGTAGATGTGATTGCCAAGCTACCTCCTCCTGAAAATGTGAAGGGAATTCAAAGCTTCCTGGGCCATGCTGGCTTCTACAGGAGGTTTATCAAGAACTTCTCCTATCTTGCCAAGCCACTCACCAATCTCCTGAATCATGAAGTGAAGTTTGTGTTTGATGACACTTGTTTGCAAGCATTCAACCAATTGAAAGATGCTCTCATCACAGCCCCTGTTGTTCAACCTCCTGACTGGACACTGCCATTTGAACTTATGTGTGATGCAAGTGACTTTGCTGTTGGAGCAGTCCTTGGCCAGAGGAAAGACAAAGCTGTGCATGTTATACATTATGCAAGCAAGACTTTGGATGATGCTCAGATCAATTACACCACCACAGAGAAGGAGCTGCTTGCTGTTGTGTTCTCATTTGATAAGTTTAGACCATACCTGGTTGGACACAAGTGCATTGTCTACACAGACCATGCAGCAATCAGATATTTAGTGAGAAAAAAGGATGCTAAACCAAGGCTCATCAGATGGATCCTTCTGCTCCAAGAGTTTGACATAGAAATTAGAGACAAGAAAGGGTCAGAGAACTCAGTTGCTGATCACTTGTCCAGAATCAACATTGATGAAAACAGAGAGATTCAAGACTTGATGCCAGGAGAACAGCTCATGGCAGTCAGTGCCACTTCACCTTGGTATGCTGACTTTGTGAACTTCCTAGCTTGTGATATTGTGCCAGCAGATCTCTCCTACTAGCAAAAGAAAAAATTCCTCCATGATGTCAAGAGTTACTATTGGGATGAACCTTTTCTGTACAAACATTGTGCTGATGGCATTGTGAGAAGGTGTGTTCCCTCTGATGAAAAAAGTGATGTGATGTTCCAATGCCATTCAGGATTGTATGGAGGACATGCTGGAGTGTTCAAGACTCAAGCCAAGATTTTGCAAGCTGGCTTCTTTTGGCCAAGTATGTTCAGAGATGTTCATGAGTACATAATGAAGTGTGATCCTTGTCAAAGAGCAGGAAAGATGTCAAAGAGAAATGAAATGCCCCAAACAGGAATCTTGGAAGTGGAATTGTTTGATGTTTGGGGAGTTGATTTTGTTGGACCCTTGCCATCTTCTCAAGGCTACAAGCATATTTTAGTTGCTGTTGACTATGTGTCAAAATGGGTTGAAGCCATTCCCACTGTTAATGCTGATGCCAAGGCAGTTTGTAGAATGTTCAAGACTGTCATTTTCCCAAGATTTGGAGTGCCAAGAGTTGTAATCAGTGATGGTGGTGCTCACTTCAATAATGACCAGTTTGAGAAGCTTCTGACCAAGTATGGAGTGAAGAATCACAGAGTGACAACTCCTTATCATCCGCAGGCCAATGGCCAAGTGGAGTTGTCAAACAGGGAAATCAAGCAAATCTTGGAGAAAGTTGTGTTCAAGACCAGAGGAGATTGGTCAATGAAATTGCCCGACACTTTGTGGGCTTACAGGACAGCATACAAGACACCCATTGGCATGTCACCTTTCAGAATTATCTATGGCAAGGCTTGCCATCTGCCAGTCGAATTGGAGCACAGAGCGCATTGGGCAATCAGGAAGCTGAACTTGGACATTGGCAAAGCAGGAAACATGAGGAAACTGCAGTTGTGTGAGCTTGAAGAGCTCAGGAATGATTCCTATGAAAGTGCAAAGATTTACAAGGAGAAGACCAAGAAATGGCATGACTCCCACATTCTGAGAAGGGAATTCAAGGAAGGGCAGTCAGTGCTGGTGTATGATTCCAAGCTACACTTATTCTCTGGGAAGTTCAAGTCCAGATGGTTTGGCCCTTGTGTTATCAAGAAAGATCTAGGCCATGGTGCCTTTGAGGTTTATAGCTCAGCTGAGGGAACATTCAAAGTAAATGGCCAGAGGTTGAAGCACTACAGGATTGGAGATTTGATTGAAAACCAAGTTGAAGAAGATGATGAACCAGAGGATGGCTCCAATGCATCCTCTACCCATGCAAACCAGTGATGATGAAGCTACAGTCAAGCTAGTGACTTTAAACAAGCTCTCTTCCAGGAGGAAACCTGGTATCCCTTGTATCATATATTTCCCTTTCACCTTTTTATGTTTTTGCCTTGTGTGTTTGTTTCTTTTTGTTGTTTCAGTGATAACTTGGATGAGGAGAAAGATTGCTGTTGATTGATAAGGCAGAGAAGCAGGAAAACCATCAGGTGAACACTTTCCATTTCCACACATTTGTTAAAATCTGAATCAGAATATACTATACTATTGTTTGATCTTGTGTGAAAGTGCTCTGTTAAGAAACAAATCAAATTTTGTTGCTTGAACCTGAAATTATCACTTTGCATGCTATGAAGAACTTTGCTTTGAATCTGCTTATAACTCTTGCAAATGCCTATTTTTAAAGCCAAGTTTCAAATCAGAACCTTTGTATGTCTCTACTCAAAGAACCTGTGAAACATCAGTATATTTGTTAATTGCCCTAAGAATGAAGTTCATGATCCATTTCTTAGCCCCTAACCAATTGCATCTGTTGCATTTTTTGCATTAGCAAACATGATCTCTGGATTGTGATTTGTGAAGCACTAACATACTAACAGAAAGGAAAAAGTTTAGCATTAGCAACCATGATCTCTGGATTGTGGTGTGTGAAGCACTAACCTGATGATGCTAAGTAAAACTTGTTGTAAATACCTAAAGCACTAGCACCTATGATCCTGGGATTGTAGTGTGTGAAGCACTAACTAAGTTGACCCATCAAGCTAAGTTACTAACTAACTAACTTGTCTATGCATTAGCCTATTATGTTCCTGGGAACTGTAATAGGTGAAGCACTAAATTTGCATTACATATTGGGCTATGTACTGGATCTTGAGTTTTCAATTTCAGAGTCAATTACTTTATACTCATGTGTCCATGTTGTTTGATCTAGACATACTCAAATTCTCTTGTGAAACTTGTTTTTGAATTGGCAATTGCAAGATTTATCTGCATTGAGTCAGCAATGTCCCTCATCATGCTCTGTTACATTTTGTTTGGTACAATGCACCATTCTTTACTTGAGGACAAGCAAAGGTTTTGGTCTGGGGGTTTTGATCACTCTAAGATTTACACATATATCTGAACCTTGCAACCATAAAACTTGTCTGTTTTACCTCATTTCTACCAGTGTTGCACCAACATTTTACATCATTTGATCCTTTGTCACAGATCAGTGCGCCAAGGCACTTAAATCTATAAGTCAGAGTAATTCAAACCAAAGACCAAGCCACCAGGAATGGAGGAGTACATCTTGAGGAGCAAGAAAAGCAAGCACGGCAGAAAGTGGCTGGTACGGCACAAGAAGACAGGAAAAACGGCAAAAGCAGAAAAGCCGCTGCCGCCACCAACTTCCCACTACTCCTCTACGCCGCAACAAGAATGCCACAAAAAGTCTTTAAAAGGAGAGGTCCAGGTTCACTCCCACCATCTCCATCTCTCACCTCGCATCCACAGCCACTCCATCCATCCACCACTCCACCAAAACCTTCCTCCTCCATAGTCCAACACAAAAACTTTTCCACCCTTATCCCTCTTCTCCTCTGTTGTAACAAGACTGGATCCATGGCGTCCACCAAGAACTCCAAGAACTCCCTCAGGAACCTCAAGAACACAGGATGAACATAGCCCCAAGGATCTGAAGGCCCAGCTCTCCCTCAACCTCTGCATCCTCTGCCGCGACAGCAATTCTTCTACTTTCTCTGCCACGGCAAGCCTTCGGTGACAAACAGCAAATCTCTCTTCCTTTCCCTCATGCTCTGTGATCTGTTGTGTTGATCTTGCGTTGTAAAGCAGTTTGAAACTTGTCTTTGACCTTTGCTATGGTTTGAGTGACACACTCCATTGTAAACTCTAAGATTACTGTGAAAACTGTGTTGCACTTGCTTGATCTGTAGGTGTAAGACTAGTCTCTGCACCTAGTCCCAAAAACATATCCCTGTCTAAAATTTGCTAGTTTGTTCAATGCTTTCTTGTCTGACAAACAAGAAATCCTTGAACTTGTTATGTTAAAACTTCCCTGCTCAAAACCTCCTGTTACTTTTCTGTTTACAACACCAAAAACCCCACTTTTCTGCTTAGCTTCTGGAAATTAGGAAATAGTCTCATTTGTGTTGATCCCTGTGGAGACGACTAGAAAAACCCCCCTATAATCTCAACAGATCACCTAGCTTAACGGGCCTCAGGGGTACTCAACATATGGGTTCTATTAACTATACCCTTGTCACCCGCGGTGTGAAATGAATTGGGAATCTTGCGGGGATCATGGCGTTTGTATATGTGTTAGGGAAACGCCTGGGCCGCCAATCTAAGCCATGCATAATTCATGGTGGAAATTTGCAGCATACCCATAGTGGACATTCGACGACGCATCTCACAATAAAAAGCTAAACAAATAGTAAATAAAAGAGATGTCGAGGTGTTCATTGTCTGCTTGTCCTGTCATTTTGATGTGGGCTTGTTCCATGTCATCGGGCACGGAGGTACCCCGTTGGTGGTTCTCAATGATACATATATCCTTACAATGACAAGAGCCTTGCTTGGGACTCTAAGTTGAGTAGCATAAGGTTTGGGTACTCGTATTCACGGGACACGAGGTTTTCGACTTTTGATTTGTCAAGCATATGCATCATAATTGTTCTCGTATTAACTCTAACCATTCAAGACGCTTATGATGGGGGCAATGAGAGCTCAAAGCCGGTAAGTACCATAATTTTTGAAGGTCTATAAAACTTGCAATCACTGCTTCCCTCCGCGAAGGGCCTTTCTTTTACTTTTATGTTGAGTCACCACCTTCTATCTTTATGCACCATTAAGAGAGCAAAGTTGTCATTCTTAGTATAATGTGCATTGTCCCAAAGTTTTCATTGATTGATTCATATTGTTAGTTTCACTTGTTCTTAAATTATTTGTATCTAGTCGCCCTCTTAAACTTGAAGGTGTCCTATGCATTTTTGTTTTGCTCTCTATGAAGGACAAGCTGAAAACTATTTGTATGTTTTTCCTTATAATTTGAACACACGTTTGAATTTCATTGTTTCATTTTCATGATGTTTTGTTTGTGTTCATTTTCATGTTATAACATGGTTGCTAAGTTTCTTATTGTCAAGATTATATCTTTCATGCCCATGTTTTAAGTTCTTTTGATCCCAGCTCACAAATGCTTACATATGTGATCAAGATTGTGTAGGTGCATGTCACCTCAAAAATTATTCTTTTGTTATCACTTACCTACTCGAGGACGAGCAGGAGCTAAGCTTGGGGATGCTTGATACGTCTCCAACGTATCTATAATTTTTGATGCTCCATGCTTGTTTTTACACCATTTGCCTACTATTTCGTTACACTTCGTGGCACTTTTATGCATTTTCCGGAACTAACCTATTGACAAGTCGCCACAGTGCCAGTTCCCTGTTTTCTGCTATTTTTGTGTTTCAGAAGTGCTACACAGGAAATATTCTCGGAATTGGACGAAACAAGTTCCTGAAGTCTTATTTTTCCCGGAAGCTTCCAGAGATCCAAAGAGGAGACGGAGAGGGGCCACAGGCCACCCTCACACAAGGGCGGCGCGGCCCAGCCCCTGGCCGCGCCCCCTATGTGTGAGGATGCCTGGGTCCACCTCTGACGATGCCCCTTCGCCTATAAAGACCCCCCGACGGGAAAAACCTAAGGACTCGATCAATTTTCCAGAAACACGTCGCGATCCGCCGCCGTCGTCGACCCGAGATCGGGAGGGTCCAGAAACTCTTCCTGGCACCCTGCCGGAGAGGGGAATCGCCACCGGAGGTCTTCTTCATCGCCATGCTTGCCTCCGGAGCGATGAGTGAGTAGTCTACCTTGGACTATGGGTCCATAGCAGTAGCTAGATGGTTGTCCTCTCCACCATGTGCTTCATGTTTAGATCTCATGAGCTGCCCTACATGATTGAGATCACCGTTATGTAATTCTACATGTTTAGTTTGTTGGGATCCGATGAATATTGGTGTTATGATTGAGTTGCTATACTGAAATATATCTTATGTTATCTCTATGTTGTTTATGATCTTGCATGCTCTCCGTTGTTAGTAGCTATCTTGGCCGAGTAGTTGCTAGTGACTCCAAGAGTGGGTATTTATGCTCGATAGTGGGTTCATGCCTCTATTTAACCTGGGGGAGTGACAGAAACCTCTAAGGTTGTAGATATGATGTTGCTACTAGGGAGAAAACAACATTCATATGCTCAAGGGCATATGCTTTGTTTACATTACACACTTTGCTTAATGCAATTATCTGTTGTTCGCAACTTAATACTCATGGGGTGTTCGGATGATATCCCCGTGAGTGGATTATTAGTCATAGATGCAGTTGGATGGCGGTCTATGTATTTTGTTGTAATGCCCAGAGTAAATTGCATAGTGATCTTCTTGACATATCACGTTTATCTTTATTCTATCAATTGCCCAACTGTAATTTGTTTACCCAGCATGTGTTATTTTATGGAGAGACATCACTAGTGAACTGTGGACCCCGGTCCTATTTCCATCATATTGCTATCACCTATTTACTTTACTCGCACTGTTTACTTTACTCGCATACTTTCACTGCTTTCTACTCGATACGCTCATACCCTTTGTTTCAAGCAAACCGGTGAGATTGACAACCTCATCGCAAGTTGGGAACAAAGTATTTGGTTCTGTTGTGTGCAGGTTCCACGTTGCTGCTAGCAAAGCAAAGCTTGGACGAGGCGCCATATATAAATTGTCCGAAGCTGTCGCGAAGCTTGCAAGCATCACCTTCAGTCGTTGTCTCTCCTCTCCTGAACGATAAACCTTGGTTTCTTAACTGAGGGAAAATCTTGCTGCTATATTCATCACACCTTCCTCTTGGGGTTTTCAACGGGCTGGTCATCAACCATGCATCACCCCCCTCCTTAAATTTCGGCTTGACCCCAAGCCGACGCCACACGGGACCACCAGGATCCCATTGCACTTGATTTTCCTGGTCACTGCTATAGCTGCGGTAGTAGCCATGGTTGGCAGGGATCTGAACCATGTTGAAGTGATCAAGATAACAGCAAATGCAGTCAAGGAATGCTTTGTACCAGTACTCATTGTCAGCATGGACGTTGTCAAAGTAGCAATCATAACTGAAGTAGTAGAAGATACTGAGATGAGCTTGATCGATGCCGTGAGATGCAGGTTGGGCATGCCTGCCTTCTTTAGCTTGATCTCGTTTGCAAGTCCCATGGTAGAAGTAGAGACGTGCCCATATGCCAGGATCCCATGAAAAAGTCCTTTGAGACTTACTGTTGCCGGATCAAGTGAAGGATGCTGCAAATTGGTACTGTTTTGCCAGTTTGGAGTACATGTATCTTCAGTTATTAACTGCTCCCTCATCATTTTCTTCTCCAAATCCAAGCAGCTCTCTGACTGACTTCCATAACTGACATCCACCAGGAACCATTTTATCTCCAAGTAAATGCTGCTGATGCGCACAGATTTATGAAAAGCCATCAGGGCAAAGCCACCAGGGTCCCAGTGCAGGTGCATCACAGAAATGGAACCAATATCACAGCTCGTGGTCTCAATTCTCATGCGACATATCACAGTGGAGAACTCCACGGTAAGGTGCCAGCGCATACCGTCAGGTGCATGTGTTGTAGTCAAATAGTAGGCACTGTACCTTTGGAGTATAGCAGAATTCCAAGAAACCAACCTTTCAGAACAAAATTCTGTGATTGCAATCATAAGAGTTTATTGTCCTATTTGCAGGGTCAAGATAAGCTTGCTTGAACTTGCAATTTCCCACAGCATCAGTTTTGACCAGAACTCCGACCTCTGTAGTGCAATACTGAAGATAGCAGAGATGTGCGTGATTGTGGTCACACTGTTAATAGTATTGGCGACCTCCCAGCTGAACAAGGACGCATATCTGAATGCCCAATGATCGCTAGTTTGTTGCATCCTTAACGAGTTGCTCGATGAAATGGCATGATAAGGACAGAAGTACCATGGAATTTGCCCAAAATACCAAGCGTCAAAATATGTTGCACCTTTAGTTATGAACTGATCACAACTGGAGTGTAGTTCAAGTAGCCTCTCAATCTTAATGCTGGCATAGAACTCCTGGGAATCAAGAGTGCTCTGAACTACAAACCAAGAAGTCCAAGGTGTCCAGTCAACTATCGCCAAGCCAAATGATCCTTTCATAATGTGTTGTACTCCTGCTCTCCCATTCAGACTATCAGGGAACGCAGTCGATTTGCAGTTGATATACTCGGATGGAATGGAGTATAACAGTGATGGAGCTGGCCATGCAATCGCCCAATGAAATTTTTCAGCGTCATAATAATACAAGAAAGCTTCTCCAGCAAAGCAGAACTGAAAGCAGCTCTGAAGTATTGCAGTAGGCCAGGAAATCATTCGCTTGGAATAGCATTGCGCAATCCGAAACATATTAGTTGTATCTCCATCCAGTCCATGAGAAAAAATCACAAGAGGAGGTGGCCATGGAGGATTCAGCTGCAATAACAGTACACACTCCTTATCCACTAAGTTTGCAACTAAAGCACAAGCAGACTCAAGTTCATCATCGGAAAGTAATTCTATGCCTGGATCCCATAGATGCTCAAGGGAAAACCCACCATTCAGACTACAGAGTAGCACTGTCCAAACTCGGATGAATGCTTGACTGTCTGTCGAACTCATAGCCTGATAGGCTGCTACAGAATTGTTCACAAGCTGCTTCTCGTCTTTGAGAAATTTTTCCAAGAAAGCAAAAACTCCACATTCTTTGCTGATGATCACTCTCACAAGAGGAGCTGGCAATTGCACAAATGCACCAAGTCTGCAATCAGAACACACCAGCGGTTGGAATATTGATAGCTCAGAGGACATTGGAGTGGTCGGGAACATGTCCTCAGTGTCCAGGAACAGCTTGTAAGCAGAGGTGTCGTCGGCGTCGAGGGTAGCACCACACGCCGAGACATCAAGCAAGGTCGATGGAGACATGCAGATTTGGATCGCTGGCAACAGGCATGACGGAGTGGTGAGAGCAGTCGGACACACTGCAGATGGCGCACCAATACGGTTGCTTGGAATTTCAGTCATGCTGGTGGCAAGCATCACAGAATAGAGGTGAATAGGGTCGTTGTGGACTGCAACAGCAGCGACGTCTGGCATCGTAGGACCCTGGAGCTCGATGCTGACATCGAGAGTTGTGGTCGGAGCCTGTTCGCTGGCGATTTTTTTTTTAATATTGTATTTTTATTCAGCATTTCTAAAAATAATACTATATTTTAATCAATTTCAAAAATATTGCACTGTTCTGTCTGGCAGACGCGACAAGTAGAAATCGCGCACGCCGGACACGATTAGTCAGGCGATTAGACCTGTCGCATATGGCGGATACGATTAGAACTAGTCTTGCAAGGCAGACGCGACAGGTCGCACATGCACATGCACTGTCTTCCCGCTTAGTGACTTGCATGCCAAAGACTACTTAAACTGGAACCGCTGTGTACCTACTCCGCTTTGGCGGGAATATCTCGATCCCTTCTCGGTGTGCTGGGTACTCCTGCGGTGGTGGTCGACATGCTCCTCCTCGTCGACAAGTTGCCTTCTGCGGGATCAGTGAAACTCCGGGACACACACAAATTCCCTCCCGCTCCTGCGTCACCTCCTCCGAGCGACGTGGGGGCGAAACCTTAAAAGCCCACCGCCGCCGGCCCCCTCCCCATTACCCCCTCCTCTCGTCGCCCCCCGAGACGCCGCCGGCTAAGCCGGGCGACGCCGGTGAAGGGGACGGCGGGACCTATGCCTCTCGGCCCTCCCGCAGTGGCTTTGGAGGCGGGCTGTCGCGCCGACGGCCGGAGGCGGCTCTGCAGCGACGACGACGGTGTGCTGGCGGTCCTGGCGTGCCGGCGGCGCAGGTCCGTGGCGTAGGTGGCGTTTGGGGCGTCCTGGCGACGGCGGCGGCGCGGGCCCAATCTAGGCCTGATGGGCCTGATCTGGGTTCCTCGGGCCGCGGGCTTGGCGGCTCCGGCCGTTCGTTGCAGGTGGTCCGGCCCCTGCCTGCGACGCCCGCGTGCGTGGCTCTGGGGGGTCTGGCTTCAGCGACGCCCTGGCGCTGCGGTGCGGGTGGTCTGGCGCTGCGGCGCGGGCTGGCTCCCCTCGTCTTCCTCAGGGTCTCTGGTGGCTCTGGAACCGCTGTGTACCTACTCCGCTTTGGCGGGATTATCTCGATCCCTTCTCGGTGTGCTGGGTACTCCTGCGGTCGTGGTCGACATGCTCCTCCTCGTCGACAAGTTGCCTTCTGCGGCGGTGTTCTCGATGCATGCTACTGCTTGTCTCCATTTCGCCGGGGTGCGGTCTCCTGCCCGGGTGAAAACCTTGCTCGGCTTTGCTGATGCGGACCACGGTGACACCTGCGGGTGCCACTCCCTCCTTGGAGGCGTGTTCTTGGGTCAGCGCCGCCCCTCCCCCCTTTTTGTGCCAGGGGAAACCCTAGGTCCATTGTTGGACCGGCCAGCGGTGGCGCTTCGGCGTCATCCCCTTCTTGAAGGCGTTGTGTTGGCTTAGGGGGATTTTGTGGCTCTCGGAGATGGTTGCCTCGCCGGTCTTCTGCGAGGCTGGGTGGTGCTGTGTCACACTCTGCTCAAGATGTGGGACTCCGGGACGCTATGTAAGCCATTGTCCGCACTCTTCAGTCGGCTCCTTCCAAGTTCGGCTAGGCCCTGCCATTCACTCGCTTCGCGCCGCCTCTTCTAGGTGCATGAGTAGTGTTTCAGTCGTGCTTGTAGGTGTGGTGTTGGTTGTGACGCGGCCTAGAGGCTCTTTGCCCGCCTTCTCGCTTGATGTGGGCTGGGCGAGCTTGTCGTCGATGTTGCAGGAGTGTGTTGTGAGCTGAAAGGCTTGTGTGGTATTGTAGCCATTCTTTGGCGTTTCTTCAAGCTTAATATAAAGACGCGCATGTCCGTTGCGGGTTCTCTAAAAAAAAAGACTACTTAAAATGTGCTAGCTATTAGGTGTTTGTGAACTTCAAATATTTATTATTCATAAACTGTATATTCAAATAGGCTAAAACTTTCAAAGCTTGGATATTACAATGAATACGATATTTTGGAATTTTTTCAATTTTTTCCGAAAATTTGAAGTTCTTGACCAAAATTTGAAGTTCTTGACCAATGATAGGAGCTGGGCCCACCATCATTCAGACTAATCGTGTCCGGCCTACGCGATTTCTAGTTGTCGCGTCTGCCAGACAGAATAGTGCACTATTTTTGAAATTGATTAAAATATAGTATTATTTCTAGAAATGCTGAAAAAAAATGCAATATTTAAAAAAAATTCGCTGTTCGCTGCGCTTGGACGCTGATGAAGTAGGTAACATACTAGATGGGCCGGCCGGCTTCGCCCGGCCCGCCTGCAGCATGTTTTTGCACCATATTTTTCTGATGCGTTCTGCTAATTTCTTTTTTTAATCTATCTTAGCATTGCGTTCACGTATTAGCATAGGTTTACATAGTGCAATTAAGCTGCGGATACCAAGTGTACGCAATCGGAAGCCTTCTAAAAGTTACGGATGGACATCTTTGAAACAGTGTCTTAATAGAACTGTTGTGATGTATCCTAGTAACATTTTTGTGATTCTAGGATGATTAATTTCATAAGTAGCCTGATTCTTCGTTTGGTTGAGAGTTGTGGCTCTCATGACAAAGATAGATTCATTGAGATATTTAACATACAGATTGTACAAATCTAATCAATAGTATATCTGTTAAACACAAACTAACTGAAACTCCAATTAGCGGGTAAGAATTGAGCTATCTACTATCGACACCAGAATCATCAGAAGAATGGTGTTAATTTGCCTACTATGACTTAATTTGCAGATTAATATGACTCAATTTAATCTATGTCGACTAAAAAAAGAGAAACATATATATTAAGCAAATAACCAAGAACATACATGACATACTGAAATGTAGCGAACAAAGTAACCGACTCCGGAAGGATGCGAACAAAATAACAAAGTCTACACAAGCTAACCCATATATAACCAAGAGACATGAAAACTATTGGGGTCACATGCCACAATCAGTTCTTTTAACCAAGTTTAGAAAGATAATCAATATAATGCATAGGCTAGAAATTTTATTGACATGGCAACCTTTAATTTGAGAAGAATAAAAAATTACTTCACTGAATAATAACCATGAGTCAGCAAAGAACCATAAAAGTAAAAAAAAAAGGGACCATCAGGCTTAAACTTAACAAATATATTACATGCATCATCCAACACCAACAGGTATACATGTTTAACATTCAGAATTTGTGAGTGCAATCCATCCTCGTGGCAAAAGAATGGGTGAATATTTCGTCCATAAAATCTATGAAGGAATTTACCCAGAGAAAGTAAGTAGCAAGAGTGCATACAAAGGCCCAGACAAAGAAGAGCTGGAGAAACCATATTGGCTCTGCCGGTTGTCGTGGACACCGCCCATGTCCAATGCACAGCGCCGTCGCTGGACGTGCACCCACTCAACTTAAACGGCAACCCACGGAACTGGTCTGTCATGTCACACCAAAGCCACTATGCTTATCCACCTTCACGAATGACGTGTCTCACCTCCATGCCTCGGCATGCCGCCACCAAGCAGCCACACTACCTCCGTCGCCTATGGCATGTCTGGCTCCTTCCACGCAGGTCACGGTAACCAAAATGTGACCCACCAATTAACTAAATACCCAAGTGGCTGATATCATCTCGACAGGTAGACCATAGAGTGTGCGCCCAGACAACCTCGCGAGAAAAGAACAGGGGCCACCTTCAACAAAGACCAGTGAATTGTTGACCCAAACATTTCCACAGGCACCAACATAAGAAAGGCTTATCACTAAACTGAAGAGCCTTCAGTCAGTAAACAGTGTTCAGATAGCATCCATATACAATAAATTGAATAGGTAATGTAAGAAAATGGCATGAGCGGTAATACATTGATATTTTTATCTTGCTAACCGAGCAGATAACCAAAATCATTAGTTTGTGGCTGAGTGAATGAATTCAGCGAGTTGTCACCATTGACTTAATCTATTGATAATAATATGTAGTTTCTAAGGTAGTACTAATATTCTGTAGTTTGTGACACAATCAAGCATGTTATTTTCTCATGACCCAATGCACAAATCAACAATGAACACACATCACCAGAAACATGGAGTAAAAAAGCGATTGTTGTTCTGAGGAGGGGAGCTTACGACATGATGATTACAGAGTGAGGCAGCCGAGCATATCAACACTTGAGATCTCCCTCTCCACTTTAAGCATATATAAATAATGTAAGAGAAGAGCAAACTATACCTACAGTGATAGAAGAAGTACTTACCAGAATAAAGCTCTTTTCATAAGAAGACATGACGTATCTGCGGACCCTGCCTTCTTTCATTCCTTGCTGCTGCCTCCCAGGTGTGTGAAATTAGAATTGCAAGCTGAAGTGTTTAACACAAACAAGCCTGGAATTTAAACTTGTGCTCACTTTAAGAATTAGAATTCTTAGAAATAACCTAGAGGATTCCCACGAGTGTTAATGCTTTAGATTATAAGGTAAGTTACATAGAAAATGAGGTGTGTCAACTTAAAACACAAACGGTTGATATATGATCTCTAATACGGTAATACCACACCATGCCTGCATGACAACACTTGAGAGACTGGCATTAGCACAGCGGCATACCTCATGCAAACCCGACTTCACAAGAGCCTATGATTTTCTTCCGACATTCTACCTGCGACCAAATTGCTTCTTGTGTAAGAACAGAAAGACATAAGACTGCAGTCTGCCCTTCTCTACTCCATGCATCAACTTCGCACAGGCCTTTTTTCAGGCCGTCTAGGACTGCAAATTATGGTTTATACCGATGGCTTCCGTGCTTCAGGCAGTCAATGTTAATTTTGATATTTCTACTTTTAATCAGTGCCACTGGTCTCAAGCACTCTGAAATTTGATTGACATGTCCTGTAGCCTCAATCTGGTAGTGATGTGTCATGCATAGTACTGTCTAAAACTCTAGATAATTGGGTTGATCATTTCTCCTCGTAATGGCCCCATCACCAAAGCTCTCTATTTATTTCTTCTAGGGATTCAATTTCAAGGATTGCGTAGACCAAATCCAGTCAGTAAGAATGTCATGTAAAGAGTAAAAAAACATGTATGCCAGACTGAACTGGTTCAGACTATAACTTCTAAGTGATGCAAGATGCTTTTGATTAGGATCACACTATTATATCATGCAAGTTAGGTTCATATACTTGAAAGCTGTTGGGCCTTGTGCCTTGTAACAGAGGACAAAGCAAAGATATAAAACCATTAAAGTTCACTTTTCTCGGACAACTATTTAAAGATCCATGTCAAAACATGGTATTGGAGGGATCATAAAAGGTGGATTAGAACTGCATTGCTTAGAAACTAATTACTGATATTCTTAAAGAAGCATGTAAAATTATGATGAAGGTAGTAGGAAACTGTTCCTGTTACCTCTCTTGGATTCTAATTAACTTGTAGTTCCTAAAGATCGGTATGCATACATATGTAGAACATCCATGTAACCACATGCAGCACTGGCGAATCAAAGCTCAGCATGAGAGATTATTGGAGCTATGCTCAAAAATGTTACGTGCTGATGACATGAACCACATCCAAGGTTTAGAGCGGTTATGGAGGCAAAAAGCTCTATTGATGGTTATAGTACCAAGCCCATATATCTCGTGATGTGTAATTTTAATTAGATCCTTATAAACATAATAAAATCACTGGATCAACATGGAGACTTAATTGCTAAGTAGCAAGTTTGCATAGATGATATGCTCATATGCCCCCAAGGCGTCAAGGAGAGAATTTTCTTTTAAGAATAAATCATGCACACACAACGATGCGAGATAGCACTGTGAGAAGAAACTTGCCTGCAATTGGTTCATAAACATAGATGACTGACGGGTTCCTTCAGGGCGTCAATCCACCAGAGAAGCTTCAGTAAAAATAAGGATTAGCTCAGAATTATGGCATCAACCAAAGAAAGCAGCTTTATAACATGCAGAAGTGTAGAAATTAATGACGACTGAAGCGTATGTTGATGTTCAAAATTGGCCGTCCCAACCAGATCCTGAATATGCAGATTACACCTAACTACTGACCAGCAAAGATGATTAATATCCATGAAAACTCTAATAAATTTACCAAAACCAAACTTGCCATTTGTAAGAAAACTTATTGGAGTGTTACAACAGTAAATTAAATAAAAGAACTACTGTACCGCACTATTATATCTATGGAAATCTGGAGCTCAAGAAAGGATACTCAAAGAGGCAAAACATCAAACATGTGTCGTGCAAGATAGTTGCTAATATTGGTAATATGCATATCCAGTATGTTGTATCTTAAAAATTTAAAATGATCTTTGCCCAAAGATTGTTAAACTCTCGGATCCAACTTATGGAGGTATTTTTAGGGCCTACACAATGAAAATCATATGATATATTACATAAAACATGGCACTATCACTTTATGGACCTCAAAGACTCGTAGGTAGCTTTGAAAACGGTCATATTAACATGATTTGCGGGCCTTCAAAGTCTACATCACCTCGGACATTCACTGTATCATAAGCAACTACAATAATAGTTTCAGTCAACAGGCATTCTTTCCAAGCAGTATTTCAGCTGCTCACTCGCATGCCTATGCTATGCTTGCAAATATTTACCTTTTGTGCAACCAAATCTTCAAATCACAAGAAAACTGCTATGTATGATGAAATGGATCGATGAGTATTGTTCATTCATCAAGTCTCCAAATTCTTGATCAATGGGCATATTATAGTTTCAGGGGAGCTAACAGTGCAATCTACATGAGAAAAGAGAGAAGAAATAGAGATGGGGAGAATGGGCATACCTACAGCAGTGATGCACTCCACGAAAACCAATTATTGGGTGTAATACACTCCTGGACATACAAATCCATCTCCATGACGAACCTGGCAGGGAGGTTGATGAAGCGGTCATCCTTGCCCCGTCCATCCACAGCGCACCAAAACCGACCTCCACGTGGCCGCAAGCTACTGCCTCTCCGTCCATCCTCGACGCCGCGCCATTTCTTCCACATGCAGCATCTTCACGAATCTTCCCTCGCTGCCGCTCGTGTTGTACCCGGAGATTGCATTACTTTGTACTGTTATTAAAAAAATAGATTAATATGTAGTATTCCTATTCTGCAACAAAGAATTAAATGATCAGTTTCCATGTCTGAAGGCTCGAAGCAATACTGCGATAAATGATACCCATAAGCAAAACCAATTCAAGATTTCCATTCCTACAAATGTATATGAAATACCATGCTTATCATCAACTTCTATTTGAAGCAACGTAACAATAAGTGAAGCGAACGAAATCACATATCTTGAAATTTTCTAACAGAGAACACTAAGTAGCAGATCATAGATAAAAGTACCAGGCCTTTATTTGCACATCGTCTCCTCTAGGCAACATATCATTTTCCATCTATATCGATCATGCCTCTTTTTCCATTTGTATCGATTGTCAGCTAAAAAAGGTAAAGGAAAACATCTAGCACATTGTGCGCACCCACCAAGCATAAACCAAGGAGTATAATGCCAAAAAAAAGTTAAAGAACATATGGGGAAGCATTGTACCTGCGGGGTGGGGATGGCGAGGTCGCCAGCAAAGACACCGAGATCAGGGCGACCAACACGAGCACGCTCGTCATGGTGACACTCTCGATCTCCCCTGGTGGCTACTCCCACATCGCTGCAAAGACCCTTTCAGAAATGCATGAACCTGCACGCCTAGGATACAGATTGAATCCTCAGCCATTGTCGTCTGAATGCAAGGAGTGACGGTGGTCACTATGGTTTATTTCTCACCAGTTTCTCACCGTACACGTTGAGGTAGCAGGTCTTGATCTGGTGCCACCCATGTGCGCGGGATTGATCGATTCCTGGCGCGGAGCCACGATGCCATCAACCTTGTGCCTCTTGACAGCCGTCACGGCAAGAGCCGCATCAGCTCACGCACGCTCCCTGCTTTTTCGCTGGCCATCCCCTCGCTCGTTCATTCTCGTTGTCGATGGATGTGGATAGGGAGGATGGGTATGAGGCCAGAAACCTTAGATGCGTGGGCTGGAAAAAGAAGAGACCAAGAGGATGCGGGGCTGGTGTGTGAGGGCAAGGGGTAGCATCTGCAGTGCCTGTCGGGGAGAAGCAAGAAGAGGAGATGACTGGAAAGCACCGCCATCGCACCGCCGGAAAGGAGGAGAAAGAAGAGAGAACCACCACCTCCATATCCCCAACCGCGGCGTGGATCTTACCGACCTGACAGACGACCCATATCCTCTTAGGTGAAAATCTGACGGTGGTGAATGAACGTGGTCGAGATCGCCTCAGCACACGCGGTCAGGACTACGCTTACAGCTTGTAGTAATACGGTGCACATGTTGATACGTGTTACTACATGTAAAGGAATGAACATGTAACCTGAATGAGCACCACTTGGTATGACTCAGAGCCAGCTTTGCACGATTTACCATTAAAAAAATCATTCTACCACAAGGAATAATCATTCTGAATATGGCTAACAATTAAGAGCAAATTTAGCTATGTTACTCCAACAAAAATAGGACATTATCTTGCTTGACATTATCACCTTATGCTTCCCCAGATAGCAGAACATAATAAAATAGGACAGGACTGGATTTCCAGACACGTATTGGACTGTATACTGAGACAATACATCACGATAGCAGCCGGACAACAAAAGTTGAAGGGCATTTAGTATTGCTACACCAGGATTCAACTTTGAGATTGTGGCATCCTCCATCCAATATTTTAAAGCGGCATGAAAAGAGAATAACTTGCTATATGTGCTAACTGAAATCCTACACAAGTGTCGGATGGACAGCCTGAATAAAAGATAGAGAAGAGTACAAACAGTTGACTTGGTTCAGTTGTCACATATATAGTTGGGTTCCATATGTTCAGCAATTACAGGTAAAACTTTTCCAATATGTTAATACAAAATGAGACTAACATCCAAGTACTAAACTAATTCAGGTCAAGCAAAATTAAGACCACGGTCCGATACAACTAAGGTCTTAGCAATTTCTTGGCCAAAACTTTTGCATATACAGTCAATAGAAAAAGGACAGAAAGGTCAAATAGCTAATTGTACCTTATAGAAACATGCTTCTACTGGTAAATAAGATTTACAAAAAGCATGCAGAGGAAGCATCAACATTGTTGTATTTTTGAAAAGTATACAACTTAAAGAAGAGAATAGTATCGCTACAATATAGACTAAGTGGAAATATCTACCAGCAGCCTTCATTCTTAACTTAGTGAGATACATGTTAAATTCAGTTCGTACTTGTATTGTATAGCGATAAGTGAATTGCATAACTGCAATTGTGATCAACTAATTATAATAAACCATAATTCTAGAAGCAGAATAGATCAACATTTGATCTGAGGCTTTCACCTTCAGTCTTTTGATTCCCACCTTTTCCCAAATATATATCATACCAAACCCTTTGCTGTTTCTAACGTATATCAAAGGAATTGATGAAACCTCTAGATAGAATAGCAATAAGCATTTATGAGGCTTCCTGTATATATTTAAGGTGGAACTCCAATTTTTTAGATATGTATATAACTTAGGAAGGCTCCTCTGGACTACCTGAAGAAAGGAAAAGAATCTATAGCATGAAGGCTGTCTAACATAAATTTGTACATGCAATTTGTTTGCAGGAAGAACTTAATGATTTAATGCAAAATTTAAACTTACCAGTTTCATGTTGCATATATAAGAACCTTTATTTCTAGAGCCTCTGCACAATATTGATGGATGTTCCCTGAAACCAATAAGTAAAATAAGCAATTACAATCGCCTGTAAATTCTGTTCTACATTATGCAATATCTTTGCATCAGTATGTTTTTATTTTGATAAAACAATAGAAAACATAGATGAAATTATAATATGTTTTTTGGGCATATCATAGACATGAATGTATAAATCTGAGTTCAATACCGGCTCTTGTTTGCCTCCTATTTTTTTTACGATCGAGCTCAATCAACCCAGAAGCAACAAAATTAAGTCCTAATCTCTAGTAAAAGAACATTTAGGAACGATACTAAGAAAGATGGGATTCAGCAGGAGTAACAAATCTAGGCATAGAAAAATTGCTATAATAGAAGCTAGTCATGTGCAAGTACTTCTTTGCAACGTATTGTACAAATCTATCCCATGCCTGCAGCCTTCAGTTAGCATGATTTAAACTACGACAACAGAGGCGACATTAGAAGATCCATGGGAAGGTTAGAAAACATATGAAACAATCATACTCTAAATTTCTGAACTTCGGGTTTGGTTACTAAGCCACCCTGGGTGGTTTCTCTCAGGGTCAATCAATTTAAATTTGTTGTCTTAAGAGGACCGGTGGTGCAGATGACAGCTATCTCAGTGCTGTACATATTTTTTTTAGAAAAAGGCATATTATAAGAAATTCAAAATTTACTCCAAATACATAATGAGAATTCAGTTACCATCCACGCTCCATATGTATAAACTTGTAAGAAAGCCCATATATAATCCAAATACAAATTTCAGCAGATAAAGGTCATTATTAGCATTCTCACAATGCTGTTCATGAGATTATACAATTGAACTACTCACTGTTATCACTCATGAATATGACAGATGCCACATTTTTCTAATTGTATTCATAAAGGATGTTAACACATCATTTCACTATGAACAACTTAATATATGTATATCACCTCTTGCTTCTTGTTCAGTTTCCTGTTTGTAATGGGTGGAAACACTTCATATAATTGACGAATAGCTCATACCAAAGAACAAATATATTCAACACAGAAAAGTAATTTATTTATCATTGCCTTTCAGATTTCTAAATTGCTGACAACAAACTGTAAAGTTTATCCATAGAAAGAGCATAACTAACTCCAATCGCCTTTCTTCTTCTAATAAAGAAACAATTCAAACTGTTTGATCATGGTATATCCGTAAGTTTAAAACATGATTGCAACACACCTTTCTTTGGATTATGGGCCATGCCAAAAACACCTTGTGACTTGGGATAAGGTTGTTGGCACACTCACACACATATCGAAAAGATTGGCAGCATCCAATCAGCAAGAGAGAAACATAGGAGTGAGGTCAAGGGAGGCTGCACCACTGGAACAGGGGGTCGGCCTGTAGCATCAGCCCTTCAAGGCTTCAACTGGTCGAGGCAGTATCAGCCCTTCAACTTGTCGAGGCAGAGGCTGCGCGTCCGGAGGAACATCCCATCGGCATACTTCTCCCAGATGGACTGTCGCCGGAGCAGTGACGACCGGGCCTCGCCGGACCGGACCGCCATCATGCAGAGGCGGCATGGGATTTTGGCGCCCCGTAGGAGGACGGTGGGGATGGCGAGAGAGGCATGGGGGCGGCGGTGTCGATGCTGGACGACATGAGAGGGGCTAGGGTTTGCGCGTGGCGGCGATTGAAGACACGAGATGTCTGCTTCAGAGGAGGAATCAAACGGGGAGAGGGCGCAGGATCTGCGCCGGCGAGCGGTAGGGCTGGGGACGCCGGTGAGGTGCGCAGATGGGGCTGCCGCCGGCGTGGTTGCGGGAGGAAGGCACATGGGCGGCTGTCTTAGGAGAGAGAGGGGAATCGAGAGGAAGAAGGATCGGGGGCAGCGGTACGGGAGAGGAAAGAGAGAGACGGAGAAGGATCGGGGGCACATCGTTTTTTCACTGGATGAATTTTTACCCAGTAACGATGTCACGGATCAATCTCGAGTGGGTCAGTACGTCAGTCAGGTCAGAAGTGAACCAGATGTAGCGGTAACTTTTTATATCTACCCAAACGGACGAACCAGGTTGGCTCAGAGCGACGATCCTACGGTCCAAATTGTGCACGGGGAGAGTGCCTTCACCAGGCGGGTCTGTCACCAAGCTTACAGCTTGAAGTAATTCTCGCTGTCCAGAAATACCTTCTCAGTAGACGCGTCGTTGGCGTCGAGGGTACTCACTGGAGTCGCTGTCGCGCTTGTGTTGCTGCCGGGGCATATTGTCGAACAGTTGGTCGGCGGCGCTGAGTGGAGGTCCTTCTCGGGTGCTTGGGTCGCGGCCGCTGACTCGGGCAGGCAGCTAGCGAGTACGACGCCGCTCGGGGCATTTGTCGAACAGGTGAAGGGCGTCGTAGCAGCGAGGTTGTCGACTACAGCATGGACGACGTCGAGCTTCATAGGGACCTGGAGTACGGTGGAGATCTCGGAAGTACGCGAAGCTACTGTCGTGGTGGAGTCAAGCGTGAGAGCTGACTCTCCAAATCGACGTACCTCCTCCAATAACTCCGTTCGCCGCTGGTCTCGTTGCACCGCCGGAAGCCACATCACGATTCCCTCGATGCTGCTCCTCATCTCCTTCTCCGGTAGATGCTTCATCTCCCACAAATCCTTGTCCCACTGGGACATCGCTGCCCACTCCGCATCGGTCATCAGCGCTCGCCGCAGCTCGGCAAGCGGCGGGTAGACCTCAACCTGATCCCAACGAGAAGCAGACTCCCCAGAGACAGAAGGGGCGGACATGGCGTCCTTGAGGAGTCGATCCGTGGCCGGTACGCACACCTGCGGGTCGTGGATGGGGGCGTGGCCGTGGTCCGCGGGGGTCGCGACCATAGCTTGGCGCTGCTCCGCGAGGGCCTTCGCCGTTGCCTTCTTCTGGTCCTCTATAATGCGGCACATGGCGTCGTAGTAGCATCGCTTGATTGGATCTTCGACCTACATTGCCGGATTCGATCAAGCCGGATGGATTTGTGGTGGGGATTTGAATTGGATTGGGTGGGGAAGAAAAATTGGGGCTCGGAATCGTGGGCTCTGATACCAGATTGTTAACACCACAGCTCTACTAACACTTGATTCAGAGAAATATCAGAGATTACAACTCAGAGAGGAGAATTTGGGGATCGAAGAGGAGGAGGAGGCCATAGCTGCCGAGAGAGAGACGAGTGCCAGGCCGAAGCCTTCCAGTTCCAAGCCACCCCGTCCGTGTATCCATTGTCTGGTATATGTAGTGGCTGACCCTTGTGCCTTCTGGCAGGTCCAAGCCCAAGAGTGCCAGCCCATAACCAGCCCATGGGCCGACAATAGGGTAGGTCGCTAACACTTTCATTATCCATCTGCCGACGTACCAGCCTCAGCTACCGAAGGTCGCCCTGCCAGCCAGGACGTAACACCGGCATCCAGCAGCCGAACCAACCACCACCGTTGGAGGTCGCGCTAACCTGATGTAACGAATTGCAGTCCCGCTCCCGCTCGGCTTTGTTGCTCAGGGGTATGTGCTCTGTCCGCCCTACTACATTCCCTATGACGCCCACTGGGGCTCCATTCACATCTCGGTCGAGTACGACGATCCCGACAACGGAGAGGTATAATCCATCTGCCTCCGTGGCCGTGGAGCCGGAATCGGATACATAGAAGAATCGGGACTCGGGATGAGGACTTTGACGGGTGCGGCGTTTCTAGCGGTGCCGGTTCCTACCGGTGCCCCATCGACCGTCGAACCATGCATCAAGATAGGGCACAGAATTTTTCGTACAGCTCTTTCTTTATTCATATTGGTTCGGCTTTCCCTGGAGCTTGTATAGTATACGTCTGCCATAGAGTATAATAGCGTTCAATGGTGGGACTGGGACTGCGTATGGAGCGGTTGGTGGCGTAAGAATTTCAAGGAGACTGGTCGTCGCTTCTGTGACCTAGATCTCAGATTCCATCTCCCAGCTGTTCATCGTCTTCCTCCTTCCAATCGCCTCCGGTCGCGCGCGCCGCCCCGAGAAGAGGTGCCTTTTCTATCTTACGGAAAGTTTACATTTTGTATCATATCAAATCCGAGATTTTGTTGTCGCGTTTTAAATTCGGAAATCCTTGACCGAATCCCCTTTCAAATTTCTCTGCATTCTAGATACGTGGACTGGACCGGCAGATTTCATCAGCTCTTGGATGAATGGATCTGGATGAGACAAATGGGATGACCTGCATCTTCCACACGAACACTGGATCCATGGAAGAACCAATTTCTTTCACAGAACTGCTTAATAGAGTCGCTAATGGTGCAGTTTTCAACCAATCCAGGTACACTTGCTTTGGCAGAAATAAATATCCTCTGATATAGATAAATGTAGTGGTCAGGCACAATGCTGGCTAGGCAGAGTGAAAATGCATTTTCAGTCCTAGATCCCAGCTTAAATACCCGCTCCATATAATATATGTACGACATCCAGCAGTACGCCAACGTAATCAAAATTCCATTCTAAAACATATGAGTATTTGCTAGCACATACACCATTATGTTTAGTGCTGTATCTTTTTCTCCAAAAATCTTCAGTTTTTTAGGTGTTTAGCTATAATTTGTGCAGCGAGCAAGGTGATTGGATAGATGACGTTGGAGTGAATTCAGCTGTAGCTCAAGATGAGCTCTTGCAGGTTCCATTTGAAGAACGTGCAAAAAAGTGAGTTCTCTGCACCAGAAAAAAACTTTGTTCAAACACATCTGTAGTTGGGGGTTCCTCTTTAAGTAGTTGCGGCCAACCTTTCTTGCCCACCTTTGGCAGTGACCATCCTATGGAAGCAAACGACAGTTCTACGTTCTGCAACAAAGCTTACAGTGTTGATGAAAATTGTGCTGGAGTACCATCTGAGTGAGTTCTCTGTAAACATTCAGGTTAACAGTTTTCCTTGACGGTGTTGTGCAGCTAATGTTCATAATATGTGCACATGCAGCTTACATGTCGAGATGCAGCTACCTTCTGAATCAGTTGACACAAGTATGTTTGAAGACAGTTTCATAAATGGTGGTTCCGAAAACTACTCCGATACAGCATCGATGAATTCTGGCTCTAGGACTGTTTCGAGCTACAAAATAGTAGAGGAAGAAGTAGCAGCTTCTGAAGTGACGTCTCAGACAATGTATGGATTCATTTAATTCCCGCAAAAAATACCATTAGATTCTTGGGAAAATTCTAACCCCAACCTAACATATGCAGGGATAGTAGAGCTGGGAACATAGAGAAGTCAATGAGAATGTACTGCAATGACAGGACAACTGTTATGTTCAAACCAGAATTAGGGATGGAATTTTCTTCAACTGAGGAAGTGTACCAGTTTTATAACATTTACTCATGGGTTGCTGGTTTTAGCATCAGAATGGGGGACAACTATGTGAACAAGAAAGGAGAACGTACCATGCAGGAGTACAGGTGTCAACGTGAGGTGTGTTTCATGTTCCTTTAATCTGTTCTTTTTTTGTTTTCAGAACAAAGTGATAAAAAAAGATATAGTGACTCCTTCTAAACTAATTTCCTAGGGTTTCGACAAAGATACAAAAATATCAACAACCAGGTGTGGATGCAAAGCAATCATGAGGATCTTAATGAATGATAGTGCTAAGTGGTATGTGAAGAAATTTATACCTGAGCACACCCATGACATGGTGGAGAGTTGTGGGGAAAAAAACATCTTGCTTCACATAGACAAATTGACAAGCACACGAAAGAACTGATAAGGCATCTCAGAGAAAACAACGTAAGCCTCACAAGAGTCAATCTAGTTATGGGCAGCTTATTTGGTTCAATGGATAAAGTACCATTCAGCAAGAAGACTTTGAGAATGGTTTGTTCAAACATCGCAAAAGAGGCTCTTGAGGATGATATGAGGAAAACATTGGAAACATTTAGGGATAAGATAGCAAGAGATTCAAGATTTGTTTTCACAGCTGAACTAGATGAGGACAGCAGGTTGTCATCTCTAATGTGGACAAGTGGCAGAAGTAGATCACTGTACAAGCATTTTGGAGATGTTGTTACATTTGACGCAACATATGAAACAAACATATATAAGATGCCTTTTGGCATGTTTGTCGGAGTTAACAATCACTTCCAGAGTGTTATCTTTGCCAGAGTTTTATTGTCAAACGAGAGAGTTGTCAACTTTAAATGGGCTTTCCTTGAATTCATAGCAATGATGGGGGGGAAGGCACCTCAAACAATGTTAACAGGTATTTGTGGAGTCTTCATGTTATTTTTCTTAGGAACTGACACCAGAAAAAGGCCTCTCTCCATTGACATCTATTAATGTTTTGCAGACCAAAGCGCGGCAATGACAATAGCAATAAGAGAAAATCTGCCAAATACACATCACCGGTGGTGCAAGTGGCACATTCTCCGTAAAGCTCAAGAGGCATTGTGGCACGTGCACAAGTCACACCCAACATTCAGTGATGAGTTCAATAAAGTTATCAACCATGATACGTCCAAAACGTATCTACTTTCCCGAACACTTTTGCTATTGTTTCTCCTCTAATTTGTGTGTTTTGAATGCAATTAATGCGGACTAACGTTTTTTTCAGCAGAATTGCTCTGGTGTCTCGTTTTTGTGCAGAAATCTAACTTTCAGTAAAAATTCGGGAAAAATTGGCAAAAATCCTATTTCACCAGAAGACCCACGGAGCCAGAAGACGAGACGGAGGGGAGGCACGGGGCCTCCACACACACAGGGGGCGCGGCCCAGCCCTGGCCGCGCCCACCTGGTGTGAGAGCGGCTCGGCCGTCTCCTCGACCTCTCCTTCCGCCTACATATACCCCCTGACCTGAAAATATCGGGGAGATAGCGTTTTTCCCATATAGACTTCCGTTACGCCGCCGCCATCAGAAACCGCGATTCAGAACCAGAAACTCCGTTCTGGCACCCTGCCGGGATGGAGATTTGGAGGAGATCTTCATCACCATCATCACTGACATGCCTCCATCGACCATCCATGATTCCCCCATCCATGTGTGAGTAATTCCCCCACTGTAGGTGAGGGGATGGTAGGGATTGGATGAGATTGTTCATGTAATTTGATAGGAGATTGTTAGGGCATAGTGTCTAGTATCTTTATTTAGTGCTTATGACATTGTTGCAACTTGTTATGCTTAATGCTTGTCACTTTGGGCCCGAGTGCCATGATTTCAGATCTGAACATGTTATTATTTCTATGATGATACTTGTTGTTTATGGTCTTACCTACAAGTTGTATACACATATTGTTGTCCAGAACCCGAGGCCCCAAAGTGACAGAAATTGGGATAACCGGAGGGGATGGCTACGATGTGAGGATCACATGTGTTCACCGAGTGTTAATGCTTTGCTTCGGTACTTTATTAAAAGGAGTACCTTAATTACCAGTAGTTTCCCTTGAGGCCCTACTGCAACAGGCTGGTAGGACAAAAGATGTCGTGTAAGTTTCTCCTTGTGAGCACGTACGACTATATACGGAACACGTGCCTATGATTGTTTGTACTAGGATGCTTTATCATTATTTATCTGCAATGCCCATGTCTCATTGATTTCATGAATTATCTTATCCATGCAACGCCCGTACATCCATCCCTATGTCTACAGTATTTGTTCCTACTGTTTACTATTGCTACTATTATCGCTGTTATTTTACTACTGATGTTACTGTTTCACTACTATCACCACTATAAAACTGTTGCTACTGATAAACCACTGCGAGCAAGACTGTTTCTAGGTGCAGCTGAATTGACAACTCATCTGTTAAGGCTTACATATATTCTTTGGCTTTCCTTGTGTCGAATCAATAAATTTGGGGTTTGCTTCCCTCGAAGACTGTTGCGATCCCCTATACTTGAGGGTCATCAAGACTATTTTCTGGCGCCGTTGCCGGGGAGCATAGCTTTATTTGTAAGTTCACTTGGTATTCATATTGTTCGCTGCAATCCTTTCATCATGGGTAAACCTCGTGATGGAAAAGTTCCTATATTGCCATCCACTACAAGAAGAGGTACGACTTTGAACACTTCTGTTGCTCTTGATTCACCATTTGTTATGAGTAAGTTGCTTACACCACCACACGCACACGCTACTGCTACTACTTCTGCTGAGTTTGAAAATGCCACTGATAATTTAGATGATGCTTCTACTGTGCTTGACGAGAGTGGTTCACTAGGTTCCTTTTTAGATGCTACAATTGCTAGAGCTAAGTTGGAAAACACCACTGTTACACCTATTAGTTCACCTGAATCTAGGGAATGTCCTAGTGATGATTTTGATGATGCTTATATTGAGCTTGACGATGATTTTATTGCTGAAGGTCGTGCTACTCGTGATGCTAAAGCTGTTAAGGAACTTTTAGCGAGACGTGTTGTTAGATATAAATTGTCTCCTGATCCTAAGTTTGCTGCTTCTCCCATAGATATTAGAGACAAGGATTATGATTTCTCTTTGGATTTATCTTACATATCTATTGTTGAAAAAACTCCTTTTTGTGGTACTAAAGATGAGAGTGCTATGGAGCACATGAATGAGCTTTCTACTTTGAGTAATTTGTTTTCTGATGATATTAAGCTCCGCACTTACTTTGTTGCTAAGATTTTTCCTTTCTCGTTGAAAGATGCAGCTAAAACTTGGTTTAATAGCTTGTCTCCTGGATCTATTCATAGTCCTATTGCTTTGGTTAATGCTTTCTTTCAGAAATATTTTCCTGCTAGTGCTCAACATGCTGTTGTGCAGAAAATCTTTGATTTTAAACATGGAAAAGGAGAGATACTGCCTGAATCTTGGACGAGGTTTTGTTCTTTAATTAGAGCTTTACCTAAAGAGCCATTGCCTAAAAATGAACTCCTTGATATATTTTATAATGGACTAACTGATGAATCTAAGACATATCTGGATAGTTGTGCTGGTTGTGTTTTCAGGGAAAGAACTCCGGCTGAAGCTGAAGAACTAATGGCTAAAATAAGCCGGAATCATGATGATTGGACTCTAGTTGAGCCAACACCAGCACCAACACCTGCGCCAGTCCCAGAACCTACACCTAAGAAGAGAGGGATGATTGAATTAAATGATGAAGTTATGAAGGAAGCTAAGAAATCTCTTAAGGAGAAAGGTATTAAATTCGAAGATGTGAAGAATTTACCTCCTATAGAAGAATTATGTAAGCCAATCCCTCACTCATCTACTATTGAGGTCACTCTCTCCAACGCTTTGATGATAGAGATATTCCTTATTCTAAACCTCCTGATCAATGCTTAGATGAATTTGATAATTTTATTGTTAAGCAAGAAAATTTTAATAGAATGGTGCAGAATCATTTGTTGGAAAATTCTAGAGCTATTAACAAGTTGCAGGATATTGTGGAGAGAACCTCCAATGATGTGAAGATACTTGTTAAACATTTTTCAAATGGTTCAAAAACAAATTGATCAGCTTAACAAGGTGCAAAAAGATTTGCTAGTAAATGCTTCAAGAGAGAAGCAAGCATGTGAAATTCGCACAAGAGGAGGTGCTACTACCCAAGACCCCTTATATCCTGAAGGACATCCTAAGAGGATCGAGCAAGATTCTCAATGCACTTCAAGAGATGATATTCCTTCCAAGAAGAAGAAGAAGAAGCATAAAACAACTGCAGAATCCTCTGAAGCAGGTAAAGATCCTAACAGTGTTTCTATTTCTGATGCTGAAACTGAACCAGGTGATGCTTCTGATAAAGAAGAAGTTGAAGAGGAACCAGAAAAGATTGATAAGAATGCAAAGTACACCAAAGAAGATGATAATATGTCTATTATTCTTGGAACACCTTTGTAAACACTGCAGGGGCTATTATTAATTGCAATCAAGGAAAAGTAACTTTCAATGTCAATGCTAAAGAGTATACGGTTTATTTTCCCAAGAAGATTGATAGAAAGAATGCTCTAAATTCAATCAAGCATGTGGAGACCATCATAGTTGGTCAAATTATTTATTCAGAGCGAAAGCCCAAGGAAGAATATAAAATTGTTATGATTGGGACTATGCCTATCAAAGTTGAGGTAACATAAGCATTTAGTGAAATGCAAAGTTTTGCCTCATATAAAGTTAGTTTGGTAACAAGACTTGATCAACCTTGTTAACAAAGTGAGTTTATATGAACGAAACTTCGTTTTCACCGCATCCACTCCACCTCACTTATATTTACTTGTTCAATTTTATTCCTTTAGTTTAGTTACATGATTAAGAGTATCTCAAAGCTGCTGCATACTTGGTTTTGATTTGCTTGAAATCGTTTCATCTTCATTTTTCTGAGTTTTTATAGATATGCCAATTTCTGAAAAATCCTCGAAAATAAAGTTTTTCGAAAAATTCTAGAAAATAGGGGGCCCCACCTAGCCTCTCACTTATCTCTTCCTCCCCAGCTCTTTCTCTCTCCCGAAAAACAATGACACACCAGCTCAAACTCGAGTTATTGTTGTTCTTCATCGCAATTTTCGATCTCCTTGCTCAGCCCATCATTTCTGCTGAGATTTGGAGCAATTGTTCTCCGGTATGTGACTCCTCCGCTTGTCCAAGTAGAATTTCTTTTGGTGAAGTATTTCTTGAGTATTTTAGCATTGTAGGTGGCAGGATAAATGAGTATGCATGCTTGTTCTATTGCTTAGAAATGTTATTTTGATGCATGTTAGCTCTCTAGTAACTCACTATAGGAGTTCCCTACATTTTATTATCTCAAAATCATATTTTATGAGGTTTGTTAAAAATTTCAGAAAAGGGACATGGATAACTACACCTATGGAGAAGTGTTTGAAAGAGAAGCCCCAAGGTCATCAAGGCCTTCAAGATCCACTGCTCAATATAGGATATCCTACAATGAAGATCTTATGTCACCGAACCTTGAGGGAGATGATGGAGATGCACATCCATCGACCTTCCCTTGTGCTAATTTTTTGCGTGATGCAGGGATTCTTGATGATTTCTTGCTCCTTGTTAACAGGGTTGGATTGACTACATACATGATGGATGAGAGTAATCAATATGCTATTCTCACAATGATTTTCGTTGAAAGTTTTAAATTCACTAATGCTCATTTCAATCCTTCCATTGCATTCAAGATTTATGATAGGCCTATCACCATGTCTTTGGAAAGATTTTGTAATATTCTAGGTATACCCATGTTTGGGACGGCGAGGAAGATGCTACATCAACCCGCTGATTTATTGGAGCTCTACCGAGGAGTAACCAACGATGATGACCGCACCACACAGTGATGTCTACGCACGCGTCTGTTCTTGTAGACAGTGTTGGGCCTCAAAGTGCAGAGGTTTGTAGAACAGCAGCAAGTTTCCCTTAAGTGGATCACCCAAGGTTTATCGAACTCAGGAAGGAAGAGGTCAAAGCTATCCCTCTCAAACAACCCTGCAATTATGATACAGAAAGTCTGCACACAACACAACCAAATACTTTGTTCCCAACTTGCGATGAGGTTGTCAATCTCACCGGTTTGCTTGAAACAAAGATTATGAGCATATCGAGTGGAAAATAGTAGAAGTATGCAAGTAAAGTAAACAGTGCGAGTAAATTAAACAGGTGATAGCAATATGATGGAAATAGGACCGGGGTCCACAGTTCACTAGTGGTGTCTCTCCATAAGATAAATAACACATGCTGGGTAAACAAATTACAGTTGGGCAATTGATAGAATAAAGATAAACGTGATATGTCAAGAAGATCACTATGCGATTTACTCTGGGCATTACAACAAAATACATAGACCGCCATCCAACTGCATCTATGACTAATAATCCACTTGTGGCGAATCAATCCGAGAACTCCACAAGTATTAAGTTGCGAACAACAGATAATTGCATTAAGCAAAGTGTGTAATGTAAACAAAGAATATGCCCTTGAGCATATGAATGTTGTTTTCTCCCTAGTAGCAAAAGCACATCTACAACCTTAGAGGTTTCTGTCACTCCCCCAGGTTAAATAGAGGCATGAACCCATTATCGAGCATAAATACCCCCTCTTGGAGTCACTAGCAACTACTCGGCCAAGATAGCTACTAACAACGGAGGGCATGCAAGATCATAAACAACATAGAGATAACAAAAGATATATTTTAGTATAGCAACTCAATCATAACACCAATATTCATCGGATCCCAACAAACCAAACATGTAGAATTACATAAAGGTGATCTCAATCATGTAGGGCAGCTCATGAGATCTAAACATGAAGCACATGGTGGAGGAGACAACCATCTAGCTACTGCTATGGACCCATAGTCCAAGGTAGACTACTCACTCATCGCTCCGGAGGCAAGCATGGCGATAAAGAAGACCTCCGGTGGTGATTCCCCTCTCCGGCAGGGTGCCGAGAAGAGCTTCTGGACCCTCCCGATCTTTGGGTCGATGGCGGCGGCGGATCGCGGTGTGTTCTGGAAAATTGATCGGGTGTTTAGGTTTTTTCTGTCGGGGGGTCTTTATAGGCGAAAGGGCATCGTCAGAAGTGGACCGAGGCGGTCTCACACGTAGGGGGCGCGGCCAGGGCCTGGGCCGCGCCGCCCTGGTGTGTGGCCACCTCATGGGCCCACTCCATCTCCTCTTCGGATCTCTGGAAGCTTCCGGGGAAAATAAGACTTCAGGAACTTGTTTCGTCCGATTCCGAGAATATTTCCTGTGTATCACTTCTGAAACACAAAAACAGCAGAAAACAGGGAACTAGCACTGTGGCGACTTGTTAATAGGTTAGTTCCGGAAAATGCATAAAAGTGCCACGAAGTGTAACGAAACAGTAGGCAAATGGTGTAAACAACAAGCATGGAGCATCAAAAATTATAGATACGTTGGAGACGTATCAAGCATCCCCAAGCTTAACTCCTGCTCGTCCTCGAGTAGGTAAGTGATAACAAAAGAATAATTTTTGAGGTGACATGCACCTACACAATCTTGATAATATATGTAAGCATTTGTGAGCTGGGATCATAAGAACTTCAAACATGGGCATGAAAGATATAATCTTGACAATAAGAAACTTAGCAACCATGTTGTAAACATGTAAATGAACACAAACAAAAGATCATGAAAATGAAACAATGAAAGTCAAACGTGCGTTCAAATCATAAGGAAAAACATACAAATGGTTTTCAGCTTGTCCTTCATAGAGAGCAAAACATAAATGTATAGGACACCTTCAAGTTTAAGAGGGCGACTAGATACAAATAATTTGAGAACAAGTGAAACCAATAATATGAATCAATCAATGAAAACTTTGGGACAATGCACATTATACTAAGAATGACAACTATGCTCTCTTAATGGTGCATAAAGATAGAAGGTGGTGACTCAACAAAAAAGTAAAAGAAAGGCCCTTCGCAGAGGGAAGCAGTGATTGCAAGTTTTATAACCTTCAAAAATTATGGTACTTACCGGCTTTGAGCTCTTATTGCCCCCATCATAAGCATCTTGAATGGTTAAAGTTAATGCGAGAACAATTATGATGCATATGCTTGACAAATCATAAGTCGAAAACCTCGTGTCCCGTGTATACGAGTACCCAAACCTCATGCTACTCAACTTAGAGTCCCAAGCAAGGCTCTTGTCATTGTTAGTATATATGTATCATCGAAAACCGCCAACGGGGTACCTCCGTGCCCGATGACATGGAACAAGCCCACATCAAAATGACAGGACAAGCAGACAATGAACACCTCGACATCTCTTTTATTTGCCATTTGTTTAGCTTTTTATTGTGAGATGCGTCGTCGAATGTCCACCATGGGTATGCTACAAATTTCCACCATGAATTATGCATGGCTTAGATTGGCGGCCCCGGCATTTCCCTAACACATATACAAACTCCATGATCCCCACAAGATTCCCAATTCATTTCACACCGCGGGTGACGAGGGTTAACTCGACAAATGTCCTAGATGAAGGACTTAGGATCGGGGAGATAGGGCGTCGGATGAACTCAAAGGTAAAGTTAGTCGAAATAGGTGTGTATCGAAAGTAAACTTGGGTGTTCAACCTGGCTTGCTTTCAATCTGCCCTACACCGTCCCCTCCTGGCCCCTATATATAGGTGGCCAGGTCTTGAGGATCGGGTAGGGTCCGATACAGATTACAAATATCGACATACGGTAATAACTCGTATTCGACTATCATTACAATTGGGCCTAGCACAACGGGCCTCAGGGGTACTCAACTAACGGGCTCTATTAGCTATACCCTTGTCAGTAGCCCCTGAGATTCTACCAGAATTGCAGATTCAGGTTGAATCTCTAATCTTCAAATCTTTGACTTGATCAATTCTTCATATCTTCAAATCTTCGACTTGGTCTTTCGACTTATATTTCATGATAATATTCTGCTCGCAAGGGGTTTTGATGATCAAGCCTGACAACTCTGACGGATCAAGAGGTCAGTTAACTGCCGGAACAGATACTTGTCACCTACTTCAAATTCAATCCCCTTGGACTTGAATTCGGGATACCGGTCAAACTAACTCTTTTGCCTCATTTAGGACTTACAAAAAATGAATCCCAGTGGTTCTCAGGGTACCCAGTGCGTCCAGCAGGATTTTCTTCGCGTCGTAGACACGGATACATACCAGCAGAGCGCATCCATGTGCGTATACCAGGCCACACAGGACGGATCCTGGGGTCTTACCTTCGCGACAAGTCGCGGCATTCGAGTTTTGTTGCGATAACGCAACTCGAGAATCTCATATTCGCAGCCAAATTTTTGACTGATAAAACCATAGAATTTCGGATTTTAAATTAATCTTCTTCGCTCCCGATGGGAGTAATCTCTCTTCATTTTGTCGACTATGTAGTCGAAGGTTGTATGCTTATCCTTCCGCATCTCCAATATTGATTACCTTCATCTCTATCGGGTGCGCGCTCAGCGCTCCCGATGGGAGTAGCCCCCGAGGCTATGTTTGGCGACTTGTAGTCAAGCATAGGCTCAAAGTTCAGCTCTTCTTTCTTTTGTTGACATCTTACTACTTGGCGAGCCCCCGAGTCCAAGTCGAGGTTTTCATATCGTGCAACCAGAGTCTCCTTTTCTTGTTTTTCTTTGATATTATCGTCTGCTGTACGCAGAATTTAACTCCTGCTGTAAAATATGTTTATGGGCTGTGCTGTAGCACGGGGGCCCAATAACACGTGCTTATAAATAAAGCACCATCTTGTAAAGGCAAAAACCCTAATCAGATATCTTCCTCCGCCGCATCGTCTTCTTTTCTTCATCTAGGGTTTTCCGAGGTTTTTCCCTCATGGCAGATGCTGAAGGTTCTCGTCTGAACCTTGGATCCCCGGCGGCGCCACGAGGTCGGGGTCGCCCGCGTGGCAGCAAGAACAAGAGCAATACCACTCTGGCCGCTGCCAGAACTTCATCGGATGCTCCAGCTAAGCGTCGTCCCGGCCGTCCACCTGGTAGCAAGAACAAGCCCAAGGTGACTGGCGCCGCTCCAGGTCCTGCTGCTCCTGCCGCTCCCGCTGCTTCTCCTCAAGTCTTCTTCTTTTTCTGCATTGCCATGGCGCAGTGCCGTGAGATTCAGCGCCTGCCGCTGAATTTTACCAAGTTTATGGATGGGCGCGAACTGCGAGAAGCTGTTCTTCGCGAGCAATCTGGCAGTGGTATCCCGTATGAGGTGGAGGTGTGGTATGATGGCAACGGCGAGCAGTACTTCAGGGGCGGCTGGTCGCAATTTGTAGAAGACCACGACATCCATCAAGGCTTCTTCATGGCCTTCGACTTCCACATCGGGACGTCGAAGTTTGACGTGAAGATCTACGATGGCACCCAGTGCCAGAAGAAATATGAAGCTGAAGTCTAGTTCCATTAGGATATGTAATTTCGTTTTATAATGTCTTTCCTGCAATGATATTTGTAATGCATATTCGTACTTTGCATCGATGCCTTTTGCTAGTACCATGAGAACAAGTCATGTTCTGAGGTATGCTTTCCATATATCGGGTTCTTTGCGAACCAAAAAAAAATGTAAGAATAATATCGGGTTCTTTTTATGAACCAAGTTCTCTCAGTATTTATCGGGTTGTTTAAACAACCTTATAATGAAAGAAAACATCCAATCTTGCGATAATGACTCTTTTCGTACGACCCAGGGGTTGAAGCCCCCGAGCGGAGAAGTAACAAATATTTGTACAATTTCGTCGAGTTCAACCCAAAGAACCCGACCTGTGGCCTCATGTTCTGGGTTCTGAAGGCTAACTCGAATTTATTGATACCACTATATGTAGTCTACACGTAAAAACGTCGTAGCTGTTCTGCGTTCCATGGGTTGCTCTCGTCCTTCCCAGTCTTCTTGTCTTGTAGTCGATATGCTCCTCCTGGTATTACTTCGGTGACGATGTAAGGTCCCACCCAAGGAGATTCCAATTTGCCATGGCTGTCTTGCCTGAGTCGCAAAACAAGGTCTCCCACCACGAAGGATCGTGGACGAACTCGACTACTATGGTAGTTTCATAGGCTTTGTTGATATTGTGTAGCCCTTTCTAATGCTTTGTCTCTTGCTTCATCCAGTGCATCGACATCATCTTGTAATGCCTCTGTTGACGTTGTCTCATCATACGCTGTCACTCTTGGAGCCTCATGCGTCACTTCGACTGGAAGCACGGCTTCGGCGCCATGGACCAGGAAAAAAGGAGTTTCTTGAGTTGCTGCATTAGGAGTAGTTCTTAGACTCCAAAGAACGGAGGGTAATTCTTCTACCCAAGCGCTCTTGGTTTTCTCAAGAGGTGCTAAGAGCCTCTTTTTTATTCCACTACATATTAAACCATTGGCTTTTTCGACTTGCCCGTTTGTCTTCGGGTGTGCCACAGATGCGAATTTTAGCTTGATCCCCAATCCTTCGCAGTAACTCTTGAATTCCTTTGAAGTGAAGTTTGTCCCGTTGTCTGTTATGATGCTGTATGGTACACCAAAACGGAAAACTATTGACTTGATGAAGCTGATTGCTGCTGTAGAATCTTGAGTTGTTACTGGGGTCGCTTCTACCCATTTGGTGAATTTATCGACTGCCACTAGCATGTAGACATGCCCTCCTGGCCATGATTTGTGCAACTTTCCCACCATGTCGAGGCCCCATTGTGCGAAGGGCCAGGATAATGGTATTGTTTGTAGCTCCGCTGCTGGTGCATGCGGTCTAGCTGCAAACCTTTGACATGCTTCACACTTTCGAACTATATCTTTTGCGTCCTCAATGGCTGTTAGCCAATATAATCCTACTCGGAAAGCTTTTGCCGCTATTGCTCTGCTGCTAGCATGATGGCCACATACTCCGCCGTGTATGTCTCTCAGGATTGCTTGCCCTTCCTGGGGCGTTACACAACGCTGTAAAACGCCAGTAATACTTCTCTTGTATAATTTCCCCTCCAACACGACAAACGCTTTCGATCTTCGAGTTATCCTCTTAGCCTCCACTGCATCTTCTGGTAATTTTTTATTTATCATGTACGCGAGATATGGCTGCATCCATGTTTCTTCTATCATCATAATCTCCTCTGGTTCTGACGTAGCCCCCGAGCCTGCTGTAGTAGTCGAACTTTTTCCACTTTTTATTGATCTTTCCACTATTTCCTCCCAAAATACTCCGGACGGAACAGGTAAACACTGTGACCCGATATTTGCTAAATTGTCGGCTTCTTCATTGTTGTTCCTGCTTACGTGCGAGACTTCGCATCCATCGAACGTTCCTTCTAGGTAATGGTACAAATTTTTGTAGGCCATCATGTTGTCATTGGTTGTATCACATCTGTTCATGACTTGCTAAACAACAAGGTTGGAATCTCCAAATATTTTTAGGCGAGTTGCTCCACATGCTTTAGCCATTTTCATTCCATGCAACAAAGCCTCGTACTCCGCTTCGTTGTTGGAAGCCTGTGGAAAGCTCATCCTTAAGACGTACTTTAATTTGTCTCCATGAGGTGATATCAACACTACTCCTGCGCCTGCGCCTTGGACTCTCTTAGAACCGTCGAAGTACATTGTCCAAGTACTCGATAAATCTAGTGGTCCCGTGCTTTGCAGCTCGACCCACTCTGCTGTAAAATCTGGCAAGACTTGCGACTTGATCGCCTTCCTTTTTTCGTACGTGATGTCCATGGGAGATAACTCGATTCCCCACAAAGAGACACGTCCCGTTGCTAGAGGGTTGTTCAATATATTCGATAGTGGCGCTTCATTGACCACTATAATTGGGTGCACCACAAAATACTGTCGTAGTTTACGTGCGGTTGTGAAGACACTGTATGCCAACTTCTGATAATGCGGGTACCTCTGTTTGGTTGGAGATAGCACTTCACTGATGAAGTATACCGGCCTCTGGACGCCATGAGCTTTTCCTTCTTCGCTTCGTTCGACTACTAGAGCTGTACTCACCACCTGATGGGTTGCGGCGATGTACAACAGCAGTGGCTCTTTCTCTTTTGGTGCGACCAGCACTGGTGGCGTGGAAAGCACTTTTTTCAATTGTGCGAACGCTGCGTCTGCTTCTTCTGTCCACTCGAATTTATCGTCTGACTTCTTCATAAGTGTATAAAAAGGAAGCGCCTTCTCCCCTAGTCGAGCAACGAAGCGACTTAGCGCCGCGACACGTCCTGCCAACTTCTGTACGTCGTGGAGTTTCGTGGGTTTCCCCATTGTTAGAATTGCTTGAATCTTCTCTGGATTTGCCTCTATTCCTCGTGCTGATACCAAGAACCCCAAAAGTTGCCCTGCTGACACTCCGAAGGAACACTTTGTCGGGTTCAGCTTAAGCTTGTATTTATTCAGGTTGTCGAAGGTTTCCGCCAAGTCGCCGATTAAGGATTTCTCTTCTCTTGTTGTGATGACTACATCATCAATGTAGACTTGGATATTGCGTCCTATTTGGCTTCCGAGGCAGTTTTGCATCATCCGCTGATAAGTTGCTCCTGCATTTTTTAGGCCGAAAGGCATTACCTGGTAGCAAAATACTCTGTATGGTGTGATGAAGGCCGTTTTTTCTTCGTCCTCTTTCTTCAATTTGATCTGATTGTAACCAGAATATGCGTCCAAAAATGAAAGCCTTGCACATCCCGCTGTGGAATCGATTATCCGATCGATGCGGGGTAGAGGGAAGGGATCCTTTGGACAGTGCTTATTGAGAGATGTATAGTCGACACACACTCTTTGCATGTCTGTATTCTTCTTGGGTACTATGACTGGGTTTGATACCCAACTCGAAGTTTTAATTTCTCTGATAAATCCGGCATTTTCTAGCCTGTGCAATTCTGACGCTATCGCCTTCCTTTTAGGTTCATCAAATCGCCTCAATGGTTGCTTGACTGGTTTTGCCTTGGGATCTACATTTAGTGCGTGCTCGACGAGTTCCCTGGGAACCCCTGGCATGTCCGATGGACACCAGGCGAAGATTTCCCAGCGCTCACGGAGGAACTCGACGAGTGCGCCTTCCTATGCGGGATCCAAGTTCACCGCAATTGATGTTGTCTTATTTGGATCCGTAGGGTGGACCTGAATTTTCTTCGAGTCCTGCGTTGTGTCGAAAGCCTTATCTGGTAGGGATCGTCCAACGTCGGGTAGCACATTATGATCCGTTTCTCCTTTCAACCTCTCATAATCTGCTGTCATGCCGAAAGTTTGCGCCATCCTGTTGAATTCTCTGTCGCATGTGTTGGCTACTTCAAAGCTCCCTTGTACCGTAATTGTTCCTTTGGGCCCTGGAATTTTTAATGTGAGATACGCGTAGTGTGGTACTGCCATGAATTTTGCAAATGCTGGGCGCCCCAGGATTGCATGATATTGTGATGGCCAGTCCATGACTTTGAACTCCAGCTTCTCTCTTCTATAATTTTCGCTGCTGCCGAAGCAGACATCGAGTTCTATCCTTCCCAAAGGGTAGTTTGCTGCTCCTGGTACTATTCTGTGGAAAGAGCAATCTATTGGCTTTAGACTCGCCAGTGAGATGCGCATTGCCTTTAGTGTTCTAGCATATATTAAGTTTATGCCGCTCCCTGCATCCATGAACACTCTTCCGATGTCGTACCCTCCTATTTGCGCTTTTAGAACCATAGGCGAGTGTCCCGGCCTGGGAACTTTCTTTGGGTGGTCCGCTCTACTGAACTTGACTGGTTGCTCTGACCACCGTAGGTACTCTGTGGTAGCTGGTGGCGATGATATTGCTAGGTTTACTTGCCTAGATATGCTCTTTCGCTCTTTCTTTGACTTGGGCACCGGTTGAATCATGGCTGATATGTATACTTTTGACTCTAGGTGCTTTGCTAGTCTTTGCGTTTGATATCCTTGACTTCTACGTCTTTCTCCTTGCCTTCCTTCTTGGCTTGAGCCCATGGCGCCTTGCAACCTTAGGAATGTTCTGCAATCCTCCATCTGGTGATTTGAGGCCCTTTTCCCGTCGAGATACGCGTAGTGGATTCGACAAAGTCCGTATAGCATATCCTCGGCCGAAGGACCAGAGTATCTTGATTTCTCTTCTCCTTTCGCCTGAAATCTCCTACTTTCATACCCTTCCTCTTCTTCTAGTGTATAACCCGCGGCTACCTGATTTCGCCTTCCTTGGTTACCCCCGCTGCGGTGTCGTCTCCTTTGTCGACTTATTCTGTCGACTTCTGGCGAACGTCCTCTTTTATTGTTATGCGCGTCCTCTCCATTAGCGAATTTGTTGGCTTGTTCCATTAGCTCAGCTACCGTCGTAGGTCTTGTTCTTCCTATTTCTTCCACCAGATCTGAGCGACGAAGCCCTTCCGAAAAGGCGTCTATTGCTCGTTCGTCAGAGACGTTCTCTGCTGAATTTTTGATTGTACTCCAGCGTTGTATATAAGAACGTAGCGTTTCGCCTTTCTTCTGCACACATGCTTTAACTTCTTCTAGTGATGCTGGGCGTTTGTAGGTGGAACAAAAATTTCTTGTGAATTGACTTTCGAGTTCCCCCCAGCTTCCAATGGATTCGTCGGGTAGGGTGTTCAACCAGGACCGGGCGGCGCCGGTGAGGTGCAGCTGCAAACTTTGCATTGCAGTCGCCTTTGTTCCCCCTAGTATCTGCACTGCCTGTAGATAATCTGATAACCATAAGGTGGGTTCCTGTGACCCGTCGTATTTATTCTGGTCGTGTGGTAGTTTAAATCCTTTGGGTACCCGCGTTTTGCGAACCCTGCGGGTAAAGCATAACGCACCCATATCTTTATCGTCGTCTTCATAATTCTCTTCCCTCCAAGCATGTCGCGATTTATTTACTCGAGCTTGTGCTATTATACATCTTGCATCTTCTTTCTTTTTCTGCTGCTTTTCCTCTTCTGATGACTCGCCGTAGTCGTAGTCTGCGCGATTGTATCTGAACTTCTCCTTGTGACTTGTCGACTTTATCTCTGGGCCTTGTTCCATGATCTTACCTTCTACTATTCCGAGGCTTCGTATCGCGGCTCGGTGCATATCTTCTCGCGGGTCTCCATGCTTCGGTCTTGTGGCTAGTAAATATGCTTGTGCTGCTGCCAATGCCGCCTCTGGCGTTTTTTGTATCAGGTCATCTTCCTCCTCTTCTAGCTGCGGGGTGGGGCTCCTCGAGTACCCTTCTTCTCTGCCGCATGCTGTCGCTCCCCTGTTATGTTTTGGATCTCCGCGCCTCTCTCTGCTATATTCTGAATCTTCACTATAGTCTTCCCAGTATTCCTCCCTTGATATACTGTTGTTGTCTTGAAACATCATGTCTCTTTCCTCCCTTAGTTTCTTCTTGTGTTGGTATAATGCATACTGATATCCCATTAGAACTTCTCTTCTCGATCCTTCGGGTACTTCTGTACCATGATTAATGGCTGATTTGATCATTCTCCATTCACCAGCCGAGACATGGATTTTCTCTTTTTCCTTTTTGTTGTGATCTTTCACTTTGTCGACTTGCCTGTCGACCTTTTTACTTCCTTCGCTGTTGTCTCCTTCTTCTGCTTCAGTGATCATGACGCATAACTGATGTACCTTGGAGACGCCGCTGCTTCCTACGGCGAAATCCTTTGCGTTGCTGTGCGTCTGACACGCTTTTTCTTCTGAGTCGAAATTTTCCTGAATTTCGTCGCCTTCTGCGATTGATGCTTTTTCTAAGCTGACCGGTGAGTTTACCTCACTAGAAGAGCCTTCTGATGACTCCAATGTTTCCTCTGTTTCAGGCTTGCCTGCCGACGGATCTGGTTTTGTCGAATCCGAAAGGCGGGATGAACCCGATGGCCCGATGAGGATGCTCAAACTTCCAATTGTCAACTCCATCTCTTGATTTTCGTCGAGTTCCGATCTGCTGTTGGCTAGAAGCGAAAAAGCCGTCGAATTCATGATTCCAACGCCCAGAGTCCCCACGGTCGGCGCCAATTGACAAGGGTTAACTCGACAAATGTCCTAGATGAAGGACTTAGGATCGGGGAGATAGGGTGTCGAATGAACTCGAAGGTAAAGTTAGTCGAAATAGGTGTGTATCGAAAGTAAACTTGGGTGTTCAACCTGGCTTGCTTTCAATCTGCCCTACACCGTCCCCTCCTGGCCCCTATATATAGGTGGCCAGGTCTCGAGGATCGGGTAGGGTCCGATACAGATTACAAATATCGACATACGGTAATAACTCGTATTCGACTATCATTACAATTGGGCCTAGCACAACGGGCCTCAGGGGTACTCAACTAACGGGCTCTATTAGCTATACCCTTGTCAGCGGGCATCCATAAATAAAAGATCACGATATCAACTCAAATAAGAAGTGCAATGTTGAAAGCTTGCCCCATGACAGCATGGCTGGGCTAGAATCTAACTTACAACTTGCAAGCATAACAACTCAACATAAGAGACCACAATGTCAAATTTTTAAGAACAGGAAAAAGTAAAGTGTGCCTTCCGGTTCGTGAGAGCTTTACTGACCAATTTTTGCATAACACTGGTAAGAGTTTAATTTGAAGAGAAGATAAAAGCAAGTCAAATTTACTTGGAATAGCAAATTGCTAGTAGGTATGTATGGTGGACACTCTGGAAAACTTTGGCTTTTAGGAGTTGGATGCACGAGTAGAGCTCATACTCAGTACAAGGCGAGGGCTAGCAAAAGACTGGGAGCGACCAACTAAGAGAGCAATAATGGCCATAATCATGCAAAGCGACAAAGCGACATTAAAAGAAGCATAAGATGGCATCAAAAGTCAAAAACTAAATGATCATAGAGGCTATTGGCGACTTTGTAAGAGTCTAACATGTGTGAGCATGCGCCAAGTCAACCCAAATAAAGCATCAAGGAGAAAACCAAAATAATGCTTCCAAACGATAAAAACAACGCATGATTTTTCAGAGGCTCATTAAGAAATCTCAGTTATTTGAGACAAGTCATGCTACAGCAAAACCACTAAGCATACTATCAAAAAGACATCAAGCATGACATGAAAAAAGCCTAAGCCGCAGTCTACACAAGCTCCTTCTTGTACCACTTTTTTGCACAAAGCTTTTTCTCTTTTCCAACACCATTTGAATTTTTTTAAGACACCTCTTTTGATGAAAACCAATAAAGATCAGAGGCAAAAATACACCTTGATGAAAAGATATGACAAGGTCTGAACGCAAATTAAGGCGAAAACGAAAACCAAAAGCAGTAGCAGAAAAAGAAGAACGCTCAGTAAAATTGTAAGAATGAAAAACGGAGTGTTCTTGGCAAATGAAAACGAGTACATCTCCTCCAAAGGAAATTTGTTGGGGTCCAACCATTTATTGCAGCAAACAAAACTAAGCTAACTATGAAAACTAAAACAACTGACGCTCCAAGAAAAACACATAGTGCATGAAGCAATAAAAATATAGTGTTTTGAAAGGTGACCTGATTTTTGCCGATGAAGAAGGGGTGCCTCGGAGGCATCCCCAAGCTTTGACGCTTGTACTTCTTGGATATTTCTTGGGGTGATGCATGGGCATCCCCAAGCTTGAGCTTTTGTCCATTCTTTAACTCATCTCATCATTCTCCAATCCCTACACTTGAAAACTTCCTTCATACAAAACTAAACATAAATCTATTAGCAACATTACTGTAAGCATATCATATAATCAACCTCTTTTTTGCTTCAGGTTTCAACCTAAAACCACCAAATATATAGCATATACTACTGTAGGAACTTCCCCAAAAGTTCCGTGATCAAAAGAACTCAAAAAAAGCGATAAATCGGCAAACACAAATATTGGCAGAAATCTGTCAAAATAGAACAGCTGACAAAGGTCGAATTTTTTAGGGGTTTTCTGTTGCTCAAATCAAAAAGTGTTCAACTAACGAAAGTTTGGATATAACCTGGGGCATATTCACAAGAAATTGCAGGTCCAAAAGATATATAGAGAATTTATACGAATTTTTACGGTGCAGCACCGAAAACAGTTTTAGGACAGCAACATCCCCAAATCTTTACCTCACTCGAATTAGAGGCTTCTCTTGGCACAACAATGAAATAAACAAGATAAGGAGCGGTCATTACAGTAGTAATGACTTCCAAGACTCAAATAAAAGAAAAAGTACTGAAAATAAAACATTGGGTTATCTCCCAAGAGTGCTTTTCTTTAACGCCTTTGAGCTAGGCTCGGTAATTTGAGAAGATGCTCACATAAGAAATATGAATTGAAGCAAAAGAGAGCATCAAGGAGCAAATATAAAACACATTTAAGTCTAACCCACTTCCTATGTATAGAAATCTTGTAAGAAAATAAATCAAAGAAGCACATAGTAATAAGTATGGGTAGATAAAACAAGAGCAACTTCGGAACTTTCAATATAAAGAGAGGTGTTTTAGTAGCATCATGAACAAACTCAACAATATAAATATCACACTCATCCTCCTTTATTAAGCATGGAGGGCTATCAAATAAGGTATTAGTTAAAGAGTTACTCTTATTGGGAGGTAGACATGGGTAGCTCCATTCTTCCTCCTCTTGATCATCACTCTCCTCCTCTTTTTCATCCAATGAGCTTCCAGTTTCAGAAATTTCTTCTTCCATAGGCTCCTTCAAGGCATTAGTCTCTTCCGTTGGAGAGCACCTATTAAGATATTTAAGAATATAGCCATTTTCTTCCTTGTAATTATCAAAGCAAAATGTAAGTATATCATAAACCTCATATTTATAAGGTGCATCATCAATATTTTCAAGCAAATAAGCAAGTTCGAATGCACCCTTCCAAGCAATAAATTTTTAAATTTGTTCCACATCATAAAAGTCATAATTCCCATTAATATAAGAAGATATGGTAACATCATCGTTATACTCACATTGAAAAGGGAGGTGTTTATACCTCCTACAGCAACAAGATCTATCAAAGCAATAAGTAACATTATAAGTAGATCACACATTTCTAGCAATGATATACAATCTATTGATTTGTTCCCATAATTATTTCCCTTTTTGTGACAAGCGGTGTTCCTCATAATAATTTTGCTGCTCTTCCGTGAACCCACCTTGCCAAAAAGATTTAGTTTCAAAGAAACCAACCATTGATAGAAAGCATGATAAAGCAAGACAATAACAGACCAACAAAAAATAACAACTATAAAGGATACTAATTTTTTTGGATTTTTGATATAAAACGATGCAAGTAAAATAAATAAAGTAAAGCAAAACAATAACAAAGTAAAGGATGTGTGTGCGAAAAACTCCCCTTGCAGAGGTCTTCCACTCTTCCCCGGCAACGGCGCCAGAAAATTGTTGCTTGATGCGTGGCGAATGACCAGCCCATTGGGAACACCAAGAGGAAGGTGTGATGAATATAGCAGCAGATTTTCCCTCAGTTAAGAAACTAGGGTTTATCGATCAGGAGAAGAGCAGACAATACGACTGTAGGTGATGCTTGCTAGTTTGCGACAGCTTCGGACAATTTATATATGGCGCCTCGTCCAAGCTTTGCTTGCTAGCTGCAATGTGGAACCTGCACACAACACAACCAAATACTTTGTTCCCAACTTGCGATGAGGTTCTCAATCTCACCGGTTTGCTTAAAACAAAGGTTATGAGCGTATCGAGTGGAAAACAGTAGAAGTATGCGAGTAAAGTAAACAGTGCGAGTACAGTAAACAGGTGATAGCAATATGATGGAAATAGGACCAGGGTCCACAGTTCACTAGTGGTGTCTCTCCATAAGATAAATAACACATGCTGGGTAAACAAATTACAGTTGGGCAATTGATAGAATAAAGATAAACGTGATATGTCAAGAAGATCACTATGCGATTTACTCTGGGCATTACAACAAAATACATAGACCGCCATCCAACTGCATCTATGACTAATAATCCACTTGTGGCGAATCAATCCGAGAACTCCACAAGTATTAAGTTGCGAACAATAGATAATTGCATTAAGCAAAGTGTGTAATGTAAACAAAGCATATGCCCTTGAGCATATGAATGTTGTTTTCTCCCTAGTAGCAACATCACATCTACAACCTTAGAGGTTTCTGTCACTCCCCCAGGTTAAATAGAGGCATGAACCCACTATCGAGCATAAATACCCCCTCTTGGAGTCACTAGCAACTACTCGGCCAAGATAGCTACTAACAACGAAGAGCATACAAGATTATAAACAACATAGAGATAACAAAAGATATATTTCAGTATAGCAACTCAATCATAACACCAATATTCATCGGATCCCAACAAACCAAACATATAGAATTACATAACGGTGATCGCAATCATGTAGGTCAGCTCATGAGATCTAAACATGAAGCACATGGTGGAGGAGACAACCATCTAGCTACTGCTATGGACCCATAGTCCAAGGTGGACTACTCACTCATCGCTCCGGAGGCAAGCATGGTGATGAAGAAGACCTCCGGTGGCGATTCCCCTCTCCGGCAGGGTGCCGGGAAGAGCTTCTGGACCCTCCCGATCTTCGGGTCGACGGCGGCGGCGGATCGCGGTGTGTTTTGGAAAATTGATCGGGTGTTTAGGTTTTTTCCGTCGGGGGGTCTTTATAGGCGAAGGGGCATCGTCAGAAGTGGACCGAGGTGGTCTCACACGTAGGGGGCGCGGCCAGGGCCTGGGCCGCGCCGCCCTGGTGTGTGACCACCTCATGGCCCCACTCCGTCTCCTCTTTGGATCTCTGGAAGCTTCCGGGAAAAATAAGACTTCAGGAACTTGTTTCGTCCAATTCCGAGAATATTTCCTATGTATCACTTCTGAAACACAAAAACAGCAGAAAACAGGGAACTGGCACTGTGGCGACTTGTTAATAGGTTAGTTCCAGAAAATGCATAAAAGTGCCACGAAGTGTAACAAAACAGTAGGCAAATGGTGTAAAAACAAGCATGGAGCATCAAAAATTATAGATACGTTGGAGACGTATCACATTGCACCATGAAAGGACGAATAGATCACTTCAATACTATCATAGTGATAATTATTCTCATAATCCATAAGAGATCACAATCGTAGCCTAGACCAAGTACCACCACGATGCACACACTGTCACCGTTACACCATGGCAGGAGGAATAGATTACTTTAATAACACCACTAGAGTACACATAATGATGAAGAGTAGCATCTACTTATTCAACATGATATAAAGGTCACGATCACATAAAGATCACATCATGGGAGAGAGAGGTGAACCACATAGCTACCGGTAGAGCCCTCAGCCCCGGGGGTGAACTACTCCCTCCTCATCATAGGAGACAGCAAGGTTGATGGAGATGGCGGTGAAGTCGATGGAAACGGCGGAGACGGTGATGGAGACCGATGGAGATGGCTCCGAGGGCACTTCCCCATCCTGGCAGGGTGCCGGAACAAAGACTTCTATCCCCCAAAATTTGTCGACGGCGGCAGCGGAGCTACGGAACTGTTCTGGGAAAATTGCTGACTCCCCTAGGGTTTTCCGTCCCGAGGCTTTATATAGGTGAAGGGGCATTGTCAGGGGGCTGCCAGGGGCTCCTCAGACATAGGGGGCGCGGCCAGGGGCTGGGCCGCGCCACCCTGGTGTGAGGCTGGCCCCTGGCCCCCCTCCGGCTCTCTTTCGGTCCTCGTCCTTCGTCCGGGAAAAATAGGAGTTCTGGAACTTGTTTTGTCCAATTCCGAGAATATTTCTTGTGTAGCATTTCTAAAACACAAAAACAGTAGAAAACAGGGAACTGGCACTGTGGCATCTTGTCAATAGGTTAGTTCCGGAAATCACATAAAAACGCCACGAAGTGTAACGAAACACAAGGCAAATGGTGTAAAAACAAGCATGTAGCATCAAAAATTATAGATACATTTGAGACGTATCAGCATCCCCAAGCTTAACTCCTGCTCGTCCTTGAGTAGGTAAGTGATAACAAAAGAAATAATTTTTGAGGTGACATGCACCATCACAATCTTGATCATATAGGTAAAGCATTGAGTGCTAAGATCAAAGAACTTAAAACATGGGCATGAAAGACATAATCTTGATAATAGAAACTTAGCAACCATGTTATAACATGAAAATGAACACAAATAAAAGATCATGAAAATGAAACAATGAAAGTCAAATGTGTGTTCAAATCATAAGGAAAAACATACAACTGGTTTTCAGCTTGTCCTTCATGGAGAGCAAAACATAAATGCATAGGACACCTTCAAGTTTAAGAGGGCGACTAGATACAAATAATTTAAGAACAAGTGAAACCAACAATATGAATCAATCAATGAAAACTTTGGGACAATGCACATTATACCCAGAATGACAACTATGCTCTTTTAATGTGCATAAAGATTGAAGGTGGTGACTCAACATAAAAGTAAAAGAAAGGCCCTTCGCGGAGGGAAGCAGTGATTGCAAGTTTTATAAACCTTCAAAAATTATGGTACTTACCGGCTTTGAGCTCTCATTGCCCCTGTCATAAGCATCTTGAATGGTTAAAGTTAATGCGAGAACACTCATACTGCATATGCTTGACAAATCATAAGTTGAAAACCTCGTGTCCCGTGAATACGAGTACCCAAACCTCATGCTACTTTACTTAGAGTCCCAAGCAAGGCTCTTGTCATTGTAAGTATATACGTATCATCGAGAACCGCCAACGGGGTACCTCCATGCCTGATGACATGGAACAAGACCACATCAAAATGACAGGACAAGCAAACAATGAACACCTCGGCATCTTTTTTATTTACCATTTGTATAGCTTTTTATTTTGAGATGCGTCGTCGAATGTCCACTATGGGCATGCTGCAAATTTCCACCATGAATTATGCATGGCTTAGATTGGCGGCCCAGGCATTTCTCTAACACATATACAAACTACATGATCCCGCAAGATTCCCAATTCATTTCACACCGCGAGTATCCATAAACAAAAGATCACGATATCAACTCAAATAAGAAGTGCAATGTTGAAAGCTTGCCCCATGACAACATGGTTGGGCTAATCTCCAACTTACAACTTGCAAGCATAACAACTCAACATAAGAGACCACAATGTCAAATTTTTAAGAACGAGAAAAATAAAGTGTGCCTTCCGGTTCGTGAGAGCTTTACTGACCAATTTTCGCATAACACTGGTAAGAGTTTAATTTGAAGAGAAAATAAAAGCAAGTCAAATTTAATTGGAATAGCAAATTGCTAATAGGTATGTATGGTGGACACTTTGGAAAACTTGGTTTTTAGGAGTTGGATGCATGAGTAGAGATCATACTCAGTACAAGGCGAGGGCTAGCAAAAGACTGGGAGCGACCAACTAAGAGAGCAATAACGGCCATAATCATGCAAAGCGACAAAGCGATATTAAAAGAAGCATAAGATGGCATCAAAAGTCAAAAACTAAATGATCATAGAGGCTATTGGCGACTTTGTAAGAGTCTAACATGTGTGAGCATGCGCCAAGTCAACCCAAATAAAGCATCAAGGAAAAAACCAAAATAATGCTTCCGAACGAAAAAAAACAACGCATGATTTTTTTCAAAGGCTCATTAAGAAATCTCAGTTATTTGAGACAAGTCATGCTACAGAAAAACCACTAAGCAAACTATCAAAAAGTCATCAAGCACGACATGCAAAAGCCTAGGCCGCAGTCTACACAATCTCCTTCTTGTACCACTTTTTTGCATAAAGCTTTTTCTCTTTTCCAACACCATTAAAACCTTTTTGAGGAAACTCTTTTGAGGAAAACCAACATATACCAGAGGTCCAAATACACCTTGATGCAGATATAAAGCAAGATCTGAAGAAAAATCAAGGCAAAAAATGCAAGCTAAACGCAGTAGCAGAAAAAGAGAACACTCATTGAACGATAAGAGTGAAAACTAGAGTGTTCTTGGCAAATGAAAAGCGAGTTCATCTCCTCCAAAAGAAACATGATGTGATCTAACCATTTATTGCAGCAAGCAAAACAAAAGAAAACTGAAAGCAAAAGTAATGATGCTCCAAGAAAAACGCATAGTGCATGAAGCAATAAAAATATAGTGTCTTGAAAGGTGACCTGATTTCTGCCGATGAAGAAGGGGTGCCTCGGGGGCATCCCCAAGCTTTGACGCTTGTACTTCTTGAATATTTCTTGGGGTGACATGGGCATCCCCAAGCTTGAGCTTTTGTCCATTCTTCATCTCATCTCATCATTCTCCAATCCCTACACTTGAAAACTTCCTTCATACAAAACTAAACACAAATCTATTAGCAACATTAGTGTAAGCATAATAATGAATCAACCCTTTTTGCTTCAGGTTTCAACACAAAACCACCACATATAAAGCATAAACTACTGTAGCAACTTCCCCAAAAGTTCCGTGATCAAAAGAACTAAGATAAAGCGGCAAACACAAATATTGGCAGAAATCTGTCAAAACGGAATAGCTGATAAAGGTCGATTTTTTAGAGGGTTTTCTGTTGCTCAAATCAAAAAGTGTTCAACTAATGACAGTTTGGATATAACTTGGGGCATATGCTCAAGAAATCGCAGGTACAAAAGATATACAGAGAATTTTCACAAATTTTTACGGTGCAGCACCGAAAAACTATTTCAGGACAGCAACATCCCCAAATCTTACCTCACTCAAATTAGAGGCTTATCTTGGCACAACAACGAAATAAAAAGGATAAGGAGCGGTTATTACAGTTGTAATAACTTCCAAGACTCAAATAAAAGAAAAAGTACTGAAAATAAACAATGGGTTATCTCCCAAGATTGCTTTTCTTTAACGCATTTGAGCTAGGCGCAGTAATTTGCAAAGATGCTCATGTGGGCGCCATATAAGAGCTTGAGGCAAAGGCGCCATATAGGAACTTAAAGCAATAGGGAGCATCAAAAAGCAAATGAAAAATACATTTAAATCTAAACCACTTCCTATGAAAAATAGTCTTGTAAAGAGACAAGTCATGAAAGCGCAAAGCATAGGAAGGCAAAACAAGTACAACTTCAAGAATTGCAGCATAAAGAGGGGAAACTCAATATTGTTGAGATCCATCAAACCATGTTTCCCTCTCTCATAGTAACTTTCAGTAGCATCATGAATAGAATTAACAATATAATTATCACATAAAACATCCCTATCATGAGCCACATGCATAAAAGAATTAATACTCCCCACATGAACAATCGTAGTAGGAGCAGATTCAACAGAATAATTATTCTCATCACCATAATCATCAAAAACAGGAGGCATATTGTAATCATAACTAATTTTCTCCTCAAAAGTAGGTGAACTAAAAATATTATACTCATCATCATAACCAACATAAACTAGAGGTCTAGTATTATCACAAGCTAGAAAACAACTATTTCGCAAAGCATACTCATCAAACATATCATCATAAGAAGGAACATGGGTAGTACTAATGGTATAACAATTATTAACCTTAGAATCGGTACCAAAAATATTTTCAATATCAAAAGTAGAGTGCTTTTCCCAATCATTATCACTAACATAGGTAACAGGCACATGAACATCACATAGGGGAGATAAAATATCATCAGAGCAAACTTTCTCCACTAAAGCTGGGGAACTAAAAATATCATGCTTAACAAAACCAGCTTCCCCAAGCTTAGACTTTTCTATAGCATTAGCAATAACGGTGTTCAAAGCATTCGTACTAACAACACTATTAGTATGCAAATTATGCTCTAAAGGTTTTTCAATTTTCTCTTCAAACACTTCATATCTAAACTCAGGAAAAAGACTAAAGAACTCTTTGTTTTCCATTAAGCCTAACTAGTAAAAATAAAAACAAGAAACAAAAAGATGTAATTGCAGAATCTAAAGGAAATAACTCTGAGCACTCACACAGGAGGATGCGAGTACCTTTTACCTTACCTCCCTGGCAACGGCGCCAGAAAAGAGCTTGATGTCTACGCACGCGTCTGTTCTTGTAGACAGTGTTGGGCCTCCAAGTGCAGAGGTTTGTAGAACAGTAGCAAGTTTCCCTTAAGTGGATCACCCAAGGTTTATCGAACTCAGGGAGGAAGAGGTCAAAGCTATCCCTCTCAAACAACCCTGCAATTACGATACAGAAAGTCTCTTGTGTCCCCAACACACCCAATACACTTGTCAGATGTATAGGTGCACTAGTTTGGCGAAGAGATAGTGAAATACAAGTGGTATAGATGATTATAAGTAGTAAATACAATCTGGAATAAAAATGGCAGCAAGCAAACAAGTAACAAAACAGCAAGTAAACGGTGTGCAAAGCTTGGAAACAAGGCCTAGGGATCATACTTTCACTAGTGGACACACTCCCAACAAATATAACATAATTGAACAAATAAATAACTTCTCTTCACTATGCTACTCTGAATTACTCTCCTATTGTATAACACTAATCATTGCGTAGTGGCTACAGAAGCACCCCTTAAAGTTCATCAAGTACTTGACAAACACCACTCATAGAGATATCCAAATCAAATCACAACTCAAGATAAATATTATTGCAACTTAGACCAAGTACTAACACGGTGCACACATTGTCAACATTGCACCATGAAAGGAGGAATAGATCACTTCAATACTATCATAGTGATAATTATTCTCATAATTCATAAGAGATCACAATCATAGCCTAGACCAAGTACCACCACGATGCATACACTGTCACTGTTACACCATGGCATGAGGAATAGATTACTTTAATAACACCACTAGAGTACACATAATGATGAAGAGTAGCTTCTACTTATTCAACATGATACAAAGCTCACGATCACATAAAGATCACATCATGGGAGAGAGAGGTGAACCACATAGCTACCGGTAGAGCCCTCAGCCCCGGGGGTGAACTACTCCCTCCTCATCATAGGAGACAGCAAGGTTGATGGAGATGGCGGTGAAGTCGATGGAGATGGTGGAGACGGCGATGGAGACCGATGGAGATGGCTCCGGGGGCACTTCCCCATCCCGGCAGGGTGCCGGAACAGAGACTTCTGTCCCCCAAAATTTGTCGACGGCGGCGGCGGAGCTGCGGAACTGTTCTGGGAAAATTGCCGACTCCCCTAGGGTTTTCCATCCCGAGGCTTTATATAGGCGAAGGGGCGTCGTCAGGGGGCTGCCAGGGGCTCCTCACACATAGGGGGCGCGGCCAGGGGCTGGGTCGCGCCGCCCTGGTGTGAGGCTGGCCCCTGGCCCCCTCCAGCTCTCTTTCGGTCCTCGTCCTTCGTCCGGGAAAAATAGGAGTTTTGGAACTTGTTTCGTCCAATTCCGAGAATATTTCCTCTGTAGCATTTCTGAAACACAAAAACAGCAGAAAACAGGGAACTGGCACTGTGGCATCTTGTCAATAGGTTAGTTCTGGAAATCGCATAAAAATGCCACGAAGTGTAACGAAACAGAAGGCAAATGGTGTAAAAACAAGCATGGAGCATCAAAAATTATAGATACGTTTGAAACGTATCACACAGCGTGGCAAGATAAGAAACATTCAACTCCCGGCTATTAGATATTTTACTTACTATCTTGCCACTAGTGTACTTGGTAGAGGAAACACTAGCAATATCTCCAACTATCATTTAGCTTTTCTAGCTACCGCTCTTGATGTTAGTAGGAAGTATAACCTCGGTGCTATTATTGTTCGTCTCCTAGCCGCTAGGGGACCTATTTATGGAGGTATTATTGCTGCGCGCATTGTTGCTGCTCTTGAACTTCCTATTGCTCCTCATGATATATTGTTGACTCCTTAGAGGCTTGATCTTGCTGCCATGAAGCTTCATCATTTTGTCACTGCTAACTCATGTGCAGGAAATTAGTTTACAGGATGTTATTCACTGATGGAGAGGAAAGGGAAGTGCCCTTACCACAACCCAGTTTGTTCAGTATTGATAGCAGGCCATGGTCACGCACGAAGGAGGAGTTGGACAAGCGGCTTAGGGTGCTCGGCTTCAACGTACAGCATGGCATCGTGAACCAGGAGGAAGAGGAGGAGCCGGCCTATCACTACACCACATACCACTCCGGGGCGTCCTCGAGCTCATATCAGGACGATGGTGCTTCTTCGTCGCACTACGGAGGTGCCACCTCGTGGCCGAGTTGGCCGAGCTGGGATTGATCTCCACTTAGGCCAAAAGCCTAAGCTTGGGGGGAGGTACGCCGACGGTTCACTCATCTACATATCATATTTTGTCGATCCTATGTATATCCATGTTTCGCTTTATTTATTGTTCTTATTTTTATTTCCACTTTCCAAAACACAAAAAGACCAAAAATATTCCCGTTGTTTCTCTCCATTTGGTTGCCTTTTAGTTTGCTACCTTTGGTTTGCTTTACTTGCTATTTTCGGTTTGGTATTTGAAAAATCCAAAAATATTTTGCTTTGTTTGCGTTTTCCTTTTGTTCTTGTTTAAAAAAAATTGAAAACCCAAAAACATTTGTTGTTCTTCTTCGGCTTTGTAAAGTTTGTTGCAGAGTTCAGTCTCCCGTTACTCCATTGGAGCTTGGTATTCACTTCATATTATTCAAGCCACACAAGTGAAGAGCAATAATGACGACATATGACAATCCGAGCTGCGGTAAGAGGCTGGTATGAACGCTATTTGTTTTCATTTTTGTACATATACTCATCTATGTGGACATGCTTAGTCGGTTCATGTAAGGTATATGTTATCTAATGGATGCTTTGTAGTTCTTGCTCTCATATGATTAGTTCCAATTTACTAATAGTTTGTAGCATGTCATGTAGACGCTTGCATGTATTGTTTTATTCATAATATGGTATGTTATTGTGGTATCCTCCTCTGAAAGTTTCATTTGAATCGACTTGGCACATGCTCAAGCATGCATATGACTGAACAAAAAGTCAATTAAGCCTCGATGATTTACTTTGCCTCAGAGTTCTTGTATCATTTTTATGCCTATATTAATTTTGTTTTGTCGCAAGCATGATTATGACAGTTATTGCTCTCTCAATTATCGCTTCCCAGTCTTTTGCGAGCCTTCACTTGTACTGAGAGGGAATACTTCTCATGCATCCAATTACCAAAAAACCAAGTCTTCCAAAGAGTCCACTATAAATTCCTATGCATGGTATTTGCAAGCCATTCCAAGTAAATTTTCATGTGCTACCTTTCAAAACTTTCAACTACTTCTCATTTTTGTGCCACTATTTTTAGCTCATGGGGACGTAGTGGTCGGAATTGCTATCTTCCATATTAAATTAAGTACCCCTCGACTAGGCAGCTTCATCTGCTCGTCATTAATTTTGCAAGGGAGCTGGTCAGACCATTATAATCTAATTCTAAAAAGAAAGAAAAAAGGCACTCCTCCATGGTATGTGAATGTTGGTGGGCACCCGATGGAATCGGTTAGCCATGGTTTGAGAAAGGAAAAAAGGTGGGGAGGAGTGCCAACGCTTTATAAAGAGCACCAATGTGCCAAAATTTCAAAAACTCGGAACCGCTCTCACTTGTTTATTATGGAAGATAGCAAGTCCACATTGCTAGTCGTTGACATGAAACAACCACCTCTCAAAATAAATTTTTATCTCTGTTTTACAAATGAAAAGCTCTAGCACATATTAAATCACTGCTTCCCTCTGCGAAGGGCCTTTCTTTTACTTTTATGTTGAGTCTTTATTTTCTAACTTTAAGCACTTCTTGAGAGCATAGCTGTTATTCTTAGTGTAATGTGCTTGTCCCAGAACACGGTTAATTGTGGTATAACTTTGATGCTTGTATCTTTGATATTTTTACTTCTAGTCTTCCTTTGGACTTCAGAGGTGCCTCAGCATTTATGTTTTGCTCCACAAATAAAGGCAAGCTGGATACCACTCTTACATATCATTTATGCATATTACAATCTTGTAGCTTCTTATGTTCATGTTACTTGTTATTAGTGCATTGGCACTCTTTCATAGCTTAATTGACTATGAGGTGACATTAGTTGCATATTTCTTATTATGAATTGCCTGAGTATTTGATCACATAGTGAGTATATATACATCATATGAAGCAAATGTGTTCGTGAAAGTTTCTTTTATCGCTCTCAGTTGTTAACTGAATTGCTTGAGGACAAGCAAATAGCTAAGCTTGGGGGGAGTTGATACGTCCAAAACGTATCTACTTTCCCGAACACTTTTGCTATTGTTTCTCCTCTAATTTGTGTGTTTTGAATGCAAGTAATGTGGACTAACGCTGTTTTCAGCAGAATTGCTCTGGTGTCTCGTTTTTGTGCAAAAATCCAACTTTCAGTAAAAATTCGGGAAAATTTGGCAAAAATCCTATTTCACCAGAAGACCCACGAAGCCAGAAGATGAGACGGAGGGGAGGCACGGGGCCTCCACACACACAGGGGGCGCGGCCCAGCCCTGGCCGCGCCCACCTGGTGTGAGAGCGGCTCGGCCGTCTCCTCGACCTCTCCTTCCGCCTACATATACCCCCTGACCTGAAAATATCGGGGAGACGGCGTTTTTCCCATATAGACTTCCGCTACGCCGCCGCCATCAGAAACCGCGATTCGGAACCAGAAACTCTGTTCTGGCACCCTGTCGGGACGGGGATTTGGAGGAGATCTTCATTACCATCATCACCGACGTCCCTCCATCGACCATCCATGATTCCCCCATTCATGTGTGAGTAATTTTCCCGTTGTAGGTGAGGGGATGGTAGGGATTGGATGAGATTGTTCATGTAATTTGATATGAGATTGTTAGGGCATAGTGCCTAGTATCTTTATTTAGTGCTTATGACATTGTTGCAACTTGTTATGCTCAATGCTTGTCACTTTGGGCCTGAGTGCCATGATTTCAGATCTGAACATGTTATTATTTCTATGATGATACTTGTTGTTTATGGTCTTACCTATAAGTTGTATACACATATTGTTGTCCGGAACTCGAGACCCCAAAGTGACAAAAATTGGGATAACCGGAGGAGATGGCTACGATGTGAGGATCACATGTGTTCACCGAATGTTAATGCTTTGCTCCGGTACTTTATTAAAAGGAGTACCTTAATTACCAGTAGTTTCCCTTAAGGCCCTGCTGCAACAGGCTGGTAGGACAAAAGATGTCGTGCAAGTTTCTCCTTGTGAGCACGTACGACTATATACGGAACACATGCCTATGATTGTTTGTACTAGGATGCTTTATCATTATTTATCTGCAATGCCCATGTCTCATTGATTTCATGAATTATCTTATCTATGCAACGCCCGTATATCCATCCCTATGCCTACAGTATTTGTTCATACTGTTTACTATTGCTACTATTACCGTTGTTATTTTACTACTGATGTTACTGTTTCGCTACTATCACCACTATAAAACTGTTGCTACTGATAAACCACTGCGAGCAAGACTGTTTCCAGGTGCAGCTGAATTGACAACTCATCTGTTAAGGCTTACATATATTCTTTGGCTCCCCTTGTGTCGAATCAATAAATTTGGGTTTTACTTCCCTCGAAGACTGTTGCGATCCCCTATACTTGAGGGTCATCAAACCACATGCTCACAGTGGAAGAATTCGAGAAAGGGTGGGGTTACTTAATTGAAAGGTACAATTTGGGTACCAATCCTTTCATGACCCGTGCTTACGAGGTGAGGGACAAGTGGGCAAAGCCATTTTTTAATAACATATTCTGTGCTCGTATGACAAGCACGCAACGGAGTGAGAGTGCTAACCATGTGTTGAAGCTGTATGTACCTTGCAAATCTTCAATAAACATGTTCATCAAACAGTACACTAAATTAATCGATGATCAAGAAAAAGCAGATGACAAAGCAGAGAAAAACAGATCCCAGGTATTAGGACTTTGTACTATGTTTTTGCGTAAATCCTGGCTTGCCATATACTGTGTTGATACCTAAACTCAAAGGATTCATTTTTCTTTGACAGAAAACATCTAAACCACACTTTGGTTATCCTATTGAGAAACATGCTTCCAGAGTTTATACTCCTAGCATTTTCAAGTTATTTAAAGCTGAGATGAGGAAGTCATCGTCTTATGTTATTGTCTCCAATGCTGAAGGGCTTTCTTATGAAGTGAAGCATGTCGATGCTGACAGCCGAGATGCTTGGAGCCGAGTGAATTTCACCATTACTGTCAACCTAGACAGTGGGCTATATAATTTCCAATGCCGGCTGTATGAACATTTCAGTA